>CM033035.1:5136128-5777128 GCA_019207045.1 Branchiostoma floridae x Branchiostoma belcheri | reverse complement strand
CAATCAGCATGCTTGTCTCTTGCTTTCATAAACACTAGCTATCGCAAAACTTGTTACAAGGGGAAGTAGTAGCTTGAATTTGACACGCAACAATGCACATTGTGAGCTATAGAACTGTGAAGTGTCCTATCTGATCCAGTTCTAACCTCACAGAGGCGTCTATATAATCCTAAACAACAATTGTCAGTCTGTAAACAGATTAAAGGGTGACAGCGTGTGTAGAAGACAGATTTTCAGTGATTAGTTTGAATGGGCTTGTTGATTACATTTGCGATCATAAAGAGATTCACACCTATCCGCGAGGGTGGAACCCGGAAGTTTGGGAGCACCCCTTCTCTTCGACGCTAATTACTCTGAGTCTCCAATCAGAAGTTGGGATGTGGCTGTTTTTTTTACGTGTTTTGTGCATTTTCCTCGGGTTTTCGAGGTGTACATGAAGGAAAAAAATACAAACTAAAAAGCACGAGAAAAACACCTAAAACACAAAAATAAAAGCCGGCGTGGAACCTCTATTTTGAAAGTAGCCGCTAATACCCTGTAGGTTTTCCCGTGCTTCAAAGTCCGTTTCTCATGTCATGGAGGAGTTATAGACACATCAAATCAAGGGGTCATCTTACAAGAACTGGTACATACGATCCACTATACTAGTACTTAGCTAATCTCGTTACTCGTTTGTTTTCCGTAGGATGGCTCACGCCTACTTCACCTCGGGAATCCGGCCCTTGCAGTACAAGAAAATCTGCGACGCGGCAGGCATGGGCAAGATTGTAGACAAGACCCTGCGGGAACGCTGTAAGTTGGTTATTTGTGTACCTTTTGTTGAAATACATCACTACGGCATGAACAATAACACCCGGTTATTGCAACAAATCTTTGCCTCCAGTATTGAAATGTTATTGCCTCGTGGCTAGTCTCAAATTATTTTAAAAAACAAACAATGTAACATATTCAACGAACTCCTTCATTATGTTTCAGATCAGCCGGTGTACAGCGAGGTTGTGGAGGAGTTTGCTGAGGCGTCAATGGCCCAGGCATTACAAGAGGTAGTGACATGTTTGTCAGTGGTTGCAATATTATTTGTATTGATTGTCAGTTCTTTGATACCTCCTATTATGACATTCTGGCTTTGTTTTCCACACTAATATCACTATGCTACAGACGCATTATGATATCATGCAATGTCTCGTAGCAGATAAACCACATTTGCATGTAAAAGACTCGTACAATATACGAGATAATACACATACAATGAATGTACGAGGACAAGGATAAAGAAATACAGACATAAACAAAAACTTTGTTTTCTTAGGAGACGGCAATCCAGGTAATGGTAGATGGCGAGGACTTCGCCGGCATCAGTATTATGTCCGACGCCAGGCATTGTTGGCGAAAGAATGCCATGTTCTCAGATGTGGCGTTCCTTGGAGACAGGTATACTACCTTTCTTGACAACTTACCTTAGCCTTCACTTTCTTCATTCAAGGTGGCAAAACATTAAAGGCTACATCTTCCTTATCAATATCATATTTCTTGTAGTTGATAAAACCGTCTTTGACTAAATCTAAGCATCCACCAAGAACGGCTAAATTACCAATTGCTATTTGGACAAAGTAAAAAAAGGATTGATGGCTCTAATGATATTTGTATGTAATCTCAAAGTTTCGCCTATGTTTTGATACATTTTATGCTAATAACGTATGTTATTTGACGTATTCAGGACACATCGTGTAATTAAGCTTATCACGGTGTCTCAGGACGAGGAGCAGTATTCCCAGAACCATGAGCTCGTCGGAACCCAACAATTCTACGAGTGGGCGGACGAGAACGGTAAACGCCTTGAATGTCCATTTTCTTTACATGAAAGAAAAGAAATACACAAGTTGAGAGCGAGTCTAACATCAAGAAATGTGCTTGCGCTGTACTCTTAGTTCCTTTGTTAGGTATGATAATGACAATGACAATGATCTTTATTTGCATGTCCTTGCCCATATGGGCTAAATGCAGTAGTTACATAAAACGTTTCTGTAAAGAATCTTTACAGTGTCAGTGGAAGAGACAGAACAACTATGATAATGTTCTTAATACAAAAATGTACTAGTAATTCTAAGATGATTAAATTGTTGTTTTTCAGCTGTGAACATCCTGGTGCACGCCCACGACAATAACAAGAGCGTCAACAAGCTGGTGGAGAACAGGGCAGCACAGGGTCACCGCTGTGTCAACGGCAACGACACATGGCATGGTTTGTGATATACTCAGTGAAAATGCCCGAAGTTTATAAAGACATCATTATGATATACATTGCCAAGGTACCATAGTTATAGGGAATATATCTCCCTAACAAGAAATTAGAAACAAAATAACAATTTCTAACAATTTTGCAGTCATGTAATCAAGTCAATTTATACCATTTCTTCCATCCAGCTACCAAGGGTATTGCGAAGGGGATGAAAAAGATAACCATGGGGCCCAAGTACAAGGAGCGGGTGACGTGGCACCCCGAGCTTTCAGACAAAGGTAAATGTTTTGCAAGAATCGTTCGTACGATAACCATTACGTTCACATGCACTGGTCGATATTTCTTTTCCTTTATTTCATATGAAATGTTATTTCTTTCCTTTTCTTTCAGCCGGATCTATAAAGACCCACGTGTACTGGGCAATGAAGAATTGTGCCTTAGACCCAGAAAGGCTGCGGGGTTATATCGATAACATCATCAAACACTACAAGGTAATGTGAATTTTGAAAAAAAAAAGAATTGCTTTCATATGACTTTTGTAATAAAGAATTTAAAACATTGACAGCAACATTTTTGCGCATTGAATAATATCATCGATTTACTGGTAATCTCGGACTATTGTCTTTATACTGAAGAGCCAATGTAGATCAATTAACATTCATAACCTCTGTACCCTCTCCAAGAACGACCACACCGGATGCCATCATACATCCAACTGTCGCATCAGTGGGGATGCCTACAAGCCATCAAAGGTCCTTATCCAGGACCCCAAGGCAGAGAAGCTGCTGGTGGACTTTCTCCACCAGACAGTCGTCTACAAGAACGCCGAGAACTACGTCCACGTAAGCAAGCTTTGTTAAAAAATGTCGGCTAAACATCTAAATAGTACTGTAATTTAGCCAGTAGTTCACTTTGTATATTACAGTGCCTGTGATCAACAGAATAATGATGACTGAATACAATAATGCTACTATTGGGCTACTCAAATCCTCAATGCATTTCAAGAGAATGGCTGATATTATCTATCTCGCAAATAATTCACATATCAAATTGATCCATGTATTTGCACCCCCTCTACCTTGGTTTGTAATAATTTTAAAGACTTTTGACTTATGATCTACATTTTACCTTGTCTTCCCCAAAAGGCTAAAGACACGCACTACGTGGAGTCGTTCAATAATGCTCTTCTGATATATCATGACAAGCGCATCGCGTTTGGTAAGGAGGCGTACCTACTGAGGATCAACCTCGCTATCCTGGACTGGGTAAGTTGCTGTGTTCGGTACTTGTTGCTTTAGATATGTTACTTTTTTCATAACTGTCATAGCTTTATATGACGAAGAGTAAGTTTATTTCTACATCGATGCAATTATGAAGACCAACATTGTCAGTACAAATGTGTGGCTGTCTAAAAGTACAAACGCTATGAAAACTATGCAGCCATATGCGAACTTTACATTTCATTGCATGTAATGACATTGTCTTCTTACTTGAAATACCATAGAACGAGAACGTGGACCGTGACCACACCTCCGAGTGGAGGTGTGAAGACGCCGCTGCTCCACGACGGCGGGAGCCGAAGAAGCAGCTGGTGGAGAAGAAATACACATTCAGGAAGGAGGTCTGGAACGAGTTCATGAGACGAGTTTACATGCCAAACCTGGCAGATGACACCGTCCATGACCAGCCACCTGCAGGCAACCTGGACCAGCCACCTGCAGACAACCACGACCGGGCACCTGCAGGCAGCCAGGACCAGGCACCTGAAGACGCCTAGAGTTTTTTGCGAGCTCATATTAGAAGCAATATCGCGCATTGTTGGTTATGTTCAGTGTATTGTTCGAACACTGTTTAGTTTATAACGTAGCGAAACTAAATACTCTTCCAACCTTGAAGATCGGGCATTATTGGTTTTGTTCAGTGTATTGTTCTAACACTGGTTAGTTTATAACGTAGCGAAACTAAATACTCTTCCAAACTTGAAGATCGGGCATTATTTGTTTTGTTCAGTGTATTGTTCTGGTTAGTTTATAACGTAGCGAAACTAAATACTCTTCCCAACTTGAAGATCCGGCATTATTGGTTTTGTTCCGTGTATTGTTCGAACACTTGTTAGTTTATAACGTAGCGAAACGTACTAGTAAATTACTCTTCCAAACTTGAATATCGGACATTGTTGGTTATGTTCAGTGTATTGTTCGAACACTGTTTAGTTTATAACGTAGCAAAACTAAATACTCTTCCCAACTTGAATATCGGTCATTATTGGTTTTGTTCAGTGTATTGTTCGAACACTGGTTAGTTTATAATGTAGCGAAACGTACTAGTAAATTACTCTTCCCAACTTGAAGATCGGGCATTATTGGTTTTGTTCAGTGTATTGTTCGAACACTGGTTAGTTTATAATGTAGCGAAACGTACTAGTAAATTACTCTTCCCAACTTGAATATCGGTCATTATTGGTTTTGTTCAGTGTATTGTTCGAACACTGGTTAGTTTATAATGTAGCGGAATCGTGATGGTGACGCCGCTACCCTACCCCACATATCGTGTCTGTG
Organism: Branchiostoma floridae x Branchiostoma belcheri; assembly: GCA_019207045.1. NCBI lineage: Eukaryota > Metazoa > Chordata > Leptocardii > Amphioxiformes > Branchiostomatidae > Branchiostoma > Branchiostoma floridae x Branchiostoma belcheri. Next base: position 5,772,331 of record CM033035.1, on the reverse strand, counting down.
CTATCTGTGAGTAGACAGGAAATGGACTTCTCTTCGGAACTTGTGGAGAAGGGACCAAGAGTTTTCAGACATGCATGTAACGCAAACTTTAATCCCCGCTTACCTTGTATCTTGATATCAGCCGCTGTTTCAACACGTGGACCCCCCCCCCCCTACAAAAACGTATGTCAGTGTCATGTTTTGATATGTCGTGAAGTTATAACTGGCATACCTCCGCTGTACTCTTTGGTGAAGTAAAACTTGCAGTGAAATTAATCGACAACAAAATGATTCTGCACAACTGCGCAACGATCTTCTATGACTGCGACTTATTCGTCTATAGTCAACAAATCGAACGGAAAACTAAGATCAAAGATGGCGAAATGTTGACGGCATGCCGCGATTATTCTGCTTTCGGGCATGTAATGTTACCTGTTAGTAGTCGCGCGCGGACGTATTCCACATCATGGCTTCTGCCAAATATGCATTTTTTTCTGAAACGAATGTTGGTGTTGACATAACATAGCTGGTAAAACGAAAGACACAAGACAGGACTTGCTCCTTGCAGCAAGCTAGCGCAAAAAGGCTGTGGTGAGTTGCGTGACCGCTGCATGACCTCATTACGTTATGTGAGGCCCGCAGCAAAACGCTAACAACATGCTCATGTAGAATAATCGTTACACATAAGCATTCCTATCGCTCGAAGAGTAAACGCGAACTAAATCATAACAATAATAATGGGTTTTCACACTGTCTGGTACTATAAGACTTTGATATTGGTAAGTGATACAATTCACTTCACTATTTGTTACGTTTGCTTGCGTGCGCTAGCTGACATCAAACATGGCGCGCTGGCGGCTTGGAGGTGCGCGGATCGGAGCTGATCGGGCCAGTCAGTAAAAAATAACAATGCTGTGTCAGATTATACTTTATTTTTTATCTCATATCTTGGTACATATGTGAACAAGACAATTTTACCTCACCTTGACGGCGGTCCTTCAGTCGAAACGGAGCTTGATGTTGTGGTAGAACGCTATCGACAGGCACGTTGGCTTTATTTACTTGGCTGCATTAAAGCTTCAAACAGTGGCTAGTGACTGAAAATTACCATCACACTACAGTGAGTGATGTTATCTAGTGTTGAAACCATATAGTCCTAGCCCATGGGTGATTATTTAGTCTCCATTCTAGGGTAGTCTGGCCAGTTTTCCGACCCGAAAGCCCGGTGGATAGTAGTTGTTGACTTGGGGATTAGCCGCTTCACGCTCGATTGACAGAAGCAGCATCAAAAACAGCGGGCTGGTAGTCCTCAAGCACCGGCGAGACCAGGCCTAGGGCTGCCAGCCAGGCTGCCAGCCAAGGATCATCTGGGGGTAATTATCGCGATACCAGCTATCGGGATCCCCGGGTTTAAATCTAACTTGTTCTTGTTTGAGTAGCGTGCGTAGATCTCTTTAACATTATTTTAGGATGTTGCGGTCTTAGTGTGCCCGGTATAATTATGAGAATCGATGTTACTATCATAGAGCAGAATGATACCGTACCAGATATAGAACAGACTGTAATTTGCCCTGTGGGCCTTCCACCCAGGTAATTTTTACATCCTAGCGGGTGATGCATGATTGCTTTGATAATCACTCAAATTGTGAATAAAAGAGAAAAAATAAATTTTTCTTGAAAAGCAAATCCCACACACTGTTTGATAACTGTAATTAACAGCATCGAATGCATGGACATAACATATTGTTACTACTGTTTCCACCAAGAAAAGTCTTTGAAGTAACTTGTCATAGGGTCAAATCACTACATCAAATTGGAATCGGACATGGTACACGTGACATAAATAGATAGCCCTCAAGGATGTCGCACCTCACATCCTGAATGTGTTTTCCCTTCATGTCTGGTTTGGAAATCACTCCGCAATGCTTGTCAATTTATAGTATACTTTATTTCCTTCTTAATAAAAGCATTTTTCTTTTTCTTATCACAAACTTTACATACTGTTTAAGGAGAGTGCTTACAACAACACATGTGACACACTCCAGAGAAATTAAAGTCTACATGACATTCAACACAGAAATATCCAGATATCAACTTCAATACATCGTTGACATACAAAGGATACTCATGACTTATATGAAATACTTAAATAATAAATCACCCAAGGTATACAAATTACACCACTTAGTGGAAAGAAAACAGTCAAATCTTAATGATTTTATAATTTCTTATGCAGCTTCACTCCTATCTATCATAATTCTTCATCTTGTCATTCTTTTAGGTACAAATACCAAGCCCTTGTCTTAGATGTATGAAGCAAAGGTCCCGTGACCCAAATCCGTTATTCTATAAATCAATCAGATATTCAATAAATCAATCCGTTATTCAATAAATCAATCAGATATTTTCCCTTCTGTCGTTGGAGGGAGTAGAAATCTGAGTAGAAATCTACAGTACATCAAATTTGATCCTTTGTTTTCATCACAAAAAAACATCATGAAAATAGATATACATTGTATCACATACAATTGTTGACAATTAACTTATCATTCTTAGTGTCCTTTTAAAGGATCGACCGATTAACGCCATTAAACAACATAACTTTGACATGGAGTTAAAATGTATTATTCAAATCATACATTATGCCAAAAAGCAGTTACTCAAACAACTGGATATGATTTTGGAAATGGTCAGATGTTTCAGATAACATCCACTGTCTTTCATCAGCGACACTGAAGTTAGTGATCTGTTTCTCCCAGATCTCTTCAGTCAGTTCAGTGCAGGGCTCTAGCCAGCTCGAAATTTTTTTCCATCAGCCAATTCCAATCGTCGGGAAAACCGCGAAAACTAATATTCCCACAAATGTTGCCATTGAGACCTTGAAAAACTTGTTTTAATGAGATTATCGTATGCGAAAGGGCGCCGACACACATTGTCAACAATCATAACATTAGCAAAGCAAACGGTGTGTGGCTTACTTTTACAGTTGTGGACAGCTGCCTGTAGCTTCCACCAAGGATTTTTGTCCGTCAAGGTTGACGGATTGGTTTTAAAATTTTTCCGTCAGACGCAGCAAATTTCTGTCAATTGACGGAAAAACAGACGCTGGCTAGAGCCCTGGTTCAGTGTCACTGACAAAGGATAATGCATGCTATCTTCAATGTCTGACTGTTTCCAAAATCATATCCAGTTTACCTGGATGTCTAACTTAATGCCATAAAGATACAGTTTTTAAGACTTTATATCTGTATACAAAATAAAGCGCTTACCAACAAGCTTTCGATCAGTCCTCTGATCCTTCTCAAGTTGTAATGACCCAAAACCTAAGTCGCACTTCCGGAACGGAAGTTAATGCCATAAACTTTCATCGACAAAATCATACATTGTTCAAACAAGTTGCTTCAGAAGCTAATTGCATTCACTGCTGTTGCAGGCAATCTTTTACATCTGTTTGTTTCCAACCACTTATGAATCAGGGTCAACATCTTAGCATACACATATGCTGTAGTTCAAACGTTTATGGTAATCATCTGTCGTCACGAACTGTCACGGACAAACTGTAAGTCCGGAAATGATACACGTGACATCAATAGGTGGCCTTCACCTCATATCCTGAGTGTGTCACCACTTTTATTTCGAATAAGAACATCAAAATGTTGTTTTAATAAAATACATGTAGTTATGATTGTGATGCATACAAAATGTATTAGTTTTTTTGGTTTTGAGAAAAATATGGGGGGGGGGTAGGCAACTTTCGGTCCAATTACATGCAGTTAAAACTCATATACATGGCAACATCAAAAAGTTGTTTCAATGAAGTACATGTAGTTATGTGATGCATACAAAGTGTATTAGTTTTTTGGTTTTGAGAAAAGTATGTTTTTAAGGAGGTAGGCAACTTTCGGTCCTATTACATGTAGTTAAAACTCATTTACCTGGCAACATCAAAAAGTTGTTTCAACGAAGTACATGTAGTTATGTAATACAGAAAAAATGTTTTAGTTTTTGGTTTTTAGAAAAATATGTTTTTAAGGAAAAGAGCAGCATCAAAAAGTTGTTTCAATAAAGTATGTTATACATACAAAACCGTATTAGTTTTTTTTTTTTTTTAGAAAAATATGGTTTTCAGGAAATAAGCATCTTTTGGTCCTGTGAGTTTTAACTCATATGCCTAAGTCTACAAGGCCACTTCTGTGTATGCTACAGTCCCTTTCGCACATAGGGGATATACTATAGCAACCGGTTTGTGCGCTCCAAAATTTTCAGTGCATGAAAAATAGATTTTGAGCTCTGAGATCAGTTAAAAGGAAGCAGGTACACTATATTACAATATTAGCATGATAGTTCATCTGTGTTAGTAAATGTCATTATGGATAAACTAAGCTTAAACTAACCAACAGTAGAATTGATTGGGATTTTTCGGAAGGTACAGTAGACGGGTCCATTCTGTGAACAAGGCTGATGGAGTCTGCCTAAAATTTGGGGTAAGTCCCAGTCAATTGTTGGTTAGTTAAAGGTTAGTTTATCCATAATATATTACAATATCATGCATACATATTAAGTAGTAATCTCCAAGCAGATCCTACGGTAGTATCAAAAGCTGGCAGAGGAGTGAAGCTAGCCTGGAGTCCAGTCCTGTTAGCTTTGTTCCGCTCCCCAAGGTCGCGGAGTAGCGACCTTGGGGAGCGGAACAAAGCTAACAGGACTGGACTCCAGGCTAGAGTGAAGCCGGCTTAGGAGTGTGTTTCGCTACAAGGCAAATGGACTCCTCTTGGCTGACTACACTCCTTGGCCAGTTTGGTACTATCTTATGCCATTGTAGGATCTGCTTGGAGATGAATTAAGTAGGGAATATTCACATTTCCTGCACATCTGCCACACGGGGGGCGTGCACTCGGATCGCGTTCAGTTCGATCTCCTCCGTGTGTCTCCTGGACGTTCGTGTGGGCTTGATGAGCTTCCAGAAGAGCTTGCAGGTTGGCACGGTGGTGGTGAGGTACACGACAGGCTTCAGGGACATGTAGAAGTACAGCACGAAGGTGGAGATGATGGCGGAGTTGACGTAGACGCTGGGGAGGTGGGGGTTGTTGACGCCCAGCGCGGTGAGGGCGTCTGCCACTTGCGCGATGTTACTGGGAAGGCAGCACACCCCGAAAAGGACGAGAAGTGAACCTGGGGCAAAGAGAAAGAGTAATTGTTTGCAGGGTTCTATATTTAAAAAAAGTCAAAGTCCTTCCCATGCCTGATGGCACCTACATGTAGGGTGGTGCCCATCTCCATTTCAGAAACCCTGGGCCACACAACTTTGTGCAATCACTATAGCAGGGGGCTAGTCCACTGGTGGTGTGTGTTTAACTTCCATACTCTTTCCCGAATGCTGATTGCTAAGCAGAGAAAGCAGCATGTACCAATTTTAATGTCTTTGATATGCATGCATAAACATTGTAGTGGGTCTGGAGTAATTTTATAAATTTTAAAGTTTATCACCCTCATAAAGATTTTTTTTGGCCAAATTAAGTGAAATAAAGCCAACATTTTTTGCCTCTGTTATAAAACAACAGGAAAGCCCCCTAGGCTGGTTGAAACACAGCATACAGGCCAAAGTTACAGCCTAGGGGCCCAAATCACAGTGTGATATCATGAAAAGGCCTGGCCACTGTAATCATAATGGTAATGGCAAGGAAGCAATGCGAGCAATCAGGGGTCTTGTCCCTTCCACTGTGAGGAGATTTTGAAAACGTAAGGTAAAAAGTTGGCATTCTAGCGGTAGCCATAAAGGGACATAATTCTGTTAACACCACATATAATTTGAAAGATTTTCAAGACAAGTCAGCTTCTTTGTCTTTTTATCAATTTTTTTTTCCATTCCGTACATATCTGTTCCTTTGATGTTACTGTAATACTGTAAATGCAGAAATGTTCGCAGTGGATTTATGTGCGCGGTTTTTGCGGTGACCACCGCAAACTTAAAACCACAGCGAGCATTTGTCTACTATAATATTAGACTGCAGTCTATGGTGTTACAACGAAATTAAAACCACTGCAAAAAGTCCTTTTTCCTGCTACTACGAAATTAAATCCCCTCGAACTTAAATGCATTTACAGTACTTTAAAATAAAAGAGAGGGAAATGATCAGGTGGATGTTATTTCACAGTATTACATTTACAGAGATTGTGGAGTGTTCGCCATGGTTTTGAGTTTTTATGTTCACGGTGAAGAAATTGCAGCAAATTTGCAAACATAGAACCACTTGGTGGTCTTTATACCCCTTAAACAGTATTTCCCTGCCTTCATTCTAGTACTTTCATTCTAATTCTGCTGTCAACTACCCTGCGATATGGCCCCTGCCGTTAAAAGTATTACTGTAAACGATTTAAGTTCGCAGAGACTTAATTTTGCGGTAGCGGGAAAATGGACTTTTCGCAGTGGTTTTAATTTCGCGGTAGCACCGTGCACTGTAGTCTCTTAATGCCATGGAAAAATGTTCGTGGTGGTTTTAAATTCGCGGTGAAGCTGCCGCCGCGAAACCACGAACATTAAACCACCGCGAAAGTTTCTACATTTACAGTACTGTATTTGGCCCCGCAGGCTTTTATTACTGGTAAAATCAAGTTTCCAGCAGTGAGGGTTTGGTCCATGGACACAACTTTGATGTTTAAATCAACCAATGTGCGGTGGCAATTGCAACCATTGGCAATTGCAACCGGAGAACTACAGCTGGCGTGTTACTGGGAAGGGCAGTTATACCAGCAATATTGATGCAGATACAGAAACTGGTGTGCTATGCAGAAGGGCAGTTATACCAGCTATACAGACACTGACACAGAAGCTGGTGTGTTGCACCAAGGGGCAATTATACCGATTAGACAGATACAGAATCTGGTGTGTTACACCGAAGAGCTGTTATACTGGCTATATTGGTACAGATACAAATATAGAACTGGTTATTTCATAGATGAGATAGATGTTAATTATGAAAGCACAAATTGTAGTCTCTCTATATATTTGTAAAGGATCCAACAATGGAATCTCTTATCAGTCACCCCCAATTTCTAAAACCCAACAGGGAACCTGAAGATCTGTTTTCTATCTTCCTTCAGGGAAAAATGAGTATCTAGCTTTTGTTAGGGTTGGGACATACAGTTAAAGGCCCCTTATCTGAGAAGAGCATGTTAAAGAACCCACCACACTATTCGAAAGGTGTAGGGGTCCAACCAGTAAATGGATCAGGCTTTACAGTCTGGTTCTGAGTTGCCATCTGTACACAGAATAAAGTGCTTACCAACAAGCTTTCGATCAGTCCTCTGATCCTTATCAAGACCCGAAGCCTATGTTGACTACCAGATGAACTTACATGTACAATGTACATTCAAGATAGAAAGGTAAATGGATAGATAAACATAAGAACTTACCGATACACATGATGACTTGTCGATGCAACTGTTTCCTCTTGGCCTGTCCGTGGACGACCGTCGCTCTCCGCAGCGGTCTCCCGACTTGACAGTGGGCCTCGCAGCATCCCTCGCCGTCATTAAGTCTGAACTTGACAATGAGGGCGATGAACACCAAGATGAGGATGAGCATCGGGAGGAAGAAGAAGATGACAGAGTAGCTCAAGGTGTAAGCGATGTGCATGTTCGTTAGGAGAGCCTCGGACGCCCAGGTCGGCTTGGTCGTCAGGATGGCTGCCGGGATGGCGAGGAGAAAGCAGAGGAGCCACGTTGCCGCTAGAGTCTTCTTCACCCTTCCCTTGCTGACGAGCCGCTTGTTCTTCAAGGGGTGGTAGACGGAGAAGTAGCGCAGGAAGCAGACGGCAATCAGGTTAGCCACGGAGATGGAGAAGAACGTCTGCCTGAGGACTCTGAGGAACGCCAGGGTGGAGAGGGACGGAACTGTCGGGGAGAAGTTGGCGAGGGAGAGGAGTAGAAGCATGACGTCCGCCACGCACAGGCTGCAGATGAGGAAGTTGGGCGGCGTGCGCATCTCGGCGTGGCGGATGGCCATCCCGAGGATCAGCAGGTTGCTTGGCACGCCGAAGGCCACGTTGAGGGCATACAGGGAGATCTGAGCGTAGTATGCAGGGTTGGAGTCGGGCACCGCGGACTCCATTGCGAAGAACTTTTCTCGCAGCCGAGAGAGTGAGCAATGCAGGCACACAGGTGGATGCTTCGGCTCAGCTGGTCTGCACGAAGATTGCTTGGCTGGGTTGTACTGATGCGTCAGGTATGACAAGGTGTCGGCACCTCTCCTCACAAGTGATTAGCATGTCATTAGGTAGGCGGGTGCTCAGCACGCGCCTTCTCAGTCTGCCGGTCCTTAGCAACATCTTTTCCTTAGCAACGTCATCTATGATGGTTTGATTGGTCGTTGACCCCGTTGGGGAGACACCACACCGGGGTGTCTAGCAGCTCTTTGAATGATAGGCTGTTGGTTGCTTCATTTCAAAGCTATTAAGCTGGAGAAATTGGGCCCTTGCAGTATGGCTAACATTGTCAACCAATATTGGATTAATTTTTGGATTGAGCTTATGATTGCTTGGGCAGTGTCTTATTTCCCATCAAAACCTTTTTTTGTTTCACTAGAGTTTCCATAGTGACTTACATATTTTCCATATTGTCTTTCCTTAGAAAAAAAAAATTGCTACAGTAAATGCAGAAAGGTTTGTGGTGGATTAATGTTCACGGTTTTCGCGGCAACCACTTCACCGCAAACTTGAAACTACCGCAAAAATTTTTAATTATGATATTAAACTACAGTCTATGGTGTTACCGCAAAATTAAAACCACTGCGATCCCCGCGAACTTAAATGCGTTTACAGTAATTAGATGTCAGTATTGTACATACACTTTCACTTAATTTGTCAGACCAGGAATTTACAGATCTGTGCTGTTTTTCAGATAATCCTGGTTTAAACGTTAACAGTGATAACATTTAACAATACAATGTACATGTATATGCACAACAAGATAAAATTGAACATACAGTGCATCGATAATGTAATGTGAGACAAGTAAAAACTGATGCGAGCATGCCAAAGATATAAATATTGTCTAAGAATGACTATTAATGCATTTTGTTAATCTGATAGAATAATTTTAATCGGATTCTTCATTTGACTGCATTTTTTAAAGTTTGACTGGGGTCTAAACCAAGGAGGTTTAAATAGGAACCGCCTTGAGGTTAAAAAATCTTTTGTAAAGCTCCTTACCTCCTCGTATCTAAACCTTCTTGCCTTAACCAAAGTTTTTAAAAAGTTTTTCTTGAACCTCCTTGCCTTAACTGCTGACAAGTTGTTGGACAAAATGAAGATCTAGTACTGTAACAGTGGGGTTCAAGTGCCGCCAAACTGATGTACCTTATATTGAAGATTTTCCACTGTCTTACAACCCCAAAATTAGCTTACCTCAAATTTTCAGTCGTGTTTCCATCGGCCTTCTTCAGGAGTGACGATTCAGTTACTTTGATCACGTGACTTATAGACACGTGATTCGAGTAACGAATCATAAATGCCTGGCAGACGATATCGGCCCCCATCCCTGTTGAGTGTCGGCTGATGTGCTCTAAGGTAGATGGCCTCCTTTACCCCCCTTGCAAAAATAGTCCGGTTCGGTGTCCAATATTTGTACTTTGTCCAAGATGATGAAATGTCCCGGTGACTCAATATGAATGTGTTGTGACTTATGTACCTTTGTTTGAATGTCCTACAGGTCCACAACGTAGAAGCGAGGTCGGTCAAAGTGTCGTGGTCACCTCCTCCCTTGTGCATGAACGGGAGCAGCGATCCCGGACACAACCATATCGACCAGGCGCACTTCAGCTACGAACTGGTCATGTCCGACAAAGGCAAGGATGGCAACTTCAAGGTTGTTTACAGGTGCGTTTTTTTTCTCACCTTTTTGCAACTGCAACTGTGCAAGTCAATGTTTTAAACAGGGCAGTCTCCAACTCGAATTTTTTTCCCGTTTGCTGAAATTTGGTATTAAATCAGTCATTACAGTGTTACAAAAATTCATTTTCGACATCAATATTGTATCTGGAAGTTTAGATTTTTGGGATGGATGGGATGAAATATCTTTTGTCCCAACAAGTATATTTGTACAGTTTGTAACTGCCCGAAGCCACTGCTGCCAAGAAGACCCCCCCCTGTGTAGCTGGAAATTACCAGAACAAAGCGTGCGTTATGACCTATTCAATGATTGCTTGGCTTCCTACTCTTACTTCTGTTGTCAACAAGCTTTCATCTCAAATCGTGGCAGCTTGGCTTGTTGAAAGGGAGTTTCTGATCATGTTTTTCCAGGCCCAGGCTCAATTATTTTCATGGATGATACACCTGACCTCGGTTGCAATTAGATGTCACAAGGAACAAAGCCTCTGGAGAATTCTGGCTTAAAATTCCCAGAATTCTGGAGAATTCTGACTTAGGTTCCCAGAATTCTGGAGAATTCTGACTTAGGTTCCCAGAATTCTGGAGAATTCTGACTCGGGGCCAGAATTCTGGCTCGAATTCTCCGGAATTGGCTTTGTTCCTGGAGACATATAATTGCAATATTAACATATTAATTACCTTTTAATATACCATTATTTCAAATCGTAATTCATTTGGTTGATTGTTTTTCAAATGAATAAGGTTTGTCAGGAATTAATCTGGAAGTCCAAAATTAACCTGGAGGGTGTCTGTGTTTGTAATGTGTAACATTATATTGTGGTAACAGTCGTGCTCTTTGCTATGCAGTGGGGAGAAAAAGGAATGCAGCTTGACAGACTTGAGGCCAGGGAGCGAATATCACTTAAGGTAAGTAAATGAATGTTCACATTTATTCAAGGATAAACGTAGGTGTAAGTTTTTTGAACGGATGAAAGCTCACATTTATAAAGGATACACATAGGTGTAAGTTATGGCCTTTTTACTCTATGGTGATCTTTGAGGGAATGAAATGGAATTAATGTGACCCTGATTTTATATATGAGGCGAGATGTAAAATAGTATGATTTAAAAGACAACAAAATGCACAGAATATGCAAATAATATTCATTTTTAATCTTTGAAATTAACTTTTTCGTTTTTTCATGTGAACCTTTATTAATTCATGAGAAGCTCAAATCAGCATGCAGGCCACCTCTCACTGAGTTCTCTTAGCGATCTGTCAAATTTTTGGTCCCTGACAGCTTTAAGTAGAAAGGCAGTTAAAGACAAATTGGAACTGCTTTGTGATGGTTTTGTTGATTGACTGACATGTCAATGATAAAAGTTAGGGGTCAAATACTCTATTTCAAGTATGTATGTGTTTTGAGGCCATCTAATAGCCATTTTAAGACATAGCGTAGTCAATGTTTCTGTTGATCGAGATGTCATTTCTAAGAAAAGAGTGAAGTACTCCTTTTTAAAGAATACTTGTACGTGTTATATGCACTTCAAAACAGGCAGTGAAAGACCTTTGGTCAGTGCATGCTTCTAGTTTTTGACATGTTGATTGATGTAAAGAAGGATGGAGTAAGTGCGTATTATTAGAGTGGCTGTAAATGCTGTAATGCTACTGCCTAATGTATTTTTAATGGTCTTATTGGTTCTGATGCTTGCGTTTTGTATTCCAGTGTATATGCCCTTAGCGATAACATCAAAGGAATGACATCGGAAGGTAAGAAAATATTACATAAAATTGTTCTCACATAAAATCATCGGATTTTGGTGAGAGATGAAACGCATTTCATTTCAAGCTGTTCCTTCTATGATCACGAAAGAAAAGAGCTCATTAAAAACTACTCTGTCACCCTCGCAAAACTCTGTTTTATAGTAGACAAAGACTAAAACACTTTTCTGTTGTGATTCCAATGCATGACTGAAGGATACACAGTCATGCCCAATGAAATAATAGCTAATATCCGTGACAAGCTACTCCACCCACAGAAACACAAGAACGTGCCAGCCTGATTTGAAAAGTGCTTTCTGCTAAATACAGTATGCTCTCCTCTTAAAAGTAACTTTTTACATGCATCATGAAACACATGAAAAGCACATTGGAATCACAGTCTCTAATTGGCGATAAGGAGACATTTTGGATACATACCCTCTAAAGCATATACAAACGTATTACAAACTCTCTGACTGGGGGAAAGATTAGTATGCACACAGGAGATATCTCCTCTTCTGCTGGGTGTGTTTCTCCTGTGTTTGCCTTGAGTTTTGACTGATGAGGTTTGGAATGTGTGACGGGTTGAATGCATAGTGAAGTCGACTTAGGAGCTACGACAAAATACAAAAAAAGTAAGAAAATTTGTTCTTGATCTCTGAGTATCTTTTGAACCCCACGGTAACTTGACGCAAGTGCAGTAAGAGTGCACCTTGACCCATGTTTACTCGTGTTGTAAGCTTGGGTCCTAACCTGTGTTAACTCGTGTTCCACTAGTGTGTAGTTTCCGGACACTGACTGCACCTCCCGAGGCGCCTGCAGCACCAAAACTGTCCAACAGGACCAAAAACAGCCTTGCCCTGAAGTGGATGGTAAGTATCGTGAGGGTTCTGAAACACATTTCTCTCAGAAAATAAAGCTTTCTGGTTTGGATTTGAAACAAGCTCAACCTTTTGTTTTTACTACATGTAACATGTGCAGAATCAACATTTAGTTCCATCTTTTGAAAGCTTCAATTTATATGGATGGAGTGTAGCATTTTTAAAATTTCCTATTTGGGAAATATTTCAGCATTGCCAAAGAGTTCTTGAATATCCAAGAAATGGTTATGTTTGTATACATTTGTCTAGACATAAATTAAAGATGTTATACTCTTCAAATTTCATGGTGACTAGTACACACTTAGTAAACAATTCTTACCAAGCTTCAGAAGTGGATGTTTCTCTTTTATCATGCCTTTATATTAATGAAATATTTACTGTAAATGAGTTACTGTAAATGCATTCAAGTTTGCGGGGATTTAATTTCGCAGTTGCTGGGAAAGAACTGTTTGCGGTGGTTTTAATTTCGCTGTAGCACCATGCACTGTAGTCTCTTACTGCCATTGAAAAATGTTCGCGGTGGTTTTTAAGTTTGCGGTAAATTTGCAACGTGAAAACCGCAAACATAAAACCACCGCGAACATTTCTGCATTTACAGTATTGTTATCAAAGTTACTATATCTGTTTTCCTTCCGTTCCAGTCTCCGTTGGACAATGGGTCCAAAATCACCTGTTTCATTTTGGAGTGGGACGAGGTGAGTCAGAATCGTCTAGGAGATAGTCATGCTAATTGATGGCATAGCAACGTCCTTTACCTTTAAATTGCGTAGGATCTGCATATCATTGTAGTTCATCCGGACGAATCCAGTAAGGTATACAAGCAGTCGCTGTTGCTGTTTATACAGTCAAACCTGTATTAGGGGCCACCTCTACAGAGGGGCCACCTGTCCATAGTGGCCACTTTTTGTCGGTCCCTTGGGTATTTTATCTACAAGTTACCACCTCTATACAGAGGCCACCTGTCTATAGTGGCCAAATTTGTCCGGTCCCTTGAGTGGCCGCTATAGACAGGTTTGACTGTATCTGGGGTATTCAACGGGTGGTGCTAACCATGATGTCAGTAGCTTGGATTGTTTGTTTATTTGTTTGTTTATTTGTTTCGCACTTTAAGAACAACAACAATGAGTACATATTAATGAATTATGAAACATGAACAGTGCAAGGGAGGCCAGAATTAAGGGATTAAGAATTCATATTTAAATTACCCAGTAGCAGATCAAATTGCTGGTTAATATGTAAATTAATCTTTTGCCCCATCGCGGCTCCTCGAATAGATGAAGTACTTCCAGTACTTCCTGCCCTTCATAGCTTTTACCAAGGCAGGCAGATACCTGTTGATACAGCAGGTCTCCAAATTACAATAACTCTCAAGCCACGACAATTAGCCAGCATGACTTCCTCCTGGATGGTTCTGGATTGGGAATCGCACATTTATTCATACCCAGTTGGAGACCATTATAGTGGGCACCTGTTGATGTGGAAAGAGCACGTTCGGTGGTGATAACTTCCGGCCTGATTTTATAATGAAGTCGTCTATATTAGGATTTTTTCAGGAGAATTACTTGGATGAAAGGAAGTTAAGTTAGGATGAAAAGTTTCCGGCATATTGAACATAAAAGCATACAAAAGTAAAACAGGAAGCATACATGTAGATGCAATTTTTGTAAAATTACACTCACTGTGTATCACCAGCAATAGACACAACAAAACCTCACGATGCTTATAAGCCCCCAAAATAGGTTGATATGCTAGTGAATTACGAAGAAAGGAAGGTTTATTTTTGCTAAGTATGTATATGTTGCCCAGCAGTTGTCACATATTCTAACAAGATGTAATATAGGATTTTTAAGTACATGTACACAAATAAATGTACAGTCTTTGGTAGATTTTCTAACACTTCAAAAGTTTATGTATGCAGAAATTGACACATGTTAGTAGAATGATGCAAAATGAAATTGAATTTGGTTCTTTTGTATTGTGAGGTAATGCTAGTTCTCCTTTATTCGCAGGGTAACCTTTATTCATTGTATCTAACCCAAAGGGTATTTCGGGATATCAAGTAGACGGACGGAGGTCTCAAACTGCATTATGATGAAAAAAATGCATTTTGAAACCACCGTCCATCAACGTGATATCCCTAAATATCCTGTTTTTAGGCACAACAGACAAAGGTTACCCCGCGAATAAAGGTGAACTAGCGTTAGATGCTGGTATAGAACATATATTTATTTTGTATAAAATATGATATTAAACATACATTGTGTTATAACATTTGAAACATTCTATTTGAAAAATAACAATCTTCCACCATGACCAGTTCTAGACAAAATTAACTAATGCTTTCAATTGGTAAACAGAAGTTTTCTGGAATCTTCCTGCTTGTATGATTTAAACCCTGAAGTATTCATTTTGTGGCATCCTCAGCTTTTCTGATTGCTTCACTTATTTTCTAATATTACCCATACTCTTCCTAATTGGTGCCTCAAGTACAGTCATTGGTGGAATTTCTTACAGCAGTTTCCTATGTCTGACTCAGTAGATACAAAATGTAGTAAAATTTGGTCCTTTCATTGACTGTTGTTGAACAGACATGTTGCATTTACAAGATTTTACTCATTTACATTTCAGACATTCACTTTGGACAGTCCTGACAAAAAGGGCAAAATCTTTGATCAACACAAATTTTCTGGAATCTTCCTTCTTATTCCACAGTTCATGACATCCTTAGCTTCCTGATTGCTTCCCTAACGTCATATGCCCTCATACTCCTCCATACTTATGTGATGTTATTATCTGTAGATGTTGAACATGCTTGGTTGTGTAACACAATCCTCCTATATCCTATGCCTTGCATATATGGCAGGGCTCAAAATTCCTTTTTTTTTTTTTTAATTGGGTGCACCAAAATGTTTTGGGTGCCCAACCTAAATTTAAGTAGAATGTCAGAAAAGCTAATAATAAAACTTAGTGACAAACTGTCAAATTCTTAAACAAGTACCAGGGCAGACATTTTCATTATCTTTCTAACACTTAGATGTCAAGAATATGATGTATACTAGTATACTCTGATATCTTTACATACATAAGCCTATGTAGATATTGGGTGCAACTTGTGCAACCACAAAAAATAATTGGGTGCACAGCTTTAATTTTGGGTGCACCTGGTTGCACATGCACCCAGTATTTCGAGCCCTGTATGGATAAGTCAACTGCTTTTCTTCCGCAGGGAAAGAAGGGGAACGGTTTCCGTGAAGTGTACAGTGGACCACAGAAGATATACAAGGCTACCAAGCTGACACATTCCACCTGCTACACCTTCAGGCTAGCTGCTCAGAATGAAGTGGGGAAGAGGTGATTGAGAATTCATTACATCCCCCTTGATGAGACTTCCAGTTGCTCTTGCTACTACTTACAGTACCATTGTATAAGATCTCATTTTTTTTTCATTACTCTGGTTATGCAATGTTAGCAATTTTAAAATTTGTACTCCTCCAACTATTACTAGTCTTGATATTACTGCAGCTTGCAGAGGAATACAAGCATTAGTTGAGAACTTTGACTTGAGACAAAAATTGGATAATTGTTAAGATGTTGTCAGTGACTGGCTAGAATTTAGAAACAGGATGATTTCTGGACAACTACCAGTCAGAAACAGGCCAGTGTCTTGACAATGACTGGTTGGAAATGAGACAACAGGGTTGGACAAGTCCACTAGTCTGATTATCCAGGGCAACTGAAAGCGCAGATCGGGCAAGTGCATGTCCTTCCCTACTTGTCGATCGGGCAATTAAGATTCTTTCTATGAGTGAGATTTTGATATACTTGTTACTTTTTGTAATCGTGGAACCAAGCATTGTTCAACACAGAAAAATACAGAAAAATAGTGCCAATGATAAATAGTGCCAATGATAAAAGAATTCTATTGCTTTACATTAGAAATAAGAAAAAAAATGTTTTTTTTTCCCATCCAGTGATTTCAGCCCAGAGGTATACTGTCACACCTCTGGGAGCCCCCCTCCCACCCCGGAGCCGCCCAAATTGGTACGGGCCACGACGACGTCGCTTCAACTCCACTGGACCAAACCGGCCGGGGCAGATGTGGAGGCATTCACCCTGGAGATGGAAGACGAAGACACGGTAAAGATATGTTGTATACAGTACAGGGCTTGAAATACTTGTTTCTGAATACCTGCGCTGGTGCAGGTAACATTGGAAATTATGACAAATTGTACCTGCACCTGATTTTAGGAAGCATGGATTATACTTAAAATTGTTCAGAAACTCATTATTATTGCTTTTATACTTCATAGGTGGTACCAGTCAATGAAGCTAGTAAAAATCCAAATACAACTACATTTACATGTACATCATAATACAGTGGACACCAACTAATTGCATCACTGCTATTGGCATAAGTCTGGGATTTGCATAGAATTCTGAAAACCCAAACCATTTGCCATTCACTCCATTGTAAATACAATGGTATAATCGCATCATCTATTATGGCATAAATCGGACATTCGGGTAAAATATCGTCAGGTCAATCGCATACTGGCCCGTAAATATGTGATAGAAAACAAGAAAAAAAGTCGAAAATGAACTATCAGCGGCCTTTACAAATGCATTCGATCGGCAAAACCGTCAAAATTGCCGCTGAAATGGACAAATAACGCTGGTACGCCGCGCCGGCGGCACCCGAGAGTTACGCAATACAAAAGCGCAAAGGGTGACGGGATGGCATCGGCGCCATTTTTCTTTTGTCTAATACGCGCTGATGTTTGTGAATTTTCGAGCTAAAATTCCCACTGATTTTGTGAACATCGTCTACCCAAAACCAGCCATTATGAAGCTGAAATGTTTGTAAGTTAGATAAGTTCGGGCATTTAGCCCAGTTTGTTCCGAGTTTGTAAATATGGCTGGAAGACGAGCGACAGTTTTGGCGTCATTCACCACGGCATCGGCATGCTTGTTTGTTTAGCGCTACACTACATTGCTCACAAAATCGTCAATTTTCAGCAAAGTTTCCGTACCTTCCGCTTAAAAGTTGTAATCAAACTAATGCTTATCGGTAAATATGTTATGTTTAACCTTACGATGATCGGACTGAGCGATTACACGTCGATAAATGTAGTCTGTACAGCGGTATCTAAAGCTGAGAGTCACGCTAAAACTACAATTTCTGTGGATCGGAGCATAATTTTTTTTTACAGTTCAACGTTACCACATGATGTTAAGGTTACATTAAAATGTTGATGATGTGTCGGATATGTATAAACGTGTGTGTGATACCATTCTGCACTGAAATGTGATTGAATCGAGACGCAGCGGATGTTGTATTTTGTTTTATATTTATTTCTTCTCGTTACGGACTTAAACGTTACGTATGACGGACACGTGCCTGTAAAGGAAAAAAAGAAACTTGGATAAATATTAACTACAATGTTACTTCTGCATATGAATCATGCATGTTCATGAATAAAATTTAGTATATAATACCAGTTTTGACATGTGTGTGTATGGTTATTTCAACCCTGAGTCCGTACCCAGCACCCCCCTCCCCCGCCGATCGTTTGGACTCTCCTAGGGTTATTGGACTAAGTCGGGTAAACGGGTAAAATTCGCTGACAAATCGATGATGCCAATAGCCGACTTCTACTGTACTTGCAAAATATAAACACAGTACATGGATCAGTGCAGGTTGGACATCAGAAATACCTGCACAGTTCCAATTTTACCTGCACTAACCTGCATAATTATGCAGGTAGTATTTCGAGCCCTGCAGTAGAAGCTGTTTAATTGCACGCCCCATTTACCATTGTGTTTCGTGCAATTATCCAGGTGGTGCAACAATGCAAAGTTATCCAGCTGGACCGCACCGGTTTGGGATTTGGGGATTTCGTGCAATTAACAGAAGTGTGCGTTTATCCATTGTGCAACAAACTGGCTTCTACTGTATATAACAAGGGTATATGATATAATCCAATGAACTCTTACTACATGTTCCACCATTGAGAACTCAGTTCTGCATACCACAAGGTTGTTTGTTTGTTTTTTTTGTTAATAAAAATCTCCGCGCTACGTCCTGTTCTTGTGTCTAGATGTCGGGAAAAACTGTATCTAAATTGGGCCTAAAACAAATGTCTCTACCCTGTATACATGTATGTAGGTGTCACCCCCAAATTTTTGGGAACACTGTCTTACAGTCTGTTTCCAAGGCAGCATTCAATTTACTCTTTAAGAATAAAAAAAACTTATTTTTTTCCTGTCACAAACCAATACTTGCATTTCAACTAAATAAACTTTTATGTAGCATCATCTTAAGCTTCTCACTGCAGCATAGTCAAAACCTGTGTCCATGTACCTGAATTGTAGGTTAACCATGTTGACGGCCTCGTGCTTGTGTAAATCACTGGTTTGATGCTGGGTCTACTGTAGGCATAACATAAATTGGTACAAGTGTTGAGCTCCTTTTGTGTTAATACCACAAATGTCACAGAATATCAGAGGCAAAATGTTGTTTAACTTCTGTTTGAATTCAGAGTTGTTGACATTTTACTACATGTAGAAGAGAGAAGAGAACATGGGTGGTAAATTGGGTGGTAAATTATATATAACAAGAGTACATTTGTATATAATCTAATCTAATGAACTCTCACTACATGTTCCACTGTTGAGAACTGTTCTGCGTACCACAAGGTTGCTTGTTTGTTTGTTTGTTTGTTTGTATATTGACATCTCCGCACTATGTCCTGTTCTTGTGTCTAGATTTCGGAAAATACTGTATCTAGGTTGGGCCTAAAACATGTGCCTCCGTACACTAAACCACACCCAGTAACAATCTAGCGAGGACCATTCATATTGCTACTGGCAGGTCAATGACAATTTCAATTCGTGTTTCAGTTACGAGCACCCCCCAAAGAAAAATGGGGGGAACACAGTCTGTTTCCAAGGCAGCATTCAATTTACTCTTTAAGAAAGAAAACTTCTTTTTTCGTTTCACAAACCAGTACTTGCATCTATGAAAGACAGTTCATACATACATGTACGTTTATGTAGCGTCATTTTACTCTTCTCACGGCAGCATAGACAAAACCTGTGTGACTGTGTCCATGTACCTGAAGTGAAGTTCAACCACGTTGAAGGCCTCGTGCTTGTGGAAAATCACTAGTTCAAAGCTGGCTCTACTGGCGTCATAACATAAATTGGTACAAGTGTTGAGGTTCCTTTGTGTTAATTCTACAAATGTCACAGAATATCAGAGGCAAATTGTTGTTTAACTTCTGTTTGAATTCAGAGTTGTTGACATTTTGCTAGAAGAGTAAAGTGAACATGGGTGGTAAATTTTGAAAGCTACGAGCCTTTGGCTTAATTTGCATCAATGCTACAAATGATCGCTGAAATTAATTGTCATTGAGTGTCACTTAGATTTTACTTTCGTTTGAAGTGAGATCTTTAATTTGTTGACTTTGTCCTTGTACAGGCAAAGTGGATTGTAAATTTGTTTTCGCATGAGACTTAAATGTGCTTCATTTGAATCATTGCAACAAGTGACACTAAAGCCGAAAAAGCAACAACACGTAGATTTTACTTGTGTTTTAAGTGTTACGATATGAGCCTTGTTCTTCATTTGAATCATTGCAATTTGCAATAAGTGTCACTGACCTTGCAAGAACAGCTAGCTTCTACCTCTGTTTGAAGTCGGAGCTTTGATTTGTAGATTTTGTTGCTTGAGGCTTTGTCTGGGTACAGGCATAGTAGGTTGTAAAATTCTTTCTGCATGAGCTTGATTGTGTCAATGCTTAAAGTGTCAATGAACCCACCAAAGCAAATATAGGTTTTACGTCAAACCCAACAAAACGAGCACCGTGAATATTTCAGAATGTAGTATAGCATCAGTTGTAGTCCTGAATACCATTATATTTTCCATTATTAATACATGTATGTGACATTTTGTTTGTACGTGTACTTGCAATTTAGCCCATGGGCATGTATGTACAATAAACTTGTTAACTTGTTATTTCAAGTTGAAGCCTTGTCACAAGCTGACTGGTTCAAATCCCGGCTGTACAGGGCAAGAAAGGATTCTCTTGTCAAACCTGCATGACTTTGACTTTGACTTTATTGATAATGAGACAAGTCATTACACGGGTCTGCCGAGGCAGCTTTGGGCTGCTAGCGGTAGAACCTACAAAAATGCGGACGAACATACGAAGAATTCATAACAAGAAACAATATAATATAATGCAATAAAATAATCAATAACTAAAATGTCATGCAACTACAAATATGGAAGAAATTGATCTATACCATATAGCAATAGTATACTTAGAAAAGATTGAAGTAGGTGGAAGTTCAGTATACTATCATACTATGAGGTTAATATTAAAATCTTGCTTGCTTGCTTTTACTGTTGTACAGGGCTATGGTTTCCAACCAGTTTACAATGGAGATGACCTCACCTACACACATAAAAGACTGAGAAGGAACAGTTCCTACCACTTCAGGGTAAGGCTCATGTTTTTTCAGACCAGATTACATGCTGATGTCACAAATCTTTGTGTATTTGTGTTTTGTCATACAATTGTGCTTGTAAAAATGATGTTGTACTCGTGTACATGTAGATGTACGAGATAAGGTTAGAGAAATACAGTATGGTAAGAAAGACAGTATGAATTGTTACCCATACACATACACATAACGTTAAATTATTGTCCATGGGGAACAAACCTTTTCTTTATACATACATGAATATTGGTCAACCATTATAAATAGTCCGGATATGGAAGTGTCCGAATTCCCCTCCTGACGTCAGACAGGGTCATCAGGGGAACTTTGGCACTTTTACATGCTGTGACACACATGCATAGTTAACACACAGTCCGGTTTTCCGTCCTTTCAAAACTTGCAAAAATCTCTCGGTGTATACACTATTCAATCCCAGACCGAGTCATAGTCAAGACTTTAAAAATGGTACATGCTGTGTTCTCTGCTTAGCACTCAGCACTAATGAGGAAGTTTATGGGAGTTAAACACACATCACTACTGCCCACGGGTTACAGAAATGGAGATGGGTGCCACCCTTAAGCATCTGTTACAGATGTACAGGCAACTTTAACTTAAAACTCTTCTCCCTCCCCCTCTCATAGTTGTGTGCCAGCAATTCGGAGGGCCAAAGTTGTTGGATCGAGAGTTTTGTGGCATCCTCAGCTTTTCTGATTGCTTCACTTATGTTTTGATATGACATGAATACTCTTCCTAATTGGTGCCTCAAGTACAGTTACCGGTGGAATTTCTAACACTTCAGCAGTTTCTTTACCTTATTATTCCTCCCCCTCCCGCTCTCTTCGTTGTGTAGCAACAATTTGGAGGGCCAAAAAGCAGTTACTCAAGCAACTGAATATGATTTTGTACGATATACTATGATGAACACATTTTTTAATTGTGTTGCGGTTTCTTCTCCCTCTCTCAGTTGTGTGTCAGCAATACGGAGGGCCAAGAAGCAGTTACTCATGCAACTGGATATGATTTTGTACGATATACTATGATGAATGCTTTCTTAAATTGTGTTGTGGTTTCTTCCTCCTCTCTCAGTTGTTTGCCAGCAATTCGGAGGGCCGAAGCGGCTGGAGCGAGAAAGTGACGTTCAGCACCAATCCGGAAAAGCCAGGAGTGCCTTCCAGACCCCAGCTCAAAGGCCGCTTGCATGCACAGCACTTCAAGATCTCCTGGGGTAAGACTTCTTCAAGCTCCCTCAAGACATTTTAGTGCATCTGTTAGGACAATATCATGTTAATTTATTTGGAGAATCTGCTTTCTCACCAGGATTTTTTCACAGTATAGGGGCATCTTAGTGCTGAAAAGCCATATAAGCAATGTACATTTGTAGCTGTGAGCATTGTAGGAAGTCTGGGGGAATCCTCCACCTGAATATTTTGGGATTTATGACCCTCAGGAACACCTTTTCCTGCATTTTGAGGGCCAACTTTTAGTGAAATAAAGCATTTTTTGCCGGTGCATGCTACTCACCGGCTTTGAATCGACAGAAGCAGTTGGTTCACCTGTTCGTTTGGATGCATGGATGGATGCATGGATCGGTCAATTTAACCAAACCCTTCTAATAGCCCTAACTGTGCTTTAGCTAATAGGTCTAAAGCACAGTTCTTTATATAGCAGTTTGCTTCTGCAGCCGTGGATCGTGGGTTCGAACCCCACTTGCTACAATTTTTTTTCTTTGTCAGACAAATCTCATGTACTGTTTTTTTTTTATAGAAGAAAGACCAATTCAGTAATTCGATGTTTAAAAACTCTTGTTTTCGTGTGATCCAGACTTTTTCCAAAATACGCACCGGCCAGCTTTTTTCAGAAGCTTTCTTGTTACCTTTGTAACAAAACAACAGAAAGGTCCCCTTTGCTGGTTGACAGACAGCACTTCAAAATCTCCTGGGGTGAGACAGAGGAGATTTCATTAAGCTTCCTGGAGAGATTGTAATGGATTTATTAGGAGAATCATGTACTCTGTATCTTTGCTAAATTTTACCTCTTTCCTCGCGATCTGAATGGAAAGTACGAGGTAGCCTGGAGACTTAGGCCCAATGTAGACACAGTTTTTACCGATATCTGCGGAGATGTCTAAAGGGATCTAGAGCATAGGGGGCTGAAAAAAAACTGTCGGCAAGAGGTTGTCGGCGTGCAGATATCGGGAAAAACTGTGTCTAGATCGTGCCTTAATTGTATTTTCAGTAATAAATGAAAGTTGGCGCAAATAGATGCTTCACCAGCCTAATTTGAAATTCTTTATCCTCAAATTTGCTGGTTCACGTTTTTCTAAATTGAAGAGGGAAACTGTTGTCCATGCAAGATACAGATTAACTGCGCTCTCCATGATTCCATGATTTAGTCTTGATTCAAAGAAAGGAGATGTAAAGTATATAATTATTGTAATTATAGATTTCGTAAGACTTAAACTGGAAGTTGCATTTAATCAAGAGTTACTGCCCTCTCATTATTTAGTATTTTTTCAAGGGGTATAAAGCATATTGATATTGTGATTATAGATTTTGTATTATTTCCAATCAATGCTGTATCTAATCAAAACCTTTTAGTGAAAATGTCCAACAATGCAATAGTATTAATAAACAATCACTTAGATATACAGGTATATTTACATTCTGTTTGTAAAAATTTCTAATGTTAGCATCTTATGAAATCCATAATGTACATCTACTTGTGAAGAGAACATGAAATTCTGTTGGTTCATGATAGGTTTTTTCCTTCCTTTTCCTCAGATCCACCTCGAGATACTGGAGGAACAGACATCAGTAAATACTTACTAGAGATGGCATCTGGAAAAGGTTTGTCTCTCTCGACTTTTCACTCAACCTTTAATACGCGTCTATTGAAGTGTTTTTGTCTGAAAGGCTCTATGATATACATGTGTATATAGTATATGTTAGACGCTATTTAGCTGATGATACCGACGGACTTCTATCCGGCCTTTTGGCTCTTGATATCCTCTTAGAAAGGGCCGAAAAGATGCGGTGCCTTCTTTGATGAAGGCTACATCCACTGGGTTCAGGTGTCTGAGGAGGGGGCGGATATAATTGTAGTAAGGATGTTATAATTTCAGTCAAAGCAGAGGCGGGAGATGCCACGTAGCATTACATGTTTAGCCATAGTACCTGGTTTCTGACATGCAGTCATGCATGTGTAAAGTAGGATATGAAAGTCCAGGCTTTGATTTTTCAACTTGTTGCTTGAAGCTTTGTCTGGTTGAAGGCTATGTAGATATCACAAGCTTTAAGGTTCATTTACATCAATGCTTCACATGAAACAGCAAGGCCAACTAGCTTTACTTCTGTTTGAAGTCATAGCTTTAAATTCTAAACTTTATACCTCGAGTTGCAGCATTGTCAGGGTAATGGAAAATTGAATTGTGAATTTCTGAAGGTCAATTTTTGGAATTACTCCGAGGGTGTACCCTAAAGGGCGCATCAAGGAGTGTTACATGCTGTAAATAACTCCCTTTTATTATTAGCCAACCCCACTGATGTAAAATGTCACAGTGGTGAAATCTTCTTTGTAAGTGTAAGGTAATTGTCGGCAGTCCTTGGTTTTAAGTGGCATGGGTATACGCTAGCAGCGCAGAAATGCCTTTTGTGAGGAGTGGGTAAATGCCATGGAGATTCAATTTGTGCGCGTACCAGTAGATTTTGTTGTCAATACCTAATCGTTAATGTGTATGTAACATAAGGTCAATGTGCTTGATATAGAATGAATACTTATATACATTTCCTGTAGGGTCAGTAATACAGGCACAGACATGTGTTGATAGTACATGAACCATTGAACTTCTTATGTATTATAGGTTCGTAATTTTTAGTTTTTCTTTGGCTGTTTTCGTCTTGATAGACCTACTACAACATTTTCCATGTCTTGCAGTCACTAGTTTCTTTTTGATGCTCTGGCAGATCATTACTTCTCATGGCTAGTCCATCCAGTTTAAAGGATTTAAGTTATGGGCCCACAGACGGCAAATATTTTTCCATTGCAAAGATTTCAAAGATTTGTACCAAAGTTAGGAAGAAGTTAAAGTCTTGACTGATACCCTAATGTTGACAATTCTTACAGATGGCCCATATGAGGTGGTGTACACTGGCACGACCCTGGAGCACACCTGTGACAACCTTGTGCCAGGAGGGACGTACAAACTGAGGGTGGCGTGTGTGGGCGCCGGGGGTCAAAGTCAGGTACGTGTACAGTGCAGGGCTTTTACATTAACATTTTTTAAACAAGGTTGAACTGTCTGTGAATAGTTTCATCAGGTTGGTACTGTTTCATGGAGAGACTGTTTAACCAACAAGCAACAACACGGCCCACTCCCAACCATTTCATCTGTGGTGAGGCAGAGCCGGCTCACCCTGGCAGTGCATGTGGTTCGTGGGAACGAGCCTGCAGGGAGACTAATGCCATGGACTGGCTGACAGAAGGAAGGCGCAGAGTTGGCCGACCATACATAACCTTAAAGACAATGATAGAAAGTGACATTGGACTGTCAGGGTCTAGTTTAGTGTCTGCCATGGTCATGAAGGACAGATCATCTGGAAAACTTGTGCTTTGGACTGTGCCTCACTGGTGTAACCGGATGTATTATGATGATGATGATGGTACTGTGTAAACCGGTCAGAATTGCCCTTAGGAAGGTGACAGATGGTCACAGAAAAGTTGATGTTAGTAAAGCAAGGGTTGTAGGAAAAGATTCTCTTCATTCCAGGTTGAACTGTAATTTCCAACACAAAAATGGACTCATCAAGATATATGCACCCCCCCACACACACAGACACACACACACGCACACACACACTCAAACATATACACAAACGCTTAGCCAAAAGCATGAACTTTATGGTGAAAGTATTTATTCCTGTGTTGTGTTTGTATTTTGATATCACTATAGCAGAAAAGCGAGGAGAAGTTGAATTTATCCAACGATAGTTTCATTTTGTATCTGTTAACTGAATCTTTTCAGCAAGACTTGTTGTGACCTGTACTTATAACGGTGTGGCAAAAGTGTGCAATAAAGGTCTTGAATCATTAATATGTATATAGACTTAACCATTGCAATGTCGCCCCACTCCCCCATACAGTAGGCATTGAGACTATACTGTTGTTTTTATATTGTACTTACATGTACATGTGTGTTACCTTTTAGTATTCAGAGTCGTACAGTATCACTACATTGCCAGTCATACCGGGCCAGTGCCATCCGCCCAAGCTCTGCGGAAAACCAAAGGCTAACTCTCTACAAATTAAGTGGGGTAAGCATCTCTCCATCTTCCTATTGTACATGTAGTAGTTGGTGGCTGGGTTTACCCACTCGTTTTCAAAGTCTACTTCGCCGGAGTACGACTTGGGGTCGACTCGTCGGGGTTGACTCGGCTTGATAAACAGGGCGGGATACTACTACTTAGTCTAGTACTATCTTTAGGGTGCTCAAGCATTTTCGGTATCTGCGAATGATCTTAGACACCAAAGTGAGGTTAAATGTATAATAGCGTGGTCGTCTGAAATGCTGTTTTCGGAAGAAAAAGACTATGATCACAGAAAGTAGTGAGAAACCCTATCATTGTATTAAAACAACAAAATAATTAAGAAACTTGAATACATATTTTTCCAGCACCCCCGGACTACGATGGTGGCAGCCCACCCACCGAGTATCTGGTTGATATGGAGATGGACGACTGCACATCCCTGGATGTGTACAAGGGGCCAGAGATGGAATGTACCATCATCAACCTGCTCCCGGGGAGGACATATGCATTTAGGGTGAAGGCCTTCAACAGAGTGGGGGTAAGTCAGTGGTAAATCCGACTGTGTAGGGCATTTTTCCTTGGTGAATAAGGCAGTCCAAAATATCCAAGAAACCACGCAGATGACTGATAAGAATGGTCTATGTCGACAGATGCTTGTGTCAATGGGAAAAATCATGCCGGGGATGACATATACATTTAGGGTGAAAGCCTTCAACAGAGTGGGGGTAAGTCAGGGGCGAATCTGATGTGTAGGGCTGTCTGTAGTTTTCTTTGGTGAATAATATAGTCCACAATATCCACGGCTGAATGAAGCACTTTCAAGTCAAAATAAAGGCACAAACAAACAAACAAAAGTGCATATGCATCAGTTTTTTTAGTCCTGAAAATGCAGACTTTGGTACATGTAGATGAAAGCTCCCTTGAATGTGTGTGTGTTTGTTGTTTCTTTACAGGGAGGGCCTGTGTCGGAGCCATCCGTCTTCACGACAGGTGCAGGCCCACCTGATGCACCTGCGGAGCCAGTACTTACCTGTAAGGCACCCACAGCCGCACTGGTCAGCTGGCAGGTAAGGTTTCCCTACTGTAAATCTTAGAATGTTTAGCCTCCTTTACCGGTATCTCTAGGGCCTTGACAGAAGTTGTTTTTTTTGGCGGGGGGGGGGGGGGGAAGCGGGGGGCGTCGACTCGCGATTTTTATCCGGGAATACAACGGGAAAGGACAATATGCCGGGAAAGGAAAAATGCCGGGAGAGGAATATATACCGGGGGCCTTGTACCGGCCCTAGCACACTCTCCCCGGTGGGTGGTGTGGTGGGCAGAAAAAATAGCACGATGGCCTGTTGCGATAAAACGCACGAGCTACATTTGTAGACAGCGGGACAAGATTTCACACATGTTGGTTTGGTTTTATTTTTACAGACACCAGCGGGGAACGGTGCAGAGGTGGTAGAGTACAGACTGGAGTGGAGCTGCGTGGACGGCACGTTCTCCCAACTCTACGCAGGACAGGCTAACAGTTACGAAGTCAAGGGGCTCAACCCTGCCTCCTACTACTACTTTAGAGTCCAGGTAAAGTCTGCAATACTTCTGGACACAATCCAATGATAGGATATTGGTAAAATTAAAGGCAAAAGTCCCATACATTGATGAATGTTAGACGTCCAGGTAATAATATATGCCAAAAGCAGTAACTCAAGCAACCTGATATGATTTTGGAAATGGTCAAAACATTCCAGACAACTATCCGGTGTCCTTTGTCAGTGACACTGGAGAAATCTTTTATATCCTAGAGTTTTTTTAAGATCCTAGAGTTTTTATATCTAGCTTTATATCTTTTTCTAGCTGTGAAGGTACAGGCTATAACTGTCAAGGGCATGGTATTGGGAGACAGTTACATGTAGAACCCATACTTCGCCTCCCACTGCCTTTTGCCTCCCCAACTAAAGTCAGGTACTTATTTTTACCCCTGGCATGGAGTGAGGAACGTTGTGTTAGGTGTACTGCAAGGACACCACCCAGAGTGCTTCCAGGAATCAGAGCCCATACCTCTCTTTCCGCTGCCTTTTACATGTACCTTCCCAATCAAAGTCAGGTAGCTATTTTTACACCTTCGGTGGAGTGAGGAAAGTCGTGTTAAGGAAGTTTCGAAGGACGCGACCCTAATTGCAGCCAGGAATCCCACACGTGACTTCCCGATCTCGTGTCTGCTAGTTGATTCCCTAGGCCATAAGCGCAACTTTAAGGATGTTACAAGGAAGAAGTTGATTCTAAAATCATATTATCTCTTCAAAGCAGTCTACATTTTGCTTTAGAAAATTGGCATAGACCATCGCTAAGAGGCAAACCTGCAGGAAGCTTTGGTCTTAATATCATTGTGGATTTTAAATTGCATATTGCATATTTATGCCGGAGGGACTAAAACCAACCAGACTAACATTGTCTTTACATACTGTTAACTGTGAAAAAAATTAAGTATAGATGATCTGTTGTGAGGTAATTAAAGCCATTTTGTACTCCAGAGGAGAGTGTTCAATTTTTATAGGTGATATGTACAGTATTGTGAATTTTGTAAATAATATTTGTGAAAATTGACAGCATTCAGCATACATGTACATATACTTCTGCCAGTTTGATCTCACAATAAAATTGAAATAGCCTGAAAGTTCTTCTGCTTTCTGTCCTTGTAGGCAGTGAACTCGGCTTTATAAGTCAGTCTGTTAGGAACACATCATTATCAGTCTTATGTATCTTTGATATGTATTATAGAAGTGGTATGATAAAATAGACAGTATTCAGAATACATGTACTAGCCTTTTGTACTTCTGCCAGGTTGATTTCACACAAAAGAAGTGTTTTTCTGCTTTCTGTCCTTGTAGGCAGTGAACTCGGCTGGTGTGGGACCCTTCGGTCCTGTTGTGACCTGAATTAAATTGTGTTGAAAGTTGTTTTTGCTATCTGTCCTTGTAGGCAGTGAACTCAGCTGGTGTGGGACCCTTCAGTCCTGTCGCGACCTGTCAAACACCGGCGTCTTCACCCAGCGCCGTCACGACCTTCCAACTCGCGGCTGACGAGATCCCAGAGAACCCTGCCTCCTCCCTGCACCTGGAGTGGGACGAGCCGTGCAGCAATGGGGAAGATATACTGGGCTATAACATTGACATCGGCTTAGAGGGGAGACTGGTGGCGGTGGAGCTGCCAGTCACGGACTTTCTACTGGAGGGTTTACTTCCCGACACCACGTATAGGTAAGTATTGTTAGATACTCTTCTTCTTCCTAGAATTGGTTTGGTTTGGTTTGGTTATACAGATCTTCCTGGAGTCTGGTTGATTTGTAGACAATCACTAATTCTAGACGGAAGGATTTTTGCACCGTTGTACACCGCACCATCGCACGTGTGGGGGTTCTTTAACGTGCATGGGGTATGGCTCTCCTCAGACACCTATCCTATTCAAGGGACGGTGCAAATAATGTGCAAAACGTCAGTTGGTTGAAGGCCCTCACACGGGGGCAACTCTGACATCCTTTAGGTTCCGGGTCGGAGTTCAAATCTGACCGGAGTTGGCGGAAGTGTGGTGTAATAGGCCGGAAGTGCGCTGTTGTCTCCCTAACTTTTGCTCCCTATGGCTTGGTGATCGTTATAGCTGAGCATAGATTTGTCGTATTTTCTGAAAAGCCCGTGGGTTGTATTGTTTTTGTGCGAGGAGTAGTTGGTCGGCCAGCGAAACCATTTTTGTATTAGTCCGCTGCAACGGTGATGCCCCAAATAGCGGTGTTTTTCATGCGATTTCGAAGAAATGACGTCATCGGAGATTGCAAAAAAGTTATCACATGGAATTTTTTTATTTTCATTTTGCACAAACATGAAGAATTTAGCTTCTCTACCACGTAGGCCGTTATCCTGGGAAAATTCGTTTTTTCCAAGCAGCTTCGATCAAAAAAGTGTTAAAAAATGATAGTTTTCGGGTCCAAAATTAAAATTTTACTACATATTCTAACCAAAATAAAGAGGCAACAGACGGTACCAATAGGTTTGTCGGAAAGAAACAGTAAACGGCTTTCCGCCATATTGATTAAGTTTCGCGTCCTACGTTTACTAGCGGAACTGTAGCCCTTCGGCCTGAGGCTGCCCGCCAACCTCCGAAATCGTAAAAGAAACTCCGGTCCGATACCTTTATTCCTTTATTGCGATACCCTTAGCCCAGTTAGGGCTAAGTTTTCCAGGGTTCGAAGTTCGAATAATAAAACATACATACATGTATACAACACATGCATATGCGTAGATAACAGATCAAAAGAAAACATGAATAAATAAAGCTTCAAACAAACATCCACAATCATAACACAAAATGTACAGATAAAAAACAAATATCAGTTTAATACACCTGACTTTACTACTGATTTGACCTCTGTTTCCTATATCCACTACTCAGGCTTTTAGCTAGGATTTTATAATTAATAGGGAGTCCAAACTTATTGGTGAGTCACGGTAAGTGACTATTGTAGGGGGGGTCTGGGGCATCCACCTTCCATGGTGCAGAGTTTTTTATGATTTTAAGTTAAAAAAGTGCATTCTTAGGTATCCCAAGAGGCAAAAATACTGTTCCAGAGGTCACAGTAGAAGACTGTGACCACAGATGACCTGGTAGCATCCCTGGTCAATCAGAATTTCATGCTTGTCAGACGATTTTCTAGGTAATGTAAGGGCGTCCAGGGGCATCAAATTTCTTGTTATTCTAAGAAAAGTGCGTCCAGATGACCCGTTGACGCATGCCTAGCTAAAAGCCTGCCACTACTAGATAAAGAGCACAAATGTCTTCACTATCTCAAAATGATCAAAGAAACAACACAACATCTACTTGGAGATAATTTGATGGCCCGTTAACCCTGCATTATTGCTGGCCTTTGTCACAGTACAAAGGTAAGATGGGTAATTTCTGAAATATTACATTGCCTGTTATGTAAAGAAAGTTACAGTGAACACTTAACGACAACCCACGTAATGCATTATCGCGCAGCTACCTCCTAACCATGTGCCAAAGTACATAATGATCCACCGAACCGATCCTGAGATACAGTTGCGAACAGCCAACCCTCGGATAATTTCAAAAACCTTCCATAAAGAGGTGACCCCTCTTTCTTCAAAGTAAAAGACAGTTGTGAATAATTCATCTTTTGTAAAAGAAGGTAAAAATACAAAATATCGCCTTGCGGATTTTGCAAACTGCTGTGTCATCATATATCAATGTTTCTAACTTGAACTTCATGTACATGCAGTACACATAAGAAGAGTAGAGCAAATGTTTCACAAAAGAAAATACATGAAAAGTTGTGAGAGATGAGATTAATTTTGTTGTAATAGCCTGAAGATGAAGTGTGTTAACCACAAACTCCCTGTTTTCAGTGCTAAATTGGCTCTTTACTCCCACATTATTACTAATATGTCCGTTGCTATGCCCCTAGGGTTTCATATGAGGAAGGTTCATTTGATGGACAATTTGATTTGGATGTTTCCCCTACTTCCTGCCGTTTCCATGGAAAGTCCATAATTATTGAATAATGTACAAATTCATTTTTCTACGAAAATTAATAATTGAATTGAATTGAAAAATGAATTGTCATTTGTGGTCAAATTTTGTAACATTTTAGTGTGCTTTTAGTGTTGATGGAAAAGATGGCATTGTGTTGCTTATGTCAGGGAAGTCATTTTTTTTTTTAAAGCATAAAAATGTTGATGTGCCAAGCTAATTTTTTTGCAATGCATTTTAATGAATTCATCAGATTTTGATAATTTTATTAAGGATTTGGAAAGATTAGGATAGGATAGTAAAAAAAAATCAATCATTGTAACCATAAAGTTCCCTCTACACCAAATCTACAGCAAGATTTCTGCAGATGCAGAAGCATGATATCTCATACATAAGATGATACAGATACTTATGAAATGGACTGACCGAAGGAGGAAACATATGTTTTTGACTTTAGAGGTGATGAAGAAAAATTCAGATGCAGACTGACAGAGCAGTTTTACCAGCATTTTGACACACAGACTTTCCCTGCCCCAACATCATTCTTGGATCAACTCCAATCCATACATTCATATCGTATTTTCTCAAAATTTTATGCACTTTTTAAATTTTTCAAAATTGAAATTGCCAAAGTTGGGGTGCATACTGTATTTGATGCAAAATGAACACATAATAAATTTGAATTAACCTGTTCAAGATCTGTTCAAAATTGGTTGAGAAGGGGTGCATATTTTATTTGGAATTTTATTTTACCTTTCAGTCTCACAGATCTGTCTGAGAATTGACCCATTTTAATTGGGTTGCATACTTTATTCGAGAAAATACGGTACCCACATGAGGATTTTCCTAGTCCAAGATTTCCTTCTGTCATTTGGCAAACCCGTGCACACCTCCTGGTGTGAGTTGACCTATTTTTAACGTTTTAATACACGTTTTTATACACATGAGAGACATGCCAATTTTGTGAAGGAAATTATCTATTACTTTTTTTTATTCTGTGGTCTCTAGCAACTGGATAGCGTAAAATTAGGGGAAAATCAGTCAAAAGCCTCATTTAGAAGTTTGCCGGCATGACTTTGCTGCCGCAGGTCAGAAGGCAATTGAAAGATCCGCCTTTTGTCGCCATTCTGGCAATGCCCCTTGGCTTTCCGTCCGTAGGAAGAATTTTTCTCAGACAATTTGATTGGGATGGTCTTCCTTCCTTCCTGACATCTCCACCATGGAAAACTCTGGCAATTTCATCAGCCTCAAACTCAGTTTTGCATTTTTGGCACATCATGCGCTTAGTTGGATACTAGTATTGAAATGCATGATGACCTCTTGCCAACAGTTTTTTTTCAGCGTCTAGATGGAACTGCAATATCGCCATTATGATATCAGTGAAATTTCTCCCGAAAGGTCCGGATCATTCGCCCGATAGCTTAGCAGGGATCCCCAATAGCTTAGCAGGGGTCCCCGACAGCTTCCGTGCGCGTGTAGATGCGTCCCAGCTTCGGGAGGGCTCCTTAGCATATAACGCAGGCTCATTAGGCTATATAGCTGTTTATAACTGCAAGCGCCACGGGTGTCCCGCCCCCAACGTTCCAGATCCCTCCCGACATCTCCACAGATATAGGTAAAAACTGTGTCTAGATTGGGCCTAAGTCTGTGGTGGGCAAATTAAAAGCTAATATGATGTTGTATGCGATTAAGCAGGGCATATCCATAACATAGCAAAATGATTAACTGTAATCATACGTTATTAAACCCAACCCATTTAGAAGTAGTCAACACTAGAATTCGATTAGCCTCTTTTTACAGTCATGTTTTTTACTGTTCATTGTCATGTGTATGTTTCCTAATGTTTCCATCATGTAATTGAAATTAGCCTCTGGGCAAGAACTTGCAGATAAAACCATTCATTTTATGAACCTTGAACCTTTGAAATGTAAGCAAAGCAAGTACATTCCAGTGTTTGTGGTAAAATATGGTTGTCCAGTGACATTACAGTGAGGAGGGTGGACACATGACTTGAAGATTGTGACACAGACACTATGCACCAATACGTCAGCTTTTCCAATTATAAATTAAGCACTTGAACGTTGGTGTAGGTTACGAATCCAGGCCGTGAACAGGATAGGAGCGGGGTCCTTCAGCAGAACGATTAAGGCCAGAACGAAGCCGCTGGCTTCTAACTGGCCCAAACTTTGCCACATAAACGCCATAAACCACAGACTTCAGCTTTTCCAAATTAAGCAGTCATATTTTGTTGCCGTAGGTTGCGAATCAAGTCTGGGAACAGGATAGGAGCTGGGCCCTTCAGCGGAACAATTGAGGCCAGAACGAACCCGCTGCCCCCATCTTGCCCAAGCTTTACAACACAAACGCTATTCACCACAAGCATCAGCTTTTCCCAATTAATTAAGCACTTCTATTTTGTTGCTGTTGGTTGCGAATCCAGGCTGTGAACAGGATAGGAGCAGGTCCCTTCAGCGGAACGATTAAGGCCAGAACGAAGCCGCTGGCTTCTAACTGGCCCAAACTTTGCCACATAAACGCTATAAACCACAGACATCAGCTTTTCCAAATTAAGCAGTCATATTTTGTTGCTGTAGGTTGCGAATCCAGGCCGTGAACAGGATAGGAGCGGGGCCCTTCAGCGGAACGATTAAGGCCAGAACGAAGCCGCTGCCCCCCAACCCGCCCAAGCTCGAGTGTGTGCAGTGCGGCCACTCCAGCCTGAAGCTCCGGTGGACGGACGGAACCAAGAACGCGGACACGAAAGCAACGGAATACATCCTGCAGATGGAGGACACCAGAACTCTGAGGTGAGACCCCTTATCTCATTTTTTTATTTGTTTTATTTCTATTAGGCTTTTCAAGTTAACAAAAGCATAGAGACTTGGGGAACCATCCAACAGAATGATGATAATAGTATAAATTAAATAACTGAAGACCTGTGGACAAGAATAATGCAGCTGATAACCATAAGATTTCACTGTAACCATTGCAATACCAAACAGGTATTCAAAAGTAATACAACTAAGATTCTGGAATCTTAAACATAGTTATAATAGAAATTGAAGAATAATGCAAATGATAACCAAAGATTTCAATGTAACCATTACAATACCAAACAGAAATTCAAAAGTAATACAACTGAGATTCTGGAATCTCACAACTTACACCGGTAAAAAAAAGTGTCCTAGGATACGCGCCTTGTGTAAATCGAGTTATAAATTAGTGTCCTATCTATATCACTGTGGTTAGTACATCAAGACATGTCGATTGGTAGGTACATTTGTAAATTAGTTGACCCTCTGGGCATAAAGTCGGATTTTATCAGGTTTATAAAAGCCATTGCACAAAAAATGAATAACTAAAGCTAATTATAGGACGATTTGGATTAGGAATGAAGTTTTTTAATGTCGCGGCCTTCACTTTTTACTATGCCCTTTGTAGCAACATTC
The DNA here is from genome assembly GCA_019207045.1 of Branchiostoma floridae x Branchiostoma belcheri. Classification (NCBI taxonomy): domain Eukaryota; kingdom Metazoa; phylum Chordata; class Leptocardii; order Amphioxiformes; family Branchiostomatidae; genus Branchiostoma; species Branchiostoma floridae x Branchiostoma belcheri. The sequence continues at coordinate 5,737,060 of CM033035.1, read as the reverse complement.
CTTTGTAGCAAAATGGACAGTTGTTTTATCATCGCCCATTCACATGTTTTCACAGACAATTACATTGTAGGCCCAGGTTCAGGTCTGGACCTGGACGTAGCTAGGCCTGATCCTCTGGACCTTGACCGTACCTGTACCTGAATTTTCTGTACTGGTATCCACCCCCAGTGCCCTATTTTGCTGAGAAGTGTTTTCTGTGTGGCACCCGTTTTAAAGTTCAATGACACAAGTGAGCGGAATAGACAGCCTGTAATGCCGTGCATAGTTTTATGCCAAACAAGGCTTTAGTGAAAGCTGACAGATTCAATTACAGGGCTCGAAATACTTTTTTCCTGCATACCTGCACTGGTGCAGGTAACATTGAAAATTACCTGCACCAGACAAATTTTACCTGCACCACTCTGAAATTAGGAAGTATCATACTAAATTGTTCAGGAACCTTTGCTATTTTTTCTTTTATACTTCATAGGTGGTAACAGTCAATGCAGCTAATTACAATCCATATACACCTACATTATAGGACATTTGTGTATAAAACCCAGTAGTCAGTACATGGACCAGTGCAGGTTATATTAGGTGCAGGTAGACACCAGAAATACCCGCACAGCTCCAATTTTACCTGCACTAACCTGCATATGCAGGTGGTATTTCGAGCCCTGAAGGCTTTAGTGAAAGCTGACAGATTCAAGTAGCTACGTGGACATCCAGCTGTGATGTGTTTTCTGTATGGCGGATGTTTGAAGATAGTAGTACTACCAGTACTGCTCGGAGCAGACGACCTGTTGAACCTATCACAGTTTATGCCAGACAAGTTGGCTTGATGGTAGGCCTCCTACTGCTATCGTTGACATCAATGTGTATTCTCTACTTGGAGAATATGTCTAGACATTCAACATGTGAGCTCAATGAACTAGATTTGTACACCTTATCTGAAATTCACATGTTCTGCTTGTATTCATTCATTCATACCCCATGCCATGTGTAAACCAACAGAACATGTGAATTGCGACCACCTGCAGTTTTGGTTTCCCAGATGAAGGAGCCGAATCTCATTGCTAGATATAATGAGGGCCTAAGGGGAGATAATTTCATGTTCATTATATATATACCAAATATGCAGTTTGTTTCATGATGTTCGGAATGTAACAGCAAAAATGTAGAAAGCAGTGTAGAGTACGTTAGAAAGGACAACCTCAAGCTTCAGAAATGACGCTGGAGCCACATGTTCCTCGCTTGGACCTTTATTTGAGCCAACACGCTAGCATGTTTCACCTTTTGGATTTTTCAGTGCTTTTGGCTCGAATGAGCACATATAGTATATGTGTCACAAGCAAAAATGTAGAAAGCAATGTGGAAGATTCAAAAGTTCCGAGAATGAAAATTCTAGCGAAGAAAATATGGGTTATATGAGAGATTTCACCATTTATTCTGTTCAATAAAACATTAATTACTGGCTATGAATATTACATTTTCATTATTTGACAGGTTGGCCTGTTTCTAATCTTGAAGGGAAATACACAGACAAAAATGGGCCCCCAAATCATTTTCCCCTATGCTGCACTGATCCATCTTATTTAAATTAGTTCAGGGACTATATGATAAACTTTGTCTTCACTTCATGTACGTGTCAGTTGATATTTAGGGTAAAAACAACATTCTTTTCAACAAGATCTCCTCAGTGACACTGGCGAAAGATAGTGGATACTATCTGACATGTCTCCAGGATCATTTCCAGGATCATTATCCAGTTTGCTGAGTCACTGCTACTAGTACATTGTTTTGTATTTGGTATTTTAGGGAATAACAGTGTTGTTGTTATTTCTGTCTTTCCGTAGGTTTGTTAGCATCTATGCTGGCACCAACACCAACTTCAAGGTGAACAGACTGAGGAAACAGACTCCTTACAACATCATGTTTTTCAGGGAATAACAGATTTGTTTTTTTGTCTTTCCGTAGGTTTGTTAGCATCTATGCTGGCACCAACACCAACTTCAAGGTGAACAGACTGAGCGAACAGACTCCCTACAACTTCCGCATCCTGGCTATGAACGATGCAGGCGAGGGCCCCTTCTCTCCCATCTATCAGTTCATCACGCAGAAGGCACCGCCGCCCGCCATGAAAGGTTTGTTTGTTTGTTTGTTTGTTTGTTTGAGCCTTTATTTATTCTAAATAAACGCAAATCGGCATGCTGGCAGTGAGGTCATAAGAAAAAATTGGTAAAGGTCAGAAAAAAATATAGCAAAGATGTGATGCTGGTGACATACATGTAATTGAAGTTTGGGGAGTTCAAGCTTGAGGTGCCAAAACTACTATGGAATCCATATTGTCTTCAGTCTTCAATTGTCTTAAAATGTTTCCTATTGGACATCTAAAATTGTCTTCATTCACAGTTAGGGTATAAAAGACCAGTTTCTTCCAGATCTCTTCAGTGTCACTGACAAAAACTAGTGGATTGAAACGTCTGACCGTTTCCATTAAATCATATCCAGTTGCTTGAGTAACTGCTTTTTGGTATACTGTAGAATAACCGTGACTGTCAGCAGACTACAGCAGCATCAAAACTTTGAGCATTACGGCAGCATTACACATCATCTCATCTCCCCTTACATTGTAGTTTAATTCTTAACCTTGGGGTACCGCTGAACATATGGCAAAGTTTTCTCGCCCTTCTCGTCATCCATATAGTAAACATCCATATATAGTCAGATGGCATTGCCTACCTTAGGGGCATGTTCGGTCATGACGCACACGCTTACACGAGTCAGGGATAGGAAGAACCCCTTACATCCTTGGTCGGAAGTCCTCCTAGGAGACGGATACTCCAAACAACAAAGCTGCATCTGCTGGAGCCGTCTCACACGTGGCATACAGTTCTGTCCCTGTCAGACTTAGTGCTTCAGTAGATGAGAGGGTGGAGAAGGAATTGCACACCCCTCCTTCACCATAAAAAGTCATTTGCAGGCTAAGCAAACAGGTTGTCGAACCCACCACGCATACCGGCAAATGCCTGTTTGCCTGTTCATCTGTCAAAAACTCGACAGGAGAATTTAAAAATGATATATAACGTTAGTTCACCTTTATCCTTAGGGTAACCTATATCCGTTGTATTTAAGAATAGGGTATTTGGGGATCGTTATAAGTCACTGGAAGATAGTTTCACTTTGCAATAGCTTGAAAATGTTGACATTTGAAACCCATGTTGTTGGTCTGAAATGTCAAAATACCCAGTTTTATAAAACAACGAATCTAGGTTACCCCACATATTAAGGTGAACTAGCATTAGTCAAATCAACATGGCCTAATCTCGACACTATCTGATTTCAGCCCCCAAGGTTCAGGAAGTGAGTGACAGAACCTGTAAGGCGGTGTGGATGGAGGTGCCGGCCATGAGGAGAGACCCCATCCTGTACCAGCTGCAGATGGCACAGGGCCGAGATGCCAGGTACCAGGAGGTAAGGATCAGCTGCAGTACTTTGTAGGACTGCCAGGTGGCATCGTGATAACATTTACTGACTTTGGTGGTGGCTTATCAATGTTTTCAAAGGGTATTGTCAATTGTCAAACCTTGTCAATTCTGCAATGTACAACAGGGATAATTTTTGATAGTTGCACACATCTCTTAGAATACTTCATGTCACTTTAAATTGCTGGATTTACTTTTAACACAGGATATACAAGTACAGTGTATGACTTGACTTGACTTTATTTGGATCCACATTTAGCTTACCAATGTTATATACATATATATGGGAGAATGCCCTAACACAGTCTTAACATTCGATAGATAGCAATCTCTACTCGTCTTGCAGTATAAGCAATTCTGCCAGATTACAAAATTCTAGCCTCAGTAGCCTGATACATACTGTATTTTTCTACCGCCCCTCCTGTAGGTTTACAAAGGGCCTGAGACGTCGTTCACACTTGAGAGCCTGGAACCCGACACTGAGTACCACCTGCGCGTCTGCTCCGTCCGACAGTGCCAGGACGACCCGACCCCCCTGATCGGCCCGTACAGCCCTGGAGTCACATTCCACACCCGCAGCAGGGAACAGGTCGTCACGGAGACGCCACGCCCCGTCCAGGAGCTGCCCGTCGAGCGGAAGGAGCTCAGCGACGAGCAGCTGGTGGCCATCGTGCTGGCGTCCTTCACGCTCCTCGCAATATTCATCGCCTTCATCATCCAGTACTTCATCTAGGGAGAGCCGTCCTCTCTGATTGGTTGATTGATACGTTCCTGAACTTTGACCCTCCTTCTGATTGGCTCCGATTGCATCCCCACAACTCTACCTACTCCAGTTTCCCAGGCTTTCAGTGCAATTTGTATGGTGCAAACACATAAAAAAGGGATGTGCTCTACCTACAATGTACCAGGAAATCAAGTGCTATCTATCTGTCAAGCCTCCTTCAATGTGTACGGAAAGAAAGCATACTTAAAACACTTACATTTGTAGGTTGTGAACGCAAGGAAAGTGTACAGTCCATAAGCTTAGATAGCATACGTTAGATGGAGGATTTTGTTTTTAGTTTGATGAGTTAATAACAAACACTAGAATGTGTATTGCTTTTGTTTAATTTGTGTTGTTTATGAAGGTCTGTTGTCAATGACAATGTAAAGGGATGATTGATAACTGAAGATGGCAATCAAAGTGAACCAGTATGGCACAAATGGATTTAGCACTCCTTAGAAACAATTCTTGGGAAGAAGGAGAGTGACAAAATACCAGATTAAGAGTCATGTGGCTTGGGTCAGAATTGTCGGAAGAAAACATGGGTAGCAGTCATATATATACAACATCTCTGTTACTACATGCTCTGTGAGGAGCCAGATTGACTTAAGATGAAGAAGAGCACAGGAGTAAGAATGCTATAATTGCTTACTACCCTTCACCACTTCTGTTGATGCCAGCCAGTCATAGCCTACATGAAGAGTACTCTACATAAATGTAAGAAATGATAATGCATATTTATTGTGAATTGTAAGAAGTATTTATGACAGTGGATTACTGTGAGGTCCCTTGTGCAAAATTCCGTCTCGCCAATCCAGACAAACTTTTCTGGTTTGGGCTGCTCTGCTCTGTATCCTATCCAAGTATCTCTCTCTCTCCAAAGTCGTTTGTGGTAGTTTAACAAAGAGGACTCTATTCTTGCTGACTTACAAGGAGAATATGCTGCACCAAACAAGCCTGTCTCATGGTGTATGTGCCTTAAGAAATTGTTGCCTATTGCAAATGTGGAAAAAAAAGAAGAAATACAGTATTATGTGGAAAAGATGTAGTAGACTTACAGAAAACAATGTTGTAGAATGTAGAATGAATCAACATATAGCGCTGTTTATGTCTCTGAGATCATTGTATATTTCCGCGCACAAGGGGCTTCCTTTACTACACATTCAAGTACCGATAAACACTGCTCCCACGTTTCTTATGCTGTCGGACTATGTAAATGCCTTTTGACTGGCGACTCTGTCCAACCCTCGAGCAGTGCTGAAGTATAGTGCAAAGCAGGTGACTTGCGACGCTAATTCCAGAAAATATAGATTTTAACTGTCTTGATATAATACTGTACAGCATCTGTCCATATTCCCCAATGTAAAAAAAAAAGTTAGGATATTCCTAGGTGCAGTCTGTATTTTCTCCTACAAAAATGGTGCTAGAATGAGGAGGGAATCTAACGAAAGCTCCCCTACTAGTGGGAAATCAAATTAATGTACTCTAAAAAAATACATAAATGAACTATATATTATGTGCATCTGTGTGCATTTCAAATGAGGACAAACCATGTTTGTCTATTACGTAATCAAGGCCAATCCGTGATGTCATCTCTGATCCTAGCCAATCAAATTAGAGTTTGTGAATTCTAGCCAGATCTCTACTGACCAATCAGAACTGCTGTCTCATCAGTGGCTGTTATGATCTTACTCAGGTGAAATGCCCAGTGCACATGAAGCCTATTCTACATTCCCAGGTCAGATTCAAAACTTATGAACTAGTACTTCTCACATATGTGTACGTTTTTGACACAGAACTTAGCAGGGAAACGTCTGATTGGAAAAGTACATGTAATTATGAGCTATGTCTGTGCGGCTTGTTGAATTAATGTGTCAAAGTCCATTTCTTCCATTTTCCATGAGAAATTTTACACAGTTTCCACTGCTATTATCTTGTGCAAGAAGTGGAGCATTTGTGCCATTTTTTTCTGGTTCTTTCTTAGCTGTAAGGTTAAACTTAACCAGTGTCCTCTTTATTTTATGTCCCCTTTAATTCTAAGAATTATTTCTTATTGATCTTGCTTACTTAGCATTCAGGCACCTGTGTTATGATTTTTTTCCATCCTGAATTTTTGATTTGCTATTATTATTTCAGGACTTTCTCCACTTTAGTTGTTACCCTAATATGTATTATTTTAACCTGTAATACCTAAAATTGTTAAACAGTGCATTACAGTTGTATTGCAGCCATGTTATGTGAAAATTGTAGGAAAGAGAGGAAAAATCCACTAGTTGTTTAGGCTACTTCATAATGTACCAAGCTTAACGTGATCCTTCAGCCTTAACACTACTTTTTTCCTAGTGTCGGTGAAAACACACCTTTCATACAAACCCAAACATATAATGATTATATCTAAATTAAACCTTGTATTTTTAAAATTGCCTCCTTTGTAATATTTAAAATTATTGTAAACCTCGCATTGTCCGGCAAGTTTTCAGTACGCTGAATCTGTGCTGGGTCTAATGTACAAAACGAAGTTAGCTATTAATTGTATCCACTGTACTCATTAAAAGTATCAAATATATGCCTATATATTATGTTCATCGGTTTCCTTGTTTGTTTATTTGTTTGTTGTTATTTGTTGCTGCCATGGTGATTGGTTCAGAGGGGGTCTTACATAGTCTCCAAGCAGACGTGTCAGCTGGATGAAAAATGAGAAGAATTTTGGCAAACAGAGAGAAATAAGTTTCCATGGGAGTTCAGTCAGTCTTTTGCAGTCTATCAAGATATCCGCTGGCCAGCCAGTTAACTCCTGAGCCAATTAGATCCTACTTGGCTTTATTCCTAACTTAGCCAAATTCCCCTATTACTATTTGGCCAGGCGGGAGTCTGGTAGAGGCTAGGTCTTACAATGATACTTCATTTCTGCATTCTAAACATGGTTAAGCTTTCCCAAGAAGGCTGAAATCTTGATTGTGTGTTAGTTGTTCTGTTTGTGTGATTGCGGTTGAAAAGCATGCTTTGGGTGGATGATATTTTGGCATGTAATGAGATTTTGACCCAGTGATTAAATCATGAGGGTCTTTCGCCCTAGCAGCCTTTTTTGGAATTACTGGTGCATTGTATTTATTTACTGAGATAGAAGACAATACAATACATGGCAAACCCAATACGTACATTTACACTTCGCATAGAATACAATGTCAATACACATAATTTACACAAATGGTTAAGCAAATGGTTAAAGTATACTTCAAATGAAACAGCAAGATGACTGGTTTTTTTTCTGCAATGATAGTCGTTACTTTTGACCCATGTGACTATTTCCCTGTCCCTGGTGCTGATGTGTTCCCCTCATTCCCTACTAAAGCACAGGCGTAATGGAAGTACAATCATATATAGTGAAAAATTGAAATATAATGGGTATACGGCTTGTTCGTAATCTCCAAGCAGATTCCTCCGGTGGCATAAAACAGTAACATAAGTAACCGCGGTGGCCAATATTATCCCTCTGCCGGCTGAAGTCCTTCTCCAGCTTATGTTACTGTTTTATGCCACCGGAGGAATCTGCTTGGAGATTAGCTTGTTCGCTCCTACTTGTATGCTGAGCAATATTCTGAACTCTGGAAATCTTGTAACACTGTAATTTCAGGTTTGCAATAGCAAAACCTGTCTGTCTTGTTACTTCATTTCGACACAAAAATTTTGGCTTGAATCCTAAACTGGGACAGTACAGTCAGCTGGAAATACCCGATTAGGTGTGTCGCCAAAAATGACTCATTTCAAACCCGTCTCACATGCACTTGTGACTCAGCAACGTCAACCATTTACGCTTGAGTTGCACTTAAACCAAGAAGGTTGGCTTTTTTTTACTCTTTTTAAACCACACTGCTTTAGACAACTATTTTTTAAAGCCTTTTCCTTCAGCATTCTACAAAAATACGGCAGTTCAAATGCCTTTACATAGAATGTTTAGAACAGGTGTTGAACAGCGTGTTACAAATGGGATTCCCCTGGGGGATTCCCCGTAGCTTGGAGCATGCGTCGTGTATAATAGTTTCCCTTTCCAATTCTTACATGCACGTACGTTACTGTTCAAACTAGACCGTTGCCTAGAAGTTGGCGCTGTAACTCGTAGACTGTCAACTCTTTAAAGAAGGATCATTTTGGAGTTGATAATCGGAATTGGGACCTAAAAGACTGCAGTTAGCAACAGGTGAGATATGATTTCTGCCATATTGACTCTCAGGCTTTTTTTCACACTTTCTCGAATTACCGTTAAGTGGTTCTGTTCTTGTATATAGAATACTAAAATACAGGTAGTTGTGGCAAATGTTAAATGTTAAACAAACGTACTTTAATCTCGAGTAATTCTAAGCTTGTTTCTTATACAGCTTTCAACGAGTTCACACGGTAAGTTGTTACAACTACATGCAAGTCACTTCCGGGTTGAACTGCGCAGTACAAAATGGGAGGACAGCTAAGGAGTTCGCCAAACTTTGTGTGGAGACTGAGCGATCCCCTGGGTGTAGGAGCCACCTCTACTGTGTATAAAGGCGTGGAGAAGGTGCGTAGACATGTGTTCTTTGTACAAAAACTCATGGAGGGGGTGGGGTGTAGCATTCCCTACCAGGCTCTCGCCTGGTCGACTATGCGAGTTTCGCCAAGTTAGGAATTAAAGCCTAGTAGGATTTAATTACCTGGCCGCAAACTGTACTAATCGGCTATCTAACTCCTCTGGTATGTTTTCTGTATTATTTGGCTAATTTCTACCATCAATCAGCGACCTTTGGAGCCTGGTATAGGCTGCAGGGAACGTTGTGCAGTTATTGTATTGTACTGTGAAACCTGTACAGGTGACCATATTTACACAAGGATCGCCTGGCCAATATCAACATTTCTGGTGGTGCCTTACATAACTTTTCTCTATTAATCCCAAGTCGTACCAATCCTAGGAATAGTGATCACCTGTCCATAACGACCAAACTTTATCGGCTCCCCGAATTGTCTTTTGGGGCAGGTTTGACTGTACCAAGGACTTGAGTGTACATGTAATGTATGACTCATAGTCACGCCCTAGCCCGATCTATAGCCACTTCAAACCTTCGTAAACAAATATCTTCAAGCTGTATTCACAACTAGATTGTAAATAAAGATACTACAAGGTATTTTCTTAAATTCTATTCCAGCTGTTGACTTGTAGAATTTACGGTCAGATCCATATTTTGTTTCTGCCGACGTGGACTTAGCACACATACCCGGAAGTAACTTGTGGGCAGATTTAGACGCGCAGCGACACTAATAATGTTTGTACTTGTGCTGTGGTGGTGGGGAATAACCTATGTAAATCGATCGGCTTCATCATTGAAAGAAAGTAGTGCTCGGGCTGTCGGGTACGTTTAACTTGAAGTGCGTAAAACAAAACTTGCTCAACGTTGCAAAGTGCTGCATGACAGTGTAAAGTGTATCTAAATACAGATATAATATCTAAAGCGAAAGGGTATCTCAATAAACTCAAACTCAGTGTGACAAGGTGGTATCTCCTTGCACGTGGGGCACCGTTGCGGCACTGCGGGGTTCGTTCACTCGTACACTGTAATTTTCGCCGATTTTTTTATTATTTAGCTATTGCGTAATACGTAATTTTTAAGTAAAACTTAAAGGACAACAAAACACAAAACGTAAGAAAAGTTGTTCTCTGAAATTCGTTGAGTAATCTTTCGAACCCCGCAGTGACGCACCGGTGCCTCAAGTGCAGTGAGACACACCGCTTATATTATAACTGGCACTAAAACGAAAGCACTATATATCTTTTTAAGTCGATATCCTGGTATATATGGAAACGTCATCACAATATTCTCACAAAAACAGCTGTTACATTCGTCTACGGGTTCCCTCCAAAAAAGAGTATGTCGTATTTGCATCAAATATATAAGAAATGACTAATTTTCTCTTAAGACATTGGTCACGTACATTGTAGCTTAAATGATATAAGTTATGTATGAATAAAATCACAAAATCAGTTTGATATCAAGTTAAAGGTACGTCAGAGACGAACAACATCATCACTCAAACACACGCCACAACAAACATAATGCCGGATAGATATTACGATCATAGCGGGAAAACTAAGGGCTGTATGGATGTTTGACCTCCCATTTATAAATCCTGTGCTTTAAGTCAATCCATTGGTCTATCAAAGTGACGACAACTTCTGACTGTCTTTCAGGCGAATATTGTAAAAGTTAGAGACATCAATCGGGATGTCTACCAGATCGCTATCTCTACCCTGACATATAATGAAATATGCAAATAATAAGTCTGATCCCAGCTTCGGTTGATCCCGATGTTTAACGAAAACTCTCGAGGTCAGATCGACTAGATGGCGACAAGCTCCGATGTTTTGCCGACTGGGTTGCTGTGCTATCCGTTGACAATGACAGACAGGGCGGCGATCATCATCAGCAGTAGCCACTGCGAGGCGATGTAAACAGGTCCGCCGGAGTCTGGGAGCACGAACACGGCCTCCCCTGTCAGCAAGCCGAAGTTGCACTCGTTGGCGGCACAGCACCTGTAGCAAACCTGGAAGTTAGAAGTTGTTGTTAATCACGAAATGTTGACGCCTTGGCAAACACAGGAAAATGAAAATGAAACAAAAGCTCTGTCAGTGTCACACTACGGTACTATAGAAATCATGCGCATAGGAGTTTCCACTATACTGTACTACAGAATTGCTTCAACTGCGCGCTAAATCTTGAACACGCCTCCATTCTATACTCCCATAAAATTCAAGTCTGCTTAAATATATCAATGGTTATTATTTCAACACCAAAAAAACAACAACTTTGGTATCAACGTTCATCCACCCTCCTACGCAGGGACATACGACGGCAAACCCGCCTGTCTGGACATCCAAACAAGCGGTTTTGCCGTTGGATGTCCATGCGTAGGACCGAGGGTGCACGTGCGTTCATACTTAAATGTACCAAAATGGTCTTTTGCTTATGATGTACCGGCATTTTTGAATACGACAGATCCACTCAAGAAAACGAAGCTGGAAGATGTTGGCGAGGCCTATAAAGGTGTACTTTAGTGGCGACGGGCGGATTCGCTCTTTACCCGTCACAGAAAACTGAATTTTGGCGACACCTCAGAGGCGAGCCCAATACTAGAGTATACGCTGAGACCATATTGTTACCTTGGTTCCTTCGGGATCTTCCTGACAGTTCTCCAGAGCGAAGATGTCGTCACACTCCATGTTGTTGTACTCACAGGAACGTTGGTAGGATACCAGCTGGTCGCTGACCGCCGTCCGGACGATCTGTAGCGTCGGAATTCGAAAATCATAAAATAATAGATGAACTTTATTGCTCGACATTTGTACATGGTACAATGTATGGCAACGACTGTTACACAAAGTACAAAATAGGTGTATCGAATAAGAATTAATATCCTAATTAACATAACAAGAAGGGCTAACACAAGTCTTTGATATATGAATAAGACATGAATAATACATTATTAATATGAATAATAAATGATATATGAATAATACATGAACGCCATTAAAACCGTGCACTGTGTCCTAAGCACTGGCATCCATTCTCTGTCACAAAGGAAAGATGCTATCTGAAACATCTGTCCCTTTAGAGAATTTATCAAGTTGCTTGATATATTTCGTATTATCTAGATTGTAGTCTCAACCAGTTTTGATAAGCGTAGTGGGTTCTTTAATGTGTTTCTTGATGTGGCTCTCCTCAGACAAGGGACCCCGACGTCCCTTGTTTGAGCGACGTCTTTCTTGAGTAAAGAGAGGAAATGATTAAGTGTTACGTGCCGTTTACGAGGGCTAACATGGGGGCCTGCTAGAGTCGAACTCAGAAACTTTATATGTTAATCCAACAGCACAAAACCACAAGATCATCGAGTAAGTTCAGATACATTTTCGCTTTCTCATGTAAATGTCATTTAACCAATCCACTTTGCGCGACCTGCTGAAGTCAGCACATTACTTACCCAGCATGCACCGCTGCTGCAAGCCTGTGTTGTGTTGGTGTTGTTTCGAAATTCCCCGGACAACGTCGATTGGTCCACGTCACAGTGGCCATCACTTGCGTCACACACGAAGCACTCAATGGGAGCCTAGAAAAACACGATAGAAACATGTTATGCCAAATGCAAGCATAGTCATGTGGACAAAACAACAAAGTATGCAATGCTTTGTCTCTCATCTCATCGCATCCCATCTATCACTTATTAGTCACGTTGGGGCACCACAGAACATGTTAGCCGGTTTTCTCCACCCTTGTCGGTTTTCTGTTTCTCTTTAATTTATATGATTCGCTTGGTGCCATGCCATATTGTCCTCCCATCTTTTCCGTTGCCTATCACCCTTTGTTCTACCTTGAACGTTTCCTTGCATGATAGTTTTGGCAGGTCCCGATGAACATGACACGTGACCGCATCACTTCAGTGCACTTTACTTTTCTTTACCGTGGTCAGACTGTCTTCATATATTATAGCTCCACGACTTTGTGACGATGTAATTGTCACGAATTCTTACCATATACGTTGCCAAATATTAAAGGCGGCACATACATTTAATTTCTACGCCATCCTATAGTAAATATGAAGTTTGGTTCGTCTTACCGCGGTTGGGTTTACCTCGTATTGGAGGAACTGTTCTCGAAAGTAGGGCAACACTGAAAAAAAAATGAAAAGATGAAAAGATACAATAAATTCTGCAATTTTTTTACGGACCTTTGGGGCCATTAATGTGTTCACTGGTCATAATCTATGAATCACAAAAGCATAGCAACAACAAAATGAAGATCTCATGCCTACGTAAAATATTCAGTTTTATTCATTGTGAACTTTTAAGCATTTTTGTCGGACTTAATGTGGGTCGCCGGTTACAACATAGCTGGGAACAAACACCGCAAAATCACAAAGACAATCAAATACACAGATTTTACATAGTCTAACGTTAAGTTGTAGTTCTCACCTCGCTCGCAGTGAGTCCCCATTGAACCGAAGATGCACTCGCAGGTGTAAGAGTCGGCGCCGTCTACACACGTGGCGCCATTGAAGCACGGATTGGATGCACATTCGTCAATGACATCTATCAACAAAAATAGAAACAGTTACAGGCGTCAAGAATATTATGTCTTCAGAGAAATTTGTGGGATTGACATTTGGGGCAGCAATACTGGAGAAGTTATGAATGGATCTTTGTGATGTTTATTGTGTTGTTACATGTAGGTGTCAGTAAGACGAAGGGCACGCTTGATTACGCGATTACGTGTATACGGACCTTTTAACGGCTTTCTACGGTACTGCAGCAGTGCTTTTTTTGCTCATTACATTGCTCAATCGTATGTTAGGTAATATGTTATATCGTTGACATAATAAACCGCTAAACTTCGTTCTGGCAAATCAACACACTTCAAATTTGTGACGGTCCGGACTGCAGCATTCGTTAGATTAGAATGACCGCTATGACTCACTTAGAATTAGGACACGTGATCGTACGGGCACGTGACGACAACAGTATTGCAAGCGCCGTTTTGAACAGTATTCAAATAACTACGGTCACACAAGAAAGCAAACAAACGAAAAGGCAAACTGACACACCGAAAACAAAACCTCCATACACGGAGGTGACTATTCAAGTACTCACTGTTCTCGCAGTGTGCCCCGTTGAATCCCGCCACGCATGCGCAGCTGTAGAAGGGGTCGCTGTCCCAGTAGTTGTCGTGCGTGATGCAGTCACCGCCATTTTGGCACAGGACCGAGTCACAGGGTGGGTCTGCGTGAAAAGTAGACACGATTAATCTCCAACCAGATCCACGGTGCGTAATGTATACTAGTAGTATCAAACTTCCCGTTTGACTCCCTTAGCCGGCTACACTCCTTGGCCAGCTTTGATACTATCTTATGGCACCGTAGGATCTGATTGGATATTAGACACGATTTCGTCGTTTTTATTTTGTTGAAATTGCAACACTGCAATGCAGAGAAGTTTCCAGGCAGCAATGCTAATTTTGGGTGCCATCAAACACACATTGTACAGTTGTTACATTCACAATGAACATTCGTCAATGTTTGCATTTTCTGGATCCCGCTCATACACGTAATAGATAAGCGCACCAAAAAATCATAAAAGCCGTTCATTGCATTTTTCTGCTAAACAGGCAAGCTACAAGCACGCACAAATGGTAAAAAACAATAAATTGACTTATAAAAACGTCAACAACACCATAAAATTCAACTGACCAACGCTGCAGCGTATTTCAAGGTTGGGCTCCTTGACCCAGCCGTCGGCGCTCCACAGGAAGAACCGTCCTTCCGTCTGGTCAGGGTAAGTCGCCGAGTGTCGCGCTTCCATTCGCACGGGATAGGAGCCTACGGACTCCCCCACCACCCAGTTCCAATCTTCCGACATGTAGAACAGCCAGAGGTCCGCGTCGAACTTCTTGTAGACGTCCCTCCCCTCGTACGTGTCGGCTTGGCGGATGTAGAGGCCGAGGACGCCGTCGTTATTACCGGACACAGGAGCGCTCTGGTCCCATGTGGTGATGAACACTGTAGAGCAGTCTGTCATAGGAAAAGGGAAAGGAAGCTATCGGTATCTCGTTTGGTAGTACTCGGGATCTTTTTGGTATCTTTGGCGATGTGTTGTGTGTTTTTTTTTCTGGATGTTCATAAACCTTTTTACATATACACGACAAAAGACAAATCCCAACCCGATTCCTAGCGTCGCAGTCACGAGTGGAAGCAAACAGATCGTAAAGGCCGATCCAGCTAGAGTTGGACACCGCAAGTATCCCGGCCTAGAACTGAAACACTTCGGGAAAAGTCTCCGCAAGGCCCTGAACTTCCTTTTATCTTAAATACTAAGTGAACGCTAGCGGTCACTTATGGATATCATAGCAGTTATACCAAGGTATCGTGCTATACATTTATCTTATAGATCTGAATACTATCATAATAGCTGGGTTCCTGTAGTTTAAATGCCTTCAAAGTTTCTCACTGTAATGGGAAAAAAGTCCGCCTTAATTTTGTCCACCTGGAATATTCAAGGCGGTTGTGCTAAAAAGTTTTGTGATGTTGATTTTTGTTCTTTCTTTAGTAATAGCGATTTGATTTGTATTCAAGAAACCTGGGCAGACAACTTTGTAGATTTTGATTTTCCAGGTTTTAGTCTTTTTAGTAGTTGTAGAAGTAGAAAGAAGAAAGCAAAAAGGAATTCAGGTGGGGTAGCCACTTTTTTCAGAAGTTCTTTTAAGAAGGGTATCCACAAACTCGACAGTAGTTCACCAGACACCATCTGGTGTAAATTAGACAAATATTTTTTCGGCCTTACTAATGATATATACCTTTGTAATGTTTATATTCCCCCCGAAACTTTTCCAAAGTCTTCAGAAATTGATCCTTTTGACACATTATCCAATGATATTTGCAAATTTTCAAATTTAGGAGATATTGTTATCGTAGGAGATTTGAATGCAAGAACAGGGTCAATTACAGAAACATATTTTAATACCGATTCCTCCGATATGCTTACAGCGGATGTAATGGACGTTAAAAACAGAAACAATAGGGATGTTAAAGTTAATAATTATGGGAGATGTCTGCTTGAGCTATGTTCCTCAGCAGATTTAACTATTTTAAACGGCAGGTTTGCAGGTGATTTAAAGGGAGATTTTACATGCCATCATTATAACGGATCGAGTGTAGTAGATTATTGCATCACACAAAGATCAATGCTTTCCGATATTCAATATGTGCACGTTAGTCCATTATCGCCTTTTTCCGACCATTGTAATGTTTCTTTCTCTTTGTCCACAAAGCACGCTCCTCTGATCTCAGAAGAGAAATGTCCATCTAAACCAAACCCAATAAGATTTATCTGGGACGAAAATTCAAGTGATTTGTTCTCGGCGACATTGAATAGCGCTGAAACAAGCTCGAAATTAAACGACTTCTGTCAGGAAACATTTCATTCAGCCGAAAATGCTGTGTCCCGCTTTACGGAAATTTTGATAGATGCATCATTAAGGTCACTGAAAATAAGACGTAGAAAACAAGTTAAGAAAACACAAATCAAAAAGAATAAAGCGTGGTTTGACCAGTGTTGTTGGTCCTTGCGCCAACGACTGAAAAGACTATCCTTACAGTTAAAAAAAGAACCATGGGCTCACGAAACAAGAATCAAATACTTCTCAACTCTAAAAGAGTACAAAAAACTCCTTAAACAATGCAAACGAAGATATAAGGCTGAAATATTGACAAAATTAGAAAATATGAGCGAAAAAAATCCAAAAGAATTTTGGTCATTGTTAAATTTTCTAGATAACGAAGTTAACGGAAAAACACAGAAGAATACAACTGACCCTAATATTACCAGCACTGAATGGACAGAACACTTTAAAGGACTGAATAATCTAACAAAGAATAAAAACTTTGACACGGATTTCGAAAAAACAATCACAGAACAAATCAAACATTTAGATAAAAACCCATCTAATTTGCTGGATTATCCATTTACTATGGAAGAAGTTTTAGATGGCGTCAAACAATTAAAGTCTGGAAAGGCCTGTGGTATAGATTCTATTTCTAATGATATGTTAAAACAGGGATCAAAACAGTTATACCAGTCATTGGTTACCCTTTTCAATACTATTCTTTCAGAAGGTTCATTTCCATCTAACTGGAATACTAGTATTCTCACTCCGATATTCAAATCAGGTGACAAGTCGAATGTTGACAATTACAGAGGCATTGCTCTCTCGAGTTGTCTATCTAAATTATTTACGCGTCTCCTAAATACTAGATTACAAAATTTTGTAGAAGATAATAATTTGTTAGCGGACACACAATTTGGATTCCGAAAAAAATGCCGTACTGCTGATAATGTATTCATTCTAAAATCTCTTATTGAAAAATACACACAAAAAAAGAAAGGTAAATTGTTTGTTTGTTTTGTGGACATGAAAAAAGCATTTGACAGTGTATGGCGTGACGGATTATTCTACAAATTGTTACATCATGGTATCGATGGAAACTTCTTCAATGTACTGAAATCTATGTATATGAATGTCAACTATGCTGTTAGAATGGAGAATGGTTTATCAGATTCCTTTGTTTCCACATGTGGAGTAAGACAAGGTTGTAACCTAAGTCCGTTGCTATTTAACCTATTTATCAATGATCTGCCGCAATGTTTTGACCGTGACCAATGTGATGCAGCTACTTTAACTTCTAGATCTATTAATTGTCTGTCCTGGGCAGACGATCTTGCCTTGATTTCATTGTCAAAGCAGGGACTTCAACAATGCATCAATACTCTACAAACATATTGTGATAATTGGAAATTAACTGTCAATGTATCTAAAACAAAAGTTCTTATCTTCTCTAAAGGCAATACAAAAAAAAATATCAAAAGAATTCTTCATATATGATAGTGAAATAGAAGTTACAGACAGTTACACCTACCTTGGAATCCCTTTTACGTCCTCAGGTAAATTTAAAACAGCCAGAAAATTTCTAAAGACCAAAGCTATGAGAGCTATCTTTAAATTAAAATCACTTTTATCTTCCGAAAATATTTCCATAGCGCTAGGTAAAGATCTTTTCGACAAATTTGTAAAACCTATCCTCATGTATGGATCTGAGTTAACATGCTTTGACCATACCTCGAAAACACTGAAACTTATTGTCTCAAAAAACATCCCTATATCTTCTCCAAAAAATACTCTCTCTTTCTTATTGAAGAAACTTCAGATCGACGATAATATTCCACTGTCGATTCGAAAGAGCACTTGCACTGATGCAACTCATTCTTATATCATTAATTTTGAGAGAAGACCAGACAAAGACATGTTCTTAAGACATGCGTCTGGGCTTGATATAGAAAAGGATGGCTTTTCAACCGATAAAACACGCCTCCCTTTAGATATACCGGAATTTGACATACTTGACACACGTTTTCAGAAATTTCTACTTGGTGTTCATTCAAAATCATCTAATGACGGCGTGCGAGGAGAGTTAGGAACTTTTCCTATTATAATACCTGCTAGAATTCAGCTCATTAAATACTGGCACCGTTTGGTAAACTTACCTGAGGACTCTCTGCTTCGCGATGCATACAACACTGTACTTACTGATAATCAAGACTGGATTAATCATGTTAAGGACATTCTCTGTTACCATGGCTTTGGACACATATGGATGAAACCTGAGGCTTATAATATAGATTATACTGTCAACCAACTACGCCTCCGGCTACAAGATACATATATACAAAAGTGGTTTAATTCTATTGAAAACAATTCAAAGCTGTCTTTTCTTAGCAAGTCAAAAGAATGTTATGAACAAGAAACATACCTTTATGATATAAATAATTTTGAAATTCGAAAAGCGATTACTCAGTTAAGAATCAGCAGCCATAAATTGAATATTGAAACAGGTAGATATTACAATGTAGCCCCTGACCAAAGGTTCTGTCCTTTCTGTCCAAAGCATATTGAAGATGAATTTCACTTTTTAATGGAATGCTCTAGATACGCTATTTTACGTAATGAGCTATTTACATTTCTCGAATACAGTACAGCAGATTTCAAGAGACTCGATGCTACAGACAGATTTGTATATATCTTTGGATGCCACGACTCCCATAATGCAAGGATAGGCAAATATATCAAAGACTGCTTTGCTATTAGAAAGAGTAATGAATCTCATGTATAGCCCAACTCGAGTGTAACACTATATCAAAGACTAATGTGTCAGCCCTTCTTGTTACGTTAATTAGGATATCAAGTCTTATTCTCTACACCTATTTTGTACTTTGTGTAACAGTCATTGCCATACTTTGTACCATGTACAAATGTCGAGCAATAAAGTTCTATCTAAAGTTCTATCTATATCCAGAATGATCCATCGCACAGTTCCGACTGCGTATTTCATTTCCAATCGTGATGCATTGTAGTCTAGGTAATCATTAGTTTCTCCGGCTAGGGCGTATGTTGCTGTAATGTAAGCGCCGAAGATTTGGTCTTTGTCGACCCTTAATATTCCAATTTTGTGTCAGTTTTTCCAACATACAAGGACACTATCATATCGATTTGCATTAATATTAAGGGCGTCATTGAAATATGAAAAAATCAATGTGCGTTCAAACAGACACACGAACTAACAAACCAACCAACCTACCACGTGTTTCACAGTTCTGTCCAGAGTAGCCGTACGGACACTCGCACGTGTCCTGGTTGCCGTCCTCTCCGGGCCAACACGTGCCACCATTTTCACAATACCACCAGGGACAACTGTCGTCTGTACAACAGAAAAACTATGATGTTGATACTAGCCTCCATAGCAGGCTCTTACTGACCCCTTGATTGAAAAGCGGCCAGTAATCAGCGACGACCGGCAATCAGCGACCCAGCACAAAAGAAATGGCCAGCAAAAGTGTATTATGACCCACAAAAAGGCATCAGAGAGCCTGCTATGGAGGCTATTGATACTGCGTCTTTCGTAGAGTGTTCACTGTTCACCAATGGTACATACTGATTTCTCTACTTAAATTAGCACTCAGCTTTTGTGAAAGAATATGATAGTTGAACACACCCCACTACCAGTGGACCCCCCCCCCCCCCTCAGCTCTAGTAATTGCACAAAGTTGTGTACGTGGCCCAAGGGCTATTGAAACGGAGTTGGGTGTCGCACTATGCACTAACTGGTGTGGGGAAAAATTTAAGTTAATTTTTAACTATTTTCATTCAAAGACCAAACATTTTCTTACAGTTCACGTCCAGCGGACTATGTCGGACTTATGAGACAACACTAGAAGACGAGAAAAACAACCTTTAGAAGGATGTGTCAAGGCCTGCAAAATCACGCAATGTAACTTTGTATACGTCACATGACAAGACAAGAGCCTGCATGTTTCTTTCTTCATCCAGCGTTTCAGCCCGGCTCGTTTACAGTGAAAGATTTGCGGTGCAGCGTTCTGCCGTGTTACGTAATGCCTGAGTGCAGAACTGCCAGGCTTTAAAAGAGCGAGTCATGTTCTCTGGACCTTGAGTTAGCGGTCCGTATGATAAGAAAACAAGGACTGTGACAGATAACAGTCTTGCGTTGGTGACAGAACTGTTTTACAAACAAAACATATTCAATTGTCCTTATTAATACTTGCTTGTAACAGGTTTGTGGTATCAAAACTTGTATTGTTTTTTCTATTCCTTTGCTGGCCACGTCCACGTTTACTACGTTTTTTTCTGACGTGTAATTTGTGTCAGTTTTATATTTCATCATCTGACCATCACAGATAATAGTAGTGTCTCGCTAATGGTTTTCAGTATATATAAACATTAGATAAACCCCCTTGGGGACCCAGGGAGCCATATGCATACTTGTAGGCTCAATTTTTAGTCACATTCTAAGCTAGTCTGAAACGTCTTCTACAGTACACATGGTCTGCAGTTTTACAGAAATTACTGTATATAGTTTTTTAAGGAAAATTGACAGTAAATGAACGTACAGTCAGTGTCAAAACCTGTAGATGTTTTGCCAGGCTACATTAGTAACTGGAGATATATAAGAGCACTTCAAGTTTATGTAAAGATTTAAGATGTATTTGAATGCGAAAAAGTTGCGGAAAGGTCACATTCTAGTTTGAGTGGCATTTAGAACACCGTAAACTCTGCTGAAATATTTCCGGAGTTCGGACAGTTTGCTTAGATATTCTTTTTCGTGCTGTGCGTCTGTGAAAGTGACATTGAATGGACTGAAAAAAACGTACCTCCCCCAAAACCAGGATAATAGACTTGTGATGAACCTAGAAAATAGAAAGAACTTCATAAAATCCCTAGTATACAGCTTTACATCAAATGCAACCTACTAGTAAAGTAAGGAGCTCGTGGACAGAACAATTCTTTAAATTGAGTGTACATACAGTTGTTTCACAACGTGATTCCCAGCCAGAAACATTGACACAGACACAGTGATTTTGGAGAAGAATTTGTTTTGGCGATATGAAGTTTTTTTTTTCCATTAGAAAAAAAGATAATTCGTTTTTACTGCAAAGGAAGGGCATTTCACTCAAAGAAATAACGTTCGCCTTAAATGTCAACTGGAATAGTTCCGTCACATAACACTGAACACGACTAGATTTAACATCTTAAGCAGCGTTAAGAGATATCTATCGATGTTCAAGACATTCCTGACAAGGCATCGGAAATGTTTTCTTCTTCAATGTAGCGGTCTTATTTCACTCTAGAGCTGGCGTTGTGTCCTCAAAATGGCAAATGAATATCATTTGAGCATAAAGGTCAAAACTCACCGTAGCGAACCACTGCAGCCAGCACCAACAGTCGCCACATCATCACTGCTTTATGATCGGGGAAAACTACAGAGAAAGAAAAAAACATGAAATTAAAAATCATAGTTTTGTACAACATTCGATCTAACCACGTAAATTATGGTCGAAACACGTATAGCTAGTGATTTTAGGCATGTAGTTTAAGTCACATTTTGAAAGAAATACATACCCAAACCGCCGAAAATCCGGTGCAGCTACTGGCAGCAGGTACAAAGAACGCGAGACTCTGGGTGATCGGCCTTGCCAGTGAATTACTTGCACCATAGGATAATCAGTGGCAAAGTCAACTTCTAACAACAAAAAGACACCATTTGTTTAACCCTTGACCACCTCACTTGCCATGCCATCCATGCCTGTACATGAGTTGTTACCTTCTGAAGTTACAATAGAATTCATCAAGGTATCTGTTGGATTATTGGTTAACGTTGCATCAGAATTTCGTCAGTTGTATACAATACATTTTCCGACACAGCTATATAGACTACATATACGAGATATTTTACTTACGTACATTTATACGTCTTAAGCTGAAATGTTCTGACGACTCGCTGCAAGTCCTTCTCTAGCATGGCTAAGATAAGATTTAAAAAACCGCTCTGTTGTCTCTCTCATACCGCAACCGTACAATCCTCCAAGGAAAACACAAACATAACAGCAGATCCGTTTACACCAAGGTAACCATTTACGCGCTCTGTTTCCCGGCTGTTGTCAGTTTATGCCTGAACTAAGGTTATTAAGGCCACTTCTTGCAACTTTTGACGTCAAGCGATACAGTAAACGGGAACGTTCCGCACCTTTGCCACTCTTCTGTGACAAACCAAACGGGGCCGCGATGCGAATAGTTCGTGCTGTTCGACATAGTTTTTTTAGGCACATGACCTTATTTTCTTCTCTACAGACGCAGAGTATAGGAACTAGAGGTTGCAGTTCATATTGTTTTAGTGTGGTGTCGCTGTTTCATTTGTAGGATGCATAACTTCTGTCTTTTCGTATCTTACAACGATCGACAAAAATGATTCACGTGCTTATTTTCTGCTCTTTCTAGACAACTGGCCGACCATGTGCAGTCAAATGTTTCAACAGCATCAGTTACGGCAGACCATTGGAAGTACAACAGAGGGAATTCGAAGTTCTCAGAAAGCTAAAACACAGAAACATCGTACAGCTCATTGCAATAGAGGAAGAGGTAAAGCTTTCATCTGTTTGTTCTCACTTGTTGTCCATGAATACGTGCGAACATGAAAGAAAGTCACTTTGTGGTATTTCTAGGCTTATGATTACAAACAATACATGCAAGCTTCCAAGCAAAGTACCCGTTTCCTTTGTCCATTGTAAATGCGAAAGAAACATGAAAATGTTTCATTAATTAAAAAATACGGAACGTGTATACATCAACAAGTACAAACATTGTGGATAAATCCACGATTCGGAAGACATCAATGATGCTTACAATTTTCAAGACTACTCCAACCTTACTTATTCACCTTGGCGTATGTCTAACCAAATTTAACATTGCAACACAACTATAGCCTGGCATCCAGCCATCCAGCCGTAATATATCAGGCTAACACAACTACATTTTTTTACAGGAGCAATTTTCATTGGTTGCTCTTGGCTAGGGTTTGCTCCCTATGACCTTTTTGACAGTATAAACTAATATGAAACACATGATCGCACCCAGAGTTCCTCCCGAGTACGAGTGATTGTGACGGAGTTCTGTGGCGAGGGAAGTCTGTACGCACTTCTGTCTCAGCCGGAGAACTCCAGAGGTTTACCGGAACCAGACTTTCTGACATTCCTCTTCGACATTTGTAAGTACGAATGAACGTTATCCATTCATGTACATCTGTTTTGTGTGCAAGAAAAGTCAATTTTTCTCCAAGAGTATATCAACATGTTACTTTGTTTCACACAGTCAACGGATTTGTTGGTCACGAAAAAGGTCGCTAACGGAGATTTGACTGTATTTTTCACCTGAACTTTACCCCCATCACATTGGACGGGGGTCGGGGACCTGCGAACATTGACAGATCTCTTAAATCGAGAAAAATGTTATTAGAGCTCACAGACTCGTCGGCCAATCGATTTTTCTGCTGCGTGCTAGGGGTATTAGGACATATTAGTTCTTGTTAGTTTTGTTACATCATTGGAAAGGCCACTTTTTACGACTTTCCTCGCCCAGGTGTAAAATGGCTACGTGACTTCGGTTGGGGAGGTAAAAAGCGGTGGAAGGAGAGAAATTAGCTCCCACTCCCACTAACATGGCACAGTGGAGGAATTGACCGAGTGATACTGCCCAAACGTTCTCAAATTGGCTATGAAACCTTTGTCTTATCTTTTGAATGGAATTTTGAACTACCTTATTCTATTCCTAGCGGATGCGATGAAGTACCTCCGCGCTAACGGTTTCGTCCACCGTGATCTGAAACCCGGGAACATCCTGAAGACAGTGGACGAGACAGGCAGAACTGTTTTCAAACTTACCGACTTCGGCGCAGCGAGAGCGCTACAGGACGACGAGATGTTCAGAACGCTGTGCGGAACAGAGGAGTTTCTGGTTTGTGTTTCAAATATATTCAGGTGCTGTTCTCTCTAAAAGTTCAAGTTTGTGTCTTGAGGTTGCGAAATTGGTAATTTGTTTTGAATCTTTCTTTATTCATGAGAGGCTCAAATCGGCCCACAGGCCGCTTTTCATTGAGGTAAGGGTCAGACAAAATATGTAACAGATAAGGGATACAGTTTGTAAAAGAGATGTTCTTCAGAAAGATGCCGATCATCCACAACGAGTGTTATCCCAACAGACGGTCCAGCTATAGCTATACCTAGGTTGGTTCATGCATGCCTAAAACTAGTAGTCCTTCTAGCCTCTACCAGGCTCCACGGATCGGTGGTCTAATAGTAGAAATTGGACAAATAGAGTCAATAGTACGATAGGGGATTCAGCCGGCCAGAGGACTTATTTCATCGCCGCGGTACCTCTAGCGTACTATTGACTCTGTTTGTCCAATTTCTACTGTTAGACCATCGATCCGCGGAGCCTGGAAGAGGCTACTACATTCTGTTAATATAAAGCCGCCGTACTTTTGTTGTGTCAATAAAAATCTGTATATCATTCCTGCACACTCTATTCCTGTAGCATCCGGAAATATTTGCCCGTGCGGTCCTACAGAAGAACAAGGGCCAGTCCTTCCGAGCCACGGCGGACCTCTGGAGTATTGGCGTCACCATCTACCAAGTAGCGACGGGAAGGCTGCCTTTCCAACCGTACGGGGGACCACGGAGGGACCGGGAAATGATGTAAGAAATTCCTCCAATGAGTGTAAAAGCCTCCAATGATTGTAAAATATCCTTATCCCATACTACACACTAGGGCTGGGTACCAGTACAGAAAATTCAGGTCCAGGTCCGGTTCAGGTCCAGAGGATCAGGTCCAGGTCCAGACCTGAACCTGGACCGGATTCAGTATGACTCATACCAATGGTCCATTTCACTACAAAGAAATCTGTTTGGTGGAGTATTAGACTCACACTGGCGTTTTAAAATCCTATAACGCTAACTGCACCTGTACGATTGGCTGCAAAACTTGATAGAAATCACTATAAACTCTACTCTGCTTCACTCTTGTTATTTTCTTCCCCCTGCAAGCGCCAAAACGTGTCAATGCCTGATAATATAATTTATTAATTTTCTAATCGGTCCAACATCCGGTTCTCCTAATTTTTTCAGGTCTGGTTTTTCTGGACCGGTCCAATAAGAAAAATCGGTTTTGTACAGGTGTGACAGCGATTTCGCCCCCCCCGTGATCTCGCCCCCCCGGGGCGAAATCACTAGCGATCTCGCCCCCCCGGGCCCCCCCGGCCCCCCCCCAAAAAACGGGTTTACATGACATTTTAGAAGTTGATTGGTATAAATCACAAAATGGAGTTTCAGAATGATATAAGTACACGAGTTTGATACATAACTCCATTCATAGTATCAATATAAACGTAATTACATGGTAATAAGATAGTTGAACTTGTTTCAGACAAGGAGGGTTGGGTCCCTTGTATTCCCATTATTGCATATACCTGAGTCTTGACATAAGATGTATTTCATTGTATTCACCTGTCCTCAAACAACCTATATATCTCCAATATGAAGTCTCTACCATGAAGTTACCACAAAAGAACTATGCAATGTCTTTATCAATTATGCAAATATTAGGTATTAATTAGAATAACGCACATTTTGGTATATGCACCTGGCCAAGGGATATCTTTACCTCCAACATGACTGTTTTTTCTAGTATTTAGGAACTGATGCATTTACCCGTCTTTCTTAAGACTGGTACTTTTCCAGTGTTTGTGTAGCATTTAGCAACAGCTATATCAACTTGCACGTAGATAGTGTTTATAATGAGAAACTATTATTCACGTGTGTTTTTGTTAGTGCTTTGGAAATGTTTCCAGCACAAGAAAGAAAACACTGTGACAAATTGAAAACATATAGCTGACGTATTCCGTACCATAGACGGTGTTGATTTATACGTTCGCAGTAGCACTGTTTTTATGCCACCTCAGCTGCAAAAATTGTCTTTTTCATTTCAATGTTATGTTTGCACCGAACAATATAGTATCGACTTTCGAGGTAAGACATCTTACGGTACGGTAATAAGGTGCCATATAGGTACCAGGTAACACACCATATACATTACTCCCCAGGTGCAGTATAGTGCCAGGTAGCGCACCTGTAATATGTAGTAACCAGCTGCTTTGGGGGGGGGGCGAAAACGCTAAAGGGGGGCGAAAACGCTAGTGATCTCGCCCCCCGGGGGGCGAGATCACAGGGGGGGGCGAGATCGCTGTCACACCGGTACGCTGTACCGATACCCAGCCCTACTACACACTCCTGTATTAGTTAGATAAGCCCTGAGTTAAGCTGTAGAACTGTAGTTATGTAGATGTCATACTGTGTACCTTGCACAATTGTTGTGCAATAAAGTTATATGTAATGTAAAATTTATTCATGAAAGAAACCAAAAGATTTGAGTAACCAATCTCACATTCTATTGATCTGATTTGGTGTACCTGCTTACAATTTACTGTAAATGCAGAAATGTTCGCGGTGGTTTTATGTTCGCGGTTATCTCGAAATTAAAACCACCGTGAAATTAAAACCACCGCGAACATTTTCCCATGGCAGTAAGAGACTACAGTACATGGTACTACCGCGAAATTAAATCCACCGAGAAGAGTCCCTTTTCCCGCTACCGCGAAATCAAATCCCCGCGAACTTAATGAATTTACAGTAACTGTATATGAATGTCGTTTTTTTTCTTCTTTAGAGAGGCCTAGGTACTTTACAAAACAAGCAATAGTAGCATTTTTAGTGATCAAACTTATAAAGAAACAATCTATACTCCGAAGTAACATTGATACCCTCTGTTTATTTCCCCCAGGTTTAGAATTGCTACAAAGAAAGGAAAAGGAGTAATTTCCGGAGTACAGACGGAGAAGAATGGACACATCATTTGGAGTAGACAACTTCCAAACACATGTGAATTGTCCGGGTGAGTAGGCATCGGGATAGACATCGTATTTAAAGGTTATGCATATTTTGATAACCATTTTTAGACTCAACTCAACTCAAGAGAATTACTCACCGAATTATCGGCCATGGCCATCGGTGTTCCTTACGAATGCAACCCACGTTCCCTAAGCTCAATTACTTTGTTTGTATATACGTACAGGTCATTGAAAGCACTACTCACACCTATACTGGTCAGACTTCTGGAGAGTGACCCGTCCAGAGAGTGGACCTACGACGGCTACTTCTCAGCTGTGGAGGACATACGGACCAGCAAAGTTTGTTTGTTTGGTTATTAAGGAATCTTCATTAGTGTTGACATACAACCACTACTTTTCCTGGAGTCCACTTCCAACAAATACAATAGATTATAAATGATATTTGCGAAACGTTGCCATACTAATACCCATCATCCATTTATAATACAATAAGTTACACGTTTATCATTGAATGAATGAATGAATGGCGAAGACCTTTATTGTACGTTTCTGCTCTCACAAGCTAAGTACAGGTCATAACGATAAAGTTCTGAGTTGTTCTGAATAGTCTGAGGACAAGTACTAGTTTTAGTGGAGTATTATAAGAGCGAGTTATCTAAATACACGCAACTACAAAGTCTAATGTATGCTAGTATGTACAGGTCCGGCTCCTTCTCGCTTCTTAAAACAGTTGTCAATGTAATGACAGATGGTGCTTACGTTTTTTAAACAACATTACATGGTACATGGTGAAATGTTAACCTGAATTATCGTGGTTCTTTGTCCTAAGGTGGTGAGCGTCTTCATGTTCCGTACAGGGCGGGTGGAGAAACTCTTCATGCACGGAGAGAGCACGTGAGTACATGTATAAGCCACATCACAGTTACGAGTGCGCATCTGCAGCGTGATGCATTGTGGTCTAGGTCAAAGTTCAAGATTCGATAGCAATGTCCACTTGTCTAGCCGGTTTGCAACATGCATATGACCACGAGTTGTGAATTGTGATCATGAGTCAATGATAGCAAGTGTAGTTCTCAAGTAAAACTTTGAACAGCTTTGAGTTCAGTAGATGTTGATGATGATAAAGAATGGAATTCTATGCAAGAATATGCTTACATGAATATGCCTTTCAACAACATCTTTTTCAAAAAACGACATGATAACGGCCACATTTTTTCATAAGTTTGTTGTACATGAATTGTAGGTATGCAGAGTATGTTAATGAAAAACTAAGATCGTCGTCCAATTTTACTTATTAAGCATTCGGGGCACACTCAGAGCACACTAATGATGGTTAATGTATGAAAGAAGTTTACGAAATACTACAAGCGGCCAAGAAAACGAGAGCTTAATGACCGCTATGTTGTACTGCTGTTCCTTAGGCTAGCAGAATTTCAAGAAGACATAGCTTCTAAGACTGATGTGAGAGCTTCAGAGCAACAGTTCTTCTTAAAGGGTAGACCCTTCAACCCAGACCCTCTACAAAGTCTATCATCATGGACTCACACAGACGACCAGGAGCCTCTGGTTTTGGTTACATCTATGGACGATAACTCCAGGGCATACACTGTTCCAAGTGTCGGTACGTTTTGGATCCACAGGACGTATATCTTGTTAACATGCTTTCATCCTCCCGATGTAAGGCTTATTGCTTGTCAGTCGAGAACATAACTTCTTCCAATCTCCGACCCGCCTTGAAAGACCCCATTTCCGGATACCATTCAAGTCTGTCTAGTCTGCCAATTCTGCACTTCATGTTTCTTGTATGATGTCTTTCCATCTTTTCCATGGCCTTACTTGCCCTTTGGTGTGTACATAAAAGCCATTCCGGAGATTCTTTGTCATTTTATCCTTCTGTCGGACTGTATGTCATATACATGTATTCCCAGGCATAGCTCAAGATATCAAACTCATATGTTGATGATGTTGAAAACGTTCAATTCCTGGTAGCATCTATTACATTTTCGTCAGTGACCGAGCAAGATATGTACTCCAACGCGTGTTTAACAAAAAAAAATATGAATTAAAAATAATCTTGATATTTAACCTTCATCGACGTCTTCCCATAACATTCATATGGCCTCCTATGTGAAAATATTTGTATACTTTAAATTCATGTTTAAGAGCTTGTATTTTTTGTTCTTTACATCATGGGTCTCATCGATCTCTCACCTACCTTTCAGGTGAAATTCCTGAGTTTCCATACAGACCATCTCTTCAGGAAGATGCGGAAAATGCAAAGGTAAAAATAAGCTAAATGTATACGTATTATTTGACTTATCCTTCCTATTCTAAATATGTTCATCATATTCAGCATACTGATTACTGAAAGGTTTAACCAATCCACTGATACGGATAGAGTAAGTGTAATGGCTGAAGTTTGTAAAATCACAGGACATCAAGTTGGCGAACTAGGTATCGATGTTCCTGCTTTGAATAGTCTACTTCTAGACAAAATCGCTTTGCAAAGTTGTGTTTGAAATGTAGCTGATTGATTGAAGGCCCTGCAATATAAAACTAATAGATGCTGTTGTCTCTTTTTGCCTAAAGGAAATCATGTTCGTCGTTCACAAAATAAGACGAGCATCTTGTCAGTTGAGGGATGTCATGTTGTTGCGCTGGACGGCGGTGGAATGCGTTGTGTAAGTATAAGCCCGTTCATCGTTCCACTTGCGCATGAGTCATGAACAAAACACATTGTTATGAAAGCCGAGGCCACATGCATTTTAACATGCATGAAACATGGTTGAACTTTTCACAAGTCAGGGGCCGTAAACTTGCATCAGCTCATGCGCAGTTGGATACATGAAACGACTTATAGTTGTCCATATCTTGGCAATATCCTAAAAGTATATCAGTAACTTTTCTGTTGGATTCCATTCTTGGAAAGTTGCTACCGTGAAAAGAAACATTCTCTTCGAAAGTTACAGATATTTCGAACCGTGTATTCTGGATAACGTATTAAGTCAGCCCGGCTAGCTCAGTCGGTAGAGCATGGGACTCTTAATCCCAGGGTCGTGGGTTCGAGCCCCACGTTGGGCGAGCAGCTTTTTAGCGGCGTTGATGGAACTGAGAAGACACGTATTCAATTCCAGGCATCACTTTCTTTCCCTTACTTTTACTATGAGTATAGTCACTCACTTTCCATATCAATAAGGCGGATGCTGACCACCACTTGATGTTTTTGTAGTGGGACGCAGCTTTTTGCACATCAATATATAACTGATAAATTATGGGAAGTAAGCCCGGCTAGCTCAGTCGGTAGAGCATCCCAGGGTCGTGGGTTCGAGCCCCACGTTGGGCGATCAACCTTTTAGCATCGTCTGAATCGAGAGGTCCGTATTCGACTCCTAACATTACTTCCTTTTCCTTTCTTCTTGCTTTGAGTATTGTCACTCACTTTCCATAGCAACAAAGCGGATGCCGACCACCACTTGGTGTTTTTGTAGTGGGACGCAGCTATTTGCATATCAATATATTGCTGTTGACCTATATATAGACCAAAAAAATTCTGGCTCAACCGTTTCCATAACCTCCTGTGATTCTGCCAAAGGCAACAATTAATAAATCATGGGAAGTTAGCCCGGCTAGCTCAGTCGGTAGAGCATGGGACTCTTAATCCCAGGGTCGTGGGTTCGAGCCCCACGTTGGGCGAGCAGCTTTTTAGCGGCGTTGATGGAACTGAGAAGACACGTATTCAATTCCTGACATTCCTTCCTTTTCCTTTATTCTTGCTTTGAGTATTGTCACTCACTTTCCAGAGCAATAAAGTGGGGCTGTCCACCACTTTTTTTGTAGTGGGAGTCAGCTATTTGCATATCAATATATTGCTGTTGACCAATATATAGACCAAATAAAATTATGGCTCAACCGTTTCCATAACCTTCTGCCATTCTGGAAAAGACAACAACTAATAAATCTTGGAAAGTAAGCCCGGCTAGCTCAGTCGGTAGAGCATGGGACTCTTAATCCCAGGGTCGTGGGTTCGAGCCCCACGTTGGGCGAACAGCTTTTTAGCAGTGTTGATGGAACTGAGAAGACACGTATTCAATTCCTGACATTCCTTCCTTTTCCTTTCTTCTTGCTTTGAGTATTGTCACTGACTTTCCATATCAATAAGGCGGATGCTGACCACCACTTGGTGTTTTTGTAGTGGGACGCAGCTATTTGTATATCAATATATTGCTGTTGACCTATATATAGACCAAAAAATTCTGGCTCAGCCGTTTCCATAACCCTCTGCGATTCTGCCAAAGGCAACAACTAATCAGCTTTTTAGTGGTATCGACGGAATCGAGAGGTCACATATTCGATTCCTGACATTCCTGCTTTTCCTTTAATACTTTGAGCACTTTCACTCACTTTCTGTATAAATAAAGCGGGTGCCACGTACCACCACTTGGTGTTTTTGTAGTGGGACGTAGTCATTTGCATATCAATATATTGCTGTTGACCTATATATAGACCCGAAAATCCTGACTCAACCGTTTCCATAACCCTCTGCCATTCTGCCAAAGACAAGAAGTAATACATCATGGGAAGTCAGCCCGGCTAGCTCAGTCGGTAGAGCATGGGACTCTTAATCCCAGGGTCGTGGGTTCGAGCCCCACGTTGGGCGATCAGCTTTTTAGTGGCGTCGACGGAATTCGATCCCTGGCATTCCTTTCTTCTTGTATTCTCGTATTTTCACTCACTTTCCATAGCAATATAAGGAGTTATGAAATTCAATTTGCAAGTTTTCATGTGTTCTTCCGGTATTCTCTGTTGTGAGCTGAGCAAACTTAAAATAGGTTATGTTAGAAGGTCAGAAGGTCGGCAGATGTCTGGAATAAACGCCTGAAGTAAGGTTCACTACAATCCAGTTACGCTCGCCTACAACGTTGGTGTCTCGCCAAAAAACTCTATTCCATTGTAAAAGCACTTAACGCGGCTCCATTCAATCCAACAATGTACAAATTGATAGGTGAGATAGTGAAAGAAGAGAGATAGGCTTCTGCGTTCCAATACGGTACCCTAGACACAATGGATTAGTAACCCACGGCCCTTACGGCCCAAAAGGCTGTTAGAGAGTCCTTTGCCTTTCCCTTATATAAGTATATATCGTCATTGGTCTGGCAAAGTGTTGCCTGTGGGAGTTAAACTAGCAACTATGGCAGACAAATGGAACGATTTTGTTGTACTTGTCTGCAGGAAATGTTAACGTGATTTGTTCTGCTTACAGACGCTCGCTACGTGCAGACTTTGAAAGCCTCATGAGTCAAGTGAACGGCCTGCGCTTCTTAAAGTCTGCCTTAGACGCCGCCTCAAGGACCGTCTGTCATCTGTAAGATGTTTTAAGATAACATTCAGATATCTTGAAAAGTTACATTTGTCTGTTTTTAGCATGAGAGGTCTAACATAAAAAGTTTTAAGTTAACATCCAGATATCTTAATTTTTTAGCAGCACAGATCCAACATCGAATTTTCCACTATCCTGTTGCAGTTGTCTTCAAATTTCATATGACCAATCACCTACAGACTATTGGTCACGTGACCTTGCGGACACGTGACGTCAGTGATTGGTCATAAGTTCCAAGAAGTTTATGCCGTTCGCCGTCATATCTTCCTGGTCGTTAATTGCTGTTATGAGAAATATATGCATTTCACAGTGACCCCCCTCACATTAGGCGCGATTCGATCGGACGACGAGTCCGCGAGCTCTTATTTACGAGGAGGCATGACCCTGATGCCGACGAAGAAATGGTAGAGTTCCCCCTTCCCGTCAGGGTCATGTCTCCTCGTAATTTAGAGCTCGCAGACTCGTTGTCCGATCGAATCGCGCCTAGTATGAGGGGGGTATTGCGACGATTCCTATAGGCACTCATTACAAGTACTTGTAATTTTTAAATCGGCTGTTCTTTTATCTGTTCAAATACATCGAATGTGGTGTTGGCGTCATAAACTCGCTCCATACATTTATCGAACTTCGTGCATGTGATAACTTTCTTGTCGTCTGAGGAAAAAAAAACTTTGATAGGGTTTAATTTTCCACAGCTTTTACCAAACCTTTTTTTATTGCACTGTTAATTATTTTGTGATGACTACCCTAGTCCCAAGTCCGTTATTGAACAGTCTCTATGATTGACCATTGGCTTATAATAATAAAACCCGTACTTCATTATGAAACATAGGCAAGATGTGTCATGCAACGGTCCTCCAGACGGCCATGGAAGCAGCGATGAAAGATCCCCTGTGAGTCACCCCGCCACATCACCACCCGTTCACACCAGTGCTCAAGTTACACAGGTAGGGCGTCTGGGGAGGGCTATTCTTGTTCTTATTTCTGTCATTTTTACCCAGGGTTGTCCACTCAGTGATTTACACTGCCTTGTAGTGGGGCCCTGCATTACACAGATGAAATAAAATATGTACATATGGTGACATACCAACAGAAAATTAAGTAAATACAATCAATGAAATGAATGAATAATAATAGTAATGAAACTAATCTACATATGACGAGTATAGAACGTTTTCCACGTGACGCCATCGCGTCTTCGCCGCCATGTTGGTGCCTCTATTTGTATTTCGAATTCAGCATAAACTGTCACCATAATCATACATCTTTGTCTATGTTTTGGTAAGAAAAAAACAATTATTATGTACATGCCTAGAATTTAACTTCATATCAGATCTGTATTGCGTACATGTCTAGAATTTAACTTCATACCTAATTGCATATCTAATCTATGCCATTATATGCACAGAAGACCACCACAGAATATGTATAAAGTTTGAAATCAACACATTCACAGCTAGAGAAGGAGTATGACGACATGATGGCCATCATGCTGTTACTTGAAGGCCGTCTAGAAGGTGACGAAGCTTTCAGACTTCCCCTCCCGAGCACCGAGACGCTGTCTGACCTACAGACGACGTGAGTGGATTTTCAAAGCATTCATTAGGTCGTATCAAGTAAATTTTATGGATGACATCCTCTGGAGATGTTGATAATAATAATGATCCTAATTATCAGAAAATAGAAACCATGTAGTAAGAGTTGAGGCAATAAAACATGGTGTCTCAGACTACAACATTTTATTTGTTTTCACGATGTACAAAACGTGACACTAGTGTGGTAGCCTGGTGTCGCCACAACAACAAGAAAGGCTACTTACGCTGGTATCACTTCTTCTACTACACCCTACTAGTAGGCCATCACATGGCAAATTTTCCTTGTCATGTTGACCATTGACGGACGGAAACGAAATTTCTATTTTCTTGTCAAAATCAGGTGAAAATCGATGCGAGCGCTAATGTCATCCATAAAATTTGCTTCATGTGGTCTTAATATCGTAATGAGTATTTCTAGAAGCCACAAACATCCGCTGCACCAAGGAGTGTACACATCGGCCGATGATTAATGGGTGCATATCAGGCGAGATAAACAATTTTTTGGGGTGGGGGGTGAATGGTTGGCTACGCGCGGTCACAGCACGAAAATGAATCTTCAAGCAAACTTTCCGAACAAAAGGAAGAAGCCACAAACATCCGCTGCACCAAGGAGTGAAGTCATCAGCCAATGAATGGGTGCTTATCCTCTATTGAAGACCAGGCAAGATAAGACTTGGACTATGTGCGGTCAGAGCACGAAAACGAATCTTCAAGCAAGCTTTCCGAACAAAAGGAAGAAGACTTAAAGACGGGAAAATATTTCAGCACCGTTAACATTATCGTAAACACCACTTAAAGCCTATTGGCAGAAGGGAACGACATTTCTTTTTCCTTTTGAAAATTAGATGAAAATCAATGAGAGCGCTAATGTCATCAATAGAATTTACTTCCTGTGGTCTTAATGTCATAATGAGTATTTCTATGAGCAGTCAACATCCGCTTCACCAAGGAATGTAGTCATCAGCCAATGAACGGGTGCTTATTATCCTCTATTGTAGACCTGGCAAGATAAGACTTGGACTATGTGCGGTCAGTGCACGAAAACGAATCTTCAAGCAAACTTTCCGAACAAAAGGAAGAAGACTTAAAGACGGGCAAATATTTCAGCACAGTTTACGTTATCGTAAACACCACTTAAAGCCTATTGTCGGAAGGGAACGACATTTCTTTTTCCTTTTGAATATCAGACGAAAATCAATGAGAGCGCTAATGTCATCAATAGAATTTACTTCCTGTGGCCTTAATATCGTAATGAGTATTTCTAAAAGTAGCCAACATCCTCTGCACCAAGGAGTGTAGTCATCACCCGATGAATGGTTGCTTATAATTATTACCCTCAATTGTAGACCAGGCAAGATAAACATGTTGGGACTACGCGCGGTCACATCACGAAAATGAATCTTCAAGCAAACTTTCCTAACAAAGGAATGAAGACATGGATATTTTAGTACAGTTTAAGGTATCGTTTATACCGCTTAAACCATAACTTTACCTTTTCATATAACCATTCCGTATTCCGAAAGCTTGAATAATTACACCTACATGTATATCTTTACATGACCTTTAAATGTCGTAAAAATGAATCTGATATACCCGAAAGAGGCTTCAGCTATACGTCCATTTACTGGTGTTTTGATAGCAATTGGGTTTTGATTGCTTTAAAATTGCTTTTGAATATACCCTTGACATTGCACTGCACTGGGTGAAACTTAGGTATACATCGGGACTACGGATATGGTGTTTACAAATAGATATAAGCGTAGCTTTGCGCATTGATAAACCACGCCAGTATTTCGTGTGTGTGTGTGTGTGTGTGTGTGTAAAACTTGATTTGTCATCAGGATAATCTCTCAATACATAAGTCTGTACATTTTCATCAATTGTAGGTGCATAGTACATACATGATACATTGACAGCTTACTAACGATAAACAGTTTCATTAACACAATTAGATCAATTAGAACTACGCCAGTATTCACAATTTCAAAACTACAGCTCTTTTTAATCGCACATAGTGACATTGATTTACTCATTTCATATTCATGTTTTTGAAATTGCTTCAGCTTGTCTAGGGTACAGCACATTGGAGAAGAAATCTCCAAGATCCATCAAGAATTCCAACGCCAAAGAAAAGAAGCTAGTAAGTTGTATACCACATATAACTTGTCAAAGGCACCTCAGAACATCTAGAATAAGTAATATCACAGTTCGGAGTGCGCGTGTATGATCAAAGCTCAAAGGCGTCAGATTTGTGAACAGTTCTTCGTCGAAACGTTTTTGCAACGTGGATTGTTTACCTCAAAGGGCTCTTACCTTGGAGATGTCAACATATAAACAACCGCCATGCACCAGCCGATGCTGCCTTAACCTCTGACCCTACCCACAATCCACTGCTACACTGCAACTGTGGGATGACTCATGAATATAATAATCTTTATCACACTTACATACGCGACACAATGGATCTAAAACACTAAAGATGTAAATATAGATATGAAATATAAAATGTTAGCAAACATGATTGAACAATGAATTTGCGTATTTATGAACGTGAATGCATTCAATCCTTACACAAATCACATTTTCTATTTTCAGGACTGGCCTATCACGACGACAAAATCCACAGTCTGGCAAGGTAGGAAAATACATCTTGATGGACAGATAAGAGATTTTCCTTAACTTCAATGTACACTTTAGCTTTGTAATAATTGTGTATGCAGCACTGACCTTTCTACAACTTCTAAGATGTACTATTAGGACGGGACAATCCGTGTCTACTTCAGAAATCGTGTGGGTGAGTGTGTGGGTGTTGATGTCAATCAAAAGTACATTATGCTTGTTATCTAAAAGTAGCGGGGGAGTCAATTTCCTTCTCATGTTCATGTGTCAAACAAGCTGCTTCGGGATACACGGAGGAGTGCTTTGATGTAGATTTTATTGACTAATTTTTGTATTGAACAACATGAAAAAGTAGGTGAAAAGATGTGATAAACTCAAGTAAGCTGCTGATACAAGCGTCACCACTGAAAAATGAAAATTAAGACGAAAAATGTCAAAACGAGCAAAGTAGCGAATAATGATAATACGGCATTTGGACGGGATAGAATAAAACATGGTAAAACTCAACAAAACCATTCCCCTGAAAACATTGAACGGACACAATACGCAAGCACCACATTGGTGTTGTCATGGTAATGGGGTTGTTTATCCTCGGAGCTGCCCATAGTGCCTAGAGTTTCCCGACATGCAACGACATTCGTTGAAAGTTTGTTTAATTACCGTCTGATTCCCAGCTCTTCCGATTGCATGTTGCATTGAATTCAGGCAATAAAGTCAAATAGCTTTATTTCCTGTGTTTATTGATAGTTACTGTAATAGCTTAAATATGCGTTTTTGTATGTACACATCAACAGGGAAAGGATTCAGGTGGAGGCTGAGAAAGCCCGCTCTGTTTATCTGAAGGAGTGTTCGTCAATATTCCAGCAAGCATGGACGAAAACATCCGCCATCATGAAGTAAGCAATAACTCACTCTGTACGTTTGTGGCGTAATTGTAAGTTACTGTAGTCAGGGGTCTAAACCCCGTTTGGGCATGGTTGGTTAGAGTCGCATTCTTCCTTTCGAATGGGGACGTTAAGCCGGTGGTCCCAATACGTAAATGCAGAAATGTGGTGGTTTTATGTTCGCGGTTTTCGCGAGGATATCTTACTGCGAACTTAAAACCACCGCGAACATTTCTCCATTACAGTATGTGACTACAGTGTATGGTACTACCACAAACTTAAAACCACTGTGGACACTCCATTTTCCCGCTAACGCGAAATTCAAATCCCCGCGAACTTAAATGCATTTACAGTATTGAAAGCTTTAATGCGTAAGCCACAACCGTCAAACCTCTGCGCTTAAAAGAACCCAACACACTTATCGAGAAGAGTAGAGTGACTCTGTGTGTTGTGCTGAAATCTAGAGCCAGAGCGAAGCAACCTGGCACTACTTTCAATCGGACAAGAACACGTTACGCTTCGCTTCATTCCGTCGAAGACCCAGGTCCTTTACAATATTGACATCAAAAGGGAAGGAAATAAAACACAAAGTTTTACTCTAAGACTTAACGCTTTGAAATGATGCTGCTTATTTACCGCTAACTTTACCAGGAGGTGCGTAGAGTACCAGGCCGAGATCAGAGAGACACTTCGACTTGTTGATGTCTGGATCAGTCAAGCAACCTCATGTCTGGAGGAGCTGAAGAAGGTACCAAATATCAAATGTTTCCATATAGCTATAATAACTAATCTTATTTACAACTTGATACTTCATGGATAGGAATTAAAGCCTACATTCATTTCACAATTTTGCATCTTATGTTTGTATTGTAGTTATCGAGAATTTGTTGAAAATAAGTCAATAACTTGAGGATGTTGCAATTTTTATTGCAGATTTATGTTGCAATAGAAAAACTTGTGGCTTGCAACATTGTGTTATTTACTGGAATGTTTTATCATACGTTCAGCAAGCCGATGCCTATGCCAGCCTGGAAAAGGCAAACAGAAGTAAAATGTCATCAAGCTCCGCTAATGAGGAGGAGGAAAAGGACAAACAGAGAAAGAAGCACTCGGCAGATAAGAAAGCTCTTCAGCAACGGTGAGGCTTCTAAAACATTCAAATCTATACTCTGAATAGTAACCTATAAAATCGTACATTTATATATGTCACATCATCTGTGATTTGTTTCTAAAGATTTTGACTGTGACATCAAGTTGATATAGTTATCCTATTCCTAGCCATGTCTTTGTTGATTGTTCTATAGACTTTAATGCGAACTATAAGAACATCTGAGACAATCCTTGAAGGCAATATCATGTTGTTTTGCTTTAAAACGCTGTCACGACAGGCTCCAAGAGTTGGCGAAGAGCCAAAAGGAGATAAAACTGGAAGCAGAAGTCAGCAAGACTCTCCTGGAAAGGTAAGACACAGAAGGGATACAAACGTTAGGGTACACCTATATGGCTATATTGCACTAGGCCACAAGACGATGATAGGGCCTGTTGTCTTAACACATGGGAATAATGTAAGACAAAGTTCAGTTCATCCTCGTAGTACGAGGTGCCACAAAGAATGCCGCTCCAGACTTCTCGATCAAGCATGGCGGCCAACAGGTCGCGGTCATTTAACTTCTCTCTAAAGCACTTTCTTTAGTGTCAGGGTGGGTAGTCCCCTTCTTCTTTTCTCGTCAGGTTGCCAGAGGAGAGCTTTGTCGGCCATATCCTCATGACGCATTACAATTTACATGGCCAGGGAGAGCCAATGTTCTGTTTTGAATGGTTTTAGTGATCAGGGGTTGACCGCTGTAAAGTAAAATAAAAACTGTCAGAAGCCACCTTTGTAACTTTTAGTCCATGAAAAACTCACATTAACAGGGCAGTCCCACGTGTAAAGTGTCCATCTAGTACATAATTAGTCATTTCTATACGATATAAAGTCTCGCGTTTGAACAGCTTGGTGACCATCAGACCGTATGCACAACATCCAAACCTTGTCTAAAAGCATATTTTTTTCAGCGAAACTAAAATGACCCCCCCCCCTACTGACCATTGCCCACTTGAGAATTCACAAGCCATCTTACGATTCCATTCAAGATCTCCTACCTAGTTAACAATTACTTGTCTAGTTGTTTATTGCAACGCTAAAGGAGGTTTTAAGCAATGGTGCCAGAAAACATATGTAGTCCTCTGTATGATTTTAGAACGTTGCAAGACCTTCTAGACAGCTTGCAATTTTACACCAGGAAAGAGAGCTTGAATCATTTATTCAGGAAGCGCATTTTCCACAATTGTCGTGGTGGTTGCGGTTTACTTTGCAACAGGGCATTTAAGGTTTATAATTTGTACGTATAGGTATTTTTAGGGCATAGTTTGGTGGGATGTGGCCAATTTGGAGGCACTTAGCAACTGCGTCCAAACTGGAAATTACAGTCGGTGTCTGAGTAGAAACGACTGTGATCATTATTTCAGTCTTAGATACTTCAAGTACCAAGTTCAATTTGCCCGTTCGCTATTTCCTGTTATGTTTAAGACTTGTTATATAATACCATGAACTGTAAGGTAAAGGCATGCAATTTTCTCACCTCGAATTTTCGGTCGCACATCCGTCGACCTTCGTCAGGAGTGTTGTCGTCAGGAGTGGTGATTCTCCTGACGGAGGTCAAAGGATGTGTGACCGAAAATTCGAGGTGGGAACATTCTTGTGTTGAAGGACAGTTAGAAATTCAATATGATTTACCAACATAGATGAGCTTTCATGCTAACATGCAATTTTGTACATTTATCTATAATAAGACCACTTTCTATACAACGAATCGGTTCTCAAATTCTACCAAGACCTTGACAGTACAACTCGCTGCTTCGCCACATGATAACGAGTGGTAAAAACTACCCTTCTTGCATTTCAACTAAACTCGGCACCAAAAGTTTTGAACATCAACTTTGGTAGATCATATTTTCACATCTAACTTGGATGTTCTGTATGCCAAATATTACGTGAAAAAGCACCCGCGGCCACACCAACCAGACGATACAGTGTTGAACAGAGGCAGGGAAATTTGGACATTTTGTGTGACCCAATCACGTGAGCAGGCTGGGTGCTTGTTCCGCGAGTTTACAATGATCATGAGTTTGATGCCATTACAAAGGAAATCACACAAGCTTTCTTATGATATATAATGTTACTACATTACAATTGATGCAGAAAGAACGGAATAATCATCAACCGTTAACATTCCAAACTTTTTGTGCCGAGTTTAAAATGTTTTTCCTCTAAACTTCTTGTTACAGTCTGAAGACCATCATCGGCAGTGACGATGAGCAGCAGAGCTGCAGCCTGAGGCTCGAGGAAAACTGGGAACAGACAAACATTTCCTACCCTCCCTCCTGGACAAGTTCACACAGTTCAGGTTCAGTGTCAAAGGGCAGTACGGGCACTGATACTTAGTTGAGTTATTAGTATTCTACTAGTCCCAAATATGTTTTGTCATTGTATTGCACCAACTTTAAGCTCTGTAGATATGAGTATCTTATCAAATAGCGTTTATAACGTTAACGTATCATATGAAAAGCTTGTGCATTCTCTAGTCTCATCAGCACTTCAACAGAAAATATTGTTTAAGTCGTGTCCATCTAGTTAACGTTATATTAAAAAGATACAAAAGAAATATATTTTGATATCAATTTCCATTGAATAACTTTCAAAGCTTGGTCACATAATGCGGTAGTTGTTATCAATAAGTCATACATTAGTACATACATGTCTACCCACGAATGTCAAATTTAGACTTTTTTCCTGCATGGGTTTTAGAACCCGAATCGTCTTCGATGTGACGTCATTCAAATCGAACGGAAGCCTACGGAAGCCCCATTCGGGGTCACGTGCACCGTAAGAGGTGCATTTATGCAAATCTTTTGTATACAATTATATCAATTGTAAACTTTGTATATGATTTAATCCATTCTACGTACAAGGTGTAAATATGTCCAAAGATAACAAAGATTTAACTACCATAGAATAATCATTAATTGGATGTACATATAAATTGGTGACTGTTATATAACGTTACATAATTGTTACCTCTACATACAATGTATATGTAATAAATTGGAAATTGAATTGTACAGTCACTTAATAAGTTAAAAGTTCATGACTAAGACTGATGATACGAGTGAATTAGATTTACTGCAACAAAAGATTGTAATTAAGAATTGCGTAACAAATTGCTGACTCATCGTGACCTACTGGTCGTTTTCCATTGCTTACAGACAATATGGCGTCCACCTTTCCGTCTTTGGTAGCTTAAAACTAATCAGTCTACTTAGAATCCCTTCTAACTACGAAATGCAACATCTATTTTCCATTTAAAGGAAACGTGATATGTCGGTGGTAATTGAAGGATGTAGAAAGACGAACCTTCGACTTCCAGGCTTTTCGTTTTTTCTCACGTTACAAGAAAAGAAGATTTACCTCACACAAATTATTCATAAAGGGTTTATATTTTGCTTGCGCTTTTGTTATGGGTAATAAAGGGTGTGAGATATTCGATATTTTGCGAAGCTGTTGCAAATCCAGATTCTGGTTCCAACCTACTTTGGCCATATTAGGCTATTATGTTACATGGACGTCCGGACCACGAGTCAGTGGGAAATTCCATTAGCTTGGGTAATTGGAGTAATGTTGTTTTGTGATGATGAAGACCTCGAGTACAGGAAGAATATTGCTATAGATTGGATACCTGAACGCCGCTTGACTTTTCTGTGTGCTCGTATGTCATACTCATTGTACATGCATGGCTTTTGGGAATAGCAAACGGCGGGTACTATGTTGATATCCTCTCGTTACATTTGTTGAAAATACTGCGTGGGGTACGAAGTTGTGTGTAAAGCGCTGTTGGGCCCGACGTCAATCGCCTTTTGAAGCCTCCATTGCCATCGGAAACAGTTGGAAGAAGGTAAGCTTTCCTGTATTGCTTTTACTTTGTAACTCGAACAGTATAGAAAATGAAGCCCATTTCATACTAGCGTTCGTTATACGAAATCGTTCAGGAACCATTGCTTTTCTACTTTATATGTGGTGACACTCAATGGAGGTAATAACAATCCATATGCAGCTACATTATAAGACATTTATAAGAGCTCTATATGCAGATACACGATGTAAACAGTTAACCAAAGACGAACTGTTCGTATGCATAATGGCAGCCACCAACAACATTGTATACAACAAAAACTATGTGAGTTCATATACACCGGTTTTAAGAAGAAGGAAGAGGCATGTTAACAATAGATAATGTATAGTGATAACATAGCCCTAGATGTTCTGTTTATCCGATTGTTCACTTGTAAATGCTACATGTAACAGTATTGAACCATTAGTATCCCATGTAACACTATAGACTTGTAGTCTCTACCAGACTCCGGATCACTGGAAAAATCGTAGAAATGGAATAAATAGAGGAGTAAGCCAGCCAGAGAACTATAGCCGGCTAGGGAACAGCACGCGATCTCTATTTCTCTGGCCGGCTTACTCCTCTATTTGTTCAATTTCTACGATTTTTCCAGCGATCCGGAGTCTGGTAGAGACTAATCGACTTGCTGCATTTAGCCCATTTGTACAGGAACATGTAAATAGAGACCATCACCATCATTCATTAACGACACCACTAGACAAAACATTATGCATTTGTATATATAACAGAAAGCATGTAAACGGGAACGTCTGATGTTCAAACTTCTATTTCAAATCTTAGAAGACATATTAGATATTAGCTCTTCGCCTAGTGGTCTACTGGTCTCATCCCTGACGTCGCTGGCATACTCTGCGAAGATGAAGAGCGAAAGTAATGACTTATCCACTTAATCCTACCCATACTCGAGGGAAATCATGTCGCCCTCCCCAATAATACACCGCACGCCTCAAGACACGACAGGGGTCCGTGGCTAGCACGTACCACAAAGCCACTCGGCTCATGTTGGCGACGTCTTATTTCCGTTATAAGATAAGAGGGTTTGGAAGAGGACTCGGTAACATTTATGAGACACGACAGAATG
Organism: Branchiostoma floridae x Branchiostoma belcheri; assembly: GCA_019207045.1. Taxonomy (NCBI): domain Eukaryota; kingdom Metazoa; phylum Chordata; class Leptocardii; order Amphioxiformes; family Branchiostomatidae; genus Branchiostoma; species Branchiostoma floridae x Branchiostoma belcheri. The sequence continues at coordinate 5,693,402 of CM033035.1, read as the reverse complement.
CGAGTTGGGAAGAAGTCGACCTTTTCAAAACGCCTTATCGGCTGTTCCTTCAAGAACGAACGCCCTCGCATGTGAGACTCACAGGATAATTGAAACGTTAGTAGAACCGTAAGCAACATATTTGATTCCTCTGACATTATGTACTATTAGTTAAAATCCTACCACACGTTTCGGTGTACAGGAGTGGTGCCCATCTCCATCTCTCTAATTCTTGGGCCACACATGCATTGGTGCTAGTTCACTGGCAGCTGTGTGTGTTAAACTTCTGTTGTGCAGAAAACAAAACAGTGTGTACCCGGTCGGGGTTTGAACCCCAGACCTTCCGAATTATGCGGCAAATCGAACACCCTGTCTCATAGGCACCTTTCACCGACCCCACGGTTCTACTTTCTAAAGTCGATATGTGTGCACTGTGTACATGTAGGCAGGTGGCCTGTTCTGCTCCTTTTTACGCAAAGTCCTATAACCTTTTAGCTGTGAGAAGACAATGCCGTTGGAATATCATAGAAGATGCCTCTACAGGCAATGGTTGGCTTGTTTTTACATATAGATGACATCCTCTAGGAATCCAAAAACCGATGCGAGCGTGCGAAAAAAAAGTTTGACAAAAAAGTTGCCATCATTATGACAAATGAACCCACAGAATATAGTATACCGAACAACAGATTCTTCATTTTTGTTCTTTCACATTTTCCTTGACCTTGTAATGCTCTATGATATTAGTATACGTTTTCCGATATTTACTATTGCAATCCACGACATATATTTGCTTATTTTGAAGCTGCTTTGTACGATTTACAGTATGGTTTAAAACTTTTTTAAAATCATTTTTGGAAACGGCCGAAAATTGATGCGCGCGTAGATGTCATCCATATAGTCAAATCAACGTGGCCTAAGTTATGAAATATCGCGGAGGTGCGTGTTTTACCAGATAAATCACTGTCACTGCTGCGTCTCTCCTGTAGGATTATTATAGATTTGACAATAAACATAATCCTGGCGCGGATTTTGAGAGCTTAACGTAGCAATCTCTGGAGAAAATGCAAGACATGCTAATAACTGAGTGAGACTGTAACGTAATTTATCGTGCTGATTGTCCAAGAATGTTGTAACTACTGCAGACCTTTATTGTACATTTTTGCCCAACCGAGCAGGTACAGGTCACCACAAAAACAAAACATACGTGTAGAAGTATAGTAGATCTAGTTTAGCATAGAAATTGGCTTTTTCCTAATTCTTGGTAATTTTGAAAATCTGCGACTGTGTGAGTTTAGCCGGCTTGTCAAAACGCATGAGGAATATAACAATTTTCAATGCTACTCATATATCTTAAGTGAGGGAATCTACTTCCCATATAACGAAATAGAATATTCTACTAGTAATACAGTAGGAGCCAGTTAATTGCACAACGGATTACCGCACACTTCTGGTAACTGCATGGAATCCGAAAATCCCAAACCGGTGCGCTCCAGTTAGATAGCTTCGCATTATTGCACCGGCCGGATAATTGCACGGAATCCACTGGCAAATAGGCCGTGCAATTAAGCGGTTTCTACTGTACTACAATAATGGCTTCCACATTTCTGAAAACTAAAAAAAAAAAAAAAAACATGACAGAACGCAGTGTGCACAATATCGATCTTCCTAGGCCTAATGGAGTGCTATTTGGGCTAGTCCAGGTCTGGCGCCCAGGTACATCACTATAAGTGGGTCATAGGTCATCAGTAGTATGTTGTTTGGAAATAGACCCGAGTCTGGATCCATGTAGCTTTTAAGGACTTTCTTAAAAACGGCCAGAGCAGAGTACATTGTACCAATATTTCGGTACTTTGATTTCAAATCTCAATTTCCGATCTCAAACAAACCGCTATTTAAAGATTACAAATGTTTTGTTGTCATGGTCTAAAACTTTCTTGGCTTTGTGTTGTTTTGTTGTTACGCTTGCAGTTAAAGGCGTATGTGCTTTCAGTCATGCCTTTCTGCTTCCGTACATTTAAAACTTGTTACTTTTCTTACTTGAAATAAACCAGGCTCGACATCCTGTTGCCAAAGGCAGAGCAGACCCTTTTAAGGTTTACCATTCTATCTCACAAACACATTTCTTCACCCCAAGGCAAGCCATGCTCCTGTTAGGGCCTCCTTGATTCTCTCATGGGAATTTCGACACGTCGTCTTGCTCTCGAAAACACATTTGCTACCGTCGGCTCAGCGGATGTAAGATGGGCTGTACCTATAGAAAAGTGAAGATAAAACCGTGTCGTACAAAAGGCCAGCCAATAGATGTGCAAAAAGGCGCCTTTCGTCTGCTGGTTCAATGAAGAAAACAGGGAGACGAAGAAGTCCATGTAGACAGAAACTCATTGTGACAAAAAAGAATAGCACTGCTTAGGTTGTGTGTGCACTATGTCTAGCCCAGGTTAAAGAGTTGGATATGTACCTTTTAGCGGAGAACGTGTCTGTTACACAAGGACAGAAAAAGGACAGAGTTATCTGGGCGGATACTTTGGGATACATGTGTGTGAGATGACTACAAGATAGATGTTCCATTATAGTGAGACAGACAGAAAGTCGAAAACCCGAGGGCAGGTCTTTAAAAACTTTAGTTTGTGGCGCTCCCCCGTCTCAATTCATGAGAGTCGACGGACCAGAACCAAAACGTCTTGAATTATAAATGGTAACTCATTGTTGTGGAACCAATATTCAATACTTAACGTTTCATATTGTTGGGCCGGAAAAAATGACTGCACTTAATATGTTTTAGACGTAAGGAAAATGGGTAACCAGGTGTTAATATCTTAAAGTTGCATGGCCAGGTCTGACGAAAGACTCTTAGGCCCCGATGGTTTTCAGTTGGCTTTTGGTCAAATCCAATTCAAGTCGGTTAGAATATTAATTTCCCAAACGTATCAAAAGGGTCTATTTTCAAATTGAGCCAGAGCAACAGAGAGATTGTTGGAGACAAATCCATTGTGAAAACGGGACCGTTCACATTTACAAAGTCTTTTTACCTTCCACAAACACTTACGGCGTTCGTTTCTTAATTTTACAGTTAATAGAGATGTCCCATTCCTATTTTTTCTGCTACCAGTATTGTATACGGTTTGACAGTAGATGGTACGATACCATACGATGTCCTTTTACATAGCTTAATCGACCTTGAAATCAAGGGACTGATTTGATCCAACCAAATTAAACAAAAATGAAGATAGCAAAATTGATCTTTACGTTGTATCTCGACGGTCATATTTGATGAAATTGTGTCTATTCTGGTTCACGTAACGGTGCTCGTTCCAACGATAGTCCAAATAGACATCTGATTAACTTGCCAGGCGGACTTATGTGATCGATAGAGTCCTCATTAGTCGATGTCTGCGTCGCTTCATGTAAAGGCTGTTATGAAGTAATATAATACCCGTGCGTCATATGTTATGACTGTTGCTTTCAGGGCGAAATCCTCCACCAGATTACGGTTCAAATAAAAATTAAGGACCCACAGCCTTTTCCAAGCCATAGAGCCAATGGTTTACGTTTTTTCATAGCTGTGTATTGGACAGAGTACTGTAAATGCAGAAACTTTCGCGGTGGATTAATGTTCGCGGTTTTCGCGGTGGCCGCTTCACCGCGAATTATAAACCACCGCTAACATTTTCTGGGTAAGAGACTTTAGTGCATGGTGCTACCGCGAACTTAAAACCACCGGAAATGTCCTTTTTCTAGCTACCGCGAAATTAAATACCCGCGAACTTAAATGCATTTGCAGTATTTGAATGGGGAGCCTATCTCTCTCTTCCCGCTGCCTTTTCCCTCGGAGTCCCCAACGTAAGTTAGGTATCTATATTTTAAGCTGGGTAGTATCGTATAAAGTGCCTGTCCCAAAGATACGAAGTCTAGACAGGACTGTCAGGAATCAAAACCGTGACATTTTGATTCCCTGACTTCAGGAAGAAAGTATTGCTGGTTTAGTGTTCACAGGCATGTCAGGCCGAGTAGTAATGGCTAAGATAGTGTTGTTGATAACTGTGACGTATGCTAAATACTGTTCCACGCACCACGTGGTTTGAATTGTTATCAAACATTCATGAAGCATGAAAGTTCATCTGTGTTGGTAGAATACATTATAGAAATTGCTAAACTTTCTTTCCAACACTGAATTAATATAGGGACTTACCCTAAATTTTCGGTCGAACTCCGTCGACCTTGTTCACAGAATGACCCTCTCTATCTCCAGCAGTGACGTCAGGAACACGCCACTTTTGCAGGAGGGGGTCATAAGTATCAGAAAGTCTATGCCGCCCCCCGTCTCTGTTGGGCCGGTGGGAACAGGACTAGACTCGGAACAGGATTTCTTTGCCCGAGGAGTGAACGAGGCAGTGCACATTAGAGCCCACCGGCCCACGCTCAACAGAGACGGGGGGCGGCATAGACTTTCTGATACTTATGACCCCCTCCTGCAAAAGTGGCGTGTTCCAGACGTCACTGCTGGAGATAGAGAGGGTCATTCTGTGAACAAGGTCGACGGAGTTCGACCGAAAATTTAGGGTAAGTCCCTATATTAATTCAGTGTTGGAAAGAAAGTTTAGCAATTTCTATAAACATTCATGAACATAGTTTCCCCAAACATTGCATGATAGTCAAAGTCTTGAAAGAAAAAGTTGAAATGATACGTCAATTCTCTGGCGATTCTAAAATCTGACGACCTTCTGGCCACCAACAAGTTCGACCGAAGGTCGTTCGTGGTGCAACGGCCCTTTAATGCGATATTAGCTGACAGAAAATCCACCTGCGACCACAGCAACATCTGCCCATTAAACTCAATATGTTCTCTTTCTTTTGAGCAGCATGTTTCTTTGATCATTACACACGCCCGGGGGCGCATGTTCGCTTTATCATGGTGACCTGCTTCCCTGGACACTGCTTCTCAAAGCGCCTATATCCTTCACCTCCACCGAAACATACTGGCAGGTTGGTCTAAATATGGTTGTTTTTATTTGTTTACATTGATGATATTGTTTGTTTCTCTTTGCATTCCTGGTTAACAACGCCATGGTGCAACACGATAAGTCTGCACTGAAGAGTACACGCTACTGATCCGGGCATATTTATTTGAATCGCTCAAATCGGGATGGATCCCAACTTATTGAAAGTTTTCAGCGTGCTCGAGGTGTGGCTTTTCCCAGAAGCGTGACCTCAGTTTATGTTCTATCCCACGAACGTCCCTAGTCGAAGCTCATTTAAACCTGAGTTAAGTCATTAGCTCGTGACATGGAAGGTCATATTCATTTCTCTCAAAGGGAAAATCTAACACGTCTGCAAACTGAAGATTAAGTCTATGACGAGATAATGATTGTAATGCAGGGTAGCATCTGCTTGCTTAAGACACCCTGTCTGTTAAAAGCCCTGTCCGTCAACAAGTCATTAGAAACGCCACACTTACTTCCGTCTCTGAAATTGGTTCTTCCATAGACATGAACTGCATATTCAGAATATGCATAGAGTCATATATTTCTTTTTCACTATAGTATGAGACGATGCATACAGAACATCCAAGCAGGTGTTAGGATACGGCTCAGTGTCATGCAGCGTCGTGTTCTTAGAAAATCTAGTACATCTTTGTAATGAGCCTCTTAAATTATTCTAAAATAATTAGATGTAAGAGAATTTCGAAAAGTTTTAAAGGGGCTCTAATAGAAAGATGTTGCAAGAAAACGCTTCCGGGTCCTTGCATCAAAGGATATTAACATACAGGCGTACAATGGGAAACTGTTTGTCTCAGTCGGTCAACTTTAATACAGGACCAGAACCTCTATACAAAAACATCACGTCATTTTTTTTCTTCATTTAAGCCATTAGTTGTATAGATTCTGTCGAAAAATAGTGAGTTGAAAAAGATAAAATTCAATTGCTACGTTGCCACATCATGAAAATGCTATTACGCCAAGAACAACAAAACCAGCATTGCTGCTGTACAGATGTAGTTGATGATTACTTCAGCAAAATATTCCCAGACCGCTTGACGTACTGAGTGCTCTTAATGCTACTAAGCTAGAAAAAACACATACTCGTGCACATGACGTCACAAGACCCTATGGGTATTACTGTTGCTTCTTGCAGCGACAGCATATTTTTCCTTATACACAACCGTTTCTGATGAGCTTATGTATAACGCGCCGTGCTCTTTGCACCACGAGGTCGCGGGTTCAAATCCCGGATTATAATGCTTACTGCGCACGCTACCGGTAGGACGTGTGATAAAAAATCACCGTCTTTTAAAGACTAAAAGCGATACCGAACAATTAACAATTGAAATGTTTAAAGTCAACTAGTTAATGAAATGTTTTTTTCTAGTCTGTAGATGTACTACTGCTAGTTTAAAAAAATGTAGAATTGTAGGTAGATTTAATCTTATGCCATGTTTAGATAGACAAGTGTCTAAGAATTAGAATATACTTGTTGCCAGAACCAACCGTATGTTAGACCATTCAAAGTTGTGCAATGAAGTTTATTTATAATTTCATTGCAGGCCAATTGAAATTCTTGAGAATAATACAGTTAGTGGTTGCTCCTTGCGCAGCTTAAACTTACCAACTTTATATATAGTATTCTATTACAGGCCAGTTACGCCGTATGGCGTGTTACCAGTCAACCGGGAAAAACACATCAGATGCTCTTAAAGACAGTCCCACATGCCCTCGCTCCTTTCTAACTTCTAATCTCAAAGATAAAGTATCTTACAAAGAGTTCAGATACTCTGACCCTGATGTGAAAGCCTAAAGAATCTCTCTCTGAATTTCCCCACAAATAGACGTCAATGGTTATTCCCTACAGAAAGGTCGGTTAGAGCCATGGACAAATTGTTGCATCATGCGTGGAAATTGTATTTGCCTGTCGAAAGGCTTTCATTGTGGTTACTATTGAATTTGTACACAATAGTTTATCACGAACGTTTCACGAAGGTGTTAAGCCGGATCTATGAAGGTAGGCAATACTAAGAGTGTGATGAAGATTGACATCAATGTATAAGGCCTACTTTCCACCGTAAATTGATTTGTACGACCTATGACGTTGTAAATTGAACATATCCGAGATGTAAAAGTATAGTATGACTTGAAAAACAGCAAGACTCGCAAATCTTACCAAAGACACATCATTATCAATAACTATGGTAAATTTTGATGGCTGAAGAGTCGTCGGATCAGTGGAAAAAGGGGTGAAGCCTTGGGGTCATTGCTATCGTTCGGCATTGATATAGATACACAGTACGTTGGTCTATCAAATGGATCTTTTCCAAAACATATTACTGGCAACATTATCAGCTTTGATGCAGATGGGGTAAGGTCTTGGCCTTGCGCCTGTCCAATGGATGTGGTTACACTTGGTGATTATGTGTGTCAACAACGTTATCTGTCCAAATGGGCAGTGATATCTAACGCAAATTGACGCCTACAGCCTCCTGGGAGCTTTCGCTATGTGCCTGTTGATTTTATTGTGATTCCTCTGTGTTCTAGGGCACTTCCAGCATATCCAGAAACGGGCTCAATACGTTGACGTTGCACAGATGCTGCGGATATATTTTTATCAGAATCTGCAAGAGGAAACCCGAATTTGAAACAGAAACTCTGCCTACGTGTGAACGTCAACGCACCTACGTCATCACATTCCCATTGGTCTAGGGTGTCGAGTGGAATATGTTTATATTTTCCATCACGTGACCTAGCACGAGGAGAATTTTATTATCGCCGAGCATCAGGCGTTTCCTCGAGTGACGTCAGAGTGAGAGAAAAACATTCTGCTTTCAGCGCTGTGGACATCAACAGCGATATGATCGCACTGATGATCAGGTCTCTACGTAGGAGATGTTTTTACTGCTGAAGAACGTACCAATAACAGTTGGACATATAGCCGGATATATGGGGTACAAGTTTTGAAATAACGTCTTGTTTCTTCAAATTCTTAAAAAAGAATTGTACAAAAACAACAACAACGTTAACACTCCACTGACATGTGAAAAGAACGGGCAAGCAACAGCGAGCGACGATGTTCTACTCCAATGACACGCTGAGCTTGCTGCAGATCCTGTTGCCGCTCCTCGAACGGTACAATGAAAGTCTACACCTTCGGGAGGTCCGGACTGAGGTACCGGCGGCGGCGGCGTCCCTAGCCGCTGACACCCCAGCGCAGTTGTTTTCGGACAGCATCCTGGTCCCCGTGACGGTGTTGTGCGGGCTGCTGTTTGTGGTGGGAGTTACTGGAAACATTCTGACTGTTCTGGTCATCGTTCTGGACCGGGGCATGAGAACAACCACCAACTTCTATCTAGCAAGGTAACTATGTCTCCTTCTACTGTCGTTTTGTACTTTCTTGGCTTCTTTGCTTGCTTGTTTGAGGACTTACATGTAAAATTCCCTCGATGATAACTTTACACTCTAGACCTTTTATTCCGTGGTATATCGATAGGTTACAAAGTAGGTATTACCAACCATTTGCCTGTACTTATTCATCAAAAGTCAAATCCGGCTCGTAGCAAATTTTTCATTAAAATCACATCAACCTCGATTGTACGATTCTTTGGTACATTACTACATTTTTTTAGCTCATTGCTACAATCCCTTAGATCGTGGTTACAATTATTTAGAAAACTGCCGCCATTCTTTAGAAAGCTGCCACCATTCTTTAGAACACTGCCACCAGTCTTTAGAACACCATTACAATTCTTTAGAACATTGCTACACTTCTATACAACATTGCTACAATATGTCTTTAGAATGCCGTTATCCATTTTCAGTTTGTCGTTTGGGAGAATGTAACAAATGAGCTGAAAACAACGTTAGTTTGTGGTAAACTACGGGGATTTGTATGAAACATCTAACATATATATGACTATAAAAAATGATAGCCGCAATTTTTTCTCCCTGTTTTTATAATGATTTCCTTGACATTGGTAACTGATATTTCAACCCTGTGACAATCGCGCTAATGTTATTTCCAATTCTATGATAGAGACGTGACATGTTATGATAGAAATGATGGTATTATCGCGTTATCATTCTAACTCGCCTGTTCTTGTTGCCCAGCAAGGGCCCATCATTCATACTGTGCAGACAGCGTAAATCCTTGAGGACAGTTCAATTTTATATTGCTCTCCCCTCTCCTTGCCTTTTTACAAAGCGTTTAGGCTAACGATCCATCGTCAAATGCGGGGGCTCGCAGTGATACGCCTATAGATCAACTATCTATACCTCCCGGATGATCGGTCACACGTACCTGACCCATACACGCGTTGTTGATGTCCAAAGGTCGCGAACCCAATTAAGATTTGAATAAGAGATAGACCTAAAACGTTTATCACAGAATTTGATTTTTTTTACTTTTATTTCTGTTGCAACTACAACTGTCTATCTACATCCTTGCAGAGAGGATAAAACGATAAAAGAAAGCTTGATAGATTCGTGTTTCCTTTCAGCGAACGCACCCCCAAGGATATAGTCCATTAAGTTTCTTAGAGCATTCTGTCTTTCCTTCTACATATTGCTCTAAAGCTATGGGCACAACCCGCGTACGGGGTTTTTGTCCGTTTGGGAGGCCACGTCCGCCACGTTTTTAGAAAAAAAGGACTGGCAAGAGCAGGGGGGAGTACGTCAACGCACGTCACTCGTACGGTCGCACAAGGTAATAAGTATGAGGTCTACATGCCGTTAGCGGTTGCGTGCACCGTTCGTTGCGCAAGTGGCAAGTGAGTTGTACGTGCTTACAACGTACATTCTCTGTACGATTACCACGTCACCGTATGCAGGCCGCACTTACACGTTACACGTTACACGGTTTCCTTACTCACTCACTCGCTGCACGGGGCACGCGCGTCGTCCGTACTGGCTCGTACGGGGGGTGACTCCGCAGCCCCAACACAGAGAAAGTTCTGCATGTACTTCGGCGGGTCTGTGTACTCCCAAATCCGTTGGTTTCCGTACGATTTCGTACGGAAGCGGTACTTACAACTTTTCGGATCCCAAAAGATTGCCCACGTTTTTGCACGTAGACAGCACGCAGTTGTAAGTACGGTGGGTTTTGCCCTTAGCTTTGCGTTTTTGAGAAGATTCTCTTTTTCCTTCTACCCATTGCTCTAAATGTAAAGGACATAAATGGCCTTCAACTGCATAACGTACAATCAAATATGATGTATAGCTTGAGAAGATGATATAGAAATATCCCGAATTCAACTTAATAGTTAATCATTTAAACAGATTAAAATCTACGTAGAACTGGGGAATATAAACATTCTTTCTTTTTAGTGCAAATTCTTCTTGACAAAAGTACTTTAAAAAGGGAAAAGCTGTCTATTTTGTGTGGATGCTGAGTTGTTCCTGTGTAATGATTCTCATATGCCTATCTATATGTGTTTTGTAAAAAAATGTAAGATGTTGACGGAATTTGAGTAAAGATAACCTGATTTTGCCATTGCTAATGACATGGTCCGCCATCTTGGAATTTGACCCATGACGTCACCAAACTAGCATAACTTATTAATATATGATCATAAATGAAACATAGAATGACCTGTTTATGTCCTGCAGCCTGGCCATAGCTGACCTGATGACGTTTGTCGTCCTGTTAGATTAGCTGAAGCCGTCTCACACGTGTCATACAGTTGTGTCCCTGTGAGACTTCGTGCTCCAGTAGACGAGAGGGTGGAGAAGGAATTGCACACCCCTCCTTCACCATAAAAAGTCATGTGCAGGTCAGGCAAAACAGGTAAAAATGCCTGTCTGTCTGCTCATCTGTCGAAACGACAGGAGAACCATAAGATTAGTTATCTTTCTGAACTTTTTATGGAGGTTATACTATGTCTATATCCTATCTTATGTCCTACAGCCTTGCCATAGCTGACCTGATGACGTTTGTCGTCCTACCACTGGAGCTGTACCGGCTGTGGCAGTACCAGCCGTGGGTGCTGGGGCCGGTCGCCTGCCGAGCGCTCTACTACCTGAAGGAGACCTTCACCTACGCCTCCATACTCCACATCACAGCCTTCACTATCGAAAGGTTAGTTACCTTTCTGAACTATTTATGGAGGTTATACTAGTATGTTCACTAGCATCTGTCTGTCAACAAGATCGGCTGGATGGATTGGTTTCATCAAGAAGGCTGGTTTCATACTTTGTGCGTTGGTGGTGTGTGACAAAAGCTGTATTTTGGCCCCCCCTAGGGGCTTTCCTTGGTACTGAAGCGGAACTGCGTGTTTTGCTATCTCGTGTTCTAAACAAGATATGGTCACGATGTTTGTGCGCTAGACAGCCCTCGTGCTTGGGGGAAAATGACGTAAGTTTGGGCCTTCTTGCGGCTAGGGTTGGAATTGCAGGGACATTTTTGTAAAAGAATTCCGAAGAGGATAACTGAAGAAAAGACTAACGGATTTTGATGATTCTTTTAGATATACTAGTTTATCTATCTATTTTTGCAAGCAGCTACACCTAGGCTGCAGTACAATGAGAACTAGTCATAATTGCTCTGAGGAAGGTGACATTCATCGAAACGTTGGGTGTATAAAACACTGGGCTGTGTACAAAATTTTTTTGTATCCATTAAGTTTGTTTGTTTGATGCGTCATGAGGATGGTGACAGACGTTCACCGACTTGGTTGTGCAAAAGAAGTTTGTTAGGCACTTATATTTTTGTAGAATTTGTTGTATAAATCGGAAGCAACATTTTGCGTCATTTTACGGCACCGGTACTTAACGTTACAAAACCTCACAGCAAAATATTCATAGGAGTTGTTTTGAGAGTATGTAGATTAAATGAGTCGTAATAGTGATCATCACAGAATAGTAAATCTATCTCAAAGAAATCCTTAACATGTACAATGTAAGACAATTGCAATTTAATCAAAACAAATCAAGAAAGTGTAGGAACTCCTCGGACTAACTTTGCCCAAAGACAAACGGTTGTATTCACGCCGCTAATCAACTGACGTCAAGAAGGTATTTAACACCGGAAGTTCCTTAAAGATCAAAGACAAGGAATCCCTAAAGGTGAGTCATCCAAGTGTGGTACAAACAACAAAATCCTGAAAGGCTCATTCAGAGAGGTACACGCGGTGATTTGATCCCGAAAAGCTCCTCAACTACAAATGATCGATCAAAAGACTGAGAAGTCACTCAGCTCAAGGACAGAATGCACGTCAGTAGCTTGTGGTAGATTTGATAGATGGCATTGAGAGTGGCAGTCACACTTTCCGTAACAATCACTTCACGACAACAAATGTCTCAAATGTGACGAGGCTTGCTTAAAAACTCATTATAGTGATAAAAGGAATGAAAGAGTTTAATCTATCAAAAAGCTTTTAGGTAATCCTTTGACGACTTATCTCTGACAGAGGCGACCTCGCTGAAGTAAAGATAAAGAAGTAGGGGTACGAGGAGGTATCGTCAGAAGTGCCATTTGTGGTGATGTCTTGCTGGTGTAAACAAGTCGAGTGCCATAGGATATATAGTAAGAACATTGATATATCGTAGAACACCAATGGGAACATAAAGAGATGTACCAGAAATCTTGACATTAAGGGTGGGTACCGGTATAGAAAATTCAGGTTCAGGTACGGTACAGGTTCAGAAGACCAGGTCCGGACCTGAATCTGGACCTAAATGTTTGTGACAACTTGTGAATGGGCGACGCTCAAAACAATGGTCCATATCGCTACAAAGGAATCTGTTTGTTGGAGTATCTATCTCCATGTAAACAACACTAGGTACCTCTGTTTTGACTGTAGAAATTTGGTAAAATGACTATCAAGATCTATCAATTTTCTTCAACTTCGCTCTTGTCATTTTGTTGGACCGGTACCCACCCCTACTTGACAGTTTTCTTCAATCAAAAGCACTAGTGTTACACGTCGAGCTTTATGCGTTTGTCTTTATTTCGTTGAAGTATTCTTAAACATATCGTTTCACATGCTCTACAGTAGAGTTTGCATGTACTTTATCGAATCTGGAGAGGGCTTTCGTGAGCAACTCTATGTTTTTGCCCTATCTTCTCACGATAGATACAAATAAAATAAACAAACTTACATTACCCCCTAAAATCAAGACTAAATTTATAAAGTAAGTATTAGATTAGAACAAGACTTGCCTGGCGCAGGAGAATTCTACGGCAACCATGTCATGTTTTCTAATAAAAGTTACGATTGTCACATTTTATCAAATCTGACTTGCGTCAGACGTACGCCGTAAACGCATTTTGATTCAATCTCTCAAAATGTGCTGTCAGCTGAAATTGAATCAAAACACCAAAAGTTGCTTATGAGGTTAAGCTCTCGAGTGTGGAAAGGCATTAGTATTGACAATTCATATTTCAGATATCTGCCACATTTCACCGCAAAGAGTGTTAGCCGGAAGTCTTCTGTTTATCTTGCAATATTTTATCAGAACATGGGGAGGAGTAGTTGTTAGTTTTGCGTCCAAAATTAAATGAATTTCCTCTAGATGTTCATCAAGCTATCCAAGCCTCAGAGTGTCTCTTCAAACCAATGTTCATTCGACCTAAAAATGTTGTTTTTTCGGTTGCCCGATCGACCCCCGCACAACCTGACAACCGTCGGCCTAGAAAAAAAAGAGTAGGGGCCTTCCCGGTGTGGTTCAAAACCTACAGTTCTACTTAGGTACTTGCAGTCGTATTGAGGTCACCTGAGTTAGCGCAGCATGGCAGCCCTCCAGACCCTTGCGATTTAGTCCCGCCTATTGTAAGCTAGGCAATGGCTAGTGGGTAGAGTGTTCGCCTTGCATTCGGTAGGTCGTGAGTTCCATCCCCGGCCGAGTCATACCAAAGACTCTAAAAATGGTACATGCTGCTTTCTCTGCTTAGCACTCAGCACTTAAGAGGAAGAGTATGGAAGTTAAACACACATCACTACCAGTGGACCAGCCCCCTGTTGTAGTGGCTTGCACATGTGTGGCCCAAGGGCTTCGAAGTGGAGATGGGCGCCACCCTACGCGTCTGTAGATGCATGGGCAAACTTTAACTTTTAACTTTATTGTAAGCTCCTCGCAATTCAGCCCTTGGCTAGCCGCAAAGAGAGAGTAGTCGGCACACCCAATAACCAATAGTCTTTTTTGGGTCGTCCTTTGGTACATGGTGAGGGACAAAGTATCTTCTTCCTGGCATCTGGGTGATGAAAACGTTGTTTAATGATGACTACATATGTTTCAGATATTTTGTTATCTGTCACCTATTCACCCCTACTAGTGTTCCAAGATTTCGTTGTTAGCTCTGCTCCAAAATCAAACCCACTTCATTTTCTGTATCTGTGTCTGTATCTGTATCTGTATCTATATAGCCGGTATAACCGCCCTTCGGCGTAACACACCAGCTTCGCAGGCACGCGGTGCGGCAGCAACTGGTTATATTACACTGAACGATCCGTCACACCTAAATTTTAAAGTCCATCAAGTCTCAGACATCCTCTTCAAACCTTTATTCAACCTTTTTCAACCTTTTATAGGGTCGACCTTTTGTATGGGACAGAAAATTTTCGTTCTGACATCTGGGCGACGAAAACGTTGTAGAATCATGGCTACATATGTTTCAGATATTTGACTATCTGTCACCTTTTCAGGGCTACTAGTGTTGCAAGATTTCGTCAGGATATGGGGAGGAGTTGTTAGTCCTGCATCCAAAATCAAACTCGCTTCATTTAAAAGTCAATCAAGCCCCAGACATCCTCTTCAAACCTATGTTCACTCAACCTTTTTCAACCTTTTATTCGGTCGACCTTTTATATGGGACAGAACATTTTCGTTCTGACATCTCAGCGACGAACACGTTGTAGAATCATTTCTACATAATAAATGTTTCAGATATTTGGCTATTTGCCACCCTTTCACGGCCAAGCGAGTTATCCGGAAGTCCCGTGTGAAGAAGTTGATCTGGGCGATCTGGGGCGGAGCGTTCGTCATCACCATCCCCGTGCTGTTTATCTTCGGCCTGGAGCAGCGGCCAGGGGGCACCGGGATCGTACAGGTGATGTAGAAATAGTCTGTTCAATTCTTCGTTACGCAACCTTCTTTAACGCTTCAGTAAACGTTTTGACGACCATCTGTCACCTTCATCAGTACAAAATGAAGCAAATACTATCACTGATCCACAAGAGTGGTCACGAGTTCAATATGCTTAAGAAACAAACAAATAAAAAAAAAGAAACAAACAAACATATTCTTTCCTCTCCCAGGCTTGCACAGTGCTTGAGGACTCCAAGCTGTCCGGCCTACTCATCGTGGCCACGGCCTGTTCCACGGTGTTCTTCTTCGGTCCGGTGGTCCTGATGACCGTGATGTACAGCCTTATCGCCCGGCACCTGCGCACTAGGACCGCGCAGGCATGCAGCTCCTCCTTGCGGGTGAAGGAGAAAAGCACCCAGCAGGTGGTCAAGATGTTAGGTGAGCGTTTTTTTGGCGACGCCTCAGGGGCGGAGCCTTTTTATCCACATTTGGCCCGGTTTGGAAGTATTTCGAAAAACTCCACCTATGCCAGGGTCCATGAATGAATGGGAATTGCGGTTCCTGTCCATGCTGTATTCATGATGTCGGACATCGGCTAATTGAGCCCTGTAGCACTTTTTAAAAAGTCTAGGTGACTTTTTTTTTACTCTTGAAATAATATCTTAACAAGGAAATATTTTTTGCACGTATAAAGTTTTTTTCATTACAGTCTTTCATCTGACCATATCTGATTTGTTGTTTTATTTATCAATTTGGAGGAGCCTGAACGTAAAGAATTTAGATGTCTTGCAACAATGACTCGATAGGAATACTGACGCGTGTATAAAGTTTTTCTTTTATGGAAAAAATTGACAGCAGAGAATAAAAGGTAATGGCATTCATTGTCACAATCCACACATTTTCTTCGCTGTAATGTTCAATTGTCCTCGATACAGGCAGCATTTTTTCGAACAGTAGGTACAATTCTGACACCTAGCGAAAGTATACTGAACTGCAGATAGAGTAGCCATGTTTTTTTCTGCCCCAGGAGTGGTGGTGGTGGCGTTTGTGATCTGCTGGTTACCTCATCACGTGGCACAGCTCATGTTCTCCAACATACAGGTCAGACTAGGAAAATGATAATCAATGTTTCATAATGTATTTCTGTATCTTTTACTTGAATGGATGCGCTAATTTTATTTCCTTTCCTCGCAATATAATGTTTCGATATTCGACGATGTGTACAACATACTTACATACAAAGTCGTACTCAAAGTCGTACTTATCGAGTTGTAGCATTTACAATGTTCCGCCTCCAGTGAGATCTATCATTCATCATTCATTCTGTGTACAAAGACCCTATTAAACACTACTGTCCAAGTAGATTTCGGCTCGAACTCTTTTTGACGTGTTTTATAAATTTAGGCCTTTTTGTCAGACTTTCTACTTTGTACCGGTTTCTTTGTGGCCGACGACCAAAAATAAAGAAGACGGGATCAAATAGAAAGTCATTACTAACCTAGACTGAGTACATTAACATTAATTTCTTTCATCACTTTCGAAACGAACTCAGATTTGGACGCAGAAGACTACGACGCTCAACAACAGCATCATGATCACGTCATTCGTCCTGGTCTACGTCAGTTCCACCATCAACCCCATCCTATACAACGTCATGTCCGACAAGTTCCGGAAGGCCCTGCGAAGACTACCCACCAACATGGCCGCCGGCATCATCCGCCGGACCAAGAGCGGGAAATTCGCCCGCCGGCCGCTGAAGAACTCCCCTAGCGGCGGCAGCGCGAGCTCGGACACCACTGCCTTCCGCACGCGCGGCACCATCGAACAGACGGAACCCCTGTTCTCCTCTGTGTACTACTGCACCGCCGTGTAGGGTATCAATGTTCTGTGTGCCTCATTTCTTAGGGGCCCGTAGGAGATATGGATCTGAAGTTGATGTACAGTCACATTACCAAACCGATGCCCAGTCGGGTACTTTACGGCACCATCGAACAGACGGAACCTCTGCTCTCATCTGTGTACTACTGCACCGCTGTGCAGGGTATCAATGTGTGTCTCAGTCATATTTCTAAGTATCTACCAGACTCCCGTCTGGCCGAAAAGTAATAGTGGACTTTGGCTAAGGAATGAAAGTCTAGTAGGAGTTAATTGGCCTAGAAGTGTTGGCCGGCCTGAGAAATAACTCCTCCGGCCGGTCGACTCCCCTAGCGTACTAATGACTATACTTTTCCAATTTCTACTATTAGACCACCGATCCGCGGAGCCTGGTAAAGGCTGCACATTTCTAAGGAGCCCGGAGGAGATATGGACATGAAGTTGATGTACAGTCACATTACCAAACCGCAGGCTTCGAACGGCGCTGATTCGCGTTTTTACCATATGATGTGTGATATTCATTCAAGAAATATGATTCAGTTCTGTGCAGTATTGACAAATAGTGCTTTATTATGCTTCACATTGTGACATTAGAGTTTGTCATTCTTATATCTTTATTAGCTATACGAAGTCGTCAGAAAACAAAGGAACTTTTTATGGACAATGACATTGTTTAGCCATATCAAGGTAAGGACAAAATATCAATAGATAAAAACGAATGGAGAAACCTCACAAATAGAGAAACATCATAAGAATACGAAGGATTTTATTCTATTTACTTATTACACTGCCTTTTAGAGTCAGTATTAGTGGTCGCTTTGTTTGTGCCGTTTTGTTACATTGTAAGTACAAAAACACAACATTGTCAACTGTTACGATACTAATCGTAAGCACAACATCATTATATTTGAGGATATAATCTTCATGTTATATATTTTCCGCACAAACATATGTATAATACACGAATCATAAACCGATAAATGATAATAGATGGAAATGTTCTATAGGACCTACGACTTAACGAAACGTTTAGAGAGTGATACTAGGTGATTTTTGATATTCAAGTTGAACGTTGGTATACATGTAAATTTTGAATGCTGAATGCTGCACTTAATGTTAACATTACACAGACATATTCAAAGAAAAGTTTGTATATAAGGATACTATATGGTAAGTGTTTGTACAGAAAACCAAGATGGTTTATGACAGGGTAAGTTAACGAATTGACGCACATTCCACATGTATCTAAGATACTGATTTCAACACAGCACACCAATAGCTAGAAGTTTGTATCTTGCAGTTCTTTTGGTAGCCGCAAGTGGGCTCTTTTGGACGGTAACTAGACATCAAACACAGTCACCTCCAAGTAGATTTCGAGAGGGATGATCGTAATAACGTCTTCTGGCGTTCAGTGTTTTATTTTTCTAGAAGATATAGCACAAACAAAGACTCAACATGTTCTCAGCGGGTACAACAAGAATGTGTGGGTTAAAAGATTTTTTGTATTAGTTTCGAGGGTGAATTAGAAAGTTATGATACGTCCAGAATAAAGGACATAAAACACATTACGGGTCAATACTTGAAGCTATAAATCATCGTACCGATGTCCAGTCAATTTTTACCGACGCTTTTTTTAATACAGGTAAAGTGTGTGTGTGTTTTGGCGGGGGGGGGGGGGGGGGGTGGAACCTCTGCGTCAATGTGCCCTGCTCGGGCTTAGGTCCTATTTCAAAACCGGCAGGACCCGGCCGGGATGTTTGCGGAAACGTAAAATAAACGTTTTTTTTTTCCCAAGGAATATACACAAATTATGCTCATACTATTTTTTTAAACGTTCTATGTGGTTTGTTGTCTACCCTACCCGGTCCCGGGTTGGAAAATTGGGATATCAGCCTTAGGAACAACCTACATTTTCCCCGGTTGTAATGCAAGGGCAGTCCTCATTAAATATTTGACATGATGACATAGAAAGCACAGCGCATTCCTGATCACGTACAGGTCTGTAGTACGCATGTGTGGCGACAGGAATTGTGGGTAATATGTAAAAGGTGAAGGCCCTTGGCATGTGTACAGTTCCCGTCTGAACTATTGTTTCGATTCGCATACATGAGTCGATTGGTCATGTCTCAGGGCCTTTAACCTTTGACATATCACCCACAATTCCTGTCGCCGTATACATGCGTTCTGATCTCTGTGAAAGGGCTTATCACCCCCCCACCCCCACCCCATTCCCATCTACTGATGATTCAAAACAGCGCCGGCCTGACTGAGGTTGGCGATAATGCTTTGAAATTCACTGAGCATTTATAAAAGGTTTTCTAGTTCATACTTATGGGTCGAAATGTGGTTTCATATTCCTTTATTCCAGGTTGGATCCATTACGTTATGATTTGCCCTCATGCATGATAATATCTTTTACCTACGTCATTTATCTAATTGTGATTCTTCAACACTTTTGTGCTGTGCTGTAAATACAATTTGGCCTGCACTCGGACTATTTTCCCAAGATGTACAACCCGATATTCCGTCATTCTTTTGCCAATGAGGAGTTTCACGCACTTTTGACCTTGCACGTCTGTGCCGCGCATAAATACGGCACAGACGCACAAATGACAATGTAAATCCGAAAGATAACAGTTATTCAACCAACTGGAGTATATCTGACATTTCAGGTCGCATCCGCTACCTTTCGTCAATTGCCTTCATCTTATTACTGCCATGGAATATTAATGGAGGTTATTTTCACACCAGCGTTTATGTGTACGTGTACGTGTACGTGTACGTGTACGTGTACGTGTACGTGTACGTGCACGTGTACGTGTACGTGTACGTGTACGTGTACGTGTGCGTGTACGTGTGTGTGTGTGAGTGTCTGTGAAGGAGATAACTCAAGAACGGCTGGATGGATTAGTTTCATACTCAGTGTGTTCGTGGGGTATGATAAAAGCTGAAAATGATTGGATTTTGGGTCCCCTACTGGCTTTCCTTGACACTGCAGCGGAGCTTTGATATCTCGCGTTCTGAACAAGCTATTTATTTAGTGATTTTTTATTTATTTGGATTCTCCACAAAGACAATGGAGGGTATGGTGGAACAGGTGTCAAAGGTCACCTTTTCAAAGCCGCCATACCAAGCTATGGTCACGATTTGGGGGTGTTTGATATCCCTTGTTTAAGAATCAATTTTTTGGGGGGTTAATAAGATCTTGCTCCGACAGTAACGAAAGACAACAGATGCTATCTGAAACGTCTGACCGTCTAAAAAAAGCCTATCAAGTTGTTTAAGTAACTATTGGCATGCCTTATGTATCATTTTACATACATTTATAGATGTCTAACCTTCATAGAAGTAACAAGGTAAGTCTTTTTCACACAGTCTCGCTATGCCGTGTGACTTGCTTCTATGAATCGCGATTAATCTTGAATGGAGACGGAGCTAAAATAGAACGTCTCTAATGCCCCCAATTTGTGCCCGTGAATACACCTGTGCACGGAGTCGTGCTGGCATCACAAATGCGTGGTGATACGGGAAATGGGGTTAGGGCATCGCTAGGGGTTGTAATAACGTTTCGGGCGGCCCGCCAAACGACGATCTATGAATCTGTCCGAGAATTCGTAATGCCGAGGAAAGTGGGAGGGCATAGTCTCCAAGCAGACCCGACGGTGCCTTAGAAAAAGTATCAAAGCTGGCAAGGGACTTAGTATAGCGGCACCAGGTGCCCGGTGCCCGTTTGACTCCCTTTGGCCTTCTATCTCCCTATGGCCGGCTATACTCCTTTGCCAGCTTTGATACTATCTCTTTAGGCACCGTAGGGTCTGCTTGGAGACTAGGAGGGCAAGCTTATCAGGTGATTCAGACCAATTCAGGTTAGCAGGTAGAGGGGGGGGGGTGATTGCTAGTCCCCAGTACCAGACTAACAACACTGGCTATAGCTACTGGGAGAATACTTTCTAATTGCCAGACTTGCCAGTAGAATTGCCTTACTCGATATGAGTGGCTTTCCATCATTTTGCCAGGCACGTTTTTCAACCATTTCTAATGCCGAGGGAGAAACTGATTCTAGAGTAGGAGGGCAAGCTTATCACGTGATTCAGACCAATTCAGGTTGGCGGGGGTAATTGCTAGTCCCCAGTACCAGACTAACCACGCTGGATATAGCGAGGATACTCCAAAAGGCACGTTTTTTCGAATGATTTGTCTTTCTCTCCCTCCTTCTTTCTTTCTCCTTCCTTGTTTCTTGCTCTTTCTTTCTTTTTGTCTTTCTTTCTCTCTATCCCTCTCTCCTCCCTCTTTCTTTCCCTCATTCTGTTTATTGCGTTATTCATTACACCTTCTCTCTATCTCTTTTTCTGTCTCTGTCTTTTGCTTCTCTCTAAAGTTTTATATATTATTTTGCTCTCCCGCGGACTACATCTCATGGAAAATCATTCACCCTATTGTTGCCAAGTTCTGCTCTCCATAACCACCCTACTCTAAGCTGTAGACTAAGTGATGCTGAGAAGGCTCACATAATAAGTTCGCTCGACGATATGATTACGTGCGTGCAGCGATAGGATTTATGGGTAATATGTGAAGGTGAAGGCTCATGAAGCATCAGATAATCACCGTTATGCAAATCGTGGCATTGAACGAGACGAGTAGGTACTGATTACAAGGCCTTCATCTTTGTAATATTACCCACAATTCCATACTAACTACGCTGGATCCTGGGAGAATACGTTGCTCTGGGACGTTTTCCCACCTTTGAGTACCTTTTGCACTTCTGAGGGGAGAATGTTACCCCTCCCGCGAACTCATCTCATCTCATGGACAATCGTTCACCATATTGTTGCCAAGTTCTTCTCTCCATAGCCCCCAGCAAGCCGAAACTAGCTCTCAGAAGGCTCACTTGTGCTTACTAAGCGGCAGGAATATATGAAAGGTGGGTTCCTTTTGCACTTCTGAGGGGAAAATGTTGCCCCTCCTGCGGACTAAATCTTATGGACAATCGTTCACCATATTGTTGCCAAGTTCTTCTCTCAATAGCCCCTCCAGCAAGGCCTAAACTAGCTCTCAGAAGGCTCACCTGTGCTTACTAAGCGGCAGGAATTACGGGTAACGTGCATAAGGTGAAGGATCCTGTAACATGAGAAAATCACGTCTGCACACTGTTATGTAAATCGAGACAACGAACGAGACGAATACTGTTTACAAGTCAGGGGCCCTCAACCCTGACATAGCGCTAACAATTCCACGCTAACTACGTTGGATGTAGCTACTGGGAGGATACTTTGCCAGGGACGTTTTTCCACCATGGGGTACCTTTTGCACTTCTGAGGGGAAAACGTTAACTCTCCTGTGGACTGAATCTCACGGAAAATCGTCCACCATATTGTTGCCAAGTTCTTCTCTCCATAGCATCCAGCAAGCCGAAAACTAGCTCTCAGAAGGCTCACTTGTGCTTACTATGCGGCAGGAATTATGGGTAATGTATAAAAGGTGAAGGCTACTGAAACATAAGGAAATCACGTCTGCACACCTTTATGCAAATAGAGACAACGAACGAACGACACGAATACTGTTTACAAATCAGGGGCCTTCACCCCTGACATATTACTCACAATCCCATACTAACTACGCTACTCGGAGAATACTTTGCCAGGGACGTTTTCCCACCTTTGAGTACCTTTTGCACCTCTGAGGGGAAAACATTAGCCCTCCTGCAGACTAAATCTCATGGACAATCGTTCACCATGATTGTTGCCAAGCTCTTCTCTCCATAGCCTCCAGCAAGCCGAAAACTAGCTATCAGAAGGCTCACGTGTGCTTACTAAAGCCACTAAGCGGCAGGGAGTGTGGGTAACGTGCATAAGGTGAAGGTTCCTGAAACATAAGAAAATCACGTCTGCACACCGTTATGCAAATAGAGACAACGAACTAACGAGGCGAGTACTGTTTACCAGTCATAAGCCTTCAAATTGAAGTATTATCCACAATTCCTGTAGCTGCGCATGCGTACCCCTAAACGGTGAGCATGCTTAACAATAGTTTACCTTTATCCGTTGGGAATCCTTTTATCCGCTACTTTAAAAAACAGGGTTTGCAATCGACGAGCGTGGTATGTTTTGTTATCTTTGTTTGATGTTGTTTGAATAAGAAAAACGACACGATGGTCTATCTTCAGATTGATGCTAGTAGTGGCACAGCGGTGGTACAAAAACACCATTTTTTTCAAAGTGCCCCTAGGCCTTCTTGGGCCAGATGATATAGAGAAGCCCGATAATCACCAAAAATCACGTTTTCCACCACAATATCTGATTGTAGATTATGCCGAAGATACAAGGGTACCCCCTGGGGAGCAATGTATCGGATTATTAGATAGCATGGCCTTCTTATACCCCCTTTCCACTAGAACGGCGCTCTCACCGTGCTCTCTCTGCGACCTAAAATTTGACATATCGCTCAACGAATTGTATAGAAAAGAAACGAATTATTTTACACTTTGTGTGTTTAGTTGTCTTCTCGGGACACTTTTACATTTTGTATGATATACTCAGTGTGAAATCGAATAATACACATATCCTATTTAGGTCGCACTGAGAGCGCAGCGCGATCGCCGTCTATTGGAAAGGGGGCCTTAGTAAAAGGTTACCTCAACACAGCTCAAAACATAGTATGGTGAAATATATTGTATTCGTAATTATTTTTACTCCGCGTACCGTAGGTACGCTCGGGAGTAAAAATATTGTTTTCATACTGTTTCTTTCTTTCTTTCTTTCTTTCTTTCTCCTGTCGCGATCGTTAAAGTGATTCCTCTCCGTCGTTCCTGCACCGAATGATCTGAAATTTGGCACAAGGGTAGAGTGTGTCAATGCCCAGATGCTTTTTTCTCCTTTTTTTGATAGATACCTTTAAAATGATTTTATGGATGTTTTTAGGTCCATTTCTGACCATGACTATATATTCTTGCCTCCTGTGCCCAGGTACTCAGTCCAAATGACCTGAAATTTGGTATGATACTGCGGGAGATAGTTATTAAAAGAACCAAGCTATCATTTTTGGCCCAAAATCACTTCATAATGATTTATAAGCCGGTTTGGCGGGGTATCTACGTGTATTTTCATGCGTTTCACGCGTTTCGCGCGTGTCACCATATATGGTCACGTCCCGCGAGTGACGTAATGTGGTGCAGCTGTGAGTTGTGCCTAAATGTAATTACCGCGTCACCAATACGCGCGGCACTTAGCGGAAGCGATGACCTGATTGGGTACAGCAAATGAGGAAGTGTCTTTCAAATTAGCAGCTTAACCATACCAGGAGAGCATGTCGTCGGGGAAGAAATTTGTTAAAAGTAAGTAAAAAATCGTACTGTTTAACATAAAATTGGCTACAATGCACAAACACAGTAACAAATTTGGGTAGCTTGTCGTCGTTATTGTGTAGTTTTTGTACGTTTAATTAACGCAAGTTTAGAGTGTCGAGTTTAGCGATACAGCAGGGCGTGCAGAATGGCGCGGCGAGTGGTACATGAAACTACACAAAGGAAATACTAATCATTGTATTGTATTCTATTTTCTACTAGTCTCCAAGCAGACCCTACGGTGCCTTAGAAATAGTATCAAAGCTGGCAAGGGACTTAGTGTAGCCCTTTGGCCGGCTATCTCCATTTGGCCGGCTATGCTCCTTTGCCAGCTTTTATATTATCTCTAAGGCACCGATGGGTCTGCTTATTGGAGACTATTTTCTACTGGATGAAGAGGATACACCACCAGTTGTGCAGACACATGGGATTGTGCCTTGATAGAAGGTGTCAATTTGACAGTGCTAAATTTATTATTGGCCGGGTGCTGAAACTCTGGCCTGTCAGAGGGTACAATAGTCAACCGGCCACAAGTGGCACCAACAGACACCAAGAAGAGGATAGCAAAGTCAAGTGCAAGAAGTGTTCCCACATACATTATGAAATTATGACAGAAACACCATCATTCCTGCATCGAATGACCTGAAGTTTGGCACAAAGGTAGAGTGGGCCAATACCCAGACCCGATTTTTTCTGTTTTTTTATAGATACCTTTAAAATGATTTTATGGATGTTTTTAGGTGGTGTTCTGACCGAACTGTATAATTGTGCTTCCTGTGCCCAGGTATTAAGCCCAATGGACCCGAAATTTGGTATGATAGTGCATGAGATATTTACTAAAAGGACCCCGATATCATTAGCCTGGGTACCATTCTCCGCGGTCGGCTTTGGGGTGTTTTACCCGGCACCGACCTGCTTCTGTCAGTCTGTCTGATTAGCTGCCCTTTGAGATTTCGCCGATAGAGCTTGTAGCCGGCCTTTTGAGTTTACCCCGACTTTCTTTCTTGAAGAACAACGGTGTCTTCTTTGTTAATGTGTGAATCACTAGCATACTGTTTGCGTGTTGTAATCAAGAAATAAAAGTGTGATTACTGTACAGTACTAGTATGAAAGAACCGTAATTCCGAGTCATTCTCAAACTGGATCTTTTTTTTTCAAATTCAATTTTGGAACAGTCCATTTTCGCAAGGAGGAGCGGAGTAAAAATAGCTGAATTTGCTCCTAAGCAAATACCGGCCTTTCTAGTGTTTCTTTCTTCTTTCTCCTGTCAAATCTTCAAAGTGATTCATCTCCGCCGTTCCTGGACCGAATGACCTGAAATTTGGCACAGGGGTAGAATGGGCCAATACCTTGATGCTTTTTTCTCAGTTTTTTCATATCTGCCTCTAAAATGATTTTATTGAGATTTTTTGGTCAATTTTAGACCAAAACTGTATATTTTGGCCCCTGTACCCTGGTATTACAATCAAATGAGCTGAAATTTGACAGAGATATGCCTTAATAATGCCCCCATATAAATTCGATAACACTTTTGGTGTACAGTACAACAAAATGCTTATTTTTGCGATTTTTTGACCAATTTTTTACCAAAAAGGACACTTTTGGCCCCTGTACCCTGGTATTACAACCAAATGAGCTGAAATTTGACAGAGATGTGCCTTGATAATGCCCCCATATAAATTCAATAACACTTTTGGTGTACAGTACAACAAAATGCTTATTTTTGCGATTTTTTGACCAATTTTTGACCAAAAAAGGACACTTTTGGCTCCTGTATCTTGGTTTTGCAACCGAATGAGCTGAAATTTGACACAGATGTGCCTTGATAATCCCTTCATATAAATTCAATAACACTTTTGGTGTACAGTGCAACAAAATGCTTATTTTTGCGATTTTTGGCCAATTTTTGACCAAAAAAGGACACTTTTGGCTCCTGTACCCTGGTATTACAATTAAATGACCTGAAATTTGGTATAGATAGGCATTAGATACTTGGTAACAAGATTCAAGTAAAATTTTTGACATAAACAACTTTAAAATGATTAATTTTGGCACTTTTCTGAGGGGAAATTTGTTTTCTTTTGGCCTCCTGACGTGACCTTCCGTGACCCCGCACAGAGCCACACCTGTGCGCGTCAGCCGGAGAGTTAATTGAATCAAAGACCTAGCCAATCAGCGAAGAGGAGGCCAAAGGCTAATTAATATTCATAAGCGGGGCCTCATGATCCCGTATATAGCAGTGTTCCCGCCAGTGGGAGCGAAGCCCGCCTAAGGCTCTCGCATTTTAGACTATTCAGAAGGCTTTATATTGTATCAGTTCTTAGGGGCATATCTATGATAATCGCAGCAGTCACTTAACTTCTCTTCAGGAGTTTAGCGTAACACTATTTCAGGTCAAACCGTCAAAGGCAACTAAAAACAAACTTTAACGTTACTGAGTTCAACAGTACTTATAACTTGTTATCCGAAGTTGAAACGCTAGCGATGGTATTTTCGCTGCGCTGTTAGCTCCGTGCGACTGTTGTTGACGGTCTTATAACGGTATATTTTGCACCCCTGTACCCTGGTATGAGTAACATTTGGTATAGATAGGCATAAGATAGTTGGTAAAATGATCCAAGTAAAATTTTTGGCATAAAGTACTGTAAAAGGCTTAATTACAGCACTTTTTTTAGGGGAAATTGGTTTTCTTTCGTTCTCCATGCCATGACCTTTCGGACGTTCACCCCACAGAGCCGACATCTGCACCTGCGTCTAGCCGGCAGGAAGAGTTAATTCAATTAATGGTTCAGCCAATCAGCGAAGAGGAAAGCGAAGGCTAATTAATATTCATAAGCGGGACCACACAATACGTTAACTTGAAGACTCAGGCCGTACAGACTTCTCGCCAGGATTTTTTCAAAGCGTCGGACAGGGGTCCGGGGGCCGCCGAATGTCCCTGGCGGGGTCCAGGGGCAGGGCCACTGTGGGGGGACCCAGGTGGGCAAAGCCCCCCCGGAAGCTCTTGCATTTTAGACTATTGAGAAGGCTTCTTTTATCAGTTTTTTTAGGGCCATATCTACGATAATCGTAGCAGTCACTTACTTCTCTTCAGCAGTTTGACTTTAGAATATTTCGGGTCAAAGCTTCAAAGACAACTAAAACCTCATAAACAACAAACTTTACTTAGCTCAACAGTATACAAAAATATTGTACGGGTTGCCATCCTTAGTTGAAGCGCTTATTTATAGCGCTAGTATCTTCGCTGCGCCGTTAGCCGCCGTGCGACTTTTGTTGACGGTCTGATATCCCTACGTCGCCGCCTCGCTGATATTCCCACGGACATTTTTCAAGAAAAATATCCAGCAAAAACGCTGTTCTGCGTCAAATTCTATTCTATAAAACATGTGGGACTCAGTGTTACAGTCTAAATATTTTGTAGAAGCACCGCTGTAGGAAAGAAGGTCCAAGCAATGTAAAACATCACGTAGTATGAAGTTCGCTGTCAACTGGCACACAGCACATGACTGTTTGAAACTCTAAGTCTAATCAACAGCCGTGTTTGATTGATAGCCGGCGGTCCTTTGATGAAGTCGGCGAAAGGTGCGTTAGTTAGAAAATCTGCGTTTAGTTTTGATACGTAATTATAAGTTAGACAGTGGCGAGAATGATTATTTTCTCATCAATATTTCTCTTCAGAATTATTTGAACTTAATTGTACATCTAAACAATTGGCTTACCTGTGCAATGTTTATATGATTAATGATCAGTGTACTGAAATCATGTGTAACGTATGGCTCCTAGTCAATAGATCAGCATTTTCTCTATAGTGACCACCTGTCTATAGTGGCCACATTTCCTAGTGCTGTTGTTGTTTGACATAAACTTTGAACATTTAAATTGTAAGTAACTTTAAACTGCCAGAGTTTCAGCCCAATAAAACACTCTCAGCGCCAGGGTATGAACAGACTGACCAGACAGACGAAAATAAATCCTCGAACAAGGTTCAATCGTATCTTCCGGGTCTGGCAGGAAGTTGTTAAACTAAAATAAGAATAGGCTCGATGGCTGATTGCATACAAAGTAAAACAGTTTAACAGTTTTACAGCTTGAAGAAAACAAACGCTCCTACAGTACCTGCACCTGCTTGATAATTATTAAATCGTATGCCCTACTTGAATAAAAAAAGTTCACTGCAATAATAAATGTACCCACATCACAAGGAGCTTATACTTTTTAAAACTTACACCTAGTTATCGTACTGAAAATTGTTAATGACATTACATGAAGTCATTCAACATTTTTCAGTCATGATGAAAATTTTCTGAATGGAAGGTGTGATTATTGTCATTTTCTGAAAAATAGAAGCAAGCTCTGTTTTTACCTGGAATCAATTCACAATACCAGTCCACTTTGGGGGATAATGTACTGTTAATATGATGTTCCATTTTTGCGCAGGGGTGATTTGGAACAGTCCAATGTTGCGTGGGAAGGGGTATGGCTGAAATATGCTGTATTTGCTCTTAAGCAAATGTCGGCCTTTCTAGTTGCCTTTTTGTCTGTGGTACGTGGTTGGAAAAATGAGCTTTTTACCGTGTTGGTTGTGCACCATGCAAAAGTCTGACTCTGAAATTCCATTTTCTGAATTTGTAAGTTTGGACATGGATGAACATTACTTATTTTGGATTTCTTAAGTATGTAACCAACCACAGTACTTTGAAGTTGTTGAGACGCTACCTTTTTTTGTCTCAGATGGCCCATGCACATGTAGTTACTCTGTCACATGATATACTAATATCTTCCTATTTCAATGTACTGACCTAATGCAGCTGCTAAGTCTCCTTGGTTTGTGTTCTTCCAATGATATTCATTAAAGATTTATTTCTGGGGTGTTATTCACTTGACATCGGAATGTTACTTGCATAATTTGACCAATGATACTTTTATCTGTAGTTCCATAGACATTAGACAATATGAATAGTGGTAGCCCCCATGCAGCAGCAACAGTTAGTCCCCAGGGTGGTATGATATTTTCATTCAATCCATCCAACCCAAACCTAAATCTCCTGTAGTATCTAAGCCAAATTTAACAGCATAATTTACTATGAAAAATGTCCTTGTCAATCCCATTTATAGATGGCAAGCTGCTGGCAATGTAGCCTGATTAAATCTCGCTTATAGCAGCCCGCCAAACATCCGCCGGCCCGCGGGGAGGGGCCAGTTACAGCCCTGGACAGCGGAGTTTGTGTTACACAGACTACTGGCAATGTAAATGATAGAGGGCCGGCGGATGTTTGGCGGGCTGCTATAAGCGAGATTTAATCAGGCTACTGGCAATGGAAGCTTTGAAAAGTTCAGAAGCTGTTGTAGTCAGAGCAAACACCCAGCAAACATCCCCGCAAACCAATGAGCAGTTGCTTAGAAGGGGAATTTCATCATATATTTGCCGCGACAAAATGCAACCAACGATACTGAATTTAAAACAGAACAAAGCTAAGCCTCCACCACTTAACCCTGCCTGTACCATAGATTAAGCAGGCCCAAAAACCAAGCGAATATGACTAGCCCAAAACAACAAATTACCTGTATACAGTATGGAAATGGCATTACGAAATAAACAAAAAGAAACACAGGACAAATCATACACATACCTTTCTCTTATGCCCACACTCTATACAGTTCTCCTCCACATTAGAAAATTGCATCTTCTTCTGTTTAAGTTCAAGTTCAACCATGATTGCCAACAGGGTAAAGGAACTTGTACCGAAACTTAAAACTCAGTACTATACAGCTCTAGAAACACCACAAAGAGTAATAAGCAAACTCCAATTATACCTGACCAACAGATATATAATCTTGTACACTCCCGTCATCTGGCAAACTGTCAGTGCCACTAAGTAACCTGATACATTGAAGGTGGCCCAGGCCAGATGATGGTTCTACACCCAACCATAATCTGTTTTTAAAACCAAGCAGATATTGGGAGGATGCCCCAACCACACAAAAACAGGATCAACCTATACAGTATCAAGTTCAAGCACTAGGAGGCCCAAAATCAAACCTGACCACCAGGACACCACGAACAACTCACGTACCAAATAGCAACACAATGGTACCTTGCGTTCCGGAGATACAGCGCACGCCCCGTGCCCGCACAAAAGGTAACCTAAAATGTCAAGTTCAAGCACCAAGGGCGCCAAAATCAAAATTGAGCATTATTCAGCCACCGCCGACACATGTGCCAAATATCATCGCGCCAGCACCAGCCGTTCAGAAGATATAACTCCGGAAACACCCCTCTCGGACACAAAATTCGACCTGCCGGGTCAAGTTCAAACGCGACAAGGCCCAAAGTCAATCCTAGGCAACAGGCAACAACCCCCCACCCATGCACCAAAAATCGTCGCAATCGCGCGTATCGTTCCGGACACACAGCGCCAAAAGTGCCCCCAAAACACCAAAAATGCCACCTGCAATGTCAAGTTCAAACGCCAGGAGGCCCAAAATCAAACCTGAGTGTTAGGCTACCACCCCCAACCCACGTACCAAAAATCGTCGTGCTCGCACCATCCGTTCACGAGATACAGCGCCCTACATCCCCGGCTACCGAAAAGTTCCCACCAGCATCAAAACCATACCTGCATACATGCAGGTAACAAGCCGCTTTGAACGACCACAGTAGCGTGCACTTAGAGGCTGCTCACGTACTTTAAAAAAACAAAACAATATCGACAGGACGGCGCCTCAAAAATGATGAAGCAGCATCAATGAGGTCTTTAGGATGTTACTCAAGAGATTTTCGTGAAAGATCACAGAAAACAAACGACTTGAGGATGAACGTTCGGTGCCATGAATTCCACTTTAATCGTTCGCAGTGATCAAATTACACAGAACCTTAAATATACTTAAATAAATATCATTTAAGCCACACTCTTTTGTACAATTATAACGTAGTAGATAAAACCATTCACAACTATTATACACATACGACTTTCGTATTCATCTTTACAAGTTCCAATCATCCGGTTGTATCAAAATGAATCGGTATCCAATGTTTTGCTCTCCAAATTGGAAACGCATTGCCGAACCATATATCTTAAAAGGCAGTAATCCTTCTAGTTCTAGTTTTCTCTTGTCACATGTCTGAAATACTGAGGTACAGAATGTGGTCTGTTTGCCCGATAAAATTCTTGGTAGTCACAACTCCAACGCACGAGAAACGTCCCAGACTAGTCAAAACATTGTCTGTGTACGTGCGTAGAATGCGGTCAGATCAGACAACATTCTGTTTCTTCGACAACACAACACAGAGAGGTCGACCTTTTACATAAGCTTTGCACTAACGCAGGTACAAAATACATTTTCCAAGGGTTACCGATACAGAGTCCGAGTATAACGACATCAAATCTATAGAAGATTCCAACACAAACACTATTAAAAGGTCACCACCGATCTCGTGTATTGTTTCTTGTAACATAGATTTGAACTCTAGCCTGAACACTTTTGACTTATGATCTAAGCAAACCAAAGGTAAACACATCATCCGTATTTTACAATATTCAGATATAGATGATAATAGATGTCTGTATCATAACCATTCTATTTGTCACAGAGGATGAAAATATAAACAGATAACTCCGGGTATCTAGAGCATGTGATCAATTGCTTGAGAATCGCATCACATCAAATACTCCGGATGTTCCTTTTTTTTAAATTGGAAACGTCATGTCTGTAATTCCATGTAATATGTTACAAATATTGGGTGGGGGGGGGGGCAGTGACTTTTACTCTCTTTGCTTCGAAGTCAGCATCTGCTATGACTCAGTCTTTGAGAAGTTACACCCGTTTTGTCTGAAAGCAAAAGTAAAACATCTGAAAATATCTTCTCATTCATGATAGACATGTAATGCAATTTGATGCATTCCTCACCGCCACGTGATTCCTGTCGACCAATCAAGTCAGTCAGTTAATCAGTCTATCAAACTGCATCCAAGTGTCGACCAATTCCTAATCAGATTATATATATACGTCATCAAAATGGCGACTATCAAAGGAGCGAGCAATGGTAGCAATGGCAGCGGTCCAAAAGTTCCCCCTCCTAGACTCTCTTTTACGGAGGTAGGTGCGTTAGCTAAGCCAGACTAAGTACTTGATAGATGGAAGAGCATCTCAGGATAATCGGAAGTCAAATATTATTCACCTTGAATTGCAGCGACCTGAATTATGAGGCAGTACCATGGTTGAAGTAGGGGTGATTGCAGTTCAGTATTTGATGTTGAAATGAGACAATTCTGTACTGTCCCTTCACTCGTGGACCGATACAGATTTGAAGGTTTTCACTGATCCAATAGTTGCAGTTTTTGCCATGAGTTTGCTCCAGACTGGAGTTATACTCTTGAGGGGAAAAACATCAAATCATGACCTGTTGACTTTTGTATCTGGAATTTTGTATCTGGCATTGCCATGTCTTCAATTGAAGACCACGGGATATGGAGAGTGTTAGACAGCCACCAAACGTCACATTTACCAACATGAAGATGATCTTAGCTTTAGATGATCCTGAGACGCTCTGCCACTCATTAGGCTAGGTTTAGTTGAAGAGGAAATTTTGGAGGATCTACCCACGCTCGCTACTCAGCTCCGCCATTTTGATGACGTAGGTTGCACTAGGTAGAGATACCAGAATAATCCATAAAACCATGCAATGGTAGCATTTACACACATGAAACCTAGACCACTGTAAAAACACAATCCGAATATTATACGTTCATTGCACCAACAGTCAATATGACTCTCCAAAAGTGACTCAGCGATGCCAACAACGATTTCAAAAACCCTACATACTTGTTGGATATTTCACAAACTGAGACATTGAACACTGCATTATGATGTTGACTGCATTAACAATTATAATACCCCTACGCAGTCACAAATCAAAAGTACTTTGATCTTGTCATTCTAATCTGTATATACACATACTCTTTTGAACTATTTGGCAGGAATCTTAAAACTGGCATTTAAAACTGCATGTGAGACCACAGAAAGTAAAGTTTATGGATGACATCAGCGCGCTCATCAATTGTCGCCTGATTTTGGAGAAAAAAAAAGGTTTCATTTCAGAGATCGTCAACATGACGAGTAAGTACCAGAATGGGAAATATATCGTGTGATAGTCATCAGCGTAGTTGTAGAAGTAAAATTTGTAAAAGTGGTACCAATGTGGTAGCCATGACCGTAGTTGTCAACTTGAAACACAAAGGTCACTTTGTGAACCTCTTAAATACTTGTTGGCTGTGTAAAAACATTTATGGTGTCTATTTTGAAAATCTAGATATCTTGTTTTTTTCTCATCTTGTTTTTTTTACACTCTCTATTGAATTAAACTTGGGGTCTGCAGTGGATGCCATCCATAAAATGTACTCGCTGTGGCCTGAGTACAACATGCACAAGAGCAGCTCAGGAACAAGCATGTTCATCCTTCCTAGTACTCATATGCAGTGACAGGAATTACAGGTAATATGTAAAAGGTGAAGACGTATGAGACATAAACAAATTACGTCTGGACATTATTATGCAAATCGAGACAATGGTTGAGACGAGTACTGTTTACAAGTACGGGTTTTCACCTTTGACATATCCACAATTCTTTTCGCTGCTACTCGGAACGGAGAACACACTTATAGATCTGGTTATAGTCTATAGTCGTTGAACTCTTTATCAAGGAAATCACACAGACAGGGAATGTGCAGCGTCCGTACTAAGTCCGGGATGCCTGCCTGCTCTTAAACGTGTCCGCCAAGGGTTGTCTACAACGAAAGGGTATTTACTCATGTAGCATAGTAAGCTTATCCTTGCAGTGTCACAGCTAAACCGCAGTGTCTTGTGCATGTATTATCTGTTTTATATGTATTGAACGTTATAAATTTTGATTCCCTTTTGTAAGGAGAGTTCGAGAATGATCTTGAATTTGGGTGTCAGAAAACACTGGCTCAAGTAAGTCTGATTTGGTACTAGCTTAAGCAAGTGTGATTTCCTTAACCACAAAAAACATCTTTTCAAAAATCTTTCTAAGAACAGAGGGAAAACAATAAATATCATAGTACCATCGATCTGAAAACCTCATCGCCGACTTTTTAAAATTGCAATGTGGCTTTTTCACATCATAAACATCTCGTTTACTCTAGCACATTACCCAGTTTTCACTTTCCCATTTGACCCGTTTCATTTAACCCTTGTCCTGCTGGTCCTGTTTTTGGCCAATTTAACCTCCCAGAGCTGATGGCTTCATCAGAACATTACAACTTCACCTTTCCAGTGCTGCAGCTACAGATTTGCTGTGGTATGCCACACTGAGGTGAGAAATATGCCAAATCCGTATATATACGGGACCCGCATATACGAGATACGGGCATCCTGTATGTGCAACCCATATACATACGGGTTTAGCAGGACAAGGGTTTTGATAACAATGTAATGTCCTTACTCAAACCAATGCAAATACCAAGAATATTCCCATTTCTTGAACAAATACCCGTTTTTTGATGCAATTGTCCTTCTTGTTTTCTTACTACAAAGCAGCATTCATCTTCAACCTCAAAGCAGTAAAATATATTTTCTTTTTTCTCTTTCATGGTAGATCTATAATTTGATCTAAAGTTGATATGTCACTTAAGAATATTAACCCTGCTCTACCCGACCGACACATAGTCACTTATTTCTTCTGATAGGATCTTAGGGGCACATTTTGGCATCTTCTTGGAGTAAGCAAGGAACTGGTCGGCCGTCATTTTTGACGGGGACTTGGGGCCGGAATACTTGCTGAAGTCTTGCTTCTGCTTGGGAGTTTGGTCGCTGATGCTCTGGTTGCTGTTGGGTTCTTTTGGCAGGAATGTGGCAGTAGTACCGGTAGTACCGATGGTACCAGTGTTACCAGCTGTAGCAGTGGTACTGGCGGGCGGTAGGCGGTTTAGCTGGGACTGAGAGACGTAGCTGTTGTCGCTGCTGCCGTTGCAGCTCCACGGGATGACGATGGTTGCCTTCTCCGGCTTCGGCGAGTCGAGATCGGACGTGTAGGACGTGGTGTCGGTGATGGAGGACACGTAGGTGGAGGACGAGCCGTAGTGCGGCCGTCGCCTACAGGAACATTGAAAAATTTTAAAAAACGTTGAAAACTATATTCAGTATACCACTTCACAGATTTGAAATACCAAATTATGATGGTATTTACGTATTCATAAACACCTTACAGGAGAATTACTCTAAAGCTTCGAAGTTTGTGTGGTTAAAAAGAATTTCTTAAAACCCTGCTTATATAGCGTAACATTTAAACATAAAAATATACTCATACCACATCAAACAACACTCTCACTCACGCATTTCAAGTGTATATATTTTCGTATTTGATGAAGTAAGAACCCCAGGAGGAATACTATGTACAATTTGCATGTACATGTACTTTGAATATTGTTATTGGTTGAAGTATCTTGCCCTGTCCAAATTCCATTCGCATTGTCTCTGCTTTTGTCAGCAGGGCTAGCCCTTTGTACTAGCCGCAGGCTGGTTGGGCAGCCCTGGCTGTGCGTGCTGAACAGCCAAACCAATAAATAGATAAATGAATACACCTTGCATTACTAATCGTATTCCCATTAAAAAACATGGTATTCCCAATAAAACAAACATGGGATTCCAAATAAAACAAATATGGGATTCCAAATAAAACAAATATGGGATTCCCAATAAAACAAGTATGGGGTTCCCAATAAAAATCTACTGACAGTGATAAAAATGGGATTCCAACAATGCAAAACAAACAGACAAACAAACAAACAAATATTAAGTTAAGACAATAAACAAACAAACAAACGAACCCGATGCCCATGGTCAGGTCCCAGACCAGCTTGGGGCGCTCATCTTTGGCCAGTTGGTGGCTGTCCAAGGCCGACTTCTGTTGGAGGAGAGGTGACTGCTGCCCGGTACGGAACGTCACATCTGTGAAGGGCGGGGTTTCGGGAGTGAAGACTTCCTCGGAGGTGCTGTTGCTCCCGTCCGATGACGCGTCTGAGCCCGTCAGCTTGGAGATCTCGTCGGGTGTCGGTACGACGTCATAGACTTCTGGGCGTGGCCTGTCGGACACTGGCCAATAGGAGCCGTCCCCGCTTCCCTTCACCACCTCTTCCTGAGGACAGAAACACGTCCTCATTGGTTAGCCATCAGCACAGCATCAGCACATACAAACTGTACATATACATATGACGGAGGTTCAGAAGTCACCAGCCAAGATGTCTGGTCTTTAAGGCCTTCCAGCCTTGAGGATTTTAATCCATCTCAATTCTCAAGGAGGAAGCTTAAATTATCTGAAAACCATTACATTTAGCGCTCGTGACCTTGCAATTTTCATGTATAAGTACCTCATTGGTTAGCCATCAGCACAGCTGACACAAACACAAACACATTTATAAATAGATTTGAGTTGATAGTAATGCTATCCTATATGAATCACAATGATGTGTTAGAGGCTTTGACTGTAATGTGGCATAGCCTTTTACTTTTCTCTTTACGTTGTAAAATCGGTATGTTTGTTAATATTGTACGGGCCACATATCATCTGTAATGATGCAAATATATACTCAGGCTCCTTTGTACCTTATAAAAAAACACAAACTGTACAAATATGAGTGATTACGTATACATCAATGAATAATCTAAGGTTGCATAATAATTCCCGTGTACTTGGATACTTGGATACATTATTTAGTCCATTAGCTACCACACATAATTTGTAGGTAGCTAATGGACTTTGGGACATTAAAATATGCAAAGATACAAGACGTACTAATTACATGAAATCTAAACAACTGGTATTCACAAACTAAAATACAATTACTCATTTGCATGCATAGGAAGTCCCTGTCTAAACTTGTGCTTGCTAGCTAACTGAATGTCCTGTGGCAGACTGTTCCATATGAATATAGATCTGTATATAAAAGTCTTTTCTTCATGTCGTTAGTGTGTATGTGACTTATCCTGTACTTTAATTTACTTTTACTTATCCCCTTCATCCCATGTGGGACATAAGGCTGTGATAAGTTTCCTCCACTGGGATCTATTCTGTGCTAGGGGCTGAGCAGCATCCCAGGGGATCCCAATGGCCGCTAGGTCTTTAGCCACAGTATGTCTCCATGTAGTTTTAGGACGTCCCCGTTTTCTCTTCCCCTCAGGGGCCCAATGTAGGAACAAAAACCCTCAAATGGACTCTTCAAGGAAAACATATCACAGGCAGGCCTTGGGGAACTGGAGAAGGGCTGTAAAAGGAAACATAAAGGCAACATGATCGAAAGACCTGGTGCTAGATCAGATGGATGGCCCAAGATAGGAATGACTGGAGGACGTTCGTCAGCACATTAACACTGGAGCGAAGAGGAATATGTTAACCTTATTACTGTGAACATACACAACGCATCTGTTAGCAGTGACACTTAAAGTTGCAGCGCAAATTAAACCCGTCAGAATTGCCCCGAGGGAGGCAACAGACAGTCACCAAAACGTCGAGTGTTATGTTGCCCCGTGGTAGTGAATACAGAACATTGTTATTCATTCGTTGTTATTCCACGTTAAACAGCCTCACTACCCACACTTTGGGTACCTACTGGCTGCAAAATACGCCCGATATTATTATTATTATAAGCGAAAGCTGCAGTATTTTCCCTCTTGTAAAATGAAGTATACAACCTGGCAAGTGACTTCAGGATTTTGTCCTCACACGCCCTTTTGCAGAATTTAACGTCTGCGCATGGCGCTGATGGACGTCAAACCACTCGCAAGTCACAACCCCACAGGGTATCTGATTACTACCATGGAACAGCTAAATAGTTCTTGAGGTGATGGATATAACGGAAAGCCAATTACGTAGACATCCCCAAATGCTCGGGAGTTTTGTTTCTTGGCTCGCTGCTCTTTGGAGAGTACTCACATTACAGAGTATATGATTCCTACCAAACCAGATCATCCTTGAGGTGATGGATGTAACGGAATAATAAATTACATTGTATCAAGTAGACTTACCAAAATGTTCGGGAGTTTGCATTTCTTGGCTCGCTGCTTTTTGGAGATTACCCGCCCTGCAAACTATGTAATTCCTACCAAAGCAGATCGCCATTGAGGTGATGGATATAACGGAATGCCAAGTAGACTTACTGTTTCAGATAAATATGGAATATCTTCTGGCCTCACGAGATAACAAATGAAGAACTGCACCGAATAACTGATTGTAGAAGACTTACAACAGATACTACGCACAGGAGGCTGAAGTATTATAGCTTGGCCATGTAATCAGAATATGGCAAACAACAGAATTCCAAAAAAGTTGCCCTAACTTGGCGACCTGGTAGTAAAAGGAAAAGATGAAGACCAAAAACCACGTGGAGGAGAACAGTGTCAGACGATCAGCACAGACTGAAGCGCAGGGCAGAACCAGATAGAAGAAAAAGTCATGGCCTTATGTCTCTCAAGGGGTGAAGACGATAAATAAGTAAGCAAGTAAGTAAGTAAGTAAGAAAGTTAAAGTATGTAAGTAGACTTACCAAAATGCTCGGGAGTTTGGATTTCTTGGCTCGCTGCTCTTTGGAGAGGAAGCGAGTCTTCCTGCAGCAGATGATGATCCCCACGAGCAGGGCCAGTCCGATGCAGCACCCTACCAGCACGGCGATGGAGGTCCAGATCTTACATTCTGTAGTCGGTGATAAATACAGTACTTGATGAATACAGTACTTGATAAATACAGTTCGTGAGAAATATAGTTCGCGATGATACACGAGCACGGCGATCGAGGTCCAGATCTTACATTCTGTAGGCAGTGATAAATACAGTACTTGATAAATACAGCTCGTGATAAATACAGTTCGCGATGATACACGAGCACGGCGATCGAGGTCCAGATCTTACGTTTCTGTAGGCAGCGATGGATACAGTTTGTGATGGATGCAGTTTGTTATAGATGCAATAGGGATAAACGTACAATTCACGATAAGAACAGTTCGTGATAGATTCTGGTCTTGGTAAATACAGTTAGTGATAGATACAGTCCATGCTAAAAATAGTTCGTGATAGATTCAGTTCGTGTTAATAGTTTAGAAGGAGATTCTAACAAGAGACCTAAAAAATCAGAAAACTACATGTTATGTCTGCCATTTTGAAATCATCAACATTCGCCAAAAATTAGTTATTCAAGTAACTGGATATGATTTTGGAGACGTTTCAGACAACCATCCGTTGTGGTCAGTGACACTGGAGATCGAGATCTTTTGGAGAGAGTTTTATATCCTAGCTGTGGATTGTTGGAGAACAGCTTTATCCTTACTATGAATTGATATGGATATAAAAAGATATATTGGAACATAGATAGAAAGTCAAATAGTAACTTCAAAATCATAGCTCATTCTTACTGATGTGTTCGTCTCCGGAGAATTTGAGGACCCCTCTTGTGGGCGGGCCACATCCGGCCGTGTTACACGCGCGCACCTCCACCTCCACGTCTCCCAGACACGTGACCCTCACGGACCTATCAGTGGCGTTCACGGTCATGGCCACGCTTTCGGGGTCATGACTTGTCTCGCCCTGACCGTTCAGTTTCACGCCGTACGACTTCACCTCATATGGCTTTCCTTCCTGTGAAACATCAGGAAATAGAGCGTTTAAACGTTAAGAACTTTATTGCACAACAATTGTACGATGTACAAAGTATGGCATCTACATAGATACAGTTCTATAGCTTAACTTAAGGCTTATCTAACTATCTAACTAATACAGGAGTCGTAGTATGGGATAAGTTTCTTACAATCATAGGAGGCTTTTAGAATCATTTGAGGAATTTCTAATGTCTAAACCTTCTTTGATATATTTTCCTATATCTGCCACGCAGGGATTGTCACATGGATATGGTGGGTTCGTATTAGGTCCGTATGGACGTCTTAGCCTTTACCAGGCTCCACAGGTTGCTGGAAAAATGGTAGAAATTGGACAAATATCGACTGATAATGTGCCAGAGGAGTTAGCTGGTCGCCAACTATACTCCTTGGACAGCTAGCTCCTTTGGCATGTTATGTGTCTATATTTGTACAATTTCTACCATCTTTCCAGCCACCCGTGGAGCCCAGTGTACCGGTAGTGGCTAAGAATTCCACACGGGCCCCATATGGATCAGTGTGAACCCGGTTTTAAGGACACCGAAATTAAGGCATCCCGCGGCAGCCATTTGCATTTCAGTGAATCGTACATCAGACGTTTGTGGACATCTACAGGTCTTCTGATCTCTAGTACGTCTGTATATGTGCTCACAGAGGACAATATCAGAGGAATACGTTAAGACTTGACGATGCTACCACTGTCTGTCAGTCTTACGCACGTGTGATAAAAACCGACTTTAGGAACAACAAGATGAAGGCATGCCGCGGCAGCCATTTGCATTTCAATTCAGGAGCTTTCAGACATCTAGAGGTCTTCAGATCTCTATGACGTGCGTATATTTGCTCACGGAGGATACTATCGGAAGAATACATAAAGTCTAGACGATACGACTACTGTCTGTCAGTCTTGACGACAAAACCCGAAAGCAGGCGATAAAACTTGACGATAAAACACGGTTATAGAAGAACTTACGTCACTATCCACCCAGGAAACGATGACGTCACGGACGGAGGGGGACACGCAGTTGATGGGAAGCGGCTTGAGAGAGATGTTCCTCGGCCCTTCAGATGGGACTGAAAAAACAAACAAATGACGTTAGAGTCATTTTTCTTCTTTAGTGGACGACCCACTACCCATACGTAATAAAAGCGCTTCAGGACTACTAACACGCTTGTCTTTATTGTTCAATAAAGAATGCTCAAATAAAAGTCATAGACGGGGGGTACCATGAACCGTTACCATGATCAACCGCTCACTGTGTAACATGTAATTTGCATAGAGTAATTTGCATAGAGTGACGTCATGGAAGCGGTGGGTACATTCCTAGACAAAGATTTACCGTGCAGCAAAAAATTACACTAGTCCATTTTTTGTGTTTAAAACCGAAGTTCAGGATCAGTATAATTAGATAATTAGATAATTAGATTTTAGATGGTTATATAGTGATTCTTGATAGTTATGGTGATTTTAAATTCGAACTGTAGCAGCCCACTATCCTTTTCGTCTCCATCTTTTTTTTTCAGAATCGAGACGCATACTTAGAGGGGTTTACCTGTACGTAGAGAAATTGTAAGTTCCCAAATCTAGTTAAGAGCTCACAGCTCATGACCATGAACTAATGGATGCTTTTAAACTACACATATCACCTTAAATGAAGTAGTGCCAAATCAAACATACGTAAATGCATTTAAGTTCGCGGAGATTTAATTTCACGGTAGCGGGAAAATGGACTTTTCGTGGTGGTTTTAATTTCGCGG
This sequence comes from Branchiostoma floridae x Branchiostoma belcheri, assembly GCA_019207045.1. Lineage (NCBI taxonomy): Eukaryota > Metazoa > Chordata > Leptocardii > Amphioxiformes > Branchiostomatidae > Branchiostoma > Branchiostoma floridae x Branchiostoma belcheri. The sequence goes on along the minus strand of CM033035.1, from coordinate 5,651,787 downwards.
TAGCACCATGCACTGTCTCTTATTGCTATGGAAAAATGTTCGCAGTGGTTTTAAACCGCGAACATTAAACCGCCGCAAAAGTTTCTGCATTTACAGTATTGTGCACCTTGAAATGTCTACTATACTGTGCTGTCACTATCCCGATAGGGAGAAGTAGGTGTATACATAATGCAAGAGACGTAAACGACGCATTTAAACGGCTGCTTTGACCTAACTTAGGTAAAGACGGATACTCTATAGGCCTATGGAACTAGTTAAATCAGTCAAAATGCTGTTTACAGCAGTCCAACACATATTTAAGTCCAAATGTTAAATAGGTTTTGCATTTTGAGAGATTGTATCTATAATGATATATACAGATAGGTGCATACACGTGGTGGGGTTATATGATGACAATCGCACGCAATGCACATCACGATTATCATAATAACGATAATAGCTTCAGACAATGTCGCCGTTTTAATGTAAGATTGAATTAGATACGGATACAGAATAAAAATGTTGTACAATATCAAAATGTAGTAGTTTTTGTACTGATTTTCTTTGTGCGAAAGAATTTGTAATTACTGCACGATAAGGAGTGTGGAAGACGAAATAACTTGCAGTTCTAAAAGTTCCATTAACGATTTCAAAGCTGTTTAAAGAAGTCCCAAAAATGAATTATCATATTTTTCTTATTTTGTAGGAGGATAAAGAAGAACTACTTTACTCTTAAATCACATTCAGAGGCCAGACGAACAGAATATTTCTACTGAACAACGTCACTCTGGTCACCCTCTCTACTGACACAATGGTCATACTCTCCACTGACACCCACCCTGCAACCACCACTGCCTCAAAAGGAAATTACAGGAATTTCTAGGCGACCATTACATAGTATGCAATAACCTTGACCTTGTGCTGTAGATACTATTAAGGTGTAGATACTATTCTAGACCACACATATTTAGTATGTAATAGTCTTAATGTACTTAAAGCCAAACCCCAAAAATGTAGATTTAGACATCCTATCTATGTGTTTTACCAGTTCATCGACTTAAACCCAAATGGCTTATATTCATAGCAGGCTAGCAGCCCTACGGCCACCCTATATATAGTACAGAAGTATTGTCAAAATAATTGGTTTCAGTAGGTGCAAGATTATAGGGATCCCAATAATCTCTGGCTGGATGACGGAACAGAGCAGGATGTTTTCAATAAAGTTGAACAAAAAAGCAATTACATGGCCTAGACACTGGTGGAAAATGCAGACTATTTTACGAAATTTACCAATTGGTACTAATCATACGCCTAAACCCTGACCCTAACCCTCACCCCAACCCTCACCCTCACTCTCACCCTTAACCCTAACCCTCATCCTTACCCTTAACCCTAACCCTAACCCTAACCCTAACCCCAACCCTAATCCTAATCCTAATCCTCACCCTCACCCTCTTCCTAAACCCTAACCCTGACCCTAACCCTAACCCCAACCCTCACCCCTAACCCTAACCCTCACACCTAACCCCAAACACTATCGACAATACTAAACCTACCACGTGGACCGTGTAGCAAAGGATCATGGGTGGTGTGAATAAGGGGATCTGTCTTACTCCGCTCCTTGGTTGTGACGCAGACGATCCTGCTGACGTCACTGTTCCTGTCAGGAGGAACCCGGATGGACCACATGGCCGTCAGGCAGTAGGAAGTGCCCGGATGTAGGCCCTCTACGGTCAAGGTCGTCTCCAGGACTTTGCCGGTCATCGTGTTCTGTTTGTTTGAAAATACGTATGGTTAGGTGTCAATCATAATTAACAGTCACACATTTCTACCTTGGGGTCTGTTATGGATTTTTTTCTTTGGGGGGGGGGGGCAATATCCACAGCCTTGCCCCTCTTACCAAATTCCGATAAAACATATGTGGCAAAACTATAATTAGGTGTACTGCAAACCCCCAAAGCAGCCTCGGGGCAAATTTTTGGCAGGGGCAAAACTTGACTTGACACAGGGTTTCTGAAAGGGGATACTGGAACTAGATGATCTATATACCATTTTTATGAGATGTAACGTTAACGTTGCAGAGGTCAAAAGTAATTTTGAACATGACCTGCTGTGATATCTCAGATGTTCTTGAAGTGAGATTAAAGCCAGACAGATCTTTATCGTTTCATACAAAATCGGTTCACTTGCCGCGCTAAAGAGAGGCTTGCGGTATTCATGACGAGTAGTTGGTAGTACTTTGACGTCACGCCTGTTTCGTAGGCGCAGTCTGAAGAGTGTGATCGAAAAAGGCAAGTTGCTCCCAGGTTGAAAAGGGTCGGCAGTCACTATTCAATTAATAGGTCCGCGTGCGTCAACCATATTTGAAGCGAACCATATTTGCATCTCAAAAGCTCGATTGAACTTTTGAAAGTTACATCAATACGAGGACGTTGTGATCTAACGTCCTTCGTCAATATGAGGTATACATTTTCATTGCAAATGTTCTTGGAACGAGGCAAACTTCCCGGTAATGCACCTAGGAACTTCTGAAAGATCTGACGTTATAGACTAGACCTTTTTTTTTTTACCTTTTTACGTCATTCGTGTATTCCCTTCGCAATCAGCCTTCCGTAATAAGCGACTTTGCTAACAAATACAAATGAAATACTTTTATTAGACTTTATTTTAGTCAGGCTTTATTGAAAATGCCGGTAAGAAAATTCAACTGTTTTTGTTCAGACAATAGGATTCAACTTCACCTTAAGACCTTATAATGACAACAGCGAAGACGGTGTAATCTTCAGACAGAATACGCATGTTATGATTATTACGATGGTTAATTATAATTGTAATTATCATGTTGTCAACCGTAGCTAACACCGTTGTGCGTTTGGGTATTAGTTTAATAGAGTAACGGGAAAACAGCAACAAGAGAAACAACAGTGGAGACAGGAAAATACTGTAAATGCAGAAATTTTCGCAGTGGTTTAATGTTCGCGGTTTTCGCGACGACCGCTTCACCATGAATTTAAAACCACCGCGAACATTTTTCCATAGCAGTAAAGGACTGCAGTGCACGGTGGTACCGCGAACTTAAAACCACCACGAAAAGTCCTTTTTCCCGCTACCACGAAATTAAATCCCCGCGAACTTAAATGCATTTACAGTATATTCTTCAGGCAGAGCACGCGTCTGTAGTCACATGACAGGTTGAAATAGAAGGAAAATAGCACCGTTGTGCCTTTGGGTATCAGTATAATGAAGCGACAGAAAAGCATATCAAACATAATTGTCCACAGCCATTGTAGTAAACGTCGATATATGTGTCGCTGTACACACCACACAACGCAGCATTAAAATGAGTTATTTTCACGTAGATGCTTCATTCCACAAATAATCACCTTCTTTTGACACAGTTGAGTTGAATTTGTATCATCTACGACACTGCGTTATGGTTAATTTATCATCTCTTTTAACCTCCCCTGCGCATCGTGGTTCAAAGCAAGGCCCGTTTGCTGTCAAAAGCTATGTCGTCAGAAATAATTGGCATCGGCTTTGCAAAGACTAAACATTTGTCTTGCTCTCTAGTGTGCTATAGGATGTGATAGACGTCGTCACGACGACAGAAACATTTCCATAATTGGCCAACGTTGGCAATTTGGGGCCGGGCTAGTCGTCCTACTTTTACCATCGTGGCGCTCGCGGATGTGAATGTTATTAGACTGCAGTTTTTTATGCACCCTGACCAGACAATCCAATTTATATCAACCCGACGTAGGTGTGCGCTAGTCTTTAGAGAGTTTTGATTTGGCATTCTGTACTAGTCGCCATAGATCAAGAGTTTCACCTTATACCTGTGCTTGTTTTTCTCTCGTTTTTTTTTGTCTTAACATGTATATTTCATTTTTCAGAATCTTTAACAGGAGTTATGTCCTACGTCAATTAAATTTGAATTATATTTTGTGTTCGGTATGGCATACTGTACTAGCCGCCATTAAAAAAAGAGTTTCACCTTATACCTGTGCCTGTTTTTTTCTAATTTTGTTTTTTTGTCTTTATTTTTTACCTGTTCATATCATTTTTCAGAATCTTCTTTAACAACGTCAATTGTATTTATTGCGTATCCCACCTTTTCTATAATGTTTGAGTTCTGTGATGTTAAGAGTAATATAGTTGTGTCTTTTTGTCTGTGAACAGGGGGAAATTCGGGTTGGATTTTGAAAGTGGCCTCTTTTAAAAGCTCTCTTCTTTTGTCATAGTAGAAGGAACAGTCTGAAATAAGATGCGTTTCGTTAGCAAGTCTGCAAGGAGAGAGAAAAGGCATTTACACATCATCATCATCATCATCATCGGTCGACGTGATCAAATGTAGACATGTTCGCACATGTCTACACACGACGGGGTTATACCGCCCCTTACGGGGTGACATACCCTTTCGTAGGCTAATTACAAGACGGGGATGCGCCAGGTCTCCCGTCCGGGTGAATGATGTAATTCACCATGTGGCTGATACGAGACAGAGGTTCGCCAGGCCTCCATCCGGGTGATTTGAAGTGAATCACCAACTCCCGACAGAAGGATTTGCACCAACGCACACCGCACCATCGCACGTGTGGGGGTTCTTTAACGTGCATGGGGTATGGCTCTCCCCATACACGGGACCTCCATTTAACGTCCTATCCGAGGGACGACTCATTTTTCACTTGAGTAAAGTGAGGAAAGTCGTGTAAAGTGCCTTTCCCAAGGGCACAAGACCGGCATCACGGTAGGCGGATTCGAACCGGCGACCTCTCGATCACGGGCCGAATACAATACCACTGTGCATTTACACGCATAGATCTACATATACGTATGCAGTGCTGCATGTGTGTGTAATTAATCCCATTATCCTAATCTGAAAAGATTTTGATGACTAATTATGGTACGAAGAAGACTAATACAACATCCTCGTTTTAAGCTGGCTTTTCTCATTTTGCGCACGGACAACGGCTCTCCTGGAAGATTTAACAATTTCCAGCTAAATTGTTGAATCCACAAACATAGTCGAGGGATAGGAAAGGCTATTAGAGCTGTCTTCTGTAGAATACTATTATATCTCCCCCACAGTTACGTGGGTGGGTGAAGGACAGTATACAGTACCACCTTTTATGCAATCATATTAAGAGTGCACTTTTTGCGATCACGACTAGTAAATATGATCGCGGTGTCGAAACTTAATCACCTCAGCAGGACGCTATTAAACATTGAGTTTCCATTCCTTTTATCATTTGTTATAAGCCAGGGCGCATGGTGTCAGTATAAGTGTTGTAAATGTAATGGCCTCGGCACTATGTCTCCGTCTAATTGTTCGTCGGTAGCGCGTTGGGCTCAGGACGAAGAGGTCCCGAGTTTGAAACCTGTCCTGGCACCGATCTTGTGCCCTTGGGAAAGGCACTTTGCACAGATTTCCTCACTTCAGTCAGGTGAACATGAGTATCTAGCTAACGTTAGGGACGTCCCTCGGATAGGACGAGGAATAAAGACTGTGCCATAATGATCAACATAATGATCGTGGGCACTAAGGAGGACAGAAAGACTTCAATCAAAAAAGTAGTTTTACCGTGTTATTGTCTCCTTCCTTCCACCACGTCAGGGTGTACCTGGCGTTGTAAAAATACCATGGCTGGCTCGGTTCGAAGGGCGTTATGGGTAGTTTACACGTCACCGTGACCTCATCTGTTCCGACCTCCGTGTTGTCCAGACCCAGATGCGGAGTGGATAGGATCGCTGTGGACAGGCGTAGCAAGAGTTCAAAGATCTCATACTTCTATGAAATATCTCTTGTATGACTTGTACCTTTATAATGAGCGTTTGATAAACATTACATGTGTCCATTCGTCACTCTACAGTGAAGGACCAATAGCAGGGTTGTAGCCAGCCTGAAATCATTTTCAGTCCCCTCGATTTTGAATCAGAAAGAACGAGACGTCGAAACGAAGGCATAACGTTCCTAAGGGGATCCGGGGGCATACTCCCCTGAAAATTTTTGAAATCTAGACCCTCTGAAACCCAATTTCCTGCATTTTGAGGTGTAGATTTTGCTGGTAGACTAAGCTGTTCATCTGCTTTGGTGAAAAATTACACAAGAAGACGGTTTTTTATATCTTTACTGACTTTACATATAGTTTTTGTCCATTACAGAGGACAGAATGGGCAAATTTTTTTTCAGTCCCCAGCTGCAGAATTCCTTCAAAGGACTGAAGGACGGGTGCTGGCTACAACCCTGACCAATAGACAGACTGAAATTATTATATCCGCCCTTGTCGTTGAAGAAGTATGTCATGGCGAGATGTCATACATACGCCTTGTCAGCCAATGTTGACGTATTCTACCAACTCTGAACTCTACTTCATGTCACTTCCGCTAGTCTGACCGTTTGCCCTTCACTTCCTGCCACTCTGTGTTGCGACGTGCCTATATATTACATATGGAAATAACAACAGAAACACGCAAACAGACAGACGGACAGACACAACGAAAATAATATCCCCGTACTCCAAGTTCAGAATTAACTAAGTTCAAACCAGTTATATGCATGATATACAGGCCGATTATTTTATCTTTTATACAGTACATTTACACTAGCTTTATCTCTGCGTTATGACGCACATTGAGGACTGTTCAATGAAGATTTGGCACGGTCCACGTCTGGGTAGTGCGGAAAGCATAAGTCGCACTAATATAATACGTATCTTTCTAGGTCGTCTACCTATTTTCATTACTGAACTCTTAAGAGATTCTCTTTTACAACAGCTAGAATAGAGTGAGGTGTGAGAGGATAGTGAACTGGATCCTGACTACATGATTTGTCCATTAAAGGTTTTCGTACTCATCTGATTTCCCTACAGATTAGGAGAAACGAAACGTGTTTCACTTATTAGGTACTAATAGACCAATAATACTGCACACAGCGTGTATTCGGACCCTGGTGATCACTTCGAATTCATCCTACTTTACAATCACACCTCGCTTCACTCTTACAGCGGCAAATGAATATAACCACATGACCTACAGGCTACATGTATTATATCACACATGTGCAACTCCAGTTTCCTATGATAACCAGGACTGGGTCTTGCTTCATATGTGAAGTCTTTGATCATCCCTCGCATAAAATGATACTTGATGCTGTTGTTTTTTGTTGTCCTCTACTGGGGTTTAATGGTTCATAGGTCACCAAGTCTCATTGCTGTTTCTGTAGCAGGGTATATTTTTACAGGAAGGGGTTGGTAGCCCTAAACTTCCCTTATAAATGACAGTGAGCAACATTCATCATCAGTTTCTGACAGAAACTCAAAACTCAAAACGCTGCTTTCGCAACTAGACTTGCTCCATATCTGTCAGAGCAGATGTACACCCATTATATTGAACTTCATTCATCAATTACTACAACAAAACACAGAAACGTTTTTAATCTAGCTACTCTTCAATAAAACATTTGTAGATCTATATATATGTATGTATATATATATATATGTATATATATATATATATATATATATATATATATATATACATAGAAATCGATACAACGGCCCAACATAGTAATTACATAGATATCTACAGTTTTCTAAAAGATGATAAAATTCTCGATGTGTTTACCTATTTGCACACGGTAAGGAGTGTCTATCCGTAAAATATAATACACTGCACGAAAGGTGGTATTCACCGATAGCTATAAATGCTGGGAAAATATGGTAATTCGGCTTTCTGCAACCATTACCATACTTTACCCAGTATTTATCGCCATAGATAAAGCCCAGTTTTTGTTCGGCGCTAGTAACTTAATCTAGAATATAATGTATCAAATTGTTTTGAGCAATATGTCAAAACATACTGCAGCCGACCTATGATGAATATGTCAAGCTATTCTACATGACCATGGCTTTAGCCAGCGGACATTGTGACAGCCTCCGCACTTCTATATATGGTAAAGACCTTGGCTAGGGTGCAGGTGGTGTTTAAATCCAGACAGCCTTGTGCCGAAGCGGGGAGACAAGGAGGAAAGCTTTTTACACATTACTGGATTTCTGCTGTAGCTGAACGTCCCACGCGCGTTGCTATGGTAACGGAATTTAAAAGACACTGTGTGGTCCCTTCAATAGATGTTCGAAAGTAGCGAAACTTTAACAGCGCTAGATGTTTTTTCCGATCGACTTTTATCATCTAAACAACGATGGCAGTAGGTTAGCATTTACTTTCCTGTCTTGTTTGTAATAATATTATATATGGTATCTGCGCTAATGTCGCGTAGTTGTGCAAAACGCTGAAACGCTACACTGTGATGTTAACACAAATATCGAGCGTTGTATTCTTTTACAACTACGTATATACTGAACTGTAAAATGTACTTCCATGGCATGTATATTCGCTTTTTGAGAATTTCTCTGAACTGTTTTTGATCTTTTTTATTAATCAATATCATCTATTGACGTTACTGTGGAATTAACCAATAATGCAGGGGACTAGCCTCCTGCTGTAGTGCTTACAAAACTGTGTGGCCCGAGGAAGTAGGAAAGTTTTACCAAGCGAAGATCTCAATCATTCTTGGAATATTCAAAGATTCCGGTACGTTTTGAGTAACATTGACATATGTCTATTGATCACTTCTCGTTAGTCCATGGTGAACATGACTAGCATATGAAAAATATACAACTGCGAAACGCCGACAAACCAAAAACAGCGTTTTCCGGCGACAACTGTTTCCCTCCTGTTTACAACTTATCAGCCTTCAAAACAAATGTCCACTGCTATCTCCGTGCACAGTTATTTCCAACTTCTTAGTTCATTGCCTTGAAGTGGTCCAATGACCTTGCATTGAAGAATCTCGTTAAAAAACGCCTCTCCGTGAATTAGTGGTCTTTTCTATAGACCCATGACCTGGGATGTCTCTTATGTCTGATACTTTGGTTCACCACCTCTGAACTCTACTGGCTGCCCCTCACTCCGGATCCCTAAGTCTGACCTTTGCAGTGAAACGATCTTCTCACTCACTTCCTGTCCACTCCACCTGCAGTGTACTCAAATAACTGTGGCCTCACAAGGACGCAAACATCCAGACGCAAAGAATACGTACGTTCCGAGCACGCATGTGCAGCGACAGGAATTATGAGTGTTATGTCAACGGTGAAGACCCCTGAGACAAAAATTATGTCAGGACATTATTACGAGTGGCGAGGGCACCTGTTCCTTCGCCCCTTCCACTCGAGAGGCGAATTTTAATAAACATAAAACAAACAAATGATAATGGACACAATGGTTAAGATGAGAACTATCTACAAGCCAGAAGCATTCACCTTTCACATATTTCCCACAGATCCTATCGCTGCTCATGCGTATTTAGAACAGTGAACTAGCTTATACAAAACCTCCCTTCCACAGAGGCAAACTTACAGAACTCACTGTCAGTATTGAAACTGTAATATCCAACGCAAGAATTGGACTCATCCAAATTTTCGACTAAACAGCTCCAGTCTTTGTCAAGAAATGAACAATCCACTGCTGCCGTGACGTCACGTTATGCAGATAGAACACGTGACTCAGTAAGCAGTGGATCGTAGGTTGCAGGAAGTCGGTGGCACTGTTCAGACGAAAATCTGGGTGAGTCCAATTTCTGTGTTGGATATTACAGTCTAACGATTTCAATAATGACTTCTACCAACACAGATGAACTTTCAAGTTAATACTTACTGTCTTTCGCCGGTCTGAAGTCGGGACTGACCGCCCATCCTGAGGACTGTTGTTGATCATGCGCACTGACACGGGCCGTCCATCCTCCTATGAAGTCCGTTGCGTCATTCATCAAGCAGGCATGCGCAGTGATGTTCTCGCAGCCAAGGACGGTTTGCCAGGCACCCAACCCCCTAGATCAGAGGGGAATACAGCAAGAACGTACTTATTCATAGTAGGAATTGGCAAAAGTCAACTGGATATGATTTTGGGAAATCATATCTAAATTTAGTTGCTTGATTAACTGCTTCTTGGCGTATCTGATTACCTGGATGTCTAACCTTTATCGAGATAGTAGGAAATATGTGACGGTAGTGGGAGGAGTTACCGTAAAAAGAGAAATGTTCGCGGTAATTTTATTCCCTGATATACAGAAAATGGTGCGTTTGCACATGCGGCTGTTTCAAGTCCATGTTTGAAACACGCATGGAAAGATATCCCCGCGAAAACCGTGAACATAAAAAACCAGGCGAACATTCCCCCTTTTAGAATACTGTATGTGGCCTTGGTTGTGAAAAGCCTGAACAATCAGTAGGAAGCGTATGTGACAGCAAATGTCATTAGAGTGCAACAGATCACAGACTAATCGAATGTCGTAGGATTCGTGGTATTTCATACGTCAATATAGATGATGGATATCTCATGTGGTTGTCTGGAGAAGTCGCCTGATTAATTTTCCACGTTATGTAACGTTATGAATCAGGGTTATGAATAAATAATTTGCCTACTTACAGCCTAAGAATTTTGTTTACATCGAATATGTTCCTTTTCTATTTCTACCTAAGTTGCAAGATTACAGCGGGAGCGCTGTGTGTCAATGTCATTGTCTTTTCCAAGGTCACGGGCATAAGCCATCGCACGGTTTTAGATGCGCATGGGCTGCAAGCTGCTGCATCGTGATGTAAGGTTCAGGTTCCCTCACTTGTAAACAATTCTATGTCTAGACTTGTTTTCAACATTTCTACGTGGAATTATGTATAAACAAGGAGGTTTTATCAAGGTTGATAAAACCTCCTTGGTATAAATCAGGTGCGCCTGCCGATTCATTTGCCTTCGTATTTCCCTTTCACACAGCCCCCCCCCCCTTTTCTCCACAAACACATCTTGGTCTAACCCTTGCAGTCTGCACTCCACGGTGTACGTTGTTGCCGTCCCGGCATCCTCTGCGGGCCGCCATGTTAGTGAGTGGTTCAGGTCTGTTGACGTCCAAGTCACGTCCGTGGGAGGGTGGATCCCACTGGCTTCAGGGATCGCCGACTCCGGCTCCGCCGCTGCAAGGAAATAATAGACGTCACTTGTTGTTAAAACGGCTTAGAAGTCTAGACTAGGCCATGCATGTGGCGAAAGGAGTAGACGAATGTATGGTTGCAAGTTTTCTTGCAGACTGTGTATCACTTTAAGTAAAGAAGCTGCCAAACATGACTCTTAGAAGTTTAGATTAGGCCATGTATGTCGCGAAACGGGTAGACAAATACATGGTTGCAACTTTTCTTGCAGACTGTGTCCCACTTCAAGTAAAGAAGCTGTCAAAGATGACTCTTAGAACGTTTAGCGACTTCTATGATGTATTCTACCAACACAGATAAACTTTCATGCTAAAATGACTCTTAGAAGTTTAGATTAGACCATGTATGCGGCCAAACTGGCAGACGAATACATGGTTGCAACTTTTCTTGCAGACTGTATATCTCTTCAAGTAAAGAAGCTGTCAAAGATGGCAGACTGCGTCTCACTTCAAGTAAAGAAGCTGTAAAAGATGAGTCTTAGAAGTTAAGATTAGGCCATGTATGTAGCGAAGACTGCAGAGGCAGTGGATGCTGAAGGTAGACGAATAAATGGTGTCTGCAGACTGTGCCCCACTTCAGTTTAAGAAGCTGTCAAAGGTGATTCTTACTTTTTAATGTCTTGGCCTATGCTATATAATTTGCACACACAACACCATTATATAATTCGCATTGAAATGGGGCATCTCTGAAATGTCTATTATATAAAGAAAGATGAATGGCTTTAAAATATCTCTTTGCATCTCTTCCCTCTATATATGTATACAATAACGGGAAATGCGACTTTTTCTTGGTAGGAGGTAGTTACAAAGGTCAACGATGCCTTATGAAATGCCGTATGAAAAGCTTAAAAGATTCAGGAGGGTTTGAAACAGTCTTCTGATGCAAATTACCTTAAGAAATGGCGTCAAACAGAAGAACGCAATTAATGCATGTGCTAAATGTCTAATGTTAAAAGGCACACGGGTAAGGCGTGATGACTGAAAGTTGCTCTGTTGGCGACAGAGAGTCTGCTTCAAGATCTTCGTTTAATGAATATTTCTTTATCGAGTCCCAACGTCGAGGAAGACACGGGTGATACTTATAATTGCCTGAAGACGTCAAACATAGCATGGGGTATCTACCTACTGATGACAGTCTTAAGGTTCTGATACTGTGGGAAAGAGTGGCTAGCTGCGCCAATAAAGATCTACATTTCGCCAAGAAACTAAAAATCTTAGGAAAATACGAGATTTAGGCAAAGGTGGAAGACACGATAACGTTATTTAAAATGAAACAAAGAATCTTAAAATTGTGCAAAAAGATTTGACATTGTCTATGAAATTCGTTGAGCGCTGCGTCAAATCGCTTCGCCACAACCACACCAACGCACCCAGCTCCTGTGAGATGCTGGTCACCCTTAAGAGAGATTACCTAACAAGTTTACCCTTGGCCTGAGCCTGGTCAGTGGAATGATTGCACAGCCTAACAAAACCACCGCGTTAACGCGGTAAGCAGTGGGGCGTGGAATGATGTGACCTTTGTGTGTTGCTGAGCATTGGAAAGATTTTGTTTGCTCTCATCAGGTTCTGTTTGATGAGGCGTGAGAGTCCGCGAAAGTGGGACACTGTGATCAACACAGTAAAGACACGAGAGTGTGTGTGTGTGCGTGTGTATGTGTGTGTGTGTGTGTGTATGAGTGCGTGTGTGTGTGTGTGTGTGCGTGCGTGCGTGTGTGTGTGTGTGTTTGTGTGTGTGTGTGTGTGTGTGTGTATGTGTTTGTGTGTGTGTGTGTGTGAGTATGCGTGTGTACTTGTGTGTGTTGCGTGTGTGTGACTGTGGGGACATGTGTCTGTTTATCTCATATGTCTTTCTTTTCTGCTTCACTTTACTTTAGAAAAGCATATTCCACCAAACCCCTACTAGTTGTACAACGGAGGGGCCCTAACTACGCGAAACTGTGAACAACGGTCACGCTTACCCAAGCTTAGGTCATTTAAGGTAACTACGGCAGGGGATATTTACATTTCCCCCTGACTAGAAGTACTGATAAAAACAATGCTAGACCGCAAAGCTGTCAATGTGGGGAGATTACAGGCCCTACTAGTGGAGAATTCCGAGGGCCATGTTGATAGACCCACCTTGGAGCGAAGTTCTAACTATTTCTGATGCAATCAACCGTTCCTTTGCCGAGAAGGCTGTTTTCGGTAGCATTCATGTGTGTGTGTGTGTGTGTGTGTGTGTGTGTGTGTGTGTTGTGTGTGTGTGTGATTTGGTAGCTGAGTAGGTCGTGAACCTAGAATTTAGGAATGGTTGTGTTTTGGGCCTCCTAGCGACTTTGTATAGTACCGTGAAACGTCAAGATTTATTACATGTCACGTTCTCTACATTCTAACTGTCTGAGCAGTCATGAGTTTTGAGCTGCAAGTACCTTATGGGCTTAATTTCCATTAATTTAATTGTATTAACCGCATAATTGTATGAGCCGCATATCATGTGTAATGATACTAATATACTGGCCCCTTCTGTACTTGATTAAAATAAGTAGCTATCGTAAATATTTTTCACGGAATTTGACGGTGAAAACGAATCTAGAACACGTATGTCTGAGGACGCAGTAAACGTTTTTAAAAGCCCAGCCCTTAATTAGGTCACGCGAACCAAGACTAGTCTAGTGGTCTGTCAATACCAATTACATACTGTAGTGGGCACGGCAAGAGGAGATGTATCGACTTTATTAGTTTAAAGCGCTCCTGCTTCCTATTAGCCTCCAAAACAAGAAATATCGGCTCCACTGAAATGTTGCCAACTGTAGTTAGTAATGAAGCAGATTTATAGCCTAATGGTCTGATAGGATTTGAGAAAACGAAACAAACAAGATATCTGTCACTAAAAAATCAAGACCATAGCATATACACGTCAAAAGATACAAATATGGATGATCTGCTGCAGTACCAAGGTCACATACTTGTTGCATGCCCCAAATCGACAAGTTTTTCAGACACCTACCCACATACCAAATATCATGGTAATCCATCAAGAGGTTCTTGAGTTATGCTGACTACAAAAATCCGGACACTCAAACACACGTGGGCAGACACACAAACACACCCGAAACAATATCTCCATTTTCATGGAGATAAAAAGGAACCGCCAGTAAAATCCAAACGATAACGACCGACCCATCCTCCCACTATGGTAGCGTGTCTGTTTCATTGCTCATGCTAGTCTCGGTAAGGTCAGATGTGTTGGCCAAAGTTGGAATCGGCAAGGTGTTTGGCACAAACCACAGAAGTCTCGGGTTTAAAACTGCTAAAGTGCCCCGATATTGTGCCCTTGGGAACGACTTAACTCAGGTGTAAATAGGTACCTAGCTTCGGCTAGGGCCGTCTCTCGCTGAATAGGGCGTTAAATGGAGGTCACGTGTTTAAGGAGAGCCACACCACCAAAGGTACCGGGTTCAAAACCGCTGATTTGCCTCAATGTTGTGTCCTTGGGAAACACGACTTTTCTCACTTCACGCAGGTGTTATTGGGTACCTAGCTTAGGTTAGGGCCGTTCTTCAGATAGGACTTTAAATGGACGTCCCGTGGTTGAGGAGAGCCACATCTCGTTAAAGAAACCACTGCACATATCGAAAAGAGTAGAGGTCCTTCCCGGTGTGAGTGGATCAAACTTCACAGTTTGGTCTCAGGGTTGACATCTTGAAAAGGTGATGGTCAACTGTTATGTCATTCATTCCACTAAACAAACTAGATTCATGCTGACCACAAAAATCCGGAAACACACACACAAACACGATCGCGCGCGCACACACACACACACACACACACACACACACACACACACACACACACACACACACCAAAAAACTATACCCCCATTTTTAATGGAGGTAATAAAAGTGAAATAAAAAGATTTGATTCAACATGGCCTCAAAGAACACCGACTGCCTCTGTCCTCCAGCGTTCTATAAAAACGCTTTAAAAGTTTAAGCAACTCATTCATCAAAGACGCCCCGCGCGCAACTCCCTGGTTCTCCCTTTCGTCATACTTACTCCTTTTCCTCCCATGACGCGCATATCTTATCCTATTCTAACAAGCTGAAAATTGGAACACCGTTTAGCTCAATGCCGTTACCGCTACAAAACAGCCGTCCTGTCAAATCAAATCACTATCTGTTTTCTGAGATTGTCAGTTTTACGTAGGAACTCGCAATTAGCCTGATAAAGTCGATGCCTTAAGCATGGCACCCCTCCCCACCGTAACCATCAAAAGTTGTCTTACCATCCCCAGAGTACCGCACGATAATGCCACTGCAATATCAATCTTAAAGATAAGAAAAGACCATGCTTTATCTTACAACATTCCCATTAAGGAGCGTCGTTGCCTCCAGAATGTCTTAAGCTTGAAGAAGTGGTAGATAATTTAAGTAATCACCTTGTTTGAACGTCAGAAATTGCAATATAAGTTTTTAAAGCCGACGCAGGGATTTTGGTTTGAATCCACTGCATTTGTAACTATGTGTTGTCCCTGGTCGCTATCTATCAGAATATCTTTAACACTGATGGGAAGGACTTGAAGACCACTGGAGGCAGAATTACTCAAAAGACGAAAGTTACAAGTCCTACAAATCCACCACCATGACAACTGCAACAACGTGACTGGGGTATACAACTTATTTTGGGGAGTCAAATCATAGTTCAAACTAAATAAATACCAAACTATTATATGGTATATATCAATCTAAAAAAAAACTACACTCCCCGAAAATCACAGATTTTATGGCATTCAGACCTGCTGAAGAATAACAACATGGGTATGATTTATAAAGTAGAATCTATGCTTTATGAGGACACTAGCTCACCAGACATGTCTGCGCATGTCTCAGGGGACATTTCTGGCCGCAATATAGCGCACAGACATAGCAATCAGGGCTGCCCGTAGGAAAGAACATTAGATACACTTTAACAAGGCTTCATAAAAAGTAATAAACCGTATTTCAATCTTTAAAATTCTACTTCACCAGACACTCACATGGGGCTACTTTATAACCGAGTCGTTAAGCTCAAACTCCCAGACAAGCTCGTTCTATGAAATAAAGACATTAACGTTGACCCCAGTGTTTTGTTTTTCTAAATTTATATAGCCGGTACGGTATAACCGCCCTTCAGCGTATGTACACCAGCTTCGCAGGTACGCGGCGCGGCAGCAGCTGGTTATATTACACTCAACGATCTGTCACACCTTACTTTTGCACATCTATCTACAAGCGTTCATTGCAATTATCCAGAGAAGATGCCCCTACTGTGCTTGGTGGTAACAAATTCCACTCTACGATAGTTCTGGGAAAATACGAATTTTTGAACACATCAATCCAAGATTGATAACTCTGGCAATTAGAGTCATGGCTGTTTCTGGATTCTGTTTCACTGCGCGATTTTGAGGGATTGGCTGACGTTCGCAGGTAACCAAACCCTGTCCAATTAGTAACATGACAGAGTAGATTTTCAGGCAAAACAAATACGATCGACTCCCTGATGGCGGTTTAGAAAATAGACGACCTTGTATGAGCTGTACTGATGATAGATCCATGTTACATATGCATTTTGACAAACTCTTGCTAAACCTGCATATTCACCATTACCAAGATAGCCACGGTGCCATTCTTCGCAGTTACCACTGGTTCAATCTTTTCCGTTGCTAACCGTGGTCAAGCGAATAGATTGTGGCAGTGGTTAGTACTAGCCTCCACCAGGCCCTCCTAAAGCCCCCTTTAACTTTTAAGCCCCGTTTACAAATCAAGAATTTAGCTCGGCCGAGTTGTCAGCGAGCTTTAAATTACGAGGAGGCATGACTCTGATGCCTACGAACAAATGACAGAGTTTCTTCGTCGGCATCAGGGTCATACCTCCTCGTAATTTAGAACTCGCTGACAACTCGGCCGAGCTAAATTTTTGATTTGTAAAGGGGGCTTATGGGGGTGCGGGGATCGTAGAATTTGGGGGAAAAAATTGGGAAACTGTTCACGCTAAGGTAAATGTTTCCCCTTCTGTGCGGCCGGCCAGCTCCTCCGGTGACAAAACTCCCCTGGCAGATTATCATCTCCCTAAAATAGCCCAAACCGTCTAAGCTAGACTAGGTTAATGATACCTTTACATGTATGTTGCGTCTTTATTGAGAAATGTGCATAGCTCTGTTGGTCACAAAAGTACATGTTTTGATAAAGGTCCTCATTCAGTATTTATTCTGGCGTTCAAAAAATTCGTTGGTCGTTGATATGTTCCGCCGGGTTTACGTACGTTATCCAACAATCATGAAAAATACATTTCTTGACAAGTCCTGGCGTCTATCGAGTGTTCGTTTATCGCGGGGCCCTGTCACACATACGGGCAGGTAACATGACGACAGTACAGCCCCAGGTGCTAGATCCTAATTCCACCTGATTAGGCTGGTTTAAGTGCAACATATCAGGTGTCACTAACGCATCAGGTGGCAAATTCTATAATTTAAAAAATTCTCTAATCTAATGTTTCTGTTTACGCATTGTTATAGCCGCTCATGTCCAGACCAGCAAGACAATAATCACTTTGTCATGATGTGCAGTAGGTACAATGTTTCACGTAATGAGTTATTCACTTTCCTAGAATCAAATACAACAGGTTTTAAGAGACTCAATGATACAGACAGATTTGATTATATATTCAGATGTAATAACTCCCACAATGCTAAAATAGGCAAATATATAAAAGACTGCTTTGTCATAAGAAAAAATGCCGAAACTCATAATTAGCCCCACTCGATTGTAATACAATATCAATGATTTAGGCTAGCTCTTACTGTTCTAGAAATTAGGATGCCAATTATTTCATTCTATATTCATAATCTGCATATGTACTAAGTTTGATACTTGTTTTAGTAATAAGGATGATAAGTCCGTTTCTTCTTTTTTTGCCATACATTGTACCGTGTACGATCGTTGCGCAATAAAGTTCTTCTATGAAAATTGCCGAGTATGGGGCGTCACGAGTGCAGTGGTTATAACGTATAAGCAAACATTGGCTGAAAGAAAATACCAAGTGCATACGGAATGTACAGATACGGCAGATCATGGAAGGGATGGTTGTCTATGGAAGGTAGTTCAATGGACGTTGCGCTTTATAATTGACACAAGACCATAGCATGTCCAGAAAAAGGAACAGAAGATGTAAAAACAGAACGTTCCGCTGCAGTACCAAGGAAAGCTGCTGCAAGGCTCAAAATCGACCTCGTACTTGTTTTTTTTTTTAAATGACCCACATACCAGATACAGGGGAAAATTCTTATTTGGGAAGCCCATTTTTCAGCACAATATTCAAATATAGTACATTTCATTGTCTAAGTACCGCGGATTCCGGAATTTCGTAGGGTGATGCTCATTCATCCACAAAATTAATTTCTAAGGCCTTTATATAAAGGGGGATTGAACTCCAAAAACAGGTGTTCTAGTTCTGCATATAATGTTTCTCTGAATCCTTTCGCCCTAACGTTAGTCTCCAAGCAGACCCTACAGTGCCTAAAGATGGTATCAAAGCTGACCAAGGAGTATAGCCGGCACCTGGTGCCCGTTTAACTCTCTTTGGCCTGCTATCTCCCTTTGGCCGGCTATGCTCTTTGGCCAGCTTTGATACTATCTTTAGGCACCGTAGGGTCTGCTTGGAGACTACCTAACGTATCAGACTAGGAGGCAGTTACATTATACAACAGCAAACTTCGGATACAACCTCACCCCTATTTGCCCTCCGGATAAATTAGAGTCGGTTGCATCATTATAATATTTTATCGCGAGCAATCGTTGGAAATCCTCAACTTGGGTGATATTAGAAATGTTAGGTTAATATCTTGACAGTACTTTGGAACGTGTTTCTGGATACTTGTACGTCAATTTATAGCCTAATGTCATTTTTTTCGGGTGCGTATCTCTCTGACTATATCTCTCTCTATGTTCTGTCCACATGTGACAACGCGATAACTCGAGAATGTCTGGATGTATTGTCTTCATATTTAGTATGTGTCTTCATGTTTAGTATCTGTCTTCATATTTAGTATGTGTCTTCATATTTAGTATGTGTCTTCATATTTAGTATGTGGGTACTGCCTCACACTAAAAGGCACTTACATCATACAACAGCAATATTCTGATAACCTCCCGATTAACCGCCGGATAAATTAGAGTCGGTTGCATCATTATGATATTTTATCACCAGCAATCGTTGGAAATCTTCAACTGGGGCGATGTTGGAAATGTTAGGCTGATCATAAAACTACTTTTGTAACGTGTTTCTGGATACTTGTACGTCAATTTGTAGCCTAATATAATTTTTTTGTCGGGTGCGCTTCTTTGACTCTCTCGTTTTTAATGTCTCTCTGCCCTCTCTCTCTGTTTTATGTCTACATGTGGCAACGTGATGACTTGAGAATGTCTGGATGTGTTGTCTTCATGTTTAGTATGTGTCTTCATATCAAGTATGTGTCTTTATATTTAGTATGTGTCTTCATATTTAGTATGTGGGTACTCCCTAACATTAGGAGGCAGTTACATCATACAACAGCAATATTTTGATAACCTCCCGATTAACCGCTGGATAAACTAGAGCTGGTTGTATTATTATGATATTTTATCACGAGCAATCGTTGGAAATCTTCAACTGGAGCGATGTTGGAAATATTTGGTTGATCATAAAATTACTTTTGTAACGTGTTTCTGGATACTTGTATGTCAATTTACAGCCTTAGCAACTTGATAACCTTCGCGAAGGAGGATTTTTGGGGGTGTCTCTCTCTAATTTTCTGTCTCTGTCTCTGTTGTCTGTCTATATTTGAACACGATGACTAGAGAATATCTGGACATGTTGTCTTCTTATTTAGCATGTGGGTAGGTCTTTAGCGTGTGTATATGTCCTGCTCCCTGTTCTTTTTTTTTGAGCTGCTGTATCTGTATCTATATAGCCGGTATGACCGCCCTTCGGCGTAACACAGCTTCCTAGGCACGCGGCGCGGCAGCAGCTGGTTATATTTTACTGAACGACCCGTCACACCTAACGTTTGCACATCTACCTGCAAGCGCTCTTTAAAACTATCCAGAGAAGTTGCTCTTACTGTGCTTGGTGATAACAAATTCCACTCTACTATAGTTCTGGGCAAATACGAATCGACTTAGGTCTTTTCACTCCCATGGGAATAAATAGTTAAGGTCAAAATAATATCTCATCATTCTCACACATGGGGAGGCTGAGGGGGGGGGGGCTGGATTCTAAATGGTTGCTTTCTTTAATAAGATGGGATAAAACTTAACAAATTTGGCTGATTTTGTATTCATAAAAATGTGGCCTTTTAGAAAATTTGCAAAAGTATATAAAATAATATGTATATAAATGAATTTATCACATGAGCACATCTTAAAGTTCACTTCAGGTGTAAACACGTTTTAACACAAACAAATTGTTATTGTACATTCTTGACAAAATGAGTCTGGACGGGATCAAAGACAAACATGTAAAGCGTTCAGCAACGTAAGGTCACGCAGCAAATACTTCGAAAAACATCAGCATCGCTACAAGTGCTCGTGAGCGCGTGTGTTTGAATATGTAAACCGGTACTGATTGGTCTGGTCCCTTCAGGGAGAGCGGAAAATATCAGGTTGGCCTTTAGCAGACTTAAGAAGTCTGTGTTGAGGAAAGTGCACGTGGCATCGCGGCGATAATGGTAGATGTTCCGGGCTTTAACGGATGGAGCAGACGATCACTTGTAACGATCTCCCCAAGCTGATGCAGCAGACGTTAGACATCGTTTCTACACATTAGGGTAGTAGAATGGGCGGCCGAGGGCACAGCTGGATGTAATGTATTACCTCGGAACGTCGTTTTGCACCACAGTCTATTACTCATACCCTCTACACTTCATTCCACTAGGGTTGCGACTTTGGTGCAACCTCGTTGCGACCGGTCCCTGATATTTGACATATGGCTCAACGAATTTCAAAGATAAAACATACCAAAACATGAATACAATCTATTCAGGCATTCTAGAGGTGTGCTGTCGACCATCCACAAACATACATACACCCACACGTACACGCAAACGGAACCCAAAACATACCCTTTTTTGAACCGTTAAAAAAATCTTTTCACGCTTTGTGTTTTTTTTGTTGCCTTTTGAGTAATAGTTGTACATTCTGCTTGATATTCTAATTATGAAGTAAAGGGTTAGACAAATTCAAGGTCAAGCTAAGGTCGAAGCTTTAGCCCAGCCTGATCGCCGTCTGGGGGAATGGGGCCCTTGTCACGAAGGCACTGCACAAGCCCCCCCCCCCCCATTTGACAATGCTGTTTCTGCGACATAAAACGGATGTGTAACCTTCGATGTAATACTGGGTATATCATAAATTATAGGAAAGTGTGACTGAAAAGACCACAAAACACACAAAGCGTAAAAAGATTAGGCTTTTTTCTATAACTTCGTCGGACAATCTGTCAAATTTTGGGTCGCAGAGAGCGCGCGACGAGTTCAAAGGGGGTAAAACTGACAATGTGTAATTTTTAAGTTTTAGAGTGTTTTTTGAATCCTGCGTTTGTGCGGGTAATAACCAATGAACAATGAATTGTTCTAAATTAAGAGATCTTTGTATAGTCACTTTCAAAATGTTTTCAAAATATCTGAATAAATTCGAATTTTCACTCTTTTTTTTCTTCGATCAGTTGTGATAGATATTCTACTGCTCGATGTTGCAAACATTGTTTGAAACTCTCGCGGTGGCCTCGAATGGACACCAGGTGATGTATCATGTCCAATTTATGGGCCATACAGCTCCAATTCGTGGCGTTGAATGGTCGCCCGAACAGTCTCCATACAGTAGAAAGGACCCAAAATGATGTGATGGGATGTGATACTATGTCTCGGGTAGACGTTGTTATCGCCAGGTGTTTTCTCGCAATGTTGTCTGAGATAAGGCCCTGCCTCGTAGCCCCCAGATTTTCTCTCATGTCTGGCTCTCTGCCGGAAATTGTGCGCCGTTATCTTTCAGAGCGGCCTCGCTCTAAGACTTCAAGTCTGAATACTTTTGTCTCGGGAATATCACAGGTCATCTCCAGTTCAAGTCAAACTTTTCTTTTTCGTGTCTCCACTTTCTGCCTCATGTCTAGAAAGATGTGACCGATAAGAAAATCAAGCCAAAACTGTACTTGTGACCACCTCTGCATGAAAACAACCATGCAGGACTACTAGTACTGCAACGCTTTAGTTGTTCTTTCCTTTCAATACAAGAATTAAGAAACATGTACACCGTGAGAATTTTTGTTTTTCTTAAGTATTACTGTATTGACTAGCCTAAGTATCAGCCTGGTTAGTTTACCGGGGCTACCAGTAGGATTGGACCCCCGGTAAACTACCCAGGCTGATACTTAGGCTGTTCGTGGGCGTATTATTTTGATACAGCACCCACTAAAGGTTATATAAACAATAAATTTAAAGATCAAAGATGAAAAAAAAACTGTTGATGAAAAAAATGAATGTCCACGTTTTTGACAGAGGGGAGAAGCTATTGTTGATTATGTCTAATTGTAGAAATTGTTTGACCTTAAGAGATAAGATATCAGGTATCCATGACAGGTTTCCAAGAAATGTGTGGGTAGAGATTAAAGACGCCTCTGTCAGTCATATAGGGGTATCAGAATTGAATCGTCAGGTGTGGAATCGGAGGCTAGGTTCTGCCTATGGCTTATATTAGATCCGGGGTGCGAAAGCGATATGTTATGGCAGTGCGTGGGCTTTGCTATGTCTGTGTATGTAGAAAGATAAACCGATGAATCAAGAGTTGACGATATCATGATACACTTTGTTTTAAATTGTCCTAAACTACACATTGACTACCCTGTTTTGTTTTTTTAAAACGTATGATGTTCCCAAAAATTTTGTATTTGATTGTGCAGACATTTACAGATTGTGCGTATCAAGATAGCTGAATTTTATACCAACCATATGCGACTACCCCGGGCCCAATTACGAAAGTCGCAGTTTATATAAAATATAGAATACCCAATAACCGCCTCATAGCGTGACACATCAGGTTTGTATTGTACTGAACAGTAAAAGCTGCACATCCGGACTGATGAATTTGATATTCAACCAAAAATAGGTACACATGTTTACCCGAGTGAAGTGAGGAAATTCGTGCCTTTCCAAAGGACGCAGTGGCGGGGTATGTCAGGGGATTCGAACCCAGGATCTCTGGGTTCTGGGCCTAACACCGTACCATTACGCCACGTGATGCCACGTTGCTGACGACTAACTCCCAACTAGGTTTTTTTACAGGTAAGGTGTACCGGTACAAAACCGGGTTTTCTTGATGGACCGGCCCAGAAAAAACGGACCTGAAAAAAATCAGTGGACCGGATGTTGGAGCGATTCAAAAATCAACAGATTATGTCGGCAGGCGTTCACGTGTTTGGGGCTTACAAGAAAAGAATGAGAGTGAAGTAGAGGAGAGGAGAGTTGATAGTCATTTTTACCAAGCTTCTATGGCCAAATTTGGTCTAAAACAGAGGCAGTTTACAGGTTGTTTACATGACGATAGAATTCTACAACGCCAGTGGGCATCGCATGCTCCACCAAACAGAATTCTTATAGCGAAATGGACCATTGTTTTGAGCATCGCCTATTTATTAGTTTTCACTGATAATTAGGTCTAGGTTCAGGTCCGTACCTGGACCTAACCCTCTGGACATGAACAGTACCCGTACCTGAATTTTCTGTACCAGTACCCACCCCTACTCCCAACCATGGGAGTGGCAAAGGGCCAAAAGTTGGCCGCTTTCTCTGTACCCCCAGGGCTCACGTGGGAAAAGTGGTTGTACACGTCCCCACAAAGACAAGGGAATCAGAGGTTAGGCTCCAGCTGGTTTTTAAACGTTTTTAGTCGTTTTTATCGGGTTTTCTATTTTGTATTGTACCTTGTATTGTCAAAACCTACCTGGCGTACTTGACAAAAAATGACAAAATAGAAAGCCCGATAAAAACGACCAAAAAAACACGTTAAAAATAGCCTGAGCCTAATCTCTGTTTGGAGAGTAGGAATCATCTCGTGATCTTTGACCCATGTGTGTCCTACTTTCTTGCAATGGCCGGCCATTTTTTTCTTAAATCAGGGTCAGTGAGAAATATACCTTCCCGACTGGCGTTCGATAAGTTCTGCGTCGCTATCAAATAAACAAAACAAGTCTCGATTTCTAAGAAATTAAAGATGTTCACACATTCTCTGATGTTAGGTGATCAATAAAGTGTGACGTATGTGGTTTAGTACAGCATGTGTCCCTAGAATTTAGTAAGGGATTTTATTCTTAGCTTTACGTCGTGCGGTGTGAAAATTAGCCTGGTTACCAAACCCCATCCCGATCTCAAAGTATCTATCGTGCAACACGAAAGATGTTTTTGAGGTTGGGGTATGGTATCCAAGCTATGTGAGAATAAGACCATTCATTCTACTCGCATACGTACCCCGGGGAGTTCGATAAAGAACAAAGAGACAGTACATTATCACCAAGCACGCAGCCAAGCAATTAACCCGCCGCCACGTTACGAACGGGAGACGCAAATAAAAAATCGTCTGCCTTCGTCTCATATGCGTGCGGGCATGACATGACGACGCTGGGGGAAACCTTTGTTTTTTCTCGCATTGCCGGTAGCTCTAACGTAACGATTCAGGCTGTTACTGTGTTCAAGGTGTCAGACCCATATCGATTACCCCGGATCTCAAAACATGTTATCTTTAACAGTGCATCTTATAGAGATAAATACAGGTCAAACATGGCCGTTTGTTTTTCACCTGTCTGACCGCGTTCATGTAGTTACCGCAGCGCAGCATGACGACGCCGGTTCGGAAGGTTTTCCCGCCGGGAAGACTTCATACACATCCCGTCTCACAGACTATCTCATAACATAGGGTCGGTCTCCTGCCGCACATATGTCATACATGGTAAGTAACGGCGCCGACCTGTTGCTCTTTACACTGCCTAGCTACCACCCCCCTCCCTTAAGAGATCCCCACCTGTAGCTACACGGCTGTACGCACCTGCCAGCGGGCTGGGAGCGCTGAGGGCGATCAGGAGCAGCAACAGGTTGCAGGAGCGGAGGTCGGCTGTCCCAGACATCGGGGTACGTCTGACGTGACAGCGGTACTTAGAGCTCCATTCTCCCCTCGCGATCGACACAGAGTGTATGTGCGAGAGGCAAGCTGTGGACTGCAGTACGCACACCTACACACCTCGCCGCCGCGCAACCAATCCGCTGAATTGAAAGACCTCGACGCTCTTAGATACGTACGGGGTGGAGCCCCTGTCGGTGCTACGGGCTTTTCTGTAAGCTGTGCCTCCTACATATGTAAGTATTCTGGCGAAAAGAGAGCATGGATTCGTTCAAAACGTACAGACTTGCGTGCAGGGACCAACCAAGCAGTACGTCACGTGATATATGCGGGGTAAACAGTGGGCGGGGCTCTACCGCAGGTGAGATAATTGTCATGTGGCGACAACAGCAATTGTTCGAACGACCTTGAAAAAGAGATCAAATTTATCGTACGCTCGCTTGCTTTTTCCGAGTCCTAACAAAATGTTGCAGATTGGATTTCGAATAAAGGAGTGTTATAAGAATTTTTTCTTACACATACAACCATACATGAGTGTTGATGATAATTTGTGTACACAAAAAGAAATCCCCTCGAAGAAAATGAGACAGTCCGGTCAGTGACCGCGGTCGTTACGTGAGAGTGCTCGAGCACCGGCACGTATTTTATCTGCTGCATAATATTATACTATTGTCTAGTAGAAGTCACTGAACCCGAAGCTGAACCGGACATGTACAGAACGTAATAATATGTCCCGAGGTGTCCGCTGGCTTTTTGTCAAACGAACGGAGTGAATACTGTGACCTCACTTCGTGATTTCAGACTTTATGTATGTATTTGTATGCAAGGCTTCATCTGTATCTGTATGTTATTGTATCTGTTTATGTATTTGTATAAACTGTATGTTTTTAATTGTCTGAGCCCTGCTAGATTAGCTCAATCTGAGCTAAATGGTGTCCAAATAAACCCATAGTACCGCCATGAAGAGTCCGTGTTGTTTTCTTCTGTATAACCTGTATTTCAGGTGAAATCCTAGCCATGATTCACCATACACCCTCCGGCATGTGGGGACCCACATTCATTCTGGGAACACCGGTCACACACCACAGCTTCGTTCGTTCACTCGGGATCAAAAGACTAATTCAAAATCCTAACTCATCCAGTTAACAGAGATAGAACTTTATAGCACGACAATTGTATATGATACAATGTATGGCAACAACTATTACACAAAATACAAAACAGAGGTATAGGATACAGCTTAGCAACCTAGTTAACATAACAATAAGGGCTAACATAGATCTAATTCTTTGGTATAGTATTACAATGGAGTAGGCTAATAATTAGTTACGGTATTCTTTCTAATAGCAGAGCAATCCTTGATGTATTTGCCTATTTTTACATTATGGGAGGTCTGACATCTAAAGATATATACAAATGGGTTTGTGGCATCGAGTTTCTTGAAACATGTTTTACTTGATTCGAGAAATATGAATAATTCATTACGTAAACTAGCGTATCTAGAACATTCCATTATAAAGTGAAATTCATCTTCAATATGCTTTGGGCAGAATGGACAGAACCTTTGGTCAGGGGCTATATTGTAGTATCTTCCTGTTTCAATAATCAATTTATGGCTACTGATTCTTAACTGAGTTATTGCTGTACGAATTTCAAAGTTATTTATATCATTAAGATATTTTTCTTGTTCATAAGATTCTTTTGATTTGCTAAGAAAAGTATGCCCCAAACGGCGCGTCACACCAAATTGCTTCCTTTGTTGAGTAAACCGTAGTCCATTGTGTCTTTATCTGAGTCAATATCTGTGTCACACGTGTACGGATGTAGCTACACCGTGATCTGTGTTGTGGTGTCAACTTAAGTAGTGCAACGAGGGTCGCGCGTGGCAACACGTTTTTGTATTCTGTGTCTGACTCTCTGCAAGATTACTACAAACATAGGATAATGGGGGAGGGTTGGGTTGCGGTAATACGAATACGGCAGTACATTAACTGGCAGTCGTATAACTGATTATAAACGCACAAGAATGATAATAATGATATGTTTATTGCAAATTCATGCCCGAGGGCTAATTGCAGGTACAAACAACATGTATAATAAGGAAAGTACAAAGGTGCTAGGAACTACATTCTATGGCTATGCTGTGCTATTTAAGTGTACATTGTACTAGTTTTCTTGGGTTTGACTTCTTCTTTTTAGGTAGTGGTTGACGAATTTCTAACAGAGCCAATTAGAATTAAAACGTTTTTGAACCCCACAAGAAATTAATTTAAACCACCGAATATTGTGTATCACTTGCAAAATATAATCTCGCCTTTAATATCACATTGCCTATCATTATTCACAATGTTGCATTTGTCTTAAAGTCGGTATGAGACATAATCAATCACATGTCAGGTACTCTGACGTCACAGTGACGTAGGCTGCACAGCGGTAAACATGGTTACAAGTTCTTGGATAGCTGCAACATCGTCATATGGTAGCCTTTGATACAAGATAGTGATTTAATAGGCTATAGGAAAAGGGGGCCCTGTCGGGTAGTTCACGGGCTGTTTTTTGCACTTTCGAGCGTGCCCCCTAATCTCCAAGCAGATCCTACAATGGCATAAAATAGCACCAAACTGTCCAAGGAGTGCAGCCAAGAGGTGTCTATTTGCCATGCCACGGTAGCGAAACACACTCCTAAGCCGGCTTCACTCCTCTGCCAGCTTTCTCTATCTTATGCTACCGTAGGATCTGCTTAGAGATTACGTGCCCCCTACGTGGCCCCGTGGTACACCTTGCGGCTCCCGGGCTATTTTGGGGTCCTGCCGGGCACCGGGTTTCAATTTAAGTCGGACTTCAAATAAGCCCTGGGCCCTGTAACAAATAGACGCCGTGACCTACCCGTGGGTAACACTGAGTTTACGACCTCCCAGGTATCCGGCAGTTCACCGAGACAAATATGTGGCTTCGGAGCCCGACCGGTGCTACATCCCTGACGGGCACCGGTGCAAATTGCGATCTAAGCCTTGCTATGAATGTTCATCTGTCAGAGAGTGCCCTCTCCCCGTATTCGACAGTCCACCCAGACAAATTTGTGACTTCGGAGCCAGGTCGGGGCTACATCCCTGACGGGCACCGGTGCAAATTGGGATCTAAGCCTTGCTATGAATGTTCATCTGTATTTGTAATTCACATTATAAAAAGACAGCTGGGTATGTCCCCAACTGGGTTAGATAAAGCTTACCTTTTTTTTATTATCACATTGTGGTATGTAATGCGTATCTGTCATCAGTACCTGTTTTATGAGAATGCACCTTATTTCAGGGTTACGCCGCGAAACTACTTATCACTCCTCGTATGAAAGGAAACAAAACTGTTACAACAACTAAAGAATATGACTTGAACAAAGATTGGACATAAGGGTTTTCTTATACACAGACTGACATCGAAACGTCAACAGGTTAGAAAAACTGGTTGTGTATAAGAAAACCCAATATGTCCTATGATGTCTGATGAAATTATTTTCGGTTGAACAAAGATAATCAGAAACTGATAATGTAGATCAGTTTTTTTGCTATAGCAGTGATCTGTTTTGCTTATTAATTTTAGCAATATGCGCTCTGTGACAGAAAGAACATGCCAGAAATTGCTTTCATCCATCTGTTGCTTTTATTAGATTTTGCAAGGGCGTTTTATAACGTTTTTAACGTTTTATAACGTCCTTGATATAACGTCCTTGGCGCGAGTGGCGCTTCATATGTCTAGAGGCTTGTATCTTGATGACTAATTCTGTATTCTATCCCAGTTCTTGTGATATATCAACGACAATTAAAGAGGAAAAAACGGGCTACGACTGACTGCCGTACGTGCCGTTTCATGCAAATTTGGGAGTGACGTAGTAGGGTTAACTCATTGAACTAGAAATATGATTTGGCTTCTTCATTCACACGGAATTCCTGCTATTACTACATTCCTTTTTTACATTTTGACCCGGATATTTGACAGAATAAGGTTTCGACCGCATTGAATAAACATTAAGCGGCAAAAATCTCACTACACGTAGAAGTGAGATACAAAAGTTTAATTTGTAAAATGTATAATTTTCTAATGATGTTTTTACACTATAGATCATATCACAGTTATATAGTCATAGCTTTTACAAATTTAATGTTGGTCGTTTCGCGGTTTTTATCCTATAGCTGTGTAAAGGGTGTTGGGCAATATCCGCATTCACTAGGATTCAGTTTGTACTGATTGAATGTTACGCAAGTTGAGTAGCTACCAATGCACAAAATTCAATACGTTAAACCCTTTATAAGTGCGGCCTGCATACATAAGTCATCTGCACCTCTCACTGGGGTCAATACAGAACTGACACCTTTTTACTTTGAAGACGTCTGGAAGAGGCTCTAAGTAGTCTTGGTGACGCCAACGTTCATTTCTTAAAGTGCATTCCCCGTTTCCTGCTTTCTTTAGATAAGGGCTTAATTCAATTGAAAAGCGTATTTCTTCTCAACCCAATGCTTCTGCTGAAAGTGCTCAAAATGTTAAAGTGTCCTTTATTCGAAATAAAATCTGTGAAAAAATACAGACAATTTCATGTATGGAGAGCTAGAGCGGCGGTTCAAAACACTCTCTGATTCCAACTGAATAAGATCAGTACCCAAACACACTTCTAGGCCGGCTTCACTTCTCTGCCAGCTTTTGATACTATCTTATGCTACCGTAGGATCTGCTTGTATATTCATGGCCAGTTACATGTGCCTTGAAGTTCAGAGGTACGGTAATAATAAGGTAAATAAAGGGCCAATTCGTTATCGTATAGAGCCGTTGCCTAAAACGGTTCTCCATACAATGTTGGGAGAGAACCCTGTGGTCCTTGTTTTCGAGGCCCATTATCGCTTCGAATCACCCAACTGCAATCACCATTTGGAAACCTGGTATGATTTTCAAGCTCAAAGGATCACCGACACAGGCATGCATATGTGCTTGATCTCCCTATATACACGACTGTTTTAAGGTGATATCTCACTGCACTTGGGGCACCGGTGCGACACTGAGGGGTAGCTTCCTTCACCGGCCTCTCTGGGGGCATTGGCGTAAGTTATTGAGGGGTGTATCATGATTTTAAACTGGGAATACGCCGAGAAAGGAAAAATACCGGGAAATGAAAAATGCCGGGAAAGGAATATTTGCCGGAAAGCTTGTACTCGCCCCCAGCGATATTTCTCCTTTCCCGGCGTATTCCCAATTTAAAATCATGAATCACGCCCCCCCCCCCAAAAAAAAAACTTACTTACGCCAATGTCCCCAGAGAGGCCGGTGAAGGAGGCTAATTGCGTGGTTCGTTCACTGCGGTACTGTTGTGTTGTTTTCGTCGATTTTTATAATTAATGCATATAGCGTAATACGTAAAAGTATGACTTAAAAGACAACACAATACACAAAACGTAAGAAACTTCGTTCTTTAATTATCCCTGAAATTGGCTGAGTATCTTTCGAACCCCGCAGTGCCACACCGGTGCATCAAATGCAGCGAGATACCACCTTAACTGTCATTATTTACTTTGGCTTATTTCAAATAAGCAAGAGACAGTTTGCTTGCCTAGAAGAGCAAGTTCACTATGGGGGGAAATCTGGTGGAACACGAATCCAGACGTTGCAAAATAATCAAACTGCAACAAGATGAATAGTACGATGGGAAAGTTCTTCTGAGCATGACCTACAAGAGAACAAAAACAAATCATGGCCACAAGTTGGGCTGAGCTGCATTATCACGGTTGCCAGACTGTTAATGCTATAAGAACCCGCAGGAGTTCAAAAGAGGATAACACATAAGCCCGTCCAAGCCACCATGACTTGGCTGCGTATTATCCTCTCAATGCGCTTTCATTGAGTGATTGTTTGGTTAAATCGTTCTCCTCAGGCGATGCGAGCACATTTGTCAACATTGCCATTGTCAGAGTAAAACAGAATTGGTTATATATCCAATTTTTTAGCCCTACAAAATTATTTTGGGTACGCGTGCTATCTACAAAGAGATGTAATAAGAAGAGAGAAGAAGCATGCAAACTGTAATAGATATGTATAGCTTTCCGATTACTTACTATGTACCAATCTGACTGCATTTAGCCCCAATGGGGCATGAATATGCAATAAACTTCATTGTCATTGTCATTGTCATTGTCAATAATATCGGGCACAAAACTTGACCCATTTTTTACCAAATATTTATTGAATGATTGAAGACCTTTATTGTACAGTTTTGCCCAACCGAGCTAAGTACAGGTCACAACAAGTCAAGATATATACATATAAAAGTATCACAAATCTAGTCTAACACAAAAGGTCGGCTTCTTCTCGCTTCTTGGTAATGGTAAAAATGTAGGAATGTATGGGTTTAGCTATTGTCGGTTTGTCAAAACGCATGAGAAATATAAACTTGTCAGTGCTACTCATGTGTCTAAAATGAGGGAATCTATTTTCTATATATAACTAAATTGAATATTTCTATCATTGACATACATATCGCAATCAACGGTTAAGTGCACATCATCTTCTACCATGTTTGAGGTACAAAATTAAACCTTTAACTGGTAACAAAGGATAACACCCCCGCTATCCAATTTTTTTAACCAATTTGAGGTGTTTATGACAGTTAATTTATGAACCTCTTACTGGGAACACAATGTGATAACCAACAAAAAATCTGACCATACATACAGAAATATTGTAATGGGACTATATTTCATCAATTGAATTATTGGGCCAAAATCCTTAAAAAGGTACTGTCTAGAGGTCTACCTCTAGCAGTCTGTTTCTGGAAAAAAATGGATTATATCCAAACATCACAACATAGATCCTCAACGTCAATTATTCGTGCCGATTTAGTGATTTAGTGATATCATTCTTAATTGATATAGTAATTACTAAGATGACAGCTAAATGCATTCGCAGTCACTGAAAGCAATGTCCATATGTATGAATGATACTTTAATGATCTATTTTTAATGAAAAAAATGAATTGACGTAGGATATAACTAAGGATATATGAGAGGATATAGAACGGCGTTCTGATGATGTATGATCAAGTGCTGTCGCCTGTATAAAATCCCTTCATTGGATGGGATTAGGGGCACCTAAAGACAGATTAGCTAGAACCACAGGAGCATCGCCGTGGGAGCACAGGCGTCTTAAGCTGGTATATCTCACTGCACTTAGGGCGCCGGTTCGGCACTGGGGGGTCGAAAGATTACTCAAGGAATTTCAGAGATAAAGAACAAATTCGTTTTGTGTATTTCACAGTCTTTTGTGTATTACAAAGCCAAACTTGTACGTATTACGCAATGTCTAAATTATAAAGAAATCGGTGAAAATAACACAACAGCGCCACAGTGAACGAACCCCGCAGTGCCGCACCGGTGCCCCAAGCGCAGTGAGACGCCATTGCGGGCTGAATTATAAGCTCGTTATGCATCAACTACATGTGTAAATATCTCGCAATGGTGCTCAAGTGACCAGCGTTTGTACATATAAGGTATATTGAACGAATATCATCATATAGCCAGACGAAGTTGACCAATCAGAAGGCGCCATCTCAAATTGGTTATGACGCCGTAACACATAGGATTATCGCGAACCGGGTTTTTAATGAATTTACAAGTATAGTATCAAAGGATCTGTGCGTCATATAGGAATTTGTATGTCTCATACGGGTTAGTTTGGATAGGATATATGACAATTACTAATAGCATCGTTCACTTCGCTTCGCTCACTCGGTGGATTTATTCGGTGGTTATGGCAAGTGACTGGGCCTTATGACACCAGATACAACTTGGGGGGTAATTAAACCTATATCATTAAATACATATGTATGATTTAATCTGTAAAGAAATTCTACAAAATATCTTTTGTAATTGTTAATAATATTCAATTGGGTATTTTTGAATATAGAGATAAGTTCAAAAAAATGATAGACTGAATCCTTAATTATTTTCCTGTGCGTTTCCACAACTCCCTCCATATCAGTAGTTTTGGTACTGGTCTACATATATTACCTCTTAATAAATGTTACCAGACGAAACCTACCCGAATAAGTATTGCTGATACTGATCAACATGAGAACGCGACATCCAACTGTAAGTAATATAGAAGGGGAGTAAATGTAGCCAAGGGAATATAAACATAGATCGGACCATATATAACAGAGAAATGATACACCGTGTGTGTAGGTGGGTGTCTTAATAATGGATCCGTAAATTCGTTATTTCTAGCTCAAGATTCAACTTCGTGAGGTGCTTCACATGCCATTAATAGCTTTTTTCTCCAGGTTTCTTCCGACCACGGAGGTACGTGTAAGAGGGTAACTACTTTAGATTCAACTTCGTGAGGTACATTATGTTCACCTGCCATTTATAGATTTTTCTCCAGGTTTCCTCCGTTCACTCACGTATGCGTAAGAGGGTAACGACTTTACGTCGTGACTAACTGGGTGCAAACGGCGTCGTGAGTTCATCTTTAAGTTCACGAGTAACGCCACCCGGTACCAACGAGTACGTATGGAATGCAACCCGGTGTATTCCGTATCACCCGAGGTACCAGCCCGACCGCAAGTCGGATCGCCTAACGGTCGAACGTCGTGTTGTATTCTATTTATGTCATAACCAAGTCGAAAAACACTCTGATTTGATTGCCAAGCTACTCATAAAAAGGATGAAATTTGACACATTAATTGTTTCAACCTTCGCCAACAGCTTTGTCTTTAAAAACGTCGATTCGAGATAAATTCGAATAAAATAACTCAGTGGAGTGCGTGGATTGCCTTCTATTTTCTCAATGGAAGCTTGTGTGATACGTACGGAAAATTGTGTGATACGCACGGAAAATTGTGTGATACGTACGGAAAATATACACCCGGCCCGGAACACCCGTATCGAAGTTTATCGCGGCCCAGGTATGACATAGAATTAGATATACCTTGCGGCAATGGCGAACGTAAATCTAATGGTTGCCTGGGAATGCTTGCGATGTTTTTTTAAAAAATCTCTTCATCATTCATTGCACATTAGTGTTTGCCTCCAGCGTCAAACAAGATACACTGTTCTGTGTCACTGATCTAGTATAAATAAGCGGTTTATTAATGTCTAGGCTATACAGTTAGGCAGAAACGAATCAGAATAATGTTTGTCACCTTTTTCATCATTCATATAAATGGGTGTCCACTGTCTAAACTATTAGCATGACACGGTGTGCAAGGCTGACTACACCACCGATCGAGAATTAAGGTACTTTGTACAATACAGGCACGTTGAAATGAATCAGAATAAAACTTTTCTTTTGAATTATTCATATCATGAACCGCTTGTCTACTGTCAAAAACATTTAGACAAGCAATCTTTTCAAGGTTGACTACGCTAGCTACTGATCGAGAATTAGTGGTATATTTGTAGAGTGGGGGTAGGCAGAGATGAAGCAGAATACTACATATTTTTAGACTTAACGAATCCCCGGTACCGGTGGGACAGAGTTAGTAACTAACATGGGAGTCTATGATTTCTCCTAGCTCGATGTATCTTACCAATCTACAAAACTAATCCAATTAGCCTAGAATTTGGCTCAAATCCCATAAGTCCCTGGTTCGAGTGCCATGACACACGACTTTATACCATTGGAACATCCAGCAGCTTGTCTCGAATACGGAATTTCGTACCTGTAGTTGTACTTTGTAGAATAGCTCAGTACCAAAAAACAACTAAATTACACCTACCAGTAGCCAGTTGGCAGCAATGGCTGCCCGTTGCTTTGACCTCCACGTCCTTACGTACAACTTAATAGGGCTCTAACAGGGCATTCGTGGACTCGGCGATCAGAGTAATTACTAGTACCTCAGGTCATAGCTCAATAGTCTGTTCATTGGATTCCATGATTTCCATCCATGAGAAAGCCTACCTCCGGTCATATTTGCCCATGGGTTCGGATTAATGAGCGGAAGGCATCAGCATTAGGCTTGGGAAAAGATGCTGTTTTCCGGCTTCGGTCCTGAAAAGTTAGGGTAGGCAGGTAGGGATTCTCTTATTATGACCTCCATGAAATTTCATGGAGGTTACATTTTTACTAGCGTTTGTGTGGCTGTGTGTCTGCTTGTCTGTCAACAGGATAACTCAAGAACGGCTGGGTGGATTGATTTCATACTTGGTGTGTCGGAGGGATGTGACAAACACTAGAAATGATTAAATTTTGGGCCACCCTAGAGACTAAAGGCCCCCTCTCACTTGACGTGCGGCACGCTTGCGGCATTGCTGCGTTCGAAAACGCAGATGTACCGCCACGGAACCTAGAGGTGCCGCAAGCAAACCTAGAGGTGCCGCAAGCAAACCTAGAAGTGCCGCAAGCAAGCGCGACGTTTTTTAAAAAGTTTAAAAATAACGCAAGTGGCAAGATGCCGCAACAGTGCCGCAACAGTGCCGCAACAGTGCCGCAACAGCGCCGCAACGGTGCCGCAACCATGCCCCAAACAGTATCAAGGATATATTTTGCCTATTTTACACCAAGAATCAAAAGTAAACATCATTTTATCACCAAAAAACTATTTTAGATGCATTTCTAATAATTTTACAGCGGTTTTCGATCCAGTTAAAACACTGCGAATTCCAGAAAATTTACCTTGTATCCGTATTCAGGGTTAACTTAAAAATGCATCTTTTGATTTATTTAATGGAAAGTAGGTCAGTATTTTATACTTGAAAACAAAAAATAAGTAACTGGTTTATCGACTAACCTACGGATGTAGAGATAAAGGTTATCGTACAACTTTCAAAAAGAAATTATTTATGTTGGATGATAACGAGTTTGCGTTTGCGTTATAACGTTACAAGCTAATCATTGCTGGTAGCCTGCCACCGATAAAATACAAAATTGCAGTCGACATTCAGACCCATGGGCCATATTTTTCTCACTTTTTACAAATATGATAGACTTAGACATCAATAGGCTGGCAAGCCATCCGCCGACAATGAAAATACTCAGCGTCATACAAAAAAGTATGAAATATCAAACATTTTCATTTTAGAAATTTGCAAAATTGGTGAATAAACATATAAACATACATAATTACACATAACGTTACATGGTGCAAAACGTACACATCGAGTGAAATCTGGTATATAGTTCGTGTCCGTTCATTTGGGTCATTTCCTTTACTGTAAAAGTCTTTCAAGGTTATTTATAGCATATGTACCATATAATTCATTATCATAAGGGAAATCTTTTCATTATAAATCTCATTTTGGGGCATTCTCATCATTTTACGGTGATTTTTCATAAATTGACAACGCTGCAATTGTCAATAACATGTTCCTTTAGTCTAGAAACGCAACAGTGCCGCACGTCAGTGTGAGTGCAAGACAAAATCGGCGAAATTAACACAACAGTACCGCAGTGAACGAACGCAGCAATGCCGCAAGCGTGCCGCACGTCAAGTGAGAGGGGACTTTTAGTACTGTAGCGGAACTTTCGGTTTTGATATCACGCGTTCTGAACAAGCTATGGACACGATTTTAGGTGTTTGATAGCTCTTGCGCTTTCGAAGAAGTGACGTGAGTTTGGGCTCACTAGTTTGTTAATTGTAATTATTTAGATATACATTGTATTAAGCATTACGAATTTTGATAAGCAATTCTTACATCAACTGTTGAAAGCTTTACAGGGTCTGTTTTGAATTCCATATGTCAGGTCAAAGTTTTATGACCCTAGCTTTCCCGCGGTTGACGCAAAAAATGTTGGTTCTGCAGGTTTTGTCAGGTTCGGTCAGATAACCGAAAACGAAACGTTCTTTCCCAAGGCCCTAGATATATAGTTTTATTGCACAACCATTGTACGGGGTACAAAGTATGGCATCTACATAACTACAGTTCTATAACTTAACGCTTATCTAACTAATACAGAAGTTGTTGTATGGGATAAATTTCTTACAGTTATTGGAGGCTTTTACAATCATTGGAGGAATTTCTAATGTCTAAACCTTCTTTGATATATTTTCCTATATCTGTCATGCAGGGATTGTCACATGTCATGATGTATTTGAATTTGCACTTCAGGTCCATCGATATGAACCCTTGTGTATAAGATGACAGCCTTGTGTACAGAGAATTTCTATAGAAGGGTCTACGTGAGGGCAGGGGAACGCAGGGTAAGTCACGTATTTGTTCAAAACACGTTTAACTTTCGGAGTAGAAAAGGTCGTACCGCGCACTCGTGACATAACCTCCTTCAAGACTTCGGTTCATCGGTACATTTAGGTAATCACTACCTTACATAAACCTTTAATAAGCCTTAAGTTTGCTAACCCCAGGATTGCCTCCAAAGAGACACAGTATTTTTCGACCTTCATGTTAAAGGCAGACTAGGAGAGACGTGTCCTAACTTGGAAATACCTTTTTCCCAAGGGCAGACGGTACTAGAATGTAAGTCTTGCCAACACCATAAAGTATATCCTGAATGTGCTCATGATTCGTAAATATGCCGATTATAGTTTACCCTAGCCTAGCTAGTGGGTTTTTTAGATAACACCGTGTGACATTGAGATGGTTCTCCTCTCTTTATGACCATGTTTTCTTCCAATCATTGCAGTGCGAGAGTTTTGAATAACGGTTGACGAATGTAACCTACAGTTAAGACGTGCATGGTTCATGGAGATAACGCAGGTCTCGCAGCGGTGCCATAAAAGGGTTGAATTTCTGACTACAAGTACTTTTACATCATCCTGCCCCGAAGGTCTTGGGTAATAATACTGCAAAGTTGTGCAGATCTTTGAAGTGAAGCATTCGTATTTTCGTTGCTCCATAGGAGATGAACTTGAGCATGGATGTTGTGACATTGGTGACCTCTACAAGCGCTAGGGCGGATTGTGAATCACGGTACACGTCCTGTATGTCTTTTCGATATGTAGGGAGAACATTTGAAAAAAAAAACTCTTTGAATTTCTGTACAGTTGCCACTGTAACACAAGACAGGGCATCTCTCTCTCTCTCTGTATCTCTTTCTCTCTGTCTCTCTTTCTCTCTATCTCTGTCTTGCTCTCTCTCTCTCTCTCTGTGTCTCACTCTCTACATATCTCATTTGTGTTTTCATTGCTCTATTAGTCTATAGGAGATGCAGTTGAAGACGGATGTTAGCCATTTGGCGGATGATGAACCACGGTGCACGTACTGTCTGTCTTTTCATCATGTAGGGAGAACATTTGGAGAAAAACTGTTTGAAGTTCGGTACAGTTGCCGATGAAACACAACTCTCTCTCTCTCTCTCTCTCTGTCTCTCTTTCTCTGTCTCTCTGTCTCTCCGTCTCTCTCTCTCTGTCTCACTCTCTCTATATATCTCATTTGTGTTTTGATCCTATATAGGAGATGAAGTTGAAGGCGGATGTTAGCGCTATGGCGGATTGTGAATCATAGTGCACGTACTGTCTGTCTTTTCGATATGTAGGGAGAACATTTGAAAAAAAAAACCCTGAAATTTCGGTAGTTGCCGATGAAACACAACACAGGGCATCTCTCTCTCTCTCTTTGTCTGTCTGTCTGTCTGTCTGTCTCTCTCTCTCTCTATATATATATATTCTCTCTGTTTTATTGCTCTACAGGAGATGCAGTTGAAGACGAATGTTAGCGCTATGGTGGATTGTGAATCACGGTGCACGTACTGTCTGACTTTTCAAATTTCTCAACCTCTCTCTCTCTCTCTCTCTCTCTATATATATATATATATATGTATATATACATAGCTCTCTCTTTCTATCTATGTAGAGATAGATAGCTACAGATAGATAGATATAGTTTTATAAAGAAATATAGATACATATACATATATAAATATATATATAGAGAGAGATAGATGGATATAGATATAGATATGTATAACCTCTTCTATCATGTTTTCTATCTCCAGTTACCGTGAAGTGGGATATGATTTGTGGTATCACCTGGCCATGACTGATCATGTGAGAATCTCTCCTCCGGGACACAACTGGCCCTGGGTGTGTAATAAGCTTGTGACTGATGATATCCGTTCAGATATAATGGACACTGCACTTGGGGCACCGGTGTGGCACTGCGGGGTTCGTAGATGACTCAACGAATTTCAGAGATAGAGAACAAATTTTCTTCCGTTTTGTGTATTTTGTTGTCTTCTAGGTCATACGTTTACGTATTACGCAATATCTAAGCTATAACAAATCGGCAAAAATACCACAACAGTGCCGCAGTGAACGAACCCCGCAGTGCCGCACCGGTGCCCCAAGTGCAGTGAGATATACCACCTTAAGCCCGTGACTGATATCCGTTCAGAAACTGGACAACGTGAGCTGCTGTGGAGAGAGATTTACTGTGGGCAGAGTTAGGGTAGCAGAACGCAGTATTTTTCCGCCACCCCTGGAGTCTATGACGGCCGAAATCTGGCAGCGTATGTAAACACTGTAACGTGAAAGACAGCTCGGAATTAACTTCTTTATGGTTTTGAGTTATTTTGGTAGGTTATATCCTTGACTTCAACATATTAGGTTGTCGTCCTTGAAAACTGCACCCTGCTATGTCAACATCAGTGATCCTTAACTATATAAATCCCCATAGGCCGAAAACTGTTCTTCAACCTTAATCGAAGTGGACAATTTTGCAAAGTCCCCGGATGATGGAGCTGCGCATGGCAACGAATGATTGACAGGCGTATCACCCGATAATTTGCCTGGCTGGGCACCTTCGTAATTGGAAGAGGCGCGGAGATGATTCAAGGTTACACGCCTTGAACTTGCAAGGCGCCCAAGGCCACCGTCTTAATGGATGCCGCCGAATATGCAAGACAGCAATGAACTCAGTTCCTGGAATCGTGGGGTATAATAAGACTAAAATTTAATAAAAATTCCTCCAAGGAGCACAGGTATACAATTAATCATAGATCTGTAGGGAAGTCACCATGTGATTGTCAAATCCAGCAGGTACTAAAACGCCCCACATTTATCTGTATACGCCTGTATCCGACATGACGCATGCATCATCACGAAATGTATTTCGTTTCTCATTGAGTGATATTCATACCTCTGGGCTGTATCATTTTATACAGACAGAAATGGGATACTTATTGCCTTTTATCATGATAGTTTACAGTCATAGGGTGGTAGGATGGAAACAGATGAAAAATTCAAATCACCCTTTGGTTTTAGAAATGTTACAAAATTTACACCTATTTATATCTAGTGATTCTATTCTTAATTTCTTCCAAGGTTACCGGTTTATCCCTCTTTATAGATATACTAGTACCTTTTACAGAAAATAGCATGCATGAAAATCTAATCACTGACACTGAATCGAAGATTAACTGTAGTTTCCTATACAAATATTGGGCTTACGGAAATTTCTGATTGTCTAATACTAGTCTTTGTCAAGGAATGAGCAATCCACTGCTTCTGTGACGTCACGCTATGGAGATAAAACACGTGACTCTGTGAGCAGTGGATCATAAGATGCAGTCCAATTATTGTGTGGGAAATTTCAGTGAAACTTTGACACCTAATGACTTTTACCAAATTTCACGGTAAGACAATTCAATTAAACCGATATACCAACAGATTCCCAACATTGTTCTAAACGTTTAAGTTAACAAAAGTATCTTTCATCAAAATAATACTAACTTAAGGACCTGACCAAACAAATCGACAAGTCACCAGCTAAACATAAAACGATTCACAGACATACCAATCACTGTTCGACTAATAAGAGTAAGTTCTAATCAAGCCTGCTGTTCCAAAGTCCGCCGCCAGCTGGCGTTGCTGATTTGCATGCGTCGCTGACTATGGTCCAGGTCACCAAAAATGGCCATTTGGTACCAAACAGAGTATTGGCCGGATTTTCTTGTAGATCGGCGGGATCTTCTTGTAGATCGGTAGGGTCTTATACTTCGGTGGGGTCTTCTTGTAGATCGGCGGGTTTTTCTTGTGGATCGGAGGGGTCTAGTTGTAGATCGGTGGGTCTAGTTGTAGATCGGTGGAGTCTGCTTGTAGATCGGTAGGGCCTTTTTGTAGATCGGTGGGGTCTTCTTTTAGATTGTTGGGGTCTTCTAGCTTGTAGATCGGTGGGGCCTTTTTGTAGTTCGGTGGGGTCTTCTTGTAGATCGGTAGAGTCTTCTTGTAGATCGGTGAGGTCTTCTTGTAGATCAGTGGGCTCTTCTTGTAGATCGGTAGAGTCTTCTTGTAGCTTGTCCGGGTGTTCTTGTAGATCAGCAGTGTCTTCTTGTGGTTCGGTGGGGTCTTCTTGTAAATCGGTAGGGTCTTCTTGTAGATCAGTGGGGTCTTCTTGTGGATCGGTGGGGTCTTCTTTTAGATCGATGGTGTCTTATACTTCGGTGGGGTATTCTTGTAGATCGTTGGGGTCTTCTTTTAGATTGGTGGGGTCTTTTTGTAGTTCGGTGGGGTCTTCTTGTAGTTCGGTGTGGTCTTCTTGTAGATCGTTGGAGTTTTCTTGTAGATCGGTGAGGTCTTCTTGTAGATAGGTGGTGTCTTCTTTTAGATCGACGGGGTCTTCTTGTAGATCGTTGGGGTCTTCTGTTAGATTGGCGGGGTCCTCTTTTAGATCGGTGGGGTTTTCTTGTAGATCGGTGGGGTCTTCTTGTAGATCGGCGGGGTCTTCTTTTAGATTGGTGGGGTCTTCTTGTAGATCGGTGGGGCCTTCTCGTAGATCAGTGGAGTTTGTTTGTGGATCGGTTGAGTCATCTTTTAGTTCGGTGGGGTCTGCTTGTAGATCGATGGTGTCTTCTTGTAGATCGGTGGGGTCTTCTTGTAGATCGGCGGGGTCTTCTTGTAGATCGATAGGGTCTGCTTGTAGATCGGTGGGGTCTTGTAGATTGGTGGGGTTTTCTTGTACATCGACGGGGTCTTCTTGTAGATTTCTTGGGTCTTCTTGTAGATTTCTTGGGTCTTCTTGTAGATTGGTGGGGTCTTCTTTCAGATCTTCGGGTTTTTCTTGTAGATCGGTGGGGTCTTTTTGTAGATCTTCGTTTTTTTCTTGTAGATCTTCCGGTTTTTCTTGTAGATCGGTGGGTTTTTCTTGTACTTCAGTGGGATCTGATTGTGGTTTGGTGGGGTGTTCTTTTAGATTGGTGGGGTCTTCTTGTAGATCGGTGGGGTCTTCTTGTAGATCGGCGGGGTATTCTTTTAGATTGGTGGGGTTTTCTTGTAGATTGGTGGGGTCATTTTGTAGTTCCGTGGGGTCTTCTAGTAGATCGGTGGGGTCTTCTTGTAGATCGGTGGAGTCTTTTTGTAGATCGATGGAGTCTGCTTGTAGATCGACGGGGTCTTCTTGTAGATTTTTTGGGTCTTCTTGTAGATTGGTGGGGTCTTCTTTCAGATCTTGGGGTTTTTCTTGTAGATCTTCAGGTTTTTCTTCTAGATCCTCGTTTTTTTCTTGTAGATCGGAGGGTTTTTCTTGTACTTCAGTGGGATCTGATTGTGGTTTGTCGGGGTCTTCTTTTAGATCGGTAGGTTGTGCTTGAAGATGCGTAGATAGCTCGTGGCGGTCGACTATAACATCGATGTGTTCTTCCTGAAGATCAGTGGGGTTAGCTCGTTGCACGTTGAGGTGATGACGTCGTGACTTCATCGCCAGCCACACGACAAGACCGATGAAGATTATGATGATTATTGACGTCATCAACCCAAATCCAGCTCCAATCAGGATATGGATGGCGCGGTTGTCTTGAATGTAGAATCCTGCCATGTCGTCTTCTTTCTCGTGAGATTCCTGTGCGCCAGGAACAAATGGATA
This sequence comes from Branchiostoma floridae x Branchiostoma belcheri, assembly GCA_019207045.1. Classification (NCBI taxonomy): domain Eukaryota; kingdom Metazoa; phylum Chordata; class Leptocardii; order Amphioxiformes; family Branchiostomatidae; genus Branchiostoma; species Branchiostoma floridae x Branchiostoma belcheri. The sequence goes on along the minus strand of CM033035.1, from coordinate 5,608,834 downwards.
TTTACTATATCCCTTACTGATGATCTTCTTTAAACCCACCTTGCATTTTCTGTGAACGTCGTTAGAGGTCGCTTTTTCCTTGCAGGGGTCTTTTCTGACAGACGTCTCAAAGTCTGAGAGTGGTGGCTCTGAGACGGCGGCTTGTGTAGCGGTTTCAGTGAAGCCATTGGGTCTGCCTGTTGCGGTGTCGGATGGTGGAGCGTTTCTCCTGTGAACAGTGCTGGCCCAAGCCTCGTTGGTCGCAGGTACGGCCGGTGCCAAAAGTATGACATTTGTGACCGCTGCGAGTACTAGTATGATCAGATGTGCTGACCAAGACATGTTTCCTTTTGGCCTCACCAAGTCATCCGATCCCTCGGTAGCCACGTGGCCATACAAGGATTCACCTGGATGGAAGATGAAAATCAAAAACATTTTAAGGCCATGCAGATACAAAACATTTTATTAACTTTTCCAATTGCACAATTGTTATAAAAAGTTGCACTGGTTCGATTGCCAAACCATCCCTAATAAGAATTCCCTGCCCCCGCCCCTGGAATATGAAAAAAAAAATTAATAAGTTATTTTGGTTATGCTGGTAGAACCAAGGCTACTGGAAGTGATGTTCTCTTATGGGCTTCAATTAAAGTACGGTCATACCAGTTCTGGAAGATCTTGCACAACGTACAACCAAGGAGGTTGAAAAAGGGGAACCAACAACGATGCAAAGATGTACCAGTATTCTGCCCCCTCGGAAAGCTCTCCAGGACAATGGATGGCAGAGAGGGATTGGAGAGGGGAAGAGAGTAATGCACATTCGAGAAAATGACTACCATAAACAAGCCTAGCCTATAAACCTAGCCTTCATAGCAGGCTTTCGGGGCCCATTTTTTCTTCTTTTTGGCTCATAATACACTTTTGTTGGCCTTTCTTTTAGTACTGGGTCGCTTGTACTACGGGCCGGCAGTACGCAGCATCTTAAGTATACGTTTCTCGAGAAAGTAGTACTATAAAATCTTTTGAAACGCTTCCCATACCACGCCTAAGTCCGCACGACTTCAACATACTATTACTGCACATGTACCGTTACTACATTCATTGATATTGACCAGGCATGCCATCTAGCGATTCAAACCGACACTACAGGGCCGCTCCTGTTCTCGTTCCCGGGATATCCCAGGATACACAGTGCACGAGTTCCGTCATGACGTCACTCGTAAACATGGCGGAAGTGGGATTTACTTTGTTAGGACGCCTCTAGCTTTCAGCACGGATTTTCTCTTTCTCGGACACGCAATGGCGGAAAAACAGTGGTTAAAAGCTTCAGTAGGCGCTCTGTTAGGACTCCTGGCGTTCGGGCTGATGACTTATCAGTATTTGTGCCCGGGAAACTCTTGTGTTTCGCGTCCGGACCGCTACGTTACGTACGGCGGCGGTGACAGGCCCGACTATGCCGGAGCGGTGGACCGCTTGCTCCAAGAACCGCGACGAAAAAAGTACACGTTCCGACCGTCCACGCTAGACAGGGACGTGGACTTCAACATCTCAGGAAACGACGTGATCGTCTTCTTGCACATGCAGAAGACTGGAGGGACCACGTTTGGCAGACACTTGGTCAAGAACATGGACCTGGAGAGACCTTGCCAGTGTCGGCGAGGGCAGAAAAGATGCCAGTGTCTCCGACCAGGCACCGACCGGGACATCTGGCTGTTCTCCCGGTTCTCTACGGGCTGGTCGTGCGGGCTGCACGCCGACTGGACGGAGCTGAAGGACTGCGTTCCCGACATGATGGACAAGAAGGAAAAACAGCCCAAGAAACGAAGGTGAGATCAAAATAGGAAACGGAAAAAAATATGACTTCCCGTAGCGCAGAAAAAGACCAGGAAGTTTATGATAACGCTAAAAATATCATACTATAAACAACAACAGAATTTTGCTGTTGTTGTCTATCACAGCGTATAATGATATGTAATAGGAATATACGATATCATAAAGATATTGAGATTATGATATAAATCTCTTCATTGTCATTCTTGCTGAATCACAAACAGTTTCACGTGTTGTTTACTTTAGAGGTGACACATTTCACACATTTGGCCTCACTTGACACCGCCTTGTTTCCCGTCACTCCCTAACAATAAAATAGAGATTACACAATCATGGAAACTCCCAAATGCCTCTTTGAAATTGTACATATTGAAAGATATCTTCTATGGTCTTGTTATTTTTCTCAAAAGGTGAAATTTCCAGTATGGGAATGTGAAAATTACAGTTGCAATAGTAGCCAATAGGACTACAAACAAATCCACTATCGCCATACTATTACCTGAAAGTCAAAATACAGCAAAAAAATTGCACATTAAATTTTCTAGTAATAATCACTGCGGTCTTCCTCATACTACTAACTAGTAATTCAAATGATTGTAGCAGTTGGTCAAATATCAAAGTGTATTGCATACTAGTAATTCATTTTCAATACAGCTTTAACTTTGACCGAAGCCTGATACGTAGCCATATTCAGCATTATACGTCCCCCGGTTTCTAAATCCTCTCTGAACGTGGCTGGACGCTAGGCTAGATTTGACCTACAGTAGTTATAGTCATTTCCACCCCATACAGAGTTTCACTGGGAAGTGCTGATGGTTTCTCCATCACAGGTCACTGCTTGTTTATGTAGCGTGCCTGTGGGTCTGTAAGCTGTCCCCACTGATCTTAATGGCTTGAAAGCTTTCCATCTGCTACATACATACACTAACCTCAGTGACCTAGCAATGACCTTTAATGACCTAAGGAGAGCCAATCACCAAGAGGAATGCCCCCATGGAATGGGTTATGGGTGGTCACCGCATCTACAGTGACCAGCTTCAAAGTTAGAGATTTGACAAGTATACTCATGTATATGGAACATTAGAAATAGTATTCAGTATTTGATTACACTGCTGTTAGGGTTCCTGACACAGGGGTGGGCAGCAACCAGCTAGTCTTCACACCACACTTCCATGCGGCTCTGTCCAGCGGGCTCACCCTAGTTAGACCGAACATTTATAATTTGTATAATGATAATTTCATAGATTGTTGGACCTGCCTAAGTGCTTAGACCAGGGACTGGCCCCTTGCTCCTCTCCCTGGTCTCCGTCAAGAATCTCCAAGTCGCTCGGTCCTGTGCTCTAGTTTATGTAGTCTTAAGACTCAGTCTAGTCACTCTAGTGTCTTTTGTGATCTACTAGTTCTTCCAACTCGTAGGAGGTCTACCATGTTGGACAGTTACATACAAACCCAATGGCAGTGTGTTGAATGAAAAGTCTAACAAGGAGTCTAAAGATGAACAGTTCCAAGTTCCACTGGCAGAAACTCCTACCAAAGCAAAATACTCTGCTGGAGCTCTGTATAGGTAAATTATTCAAGTTTGTGCCACTATGAAAATCAAGAGTTTGCCGTACTTAAAAGTTTGAGTTTGTTGTTACTTTGAGTTACTTAGTAACACAGTGAAAGACACCTATAGCATATGTTAACAGAAGGGCAAGTTTGTAATGGACCGGAGAGGCCACTGGAAAGACAGGGAAGACAAAGGCCCAGTCTAGAGTGTGTGTCTAGACTATAGACACAGTTGCTGACAGTTGTTCCCAAACTGCTGTCAGCGAGGAGGAAGCAGGGTTGATCCTAGCTTGTCAGTGTTGTCTCTCCTGTATCTCAATTATCTCCTGTGTTCTACCTCTGCTTGGAGTCCCATGTTTAAAAACATGTGAGTGAGATACAGATAGAACACCATCATTCTGATCTATCATGAGGAACGAAGATACCTGCAGCTAGCTGGTACATGGCCTTCACTTCCCCTTACCCTGGATACCAGAACTCTGCCCGATCTCAAAAAAATCTACACAATAGATATTTTTGAGATCGGGAAACAGGCCCTGAAAAAAGTCTGGTATCCAGGCTACACATTAGCCAGTGTCTTTTAAACAATTTGACTGCTGCAGTTCAACATCTGTAACAACAAGAAGCACATCTTTTCTGACAAGATCTTGTCTAAAGGCTTTGTAAAACCGTGGGTAGCCTACTGGGTTTATTGCTCTAGGGCTGAAATTATCACATCATAGAATAAAAGTTGTTTGTTCAGGAGGAAACCCTGCTAACCCACACTGGAGTAATTACATGGTTGAGTTGCTATACACATGTAAACTTGAAGGGTCGACTTACACAGATGTGTGTGTTGTAGGTTTTAAAATGTCTGCTGTGTTTTAATGTTGTGGTTTTACTTTTAGCAGTGAGTTTCAGCTCACAATCATTAAGCACTACCATTGCCCCAAGCAGATCTATCCGTAGTAGGCAGTATCCAACTGCCATTGGATACTGGTTGGCCCCTCGGATACTGCCTTGGGACCGACAGAACTGCTTGGAGATCATTATTTTCTTCTTCTATTCCCTGTTTATATACATGTAAGGTTAATAGCCTGGTATGCAGCCATATTATAACTCCCAAGTCTCTTCTATCCTCTCCGCAAGAGACACGGGAGCTATGATACGGCTGGATATAACCAGGCTAGTATGTAGAATGAACCCACAGCTACCACAAACACTTCATCTTCGCAGTGCCACAAAATTTGAAGAAAGTGCCACAACTTAAACGAATATATGTAGCACATTTGCTACGTATTATGATTACCATGCTCCATAAAGGGGAAGTGTGCCATCCATGTGTCTTTTCAAAATACTGACATACCAATTCTAATCTAATCATCTTATCAAGGATACCGTTTTCTGATTGGCCAAACCATATATAGGAATGGCCATCTTGTAACAAACCCAGCTCCAGCTTTTGAATAAGTGATTGACAAGAACAGAATTGGAATTTTTCGATACCTTATGGGTGGATCATTTGTGTCATGTCAATCATAATCAATCACATGTAAAATTGTCTGCTGTATCTATGCAAAGATCAAGATTCTGCTAGTTCATTGGATTGATGGAGTTTCAGCTGAATTTATCTATTGCACCACTTGAAGTTTGTGAAAATACAGACTTTCTGGTATCTTTGCCTTTGAGATTATGGCTGAAGCAACTTCAAGCAAGACAACAACAAGTAGCTTATGTTTGCAGTATGATAAGTTTGAAAGCTGCAACAAAAAATCAACAACAACCAAACACAGCGAATATTTAGCAAAAATTCTCAATGTTATTTTATGCCACCAAGAATTTGATTTTAAATCTCTTAATTAGAAAATATCAAAACCTGTACTTGAGTCAGTTCAAAGTCTTTAACAGAATACAGGCCACTGAAACTGAAAGCCAGATTTATGATATGAAGTTGTTGATAAGGTAATTACAAATATTTAAACATTTTCAATACATTGTTTTACTAGTATGCTACCTGAATTTGAGTCAAAATCTCTAACTGCTAAATATCAAAACCCGTAATTGAGTCAGTCTCAAACAGAATACAGGCCTTTGAAAGGCAGATTTAACTTTGAGATATGAAGTTGTACATATTAAGGTAATTGCAAATGGGGATTTCATGTAACAGTCACTGCCATAGTAGCCATTAAATCTGAGCCCAGAGGAATGTAGAAATGAAGTGGTGCTGTAGATTGGTGTACAGATAATGTCAGTGCCAAAGATGCGTCTCTAAGAATCCTTAATTGGATTTTCTGCTGGTAGCTCTGATATCAGAGAGACCTTATTATCTCAGGAGCAACCATTTGGGAGTGAGGTCGAGATGGAAAAGATACTGAAAATGCATTTAAGTTCGCAGAGATTTTTATTTCTCTCATGGGGTTGCACAGTACATACATGTAGCATGGATAGATGTGTGTAATATTTCATCATTACAGCACTGTTACAATGTTTGGTACGTAAATGAACTGAGAACGGGGAGCCAATATTAGTTGGCGCAAGCACTAGAAGTAGAAGAAGGAAGGAAAATGTTCACAGTGGTTTTGAGTTTGCAGTGAAGCAGCCACCATGAAAACCACAAACATAAAACCACCACAAAAGTTTCTGCATTTACAGTACTGATCAAACATCCACGCTCCTGATGTCTTTTTTATTTTAGAGCTACATTTTGGCTCTTGTATTATATATTATATAGCAACCCATTTGTATTCATTGTGAATTACATGTACCAATTTTGCTTCCAGACATTTTTCATAAACATGGAAAAGGGAAGTTTTTTATGGGAATAGTTTATGTTTTGCTTGAGTTGTCAATAAACTGTGGATATTTGTTCTATAAGCTGAGGAAAAGATTTCAACAATTTTTGGCATTCTTGGCTTCCATAAAAAAGGCATATAAGGACATGCCAGTATCATTTCTTGTTTTTTTATTGAAATATTTATTTATTGTGTGATACTGAAAATTGAAAGATCCCATGTACATATTTCAGGTTTTGAATCAACCCTTTAATTTGAATCAACCCTATTTTGGGGAGGAAAAGGATAAGGTTTGATTTATACATGAACATGCAAGTAAGCTGAGTTAGCTCTATTTCGTCCTTTCCTCATTGACAGCCAAAAGAGTGAGATCTGAAATTGAAAATGACCACTATTGAGTGTAACAGTAATAATTTCCAGTTTGATGATACCACAACTTTATGAAAATGAATTGTATATGCTGTAATATGACATGTTCAGTGTAACAGTTATTTCCAGTTTGATGTTATCACAGCTTTATGAAAATGAATTGTACGAGCTATAATGTGACATCCCATTCCATCAGACCCTTCAGATTGGTTCCTGAGATAAGAAACTACCCAGCAGCTATTTATCCTAAATGCCATCATTTTTATATCACCGAGCAATCATCGCGCTGGCGCCAGGAGGGAAACCGTTTCTGGCACCCCACAATGCCTGGAAACTGTCCAGATTTCTGTGATTACAATATTTCATCTGACAGAACTGCTTTTTCTATAGATCTGATGTTGAATCTATTTCCATTTTATGGTAATGTATATACATTTTTTCTATTACATCAGCTACAGGGAATAATGTTACATAAAGCTGTCATCCTTTAATAGACCTATCCCATAGCCCCACCAACCTACGTCAAACCGTAGAAATGCAAGACAAGAACGAAAAAGGAAAATATTTCACATTTAGTCTGCTCTCTCTCATTGGTTGCACCACCGTCCTATATCCATTGAGTGGCATTGACACTTTATTCAAGTAGCATTCAACTCAGTCTGCTGGCTCCATGGAATTTGAACTACATGTACTACATAGCTTGAGTGGCAGAGTATGCAGAATGACAATTGATTGAAATTATTTGTCAAAAACTTGGTCTGGATGATATTTCTAGTTCTGACACCGAATACTGCATGAAAGACTTTTACTTGGCTTGTGATTTCTGAATGACTCTAGAAGTTATTGTTATGAATTCAAAATAGAAGTCTTGTAGTTGCAGGAGTTTTAGCTATGTTGTTGTTTGTGGTGTTAATAATAAATAATGCTCTATTTTGGTTTGGCTTGTGATTTATGAATGACTCTAGAAGTTTTTGTTATGAATTCAAAACAGAACTTGCAGGAGCTTTGGCTATGTTGTTAGTTTTGGTGTTAATAGTAAATAATGCTCTATTTTGGTATACATGTAGAACTGAGTTTTTTTTCAATCAGAATCCTTTTTTCTGTCACATAATCTTTGTTATTTCAGCAACAAAAAATTGGAAATCATTGATATGAAATATTGATTTCGGCAATTCAAATTAGTTCAGAATTCTCTATAGTCTAGATGAAACTTGATATGTATGACAAATGCAGCTGAAAAACGTGCCCAAAAGCAAAATTCAATACCGGTTGCATGTTGTCGTTATTCTTTTCCTAAGCCTGCCATTGGCAGGGAGATAATCCCTGGGCTAATGCTTTGTGTTCTGTTCCGTGTGACAAATGCTTGTGTGGGGAAGTTGTTGCATGTGAATTCGCCACAAAACCTTCAGTATGTGATGTATGCAAGAATTTTCTTAATCCACTGAGAATCATGGCTTCTATAGCTATTATTATGCATTTAGGGTTGCTTTCCTTTGATCACAAAAAGTTTACAGGTAAAGCTGTAAAAAATGCATGCAAAATGTATTGCAGGTGACAAAAAAGCTATTTTGAGCCCTGCTTTAAGAATGAAAGGTTTGCAGCATTTTGAATTTGTGGTAACACATTTGTAGAAACATAAACATGATGAATTCTGGGTGAGAGCTAATGGCAAGAAAATAATATTGTCCCAAAACTGAATGTGAATATCTTATGATAACTTTACTAAGCTAAATTACCATACTACCCAAACACATTGTGTTGAAAGAAAAGAGACCAATGATGATGAAAAGAGACCAATTTCTGTCACGAAAACTATTGTACTCTGAGCAGTTTGTGTTTAAAGTATTTATCACCTGGCCAGGTAGTATTGTCGGCACATTTTCTTCATTTGAACCGTCAGCCGCAAGCCAGCCGACGCTTAGCCATAGTGGCAGGCGGTTTATTGATTGGAATCTGGTGTGACATAAAATACTGTGCAGTCAATAAAGGAAAGTGTTAAGGGCGGACATGTATGTAAATGGTCGTGCCATTATGGTAATAAACCCATTCTCTTCCTGTCAGGGTCTTGACATGCGAAGCTGCCGTTGAAGAAAAAATATCCCGTATCAACCCGGGCAAAGGGAAAGCGTAGTCGTAAATTTACGACAAAGTAAGGGCTTGAAAAGTGGTAAAAATATAGGTTTTTGTGAAACAGTTTTGTGAATTATTTATAAGTTTCGTGGCAATTATGTAGTGAAATGCAATGTCAAGTACCTTTGAGTGGAAGTCATGCTGTTTTCGCTGTGGTAACTTTTTTTTACTTTAAACGTTCCTTCAGTGACTGCCTGACATCGCGTCTGTCAGACTTTATTATGAGGAGTTAAAGGTAATAGACTGAAGCTAGGTCAGTATTTGGGAATACATGAAATCATTATCGACAAGTGTTATTGTCTGCAAATGGTTTCAGAATGCTTTTATGGGGCAAGACCTGTGTGGAATTAAAATGAGAAAATTATTATAATTGCTCCTGTGTGTGCAATTGTATTTTGGGGGAGGGGGGGGGGGTGATTTGTAAGCATGGCATTTTGTACTGCCTTTATCCAAAAATGAGCATTACCGGTATTTGTCCAGGACTGAGGTCACTAACATTAGTGCAGGGATGTTGTCCCAAATTTCATGAATTTTGTCACATTATAATCCAGACATAAATTGTATAGGGGAGAAACACCATAAATTTGAAAATCAGTATAATGATGCTGAGCTAGCAGCACTATTCTAGACTCCGGGGAGCACTCTGAGACTTAACTTAATACCAATAGAGTTTGGCCAGTCTTTTCAATTTAGGTGAAAAGTGGTCGCTAACAGCAGTGCTTCAGTCCATGGGGAAGTCAATTTTCCAGGACAGCCTTCATTACTGTGGCAAAAATTCAGTTTAAAAGTGCTGTTGTGGGAATTGATGATCCAAAAATGGGCATTATGTGTTCAGGACTGAGGTCACTAACATCATTGCAGGGATGTTGCACCTTAATACATGTACTATGATGTAGTATGCAAATTTCATGAATTTTAACATGATATTCCAGATCTATAGGAAAGAAACACCCTAGATTTTGACAATCAGTATATAGCAATGCTGAGCTACATGTAGCTGTATAGCGGTGCAGCACTGTTATTCTGGACTCTGGGGAACACTCTGAACTTAATACTGATGAAGTTTGGCTAGTCTTTTCACTTTAGAAGAAAAGTGGTCGCTAACCTCACTGCGTCAGTCCACAAGGGAGAAGCCAAATTTACCAGGACTGTTGGCACTTGACAGCCTTCATTACTGTGGCCAAAATTCAGTTTAAGATGGCTGTTCTGGGACTTGATGATCCAAAAATGGGCAATACACTGTATGTGTCCAGGACTGAGGTCACTAACATCAGTGCAGGGATGTTGCACCTACTAGTATGCAAATTTCATTGTGCAGCACAAGAGTCTGAGGAGGATAACTTGATACAGATGAAATTTGGCCAGTCTTGTCAATTTACAAGAAAAGCGGCTGCTAACCTCACTGCTTCAGTCCACAGGGGAGAGCTAAAATTTACCAGGACTGTTGGCTCTTGACAATCTTAATTACTGTGGTCGAAATTCAGTTTAAGAGGGCTGTTCTGGGACTTGATGATCCAAAAATGGGCATTATGTGTCCAGTACTGAGGTCAATAGCATTAGCACAGGGGTCAGTGCAGCAGAATAGCCACAGAAATTGAGGGGGATGCAGTTCAGTACTGATACTGTGGTAATAGATGGCACCATGCAACGGGTAGTTGAATTTCCAAGTGTGACAGAAGAAAGATGCATTGTCCTTTAGGTCATTTGACTTTCTACCTTCTGATTATTGTTGTAAACAGTAGAAATGTTGTTCATATAGATGACACTACAGCTTCAGTAACTTCTGTCATCATTTATATACTGTAAGGCCATGTTGATTTGATTATATAGATTGACATCCTCTGGAAACCCTAGAACTGTTTTGTTTTTTTTTCAATCTGGCATATATTTGCTTATTTTTCAGCTGGTTTGCATGATTTATAGTATGGTTGAAAACTTTTTAGGGGGGAGGAATGGCCAAAAATTGATGCGCAAGCAGATGCCATCCATATAACCAAATTGACATGGCCTAAATTCATTTGAGTTAGCAGGGACTTATCTCTCAGTAAGGTGGAAAGGAGATCTGGGGGCATCCTCCCCTGATAAATTTGAAATGTATTATATATATTACTCTCAGAAACACTATTTCTTCCATATTTAATTTTTAGGGCCAAATTTCATGAAGTTAACCCAAAATTTTGTACCTTTTGTACCTATTTTGTTACGAAACAACAGAAAAGCTCCCTACACTGGCAGAGACACAATGTATGAATGTATGGCCAAAATCACAGCATATCAGTAGGGGATCCAGATCTCAGGATAGGGGGCTCCTACACTCAACTGCGCTGGCAAGACCCTGCCTGTCTTGTATGTGTCCTAGATATCATAGGCACAGGAATTGAGGTGACCACACTTCACTCCAGATGTGTTAGTGATAGATGAAAAAATGAAACGCCCGAGAGCACTCCACTCTTACCATGACATTGGGAGAGGGATCTCCGTTCCATCATATATCTCTCCCAAACCAGGATCCCAGGGCTCGAAATACCATATGCAGGTTAGTGCAGGTAAAATTGGAGCTGTGCAGGTATTTTTGATATCTACCTGCACCTAACCTGCACTGGTCCATGTACATTAATGTCCTGTCATGTAGGTGTACATGGATTGTTATTAGCTGCATTGACTTTTACCACCTATAAAGTATAAAAGAAAAAATAGCAATGGTACCTGAACAATTTTAGTATGATCCATACTTCCTAAATTCAGAGTGGTGCAGGTAAAATTTGTCTGGTGCAGGTAATTTTCAATGTTAGCTGCGCCAGGTATTGAAAAAGTATTTCAAGCCCTGTCCTGTATCTCCCACTCTTATCAAAATACATGGCTGAGAAATCTGCATAGGCCACTGCCACAGAATGTCTGGAGCAATTGGGGTGGACAGGGTTCAACGCCAATGTCTTGGTGATAGATAGCACCATTGAAAGGCACAGAACTCTTGAGTTTAACCATGTTATAGAAAAAGTTTTTTGGGCTGACATGAATTGTGTAGTTGACAGTGATAAAAGATTTTCATTGGCAACTTTTACTGTCACTTTATTATGGTGTTTTTCTGTTGTTTTCCAGTATATATGTAAGCAATGATCATATCAAGAGGTTGAGGTCTTTTCGAAGAATAAAACTTTTTTCGGAAGGCATGTTGTATAGTTGTCAAAAGATTTAGGCCCAATGGTGAGTATGTATACAGATGTTTATTACGCAGTTGAAGAGGAAACCTGTAACAGAAGTTGTAGTTTCAGATAGCAGTCCACGGCCTTTGTCATATTTGAGAATTGAGGCATTATTTTTTGTTATTGCCTAAAAGTTTCAAGACTCAATGCATACTGACAATGGAGCTGTCCTTGGTGCTGAAGTTGAAGTCCTTAGTGCAAAATTCCCCCTCAGAGTTGGACTGAAGATCATAAAACATTTGCTGTCTTTTTTTATTTGCTAACATATACCATTGTCTTGCAATGCATTATATTTGTTGTATCAACCTAAGGAACATAAACTCCAAAATGGTCTTCTGTCACCTTCTACTGCAAAATTTAGTCCCCAGTGTGTTGTGTGTTGTGCTGTAAAACTTATATTATTTTTATATGTTGCTACACAATTCAAGTCACATTTTCAATATGGAATAAACAGTTATGTAATAGCTACTCTCCACGGTAATGTATGCGTGGGTCGTTCTCAAGGCAGTAACTTCAGTTTTTGTAAGACAATGTACAAGTTTTATCTATACACCAAAAGCCTTCTCAAAGAATAAATAGTTATGTAATAGCTGCTCTCCACATTAATATATTTGTGGGTTGTTCTCGGCAGTAACTTCAGTTTTTGTAAGACAATGTACAAGTTTTATCTATACAATAAAAGCTTTCTCAAAGAATGCCACACCCTTGAAAAGCCCACTTTTACACATGATTGAACATGCTAAACCTCCTCGGTCCCTCACATCCCATGTTATTAATACTTCAAATCAACCACAGATCCTTCCAACCTGGCAATTAATTCATCTCTAAGCTGCCGACTTGGAGCGTGCATCAATACCTCGGGCCCCAAAGACTTCTTTCTGCTAAAGAAACGCATCTTGCATTATTCATCACGAAGCGGCGCTCCCGAGACACGTTCTCGATTACACCCCACTGATGAGGGTTCTATACCAGCCCTCCGTCCCCACACAAAGTCCTGATACATTATTGATTGTGAAGTAAGTGCTCATTTGCTGGTGTTCAGGAGCCATTAAAAGTCAGGTGCAAGGGTGCCCCGCCTAGCGGGGTGTCTAATTTCCCTGCGCTGGAAAGATTGAGTGCGCTGACGGTTGTTTGAAGTTCTTTAAAGCGTCTCTCGGAGGCCAAAAGGCTCATCAGTTATTTGGGGACGTAGCTGTACAGACGAGAGAGGTGTGAAACCAATAATGAGCTGCGGTTCCAGGTTCAAGTATTGCTCTCTAATTGCAATAATGCAAGAAGGATGTACGCTTCAAAGTAGCTATAGAAGTTCAACGAAAATCACTGCTGCGTGCGATGTTATGATAATTGAGTGCTGTATACTGCAAATTTGTTAAACTTTGCATTACTTAAATTTAGAGCACACTGTGAAGAACAGATGCAAGGAACCTAGTATCATGATGAAAACTAGAGCAATGTTTTTGGTTCTTGAAAATTGTTTGTGTCGTTTTTGAAAATAATTATTCCATGAAGCTTATTAAGGCAAAAATAGATTCAAAACCTGCAGTAGAAATGTTTGTGGACCATTTCCCAAGTTTAAAAGGAAAAAGACTTAAAACAGAATACAAGTACTAGACCAGTAAGTCTGGGCCTCAGTTCTTTTCAGTTCATCCTCAAAGAGGTGACACAAGGATCTTGACAAGACTTTACAGTAGGACAGAGCCGAGTTCGTCATCCTGTGGTCCTATGTCCACCTCAAGTTTAACAAATTAGCCTACATTTTAACAAAATGAACTGGGGTCTATTTTGATAAAGGGGCAAGCTAGTGCTCATTTGGACATTCTGTGATACACGCAATCCCAGTTATAACCCCTGCTGGCCCCTTTTCTAGTCTAAAGATTTTAACGTAAGCCAAGATAAGATCTCTCGTCGGTGCGTGTGTTTCTTTAACTGTCACAGTTTGTAAATTTCCAACCCGAGATGCAGGCACAGATTTCAGTACCAATCAGTTTTGAGCCCGCTATAAAAACAGGTCCGCATTCTTCGTTCTTCCCAAAGGCTGGCCATAGATATTGAATGATGCAAGACAAGGATGATGGTCCCTGATTAGATCAAAAGGGAAACAGCAGCCATTACGCTCAACAAGATTTGGGGATGAAATATTTATGTGGCCAGATGGAGCAGCTTTATCTTTGATTTACAATTTCTTAGCTTCTTTTTACTTTATAAGGGTATTCCAGGAAGAAAAGGACTTGATGTGCTATTGTGTACTATTCACAAGAGATTGTACACTAGTACTAGTACTGTTATCATGGGATATGCTTTAGTATACAATGTAGTATTGCATTACTGTATAGTACTGTAAGAAGCCGGTTGGTGGCCCAAATCTCATCATCACAACCATATGCAATATATATACCAACTATCAAAAGACAATACAATCTTTCCAGGCATTCTCGAGGTATGCTTTTCATCTAGTATGTACACACATACATACATGCAAATGCTACACAGAACATAACCTTCTTGGCAAAGTTAACAATGTGTGAATGCACAGTATAACCTGGATTAATAGTATAGTGTGTGTTTGTTTTCTTACCTGTGCAGTTGTGGATTTGACTCGAAAACTAAAAACTGATGACCAGAATGTATGGCGGTTTCACCTTTGTTGTTTCTAGCCTAATCAGAACTGAATGGATACACGTAGGTTTGGCTTACATGTTCATGTGAGTGGCATATCTGTGTTGCCTTAGATGAAAGCCAGTCTATACCATCTGTGTTTGATGAATAATGTGATTGATATGCAGGATAGCCAATGGGCCTTTTTTTTTCTTCTGACCAGGGCTGTTCCAGATTTAGATCTTTGTGCGTCCTGCTCATTGTTTGTGTCAGCCCATGTTGTTAATTTTCCGTATCAAATCTGTCCTTTCAAGCCCTAAGAATGCATTTCTATTTTTGTTTAACTTAATGATAGTCATGCCAACTCACTTTTCACTGTGTTATAGAACACTATATGCTCTTACTAATAAAATTCATGTACAGAAATTTCAGGCATTGTAGAATAAACTGACAGACAAAATCTGAAGTTTGAGAACAAAACTAGGTTAGAAGTCATGTACACAAGTGTTTCATTGACAATGTGTATTAATATGTCAATGAAGGTTACTTAGTACTAGTAGACATCCAGGTAATAAGATATGCCAAAAAGCAGTTACTTAAGCTTTTTTTTCCAAAATCATATCCAGTATGAGTAACTGCTTTTTGGTGTAATGTGTATTAATATAGCCATGCCATTTAGAAGAAAACGATAACTTTCAAGCAAAGACTTTGTGTGTGCTATTTGATTTATTTCTCAGTTGAGTATAATTTATCATTAGTGTCTGCAAAGCAGCCTATACTTACTGTCAATTATAGTAATCGAGGCCACCTTAATATTCTGTTGTCAAAATGTGTGAAAAATACACTCCCTCTTTTGACATAATTCAGCCAGGCCTATAATCATAACGCCTGCACTTGAACGATGCTTTTAAACTTTGAAGAAACTGATGTAATATTTATATGGTAAGTAGGACAATTTTTTATGGCATCTGTTTCTGAGGATCTTCCAAACCAATTCAAACATCTTTGCAACAGTATTCTGATAACCTCCTGAGTACCCTCGAGATGTGTGTTACTCCCTATGTTCATAAAGTCAGGTCAATTTTTAAGAATATTGGGCCAAAGAATGACCTAGACTACAGCTTACTGTAAATACCAAGGAGGGTCTGCATGGAAGGGGGATGGTGGATGGGTTGCTATTTATCTTCAAAGTAACTTTGATACTGTCAATGCTGGGTAATTACATCTTCCTTTGTATCTCAAGGCTGACTCTCAACAATCAAGTTTTTGTCAGTATTGAACCTCCCACTATAAAAGGCACTTGATTGGCCTAAACCCTCCCTTTTGATGTATTGAGAAACCCGAGGCGGGGGTCATTTGAGCGCTACGACGAAAATCATGAAGCTATGAATATTTCAACGCCGGTCTTAGGGACGTAACTGCCCCGTCAATACGTTCCTTGACAACACGGGAGGAAAAAAAATCGTCCCTCGCACTCGGAATCAATTTTCCTGCAGGCTTGCGATACAATTGAGCAGTTTATAGGCAGGGCTTCCCAATCAGTCGGCCTGATCCTGATCTTTTGGGCTTCCGGGGGTCATGTATTATGCAGGGTTGGGTGTGGTGCAGATTGATCGCTCTTCACAAAAACTTACTCTACCAACATCTCTTCCCTGGTCCCTTTTTGGGAGAGGAGAATCAGCATACCAGTAGTGTGCTTTTCTTCAAAATGTTTATTTTGCTAAATTTGGCCCAAAATTTAGTGTTTCTGAGGGTTTATAGATTTAGAAATTTACAGGGGGTGGATTTCCTCTACAATTCTCATGCCTGCATTGCTTTCCAGCTTACAACATGGCTTTGTAGAACCAAAATGCCCCAAATGCTGGTTTTAGACTGATGTGGGAAAATTGGTATCCAATTTGAAAGCTTTGAATTTGTTTTATGATAGTTTTGTTTTAACTCTCTTTCAAGACAAAGTTTGTTTTGCTGATACTTTGCTGTAGCCAAGTGAAAGCTATTGTTGAAAAGTCTGAAATTGCACATCTACAGTTGACTGTGTTGGGTAATTTGAAACCTTCCACTACTTCGTGATTGATTCTATGTTTTGGTTTTAACTAGCCACCTGTTTCGGAAGCAATAAGATACCAGTTATCTCTTCAAGTTCTTATCAATTTTTCAACAGTTGAAAGTTTTCCCTTTAACTTTGAATATTGAATTGATACACCATTGGGCAAGGCAAAGCATTAGGCAATTTGGACCTAAGTGGTCCCGAGAGGAGGCAGCTATTAATTAGCAGTAGTGGCACTAATTAGGCACTAATGATGCTTGTAATGTAAGGGAGAAGTGTTTCGCAACAGATATGTGTCAAGCCGCAAGTGGGGATGAGATGACTGTATCATGTGATATTGATCTGTAGTTTGAATATAATTTGAATGATACTGAACTCTAACTTGTTACAGATTTTATCAGCTAATAATTATTTCAATTATCTGAACTAGGGATGGAAACTAGGACCCATATAACATCTAACCAAGAACAGAGTCCAAAAACCTTGTAAGATCAAAACATAGTAAAAAAAATGAATTAAGTACAAATACTGTATTATACATTTCCATTTAGACCTCATATAGCCATACAATTTGAATAAAGGTACTAGGTTATCCTAAATTCATATCAGGCATTCCTACTCTGTAACTGTTGGTTCAGTTTTAGATCAAGAATAGATCTATTAAAAATATCCAAGTTTAAAATGTATGAGGTTTTTCGGGTATTGCAAAAACATACCTTTTTGGAAGAGCACATTGTCACCACTAGATATACATACCATTAGTTTGAAGTGACAAGATGGCACTAACCCAAGTAGGGAAGCGATGGGTCCGGAAACTAGGGGCACACATTATGGCGTCATCATTAATTCATGTGTCAAGACAAGTTTGTAACAAGTACAGCGGAAACTCTGGTGTCAGGGGACTACAAATGAAATGTTTCTGACCTGAGTGTCCCCTCAAAAAGTACAGTGGTTGTGTATTTTGTTGGAAACAGTTAGTCTGATATTTTAGCATATGATATAGAAAAGGGAAATACATGTACATGTAGGTATATTTAGTATTGTCTGTTCATATTATGTTACCTGTGGTAGCAATATTGATAGAGACCTTCAGTACTGAAATAAATAATGATACAGTTAGTCCCATATTTTAGCATATAGAAAAGGTACCTACATGTACATGTAGGTACATTTAGTATTCAATTTCAATTGTCTTTTCACATGGTACACATGGGGGCAATATCGATAGAGACCTTTGGTACTGAAATAAATAATTATTACACATTCAATTTGTATGTATTATGCACCTATATCATTGAAGTCACAAAATATATTTCCAACACAAGATCGGAGTTGTCCAGATGGTACATGTACATGTACTGTATCACATGTGTTTTATGGCCAGAAAAGATCGTGCCCTTTAGGAACAGACTTGAGGGTAGGATACTCCTACAGTGCTAGTATTTCATAAGTTGACCCTCAGAAATCTATAGATTGTCGGCGACACAGACCAGATGTCCTTTTGCCACACGATTGGTTTCTTACCATGATTGGATTAAGAACTAATCACCTCAGCAATTAAGAATAGCTGTTTTACTGCAGCACTAATTAAGCTTATTTCACACCTCCTTTGTCTTCGATAGACATGATGTAATAGAATAAGTACTTGTGTCTGTAAGCCAAAGATCTATACACTTGTAGATGCAACTGGTGTTATCATGTTTTCATTGCATGTAATCAGGAGAGGGATGTTCTGCTGCAGTACCACAGAAAGGTGCTAAGGGACCCAAAATCTTACTTGTGGTTCATTTTGCTTGAAACTTATCCCTTAAGCTGTTCTGGTCAATAAGATTCTTTCAGTACCAGGGTTTTACCCGACCGTCCAAAATGTTTGAACTTCATGACATAAAATCAATGATAGTATATTTCCATAGGTTTAAAATGACAGATTTGGCATTCAAAGTCAACAACATGGGCTCCCAAACAATGAGTGGGATGGAAAAAAACTTAAAAGCCAGAGACAGTTCTTTTGCTGAGTTACATTGTCCAAACAACCCCGCAAACTACAAAGAAAAGATAACCTTGGCAATATTAATTGCAATGCTGCATACTGTAAATGCAGAAATGTTTGCGGTGGTTTTATGCTAGCAATATTCCTGTTGCCAATTCACTGTAAACTTAAAACCACTGCAAACATTTTTCCATATGGCAGTTAGAGACAACAGTCTTTTTCCTGCTACCACAAAATCAAATCGCCACGAACTCAAGTTAAGTGCCTTTACAGTACTGTCTTTTCGTGATTGACATGTAGTTGCAAGTAGTAATCTTATTTGTCTTTCATTTTGCTGCATTCTATCCACTAACTAAATATTACATAAAGCCTTCCATAGCTTCTTGAGCAGAGCTGGCTCCAGGATTTGGGATTTTAATGTTGGCTAGGTTTTCTTATCCTGGAAAAGGGAGTTTTCTGTGGAAGGGAGTTTTGCCCCATCTAAACTTCCTTCCACGTCAAACTCCCTTCCTTGGCAAACTGTCTTCCACGGCAAACTCCCAAAATAAAAACCAGCCCCGTTCAGAGCCTGCAACGGAGGCTACCTGTTGTGATTGACAGGTGGTTGCAAGGTGATGATTAAACAGTTATGGCACCTGGCTGGGAGAGACTACTCCGCTGCACCATCATGAATAATACAACAGTCCGCTCTGGAGCCACGGCTTTTGTTGAAAGGAGAGTCGAATGTCTAATAGACTCCCTGGCACTTTGCAATTTTGCTATGCTGTGTGAAGAAAAAATTCTTTGCTTTTGGTTTGAAGGAAGGGTTGGGTAACCGTATTGTTTTTTTACATTGGTCTGGTATTATCATACATTGTACATATCAGTCAGGTTTTAAAAGTATAATAACAGTTTTACCAAGGTGGCATAGTATCCCCTCATAGACATTATTTTATTAAACTTAAAAAACTGGCCTAAAACTCTTTAAATCTTTACAAAAATTCCTGAATCTATATTCAGATTTTATTCAGAGATTTGTTTATTGACAGAAAATGCATTTTTTTTAATTTTAATTTTGATTATCCATCAAACACCGGTGAACAAAAGTGCTGGTAAAAACATTTCATCCTTTAAAAGAAGATGATATCAAATATCTGCAATAGTTATACATCATAAGTTCCAGTGATATACTGTCAGCCTTATCGCTTATGGCAGTCTTACCCTTAGCATTAATCCCCTGACTCCCCCGAGATATACAGACCATTCCTGTAGGTCTACTGTTGACAAGAACCCTACAATTTATTGTCTATTCCTACCTACTCTCATTGTCTTTAATGTTTGTGAAAATCACCTTCATAGATTAGAACAATGATTCTAGGTTTTGTGCATTGGAATTAGTTATAAGTTGGAATTTAATTTGAACATGGGTATGTTATTATATGTATCTACCAGACACGTCAAGATACTAGTATTGTACACAAGGGGCACTTTTATATCATTTATCGTGAAGGTCTTTCCCTGAAGCTACAGCTGGCTTTCTGCTATCAATTATTTACCAAAGAAACATATCGTAATGGAATCATTGCATCAGAAAAGTCATAGTCTGATGGTAAACATGCCTAAAGGTTATGTAATGCTTACATAATGCGAAGCGTTTAAGGTCAGTCCTTTCCATTTGATGGGACAGTAAAGGTTTTGATAATTCTGGGACAGTAGTTAGAAATGTCAGACAAGTGGAGATGTGATATGTTTTAAAGGCAGTTCAGCCCTAGGGACAGTAATGTCAGGGGAATGCACACTATATCTAAAGACAGGAATTGGCTATGTACGGTAGTGTGCATGTCAGTCAGTATCAGGGTTCAAAACCGTTGTAAATGTATATGGATAACACGTAGGGTTGGGTACTGACATTTAGTTGATATTTAGGATGTGTCTAAATTTTTTTTATTCCAAACTGACAAATGGGAAAATTTTCATGTCTTAACTTTCAATGGTTAAATACATGTTGCATTTAGAAGGGATTTAGGAAAAGCTACCATCCAATCGCATTGCCTCCCCACTGCAGGAGTGATTTGATTGGCTAGTAATTTTTCCTAGCAACAGGAGGGGAACATCTGATTGGCTGACGGCTGTGCAGTACTAACACAGTGTAAAGCATAGAAGATAGGCCGGTGGCCATGGGCTAGGGTTATTGTGTGTTATATGTGGCAGGTCTGGCATTGGGCCAATGCTATGTAAACAACACTCTGTTACTTCTAATTGGCTTTCCCATATCTACCATACCAATCTAGAGAAATGTTGTGCTGAATATCATTAGCATTGTGAACAGGTATGTATATGTACATGGATGGTACTGTGAATGCCAATCAGGACCAGGTACAGATCCTAGTATAATTTATTTATTGACATCTTGGGACTAAGAGTAATGTTCAGCACCAGGAGTAGGTATGGTAGCCTACTGTAAGAAATTTACCACCATTTCCTTGAAGAAATGATATTCAGCTCTGAAAGATTTACAATAATGGTAGTGCGGGTACCATTCAGCAGTTATGACAGACACAGCAGTGACAGAATCGATAACATTTAGTAGTCTGGACATATTTGACAGAATGACACATAATTCAGCACCAGGGGCAGATGATATAGGAGCTTAGTTGCAGCTCAAACATTGGTGAAGTCTGCAATATGTCATTTAGCCAATTGAAACATTTTAAACAAATGATACAACAAAGATTGAATTATTCATTTTCATAACTCTTAAATGTCAAGAACAACATGCTGCACAAATACTGTAAATGCAGAAACTTTCGCTGTGGTTTGATGTTCGCGATTTTCACGACGGCCGCTTCACCGCGAATTTAAAAGCACTGCGAACATTTTTCCATGGCAATAAAAGACTACAGTCCATTTTCCCGCTAACGCGAATCAAATCTCGGCAAACTTAAATGCATTTACAGTACAATGAACCTTTACCTGACACATAACCCTGCACAAATGCACTGGTGCATCCACAGTCAAAGTTGCAAAGATCCAATTTTGGATGCGCAAAAATTGCACATGCACCCATTTTTCTGAGCCCTGACTTTTATTACCCAAAGTGTTGTATTAATTTTGTCAGGAAGCCTTGTGTGATTCTCAGCCGGTTTGTGGAGGTAAAGTATCTGATGGATAGATCAGCCTACCGGACCGGTAGTCCTAATGCTGATGTATATTTCTGCTGCAATATTGGAAGCTTTCCTACCCGTCTTCTCTCCTGTTATCAATTTCACAAATCCTTTAGAGATAGGAGATGTAGCCCAGCAAGGGAAGGCCTCGATCTGTTACCTTCTTACGAGTGTCAAATTTCACGGGAGCGATAGTTTTTCTTGTATACTGGAATAGGTCATTTCACTTGAAATTAAGTATCAGCTTGTTCTGCGGGGTTCTCTCTGATATTAGTCACAGTCAACATATATCAGTGCTTTCGCTAGCCTGAAATATTTGGCTGCTGTCCGTTATCTGTATCTATATAGCCGGAATAACCGCCCTTTGATATAGCACACCAGCTTTGTAGGTACACGGTACAGCAACAGCTGGTAATATTACACTGAACGACCTATCAAACTGCCTTAAGGTGTAACAGCACTGTTTTGTGCATTACATGTAAGTACAAGATGTGTAAGAGCGGACTTTAAGGTTTCATCCACTCACACTGAGATCTTTTTGATCAATTGACAAGTATGGTAGGTTTTTGAACAAACACAGGGCTTTTGGCTTTATGTCCCATTCAAGAGTAGCCTGGGTACCATCCGGATAGTAGTTCGCTCCTATGTTCGCTTCTGCTATCCGTCTGGAGACGTGCGCATTCAAACCGTTTGGTGGTGACGCCAGTTGATGAGCGAAGCAAGGAATGGGCTCTAGAGCACTCGTTCGATGACAACAGGCCGGCGCCCACATGCGCTAGGGGACGTGGGGTTTTTCCGGTGTTGGAACACCGGTTCGAATGATCACATGAACCCATTCCATAATTCGCTCCTATGTGGGAACCAATCAGCGCCTGCGTCCAAAATTTGGACGATTCCAGACGTTAAGATGGTCCGCGTTCCCAGACGGAAACACAGAGAAGCGACTGTATATAGTGTATAATGAATGTCAGAGCTAGAAGCGACTGTATATAGTATATAATGAACGTCGGAGCGAACTACTTTCCGGATGGTACCCAGGCTAATTCAAGAGGACATTCTCAACAAAAGCTACACATGTAGGTACCAGTACTTCACCTGTGTTGATCAAAGAAATTGGTGTAAGATACCTTATCCATGGACACAATGCCTGCTAGGAATTTGAATCCAGAATTCAAAAGTCAACAGAGCTAACTGCTAAATAGATTCAGTCATCACAAGCAATATGAAAGAAAAACAAGCAACATCTCAAATAGTAGTACAGTATACCTTGAGCAGCTTGAAGAGGACTGAGGAGAAAAGTTCTCTAGGTATGGTATCTTCTGCTATGATGCCGCTGTGAGTGTGAGCTGGGAGAGTGCTGCTACAAAATGTCTGATGTGCTGTGCAAAACAGAAGGAAAGAATCAGCCCAGAATTCAAGAACCTTGCACGCTTCCATAGAAACCAGTTCATTTTGTCAAATGAGAGCTCTCATTAACTGGTCTCTTAGCAACCTTGCCATTAGAGCCTGTTGAGTCTAAGGGTTTGCATTATCATCCTGTCTTTCCTGTTTGAACGTTCAGGGCTCAAAAGCCACACCTGCAGTTTTCATTAGAGGTATGTACCACTGTGGTAGAAATTTGGTGCCAAGTCTGCAAATATTCTAAATTCTAAAATTTCCGTTCACTCAAATTTTCATTCATGAATAAATTTCAACATATTTGCATAATTTCCCCACATTTCAAGCAGAGTGTGAAGGAGATTCCCAAATTAGTTTTTGCAATTGGAGATCTTCGAAAGTTTTTGGGGGATCAAAAATCGCCACAAATGGACTGCAAACAAACTTCAGTAACAATTTGAGTGCACCACTACCAAACATGTTTGACTTTGAGTGCGGAAAGTTGGACTAAATGGTGGACAGCTTAAGTGGCAATTAGAAGTGTGCATATTTGAAGACATTTGCATTTAAACGCTTTGAGTATTGCTGTGCAATAAAATAAGGAAGATTCAACTTGTAATTGTAAAAAAATGACCAAAAACAGTGACTTTCTTTATGTTTTGATCACTAGATTACCTACCTTTGAAAATATCTAGATTGCAGTAATTTTTCATCAATTTTTCATGCCCAAAAATGGCAGTCTGAATCCATTTACATAGACTGATAGAGTAGAAAAGGAGTAACATCTTTCTGTACTTTGACAGTATACATTGTCCTCATGTCAACTCAAGAATGGAACATTCTTAGCCTTTGAGACTTTGAGAGACTTTGAGACTTTGCTTCAGAAAGAACAAATGAGTCTCTACACCAGTGCTGTCTCCAGCTTAAAAATTATTTCCGTCCCTAATATTGTTTGGGGGGTGGGGATCGGGCCAAAGGCCCGACGCGAGCGCCGCAGGCGCTCGCCAAACTAGGGGGGTCCGGGGGCATGCTCCCCCGGGAAAATTTGAAAATTCAAACCCTCTAAAACGCTATTTCACGTATTTTTAGAGGCAAAATTTCATTCCGCAAAGTAGGACTACCGACACCCCACGATCTCGAAACGCCGCGGGTGTTGGCATTATTGGCCGAGGGACATTGACGCATTTCAGCTTGTAAGATCGTTTTAAAAGGAAGTTTACATCACCTATTTTGTCTGGTACTGGTTGCTCATGATCAATTAACTTTCTATACTATATTTTGCTTAATAACTCTTCATTTTGCTGGTGTCGTGTTGCTGTTTAAATTTCTTTAACCACCAAGAAATGAACATTTCTCGATAAAATTGACACCTTTCTGCTCATCGTCCAGTACCGTCCAAAGGGCACAGATTTGCAAAAGATCGGAGAAAAATTGCAGCGGTCATGTTCACAGCGCTTGGTAAGAATACTTGATAAGAAAACAGTCTCCCGATAATTATTTTCTGATATAAAATAAATGTCAATCCGAATTCCAAAACTCAACCCAAACTACGCAGAACAAAAAATGTTTTCACGGCTAAACTTTCCGTAAGGGGCAGCCTATGCGGGGGCATGTGATGGGGTCGGCAGTCAACCGTCAAAACATGCGGGCTCACTGTAAAAATAGTCTCCTACTTACATTTTTCGGCGGGCTACTTCCATATAATTTTAGTGGAAGGTCGGCAAAAAAAATATACAAGTTCGATTCCCGACATTTCTCCGTGAAAACAGCGTTACATACCGCCGAAAATTATGTATGTAAGCTGCAGCGAGTTGGAAAATGCGGCTTGACGTTTTGTTACCATGGTAGCAGCTACGGCGGCAGCCTTTTGAAGTAGCGTCTGCGACAGGGCGTGCGTCATAATTCTACAAATCCAATCAACACCCCACCAATCACAGCCAGCAGCGGCGCGGACAAAGCGGTAACACCATGTCAATAACGAAGAAGCGCGGAACTTTACGAACACGTCGCTGCGAACTCGGTCCCAAATCCAAGCACAAACGTGCTTTTGAGGATACATTTTGCAAGAATTAGCCGTGGCTTTGTCACATCGTAGATGTAGACGGTGAGAATATGGTGTTTGCCGTCTGTTTACAGTTTGCACCAGGAGGAAAAGAACTATGGAGATCACCAGTGTAACGGTTTACTGAGGTCTCCGACACACACACGACGGCCGAGAAAAGAAAAAAAGAAGATAATTTCTGAACTGCCGTGTCAGGTTCATAATGAAAAGCAGTTTCCCGTTAATGTTGATTTTAAATCGTATAAGGGCCGGGTGATTCCGATCGGCATTGCAAAATAAAACAGTGGTTAGGTAAGATAACGCCGCAGCCCCGCCTTCTTTTGCGCCACGCGAATAGCACGCTTTGCCGATCTCTGATCTCCACACATCTCCGTATGTCGGGGCCGCATGAGGCGATGTTTATCTCGCGGCTGGAGGCGTGGTGGAAGAAAAGGCAAAAGTCGATTAAATTTGAAGTCGGAAGCCTATTTTAGCTATTGAACCTGCCTTTTTAAGCTTACAAAACTGCATTTTCATGTCATGAAATTAAGATTTTTTGGGACGGAATGGGTGAATTTTTTTTCCGTCCCGACGAGTAAATTTCCGTCCAGGGACGGAGGGACGGGTCCTGGAGACAGCACTGCTCTACACGTACATATCTTTTATTTTCTCTTAATGGACGCCAACCCCGTTGCTACCACCATCTCATTGCAGCAATGGCTTGTACAAAGAGAACACCAGTTAATTGGCCCCATCGAGTGGTTGGTGGGAATGGAGACGGTAGCTAATGAGCAGGGACAGGTCCCCTTTGTTTGGGAAGGGTTTCCGGTGTGACATACAGGTGGTGGGGAGAGATGACCCCATTAGAGGGAGACAGGAGGTCCATCAAGTCCGACATCACCAAATAAGAGAGGCTGGAGCTTCGGGGTTATTAAGGCAGGGGACTGGTCCCACCCGGTGTCGTATTTTATACAAAGGTGTCGGAAATGCGGGATCCCTAATGACATTTGAGTAAGATTGATGCCATGCTTGTAAATCGGGAGAGAATATGGCGTGAAAACGTGTCCATGAGGTGATGTTATTAACTGGGTAGACGATCAGCTGTCACGCGTCATTACACGGAAGCAAATCTTCACAAGTTGTTTGAAGAAAAATGTGTTACTTCTCAAATTGTATCTGTATCTATATAGCCAGTATAACTGCCCTTTGGCGTAACACACTAGCTTCGCAGGCACGCGGTGCGGCAGCAGCTGGTTATATTACACTGAACGACCCGTCACACCTAGCTTTTGCACATCTATGTGCAAGCGTTCTTTATAACTATCCAGAGAAGATGCCTGGTAATAACAAATTCCACTCTACGATAGTTCTGGGAAAGTACGAATTTTTGAACACATCAATCCTAGGTTGGTAACTCTGGTACTTGAAGGCACGACTGTTTCTTGTTCTTTGAAGAAAAATTGTTTGAAGAAAAATGCTTTATCCTGATGAAAGATAGTAGTCCTTATTTCAATGTGACTGCAGAAATTTCTCCATGTTTATAACATTATAACTTGCTAATTGCAAGTACATGGTATAACATAGGAGATATACATACGTGTACAAGTAACAATGAACAGTGATTAACATTATGGTGAAAAGAGGCTACTCTAATACTAGTGTTGGCTTTTTCTACACAGGTTGGGTTTGACTTGGATTTGAAGCAGAGGAAGACGAAAAGCTCCACTTTTTCTACAATTTGTGGGTTCTGTGAAGAGGAAAGTGGCTTTCTGTTTGTCTGTGAATGGGGGAAAGCTTGGATATGTCTTTGTGGTTTCTCTAAACAAATTATTTTTTGTCAGTTTGGTTAAATGAACACTCAGTCCTTCACTGCTTTTATATGTACACTCCACTGCAGGAAAGAGAGAGTAAAACTGTCCAGAAATGCTAATCTGTCCTTGGTGCTGAATTTATAGTTATTGTGTTGGTTGATTTATTACAGGTTAACAGCTTTTACAGCTTTTACATTTCTAGTGTTGGGATTTACTGTTATATACTAGTCAATAACTGGCCTGTTTTTGAGGACAAATTTTGTCAAAGGCACATTCAAAACATTCCTTTGAAGCCCCTTGGAAATAAAAAAGGTTTCTCTTGGAAGTCAGTCATTGTGACTGAAGGGACCACCCTATAAAACTTATCAATTTTAGTCAATAACTTGCCTGTTTTTAAAGGACACCTTTTCTCAAAGTCATATACAAAACTGAAGGAAAAATGCTCTTTGGAAATCCGATGGAAATCAAAAAGGTCTACCTTGGAAATCAGTTATTGTAACTGAAGGGACCATCCTATAAATCTTAATGAATAAATGAAATAGATAAATAGATGGCTGGTGGAAAATAAAGAAAGATCGTGTCTGCCCAGATTTATATATTAGACTCTCCTAATATAATCCTACACTATAGCTATGACCTCAACTGTACAATTAAGATTTTAAAAAAGGTTGAGTCAGCCATTACATATTAGACTCCTCTAACATACATGTAATAGCTAAGACCACAGTCACCAGTTTTCTCCTTTTGTTCTTGGATTCAGAAAAATAATGTAGAACTAAAAATTCAATATTAAAACTGAGTCTGAGGAAGGTAAAAGTATGTACGTTGATATGTACAG
Organism: Branchiostoma floridae x Branchiostoma belcheri; assembly: GCA_019207045.1. Taxonomy (NCBI): domain Eukaryota; kingdom Metazoa; phylum Chordata; class Leptocardii; order Amphioxiformes; family Branchiostomatidae; genus Branchiostoma; species Branchiostoma floridae x Branchiostoma belcheri. Next base: position 5,581,165 of record CM033035.1, on the reverse strand, counting down.
TTTAAGGGAGGGAATATAGTTTTCTTCCAGCTATCTTGACCTCTTAGTAAGAGTCTTACCATATTTCAAGTGTCCACGAACCAACACATTGAAGTGGTATGGCCCAAAAGAAAAGCCCACAGCATTTACCAATGATGCCAGTTCACAGCTGGACGTTATAAACGGGTGTCTTAATGGAAACACCTGATGGTTGAATGTAGAGGTGATGAGACTGTAAGGATTGGGCCCTAGGGGGTACAGTGATTTATAGCCCCTCTAACTGGACGTATCAGGTTTCAATTGACCCCCAGGTCATTCTGCTGCTTTATCAAAAGATAGGAGCAGCACTTACAATGTTGTTTTTTGCATATTATACTGTTTCTATAGATGAAACAGTAAAAATATTTAGTAAAGAGTTGAAATGCAAATATTGTTTAGTACAATTTGACACACTTATACTGAGGTGTCTTTGCAATACTCCAAAATTGTGCCATAACACAGGTTAGCAGAATGATACACAATGTAAGATGGGCACCAGTTATAATTTTTGTGTACTTTCGTGATATTACCTTTAAAGATAACATATGAACAAATGTGTAAATCTTTAACCAAACAGTATCACAACATGTCTTATGTGCGTGTTTTAAGTAGGAACAGAAAACTACACAGAGGGAAAAATTTCTTACCAGCTAACCATAGAAGCTTTCAAAAAAGTCAAGGAACCCCAGAAATATGGTGAATGCAGAAATGTTCATGGTTTTCCTGATGGTCAATTTGCTGCAAACGTAAAGTTAATAAAACCACTGCAAACATTTGTCCATTATAGTTTCTGACTACAGTCTATGGCACTACCGCAAACTTAAAACCACCGCAAAAGCTCCATTTTCCTGCCACTACGAAAGTAAAAAATTCCTGCAAACTTAAATGCATTCACTAAAGTATCATTAAAGACTTGTAACCAACAACTGTGTAGATGCTGATATGTGATGAATGGGACTTGTTCCACTGTGGTGATGTGGTAATCCTCGTAAGACCCCGACAACGCGAGGAATCTCGGCATCAAAATTCCATGCATAGATTTCTGATAGCTCATTGACCCGAGCAACGCATCATCTTGTTGAAAACTAATCCTCCAAACTTCTCTCGCAAGCGATCTAGTGGAAACTGAAGTTAGCGCCGGTCTCGGGGGGCCGCAAATAACAGGGATTATCACTCATACTAGGAAGTCTCAACTCCAGCATTAATGGAGGTTATGTGTTAGGTTACTACTTCATCGTTATCTTCATGCATGAACATCAAATTCTTACGTTTTTAAAAATTCCTTACCCCCAATTCACAAGATATCATGTCCAACAGGTAATAACAAGAAGTTCTTTTAGTCATTGCCTGTTGGACATGGTATCTTTTGAATGTGTGTACAAAAGATTTCAGGGTAAAGGCTAAAGCTTTGAATCCAATGTTGTCCTTGCCATAATGCATATCATAGATGCTGGCAGATTCAATTTCACCTGGCCATTTGATCCTTTGGACAACTGCAAAGATTTTTCTAGGCATGAGTTTCTTGAGAGATTGATGTAAAAAGGTACCGTTACAGACTTACCTTGTTGTTGCAGGTTTCCACCAAAACATGTCTACTTATTCTAGTGATGTTTGTAGAAAGCAGCACTACATTTAGCTCACCTCAATATCATTATATACATGTACCTTGCCTCAAGGTATGTGGAACATATGGGGAGAACATGTGAAGACTGAAGATAAATTAGCATTTTCTTTGAAGATGCTTTTATCAATATGCACATCTGGGGGGAGAAGCAAATACAAGAAATGTGTGACTGAGTCATAAGTGTGTTAGCTTTTTTAATATCAAAGATGTAAAAAAATAGACAGTTTGACATCTAGTTCAAGATTAGATGTGTATGTTTTGAAAATATAGATTATGGATTGTCATGTGTTGTGACTCACACATGGACATATCATATACACCAAATAACCAAAGAAGCTACATTAAATACAATCAAGAATATCATAATGCATAATCTATCAGTCTATTTCGACAGTCTGCTTGAATAGCCTAAGGCTAGTAGTACTATTAGTATCCATTATTTGATTATACTGCTGCTGGGGTCCCTGACATGGGTAGGGAGTATACGTAGTTGTCTAGTTTTCACATTGCACTTGGTGATTTTCGAGTTTGGCATAATTTTGCACTTCTTGATTTTCGAGTTTGGCATAATTTTGTGAAATCCAATAAAATTTGTGCAGCCTTAACTCCTTCACAGTAGACATATATACTGGGTTATTTTTGTTTTCTGTCTTCAATATCTGAGGTTTATTGCCCCCCTCCTGATCCGTCACTGCAGATGAATTGCTCTCCGATATGATCTATCATGTCTATTACAAACATCAGGCCCCGTGACCAGTGTCAGGGTGATAAAGGATCGCGGCAGCTTTCCGAAGGGCTCGACGTCCCGCAAAGATGGAGTCGTGCACAAAATCGTGCTGTCGGAATCAATACGGGGCTGCTGATAACGAATGGCAGCTGCTGAAGGAAGCAGATTTACCCCCGATCTGGCAGCGGGTGGAACAATTTGAATCCCCCCAGTGCAACGACCTGTCCAAATCACCCACCACATACAAGAGGGGCTGCCTAGTAGTACGCTGTTGTCGGGCTTGTGCATGTAGCTAGGATTTGAGTACAGGGGGTCGAAGTGTCTTGGTGAATTGTGATAAGTGATATAGGCACCACTATAGGGGGGTCTGGGGGCATCCACCTTCCATGTTTTTTGAGAATTTAAGTTCCAAGTTAAAATATTGCATTCAAAGGTATCCTGAGGGGCAAATTACTGTCAGAGAGTACAGTAGAATACTGTGACCACAACTGTCCTTGTGGCATCCCTGGTCAATCAGAATTTGATGCTTGTCAGAGGATCTGCTCCCCAGTGTAAGGACAACTAGTGCGTCCAATTCCTTATTTTAAGAAAAGCGCCTTCAAATGATGCTTGGCTAAAAGCCTGGCTGTTGTGTAGAGTGGCTACATGATTGACAGAGAATCTGATAGTCAATACACTCAGCTGCATACTTAGATTAGGATGGAGAGATTTAGGCCATCACATTATCCTCTCATAAGTTAGTAGATTTTTATCTCTGAGGCACTAGACTGATAATCTGTGCTTGGATAGAACTCTTTCTGTAGACATGATCAAGCAATAATTTGTCTATGAATGATAGACGGAATCGAGACAGAATTGCATTTGTCAGCATCAGAAAACGGACACTTGGCTGCAAACCCGTGAAGTGAAAAAGACATTTCTTGGAGGTATGCCAGTCCATGAGCCTGCTTCTCTCAAGATTAGGTTTGGCTTACAAGGTGTTGCATATGCTGTGGGACTTTAGGTCATTGTGAATAAGACTTTGCATGCATGGAATGCGATCCACTGTGACCTGTGCCAGACCAGTCCACATTACTCTCTATCCACATGTCACCACAACATATAGTCAGCAAGATGTTGCAGGGCAGTGTATTTCAGGACTTGGCATGTGTACAATTTTCTGTGTGATTCATCACTTGGCTGGAACATTTCTTATCATGCCAATGTACTGTTGATTTATTCAAGTTCATAGATCTTTAAGTCCATGAACGGAATAGAAGAGTTACTTTAAATGTGAAATCTTAAGATATTCCACATTTCTAGTAGACTACCATTGTGCTGCAATCTCACTGTGACCAAAATTGGATTTGACTTCATAGTTCAGAAGTCATGTAAGGCGTAAAAGCATAACTGAAAAGACTACAAAATACGAAAAGGTTAGAAAGAGCATATGCTCTCAGTTTGAGGAGTTTACAGTGACGAATACTGAACATAATACCACAGCAAATATTTCATACGTATCTGTATCCTATGATGATGAACTGTATTATCTGCTAAAAATTATAGGGCATTATTTGGTGGTTGGAGGAATACACTGTACAATGTACCTCTTTGTTGTGGTTTATGAATGTTCCAATCAATATGTAAAACACTATTTTAACAAGGTTGTATTTTTTTCCTTTTCTTTCATGCCACATTCCTGTTTGCCTTCCATGATGCAATTCGATTGGACATCTCATCACTGCTTCATCTTCATCCCACCTTCAATTTCGAACACACCTCTGTGTCAACTATATTTAAATCCAGGTAATTCTTTCTTTTTTATTTCCATTGAAAATCACGATTGTGATATACTTCAGAGGGTGAGTGCCTGTGTTTTAGATGTTTTTCAAAGTCTCTACTAGGGTTAATTAACCACTCACATGTAGAATACAGAAAGTTACAGTCTCATACAACCTGCTATTTGAATGTGTATGTTACATTCATTTCTACAACATGTAACTTTTAAACAAGACCAAGACAGTAGTTATTTGCTACTGAACATGTTATAATGTTAAAATGTATGTAAATCTGCAAACAGTAGATGTTGAAGGAACACAGTACCTATTTGATTCTGTTTATGAAAAGAAAGGAATAGTGGGCCCAGTATGCTTCCTTGCGGTACACCATTTCTTCCCAGTGAGATACAATCTAAAACTTTTCAAGTCATGGGTTAAAAAAAAACCTTTCTTCAGAATCCAGTACTGTAACCCAAAATGTTTGAGTGGCTTCACGAGCCTTCTTTTGTGGTGAACTCTAAGTAGATAAAAAACAACAGCTTCCGTGTGACCCCATACAAATACATAAACTTTGTTGATACCAGCAATAATATTCCCAAAGTTTTTCAACATCACTCTCACAGCCTTAGAAAGTCCTCGACAGTGATAGAAAGTGTTGCCAGCACTACCGTTAGACTCTGTGGGTGTCAGATTGATCACACAAGTTTACAAGGACAAGCCAAACCAATGACAAAGGAGCCCTGCAACCTGTTCCGTTAGAGATATTCTTTAACCAGCCCCGTGAAACTTTAGTGCCTAAACAACCTGTGTCGTATGGAGCCTGATGTACGAGTCAATCAGGTGCCGTCATCAGTCCATGGTTGTTCGTGTCACTCGGGGTCACCCGCCTGTTTCTTTATTGCCCAACCGTGGTGCCCAAATTTGGTCGAATCCGAGGCCCGGCACGTCTCTCCTAGCTCCGTCTCCTCCACATGAAATAGATTTTTACGCCCCCTCAGTAGAACCCACGGACCTTGAAGGAACTGTAACTTGAAGTTGCGCAGGGCGCTCTCTTATCTGCAGCCTGCCGTAATGACCCTGCTGTACTACCAGATGAAAGTGCGACATGGAGTGTTCGGCCATAAGGCTGCCTGGCCGGAAAATCAATGGACTTTCCTGTTGTGCCGTATTGATAAGGGGGTTGAACTGATTAGTGTGCGGGTTGGTGAGGCTTGCCTTCTTAGTGGTGCTAATTCCGCCATGATTAATCCTGTGTTCTGCTGGGCTCAGTATGGTGGCAATCCAAGTCTTTTGCTGAGTGCAACTGCATAATTATGTATAATGTAGATTTGTAATGATTGTGTCTGTGTGAGACCATAGCTTAGTGGAATGAAAGGGAAGATTTTGTAGAATCGTCTGGACAACTGTGCAGAATTAAACAACCGGCAAGTCTATGGACTAGCAACTTAAGAGGGTCCAGCAAACTTTTTCTTTGTCTCTCCTTTGGAAACCATGGTGCCTCCTTAAAAAAATTGGGTTACAAATGCAAAACTGACAATATGTAAGATGTGAAGCAGTAGATGTTGGAGTACTAGAAACAGTACTAGAAACTCTTTGATGCCATTTATAAATACTAGAAATAGTGGGCCCAGCATGCTTCCTTGCGGTACACCAGCTTCTTAGTGTGCAGGTTCGTGAATCTTGCCTTCTTAGTGGTGCTAATTCTGCCATGATTAATCCTGTGTTCTCCTGGGCTCATTATGGAGGCAATCCAAGTCTTTTGCTGAGTGCAACGGCACATGTATAATGTAATGGTAGTGTCTGTGTTAAGCCATAGCTTAGTGGAACGAAAGAGAGGATTTTGTAGGATTGTGTAGACAATGATGAATGACATTGGACTAGGAACTTAAGAAGGTCCAACAAACTTTTTCTATGTGTCTCATTTCGAAATTATGGTAACTCTTTAAAAAATTTGGTTAGAAATGCAAAACTGACAATGTGCAAAACACTAGATGTTGGAGGAACACAGTATCTCTTTGATGACATTAATAAATACTAGGTATACCGTATAGTGGGTCCAGCATGCTTCCTTGCGGTACACCAGCTTCTTAGTGTGCGGGTTCATGAAGCTCGCCTTCTTAGTGGTGCTAATTCTGCCATGATTAATCCTGTGTTCTGCTGAGCTCTGTATGGAGGCAATCTAAGTCTTTTGCTGAGTGCAACTGTACATGTATAATCTATGTAAATTTGTAATGGTAGTGTCTGTGCAAAGCCATAGCTTAGTGGAATGAAAGGGAAGATTTTGTAGGATCGTCTGGACAACTATGCAGAATGAAACAACTAGCATGTCTTTGGACTAGCAACTTTTGAAACTTTTGCTATGTCTTTCATTTCCAAACCATCCTATCTTTTAAAAAAACTTAAGCAAACTCTTTCTATGATTTTCATTTTCAAGCAGTTTTTTCTTTTAAAACATGTAGTTAGCACTTTCTATGTTTTTCATTTCCAAACAGTACATGTATGTTCTTCTAAAAACTTAAAATTGTGAGAATGAATTGGTATCCCTCAATACCTTGTTTTCAAAAACAACGGAATATATATAAATGAACAATGTACTTGTACGTTGTAGGTTGCCTTGCGGATAAAGGTGAATTACATTACCTCAAGTTCAACAGTCTATATCAGTGTACATGCTACATGTATGCTTTGACATTCATGGCATATGGTATCTGTCACAATGCCCAGACTGAAATATGGAGACTGGCGACACACTGGGGATAGTAGCTGTGATGGAAGATCCCACCAACATGAATCATGTATTTTACATCTGATATGGAGACTATTGAAAAACATATTTTTTCGGGCTTGGGTAATAATATATGGTGTACACATACATGTAACTGCCTTGATTGACATACATGTAGATGTACGCATATCTATCCTTCAGATGTTCACAACCATCATTTGAAAAATCTTGGTATCAAGCACCTGTTAGCTGTCTATTAAGCAGAGACTAACTAAGTACTAATTTCAAGTAGATTACTTGCACATACATGTAACATAGTCCACAGGTATCAAAGCACCATCAGGTTCTCACCACTGTAAGCCTGCTTGGGTGGGTTCCTGTCAGTCTTACCTGGCAACTTCATTGATCCATGAGGAGACCTTTGTCAGAAGGAGAGACCACCGTTGGGCAGGTTAGACCTGAGATGCATACTAATGCTAGCTGCATGAGTTGTTCATAATATTATATACCAGTTCTGCTGGCACTGGAACTAACCTGATACAAGTTCTATTCTAGTCCTGGTGCATTTCTTTAACTTCATTACTTTACTGCCAGATTGCTTGGCTCTCAGCTCACGGAAATGTCTGGCCCTTACACTGTACGAATCACGAATCATCTCGTACTTTCTGGAAGCAGTTTTACTCGAATCAAACCTCTGAGTGCCTTTTCGGACCTTGATACTGTGCTGTTACAGAGGACTGTATGACTAGGAGCCAATCAGAGCTCTTGCTTATATCTTATACCTTCATAATAGGTGAATATGCAAGTGCCAAACTGTCCTCAAGTATTTGTTATCAGATCTAGACTATTCGGCATGCAAGCAATATCGATTCCCTATGGTATCGCAGCCTGTACATGTATCAAGCATCTTCGTTCTTTCTTTGGCGAAATTTTTTTGTGTACTGCATTTCTGTACTTCCAGACACACAATTTATATATCGTATTTATGATGACTGACTGACAAAAGTAAAGATATGTAGTCATCTTTTAGAAACTGTATTGTATCCCATATCATAATAGGGTACAGTAGCTTTAGGCATTGCAGCTGTGCATAGAAAAAGGAGGTGAACTCTCTTGACTCTCTTTATCAAAGGGTTTTGTAGTGTGTTCCCTGCAGATCTAGAGATGTGGTGGGCGCTAATGCATCTTGTTCAAGTTCAGTGTCATCAGGTTGTGAAGAAGCTATCAATGTAGGTTGCCTTTCAGGAACATCAAACCACCAGTGGCATGACCAGAATTAAAAGTCAGACAAATTTTTAAAAGGGTCTGTGGTTAAAGGACTTAGCTGCATGACACTAACAAGATCATATCCATCATCTTTTTATTGGAGGCCATTTTTGTCTGGCATGTCTTTTAATGGTGCCAGGTGATTTTCTGTTCTTGATGTGTGTTTTTTTAAAGTGGTACAGCTGTAGGCTCCCTAGCAGCCAACGTTAGAACTGCAGTGGCATTTTCATTTGAAAATTTGGAGGAGGATAAGTCAAATGCTTTCAATGAGTTACAGGAAGCAGGTATGCGCTATCTAATGCAACTAGTAAATCAGGCTCAGCTTTTTTCTTTAATATCGAAGGCTGCCCTTTACACAGCTGACATCTAGGCAGGCTATACTTGCATCCAGAAGAAACGACTAATGGGTATGCCTATCAAAGTGCAGTCCTGATTTGTATTTAACCCACTTAGACCTAATGCAGCAGCACTATAGACTTACGAGCCACCATAACGCCCCTTTTTCATTGTCCAGCATGGTGTCCTTAACCGTAGCTTAGCTGTGACACCTAACCCTGTGTAAAATGTTTTACACTCCACACGGGGTGCTGCAGTCCAATTCGAACACGCTACAACCTTTTATCCGGCATTCATCTCCTTTAACAGTACCATCATCCTTTAACTCATTCTATTGGAGCAATAAATTTGTGCCGAAAGTGCTGCCTAAGCGGTAATGAGTTTGCCAATATCCAGCCAACTGCCGGACGACATAAAAGCTGCAATATGAGCCGGCATAAGTCCATGCTTTCCCCGTGCCCCATTTTTAGCTTCTGAAAAAATTGTAAAGTTGATAAACTGCACAGTTCATTGGATACAATGGTACTGTGCATAATTCTGGTTGACATATAACTTCAAGCATATACATGTAGCAGGTTGTGCTTGTGTCTTGTAATGCGATTTTGATATTCACTAAATGCATTTGATTTCACTTCATCAATTGCTATATACAGCAAAAATGTCACAGTTACATGGAGGTAATATCTGTTCAGAGAATAGGCATTATCTTGATATATGCATGTACATCCATAAAAAAACTGCTGAAATTATCTGTTGCAAAATAAGCTTGATGGAATACAGTTTTTGATATTGACTGCATTTCTAGGCTACTACATACATGTACTTGCAGAATTACTTTATTTGTTGAAAGCTGTCTGTTAGATGTTGTACCAACAGGGTCTATTATTGTATTAAGCAAAAATGAAAAGGACTGCTGATTTTGTGTGCATTGAGTCGTGTGTGAGGACCAGGGCTGTCCAAGGTGCTGAAGTTTTAGTGCCTGTTGGAGTGGTTTTTTTTTTTAGGTTACAGGGCAAATTTTGTACAGACTACAAAATATAGGCCAACAAAGATTGGATAATATATAGCATTCATTTGCATGGTCTTGAAATGGTTAAAGTAGCAGGACATGATTACAAAAGCAATATTTCCCCCCTCCCCATTTCACTTACATTACAATTTATCAAGATCAATGAATCAAAACTACCTACTTCTACTACTGCTACTAATTCTACTAACTCAATGCTCATTGGAAAATTTAAGACTTTCTGCAGGCTCAAGACTATGTAGGGAATACCTCCTAAAGTCATTCTTGTGTAAGGTAATCCATTTCTCTCCCAGGTCTTAAAATGCTTCTGCACTACTTATTTTCTTTTCCTTTCAGTCCACTGCAAAACCATGTCTAAGAAATGTTCCTTCTACTACTATTTTGAATCTTATATCCAAGGATGCTGCAACAAAGAATGTAACATATTTTGGGCCACATCCCGCAATATGTCACACAGCTGTTGTTATCATGGGCCATCGCACACTGGATACAGATGGTCTGTCATAGACACAGGGTTCTAGCCAACATCTGTCCTTCCATCCTTTGACGGAATTTTGCTGCTGGGATCACAGACAAAATTTTTGTCCATTCCATCCTGTGACGGATAAAATTGGCATGTTAAGATTTTAATTGAGCCAAGCTGAGTCTACCAGTAAAATTTGCCCCTGTCAAAATAAATGAAATAGCATTTCAGAGGGTCTAGATTTCAAACTTGAATTAAGAAAAGGTCTGTTTTGAATTGCATTATTTAGATATCTGAGGGTAAATTTTATGTCCCTTTCCAGCGCTTGGTCCCCCCAAAATATGAGGGTCAACAGATTTTTACTGGGGTCGGTTGGCTTACCAGAAACACAACATTATTTATCATAGGCCTTATCAGCATGTTCTGCTTAAAATTTGTCACTTTGATTGATGGTTTTACATCCGTGATCGATTCCAGAAAAGGCAACAGTCAATATCACGTTTAGACTCCACATGCTGACTCCTTACAGGATTACACCCGGCTTAAGGCTGTCAATGCAATATTGCAAATGTTTACATTGACTTATTGATTGGCTAACATATGACAATGTATTGTGCTACTAGTATTAAGGATTCTGCATTCATTGTATAATACCAATATGTTCCTGGGAGAAAACTTATATAGGATTTATACATTCAACCTAAACAAAAATAAAATTGATAGCAGCAATTGTGTAAGATGAATTTGGAAAAATAAATGAAAAACAACCTATTGCTTGGCTACAGGAATGATTAATTTTGCATGTGCTTAATGTTAATTTTCTTTTGTCACATGAAATAAAATCACTATTTTCATATTGTATATAGGCTTTCCTCAATAAAACATTATAGCTGGGAATGCCTTGGATTGAGTTGTAGAAATTCTGGTCCTGTTGCAGTCATCATCATCATCATCATCATCGGTCGGCTGCGGCGCAGGCGACTGTAAGTTTCTTCCAAGACCTTCTGTCGGCAGTATCTGGTTTAATACTGTAAATTTCAATGGCAGGGTTTGCTGCATCTGTTACGTAAGCACACAAATATTTGTGGGTAGTACAGAGACAGAATGTCTGCACCGTTTGCACCAGAACACCCACGGGAGCCCTCCCAATGTCAAGTACAATCCATAAATTACAGGTTTTATGGTTGTTTTACATGAACAGACAGGATAGGTCATGTGTAAGTAAGTTAATATCATGTAATGTAGTTTCAATGATGATTAGATCATGGAAACCGTGTATGGAAACAAGCCTTTGCATGCACATTCATCAATAGCTATGGTTTTGCTGAGTTTTGTTGAATTTTTTTGCTGTAAAACAGTGTTATTAGTATACACACCTTTCTGGGAGACTACTGTAAATGCAGAAATGTTCGTGGTGGATTAATGTTCGCGGTTTTTGCGGTGACCACTTCACCGCGAATTTAAAACCACCGCGAACATTTTTCTACTATGATATTAGATTGCAGTCTATGGTGTTACCGCGAACTTAAATCCACCGCAAAAAGTCCTTTTTACCGCTACCGCGAAATTAAATCCCCGCGAACTTAAAAACATTTACAGTATTTCTTGTTGTTAATTGAAATTTTCTAAGAGCTCAGGGAGCTTCCCCCACTCAATTCTGACTAATTGTTGGGCTTCCTTGACGCGTTCTCTTTACACAGGAAAAGTGTGTCCTGGCACTCTTGCTGATCATCTTGGCACTTCTGCTGAGTGTCTTGAGCGCACTTCTGGAGCTGACTCAAGACAAACAGCAGGAATTGCGTCTTGAGACACATTTTTCTTTACATTTTTTTTTTAAATTTATAGTTTCTTGGGCCAAGATGTCTTTAAAACAATCAAGCGTGCCATTGCCTTCCCTGAGCACTACTGTTGGGATTCCTTGACATTGGACAAGGCTAAGACATCCTTGTGCCAGAGACACAGACAGCTCATCAGTCTTTTGACAGTGCAAGAAGAAAAAAAATTACTACAATGTCAAGGGCAACATGGCGTGTTTGATTGTTGCCTAAAGTCCGACTGAGCCATTTGGAATGTGTATTACAAGAAATGCTGGAATGGTTATGTAGCCTTCTCTGTATGGGCATTACTGTTGGGATTCCTTGACTTTGGACAGGGATTAGACATCCTTGTGCCACAGTCAGACAGATCATCAGTCTTCTGACAGTGCAAGAAGAAAAAATTACTACAAAGTCAAGGTCAACATGGCATGTTTGATTGTTGCTTAGAGTCCGACTGAGCCATTTGGAATGTAATTGTATTGTATTGCATGCAAGGAATGCTGGAATGGTTATGTGGCCTTCTCTGTATGGGCACTACTGTTGGGATTCTTTGACATTGTAAAGGGATTAGACAGCCTTGTGCCACAGACACAGAAGCTCATCAGTCTTTTTACAGTGTAAGAAAAAGTCCAAGTTGCCTACAATTTGGAATGTGTAATGCATCAATGCTGGGAAGGTTGTAACGCCTTGTCTGGGCTCTACTGTTGGGATTCCCTGACATTGGAAAGGGATTAGACATCCTTGTGTCACAGTCAGACAGATCTAGACAGTACTTTTCTGCACCAGGTGTGGCACTGCCCCCTGATGTGCTGTTACAGACAGACACTACGTCTTAAGTGGTAATTTATCACCAGCAGTGAGCAGGCAGGTATCTTATTGCTCTGTCTTCTCTAGTGTCAGTTTTCTTGGAAAGAAGAGTTTTTCTCGATAGTTTCTTAAGTGTAACTAACTTGTTAGCCGCCATGCTAGATAGAGATACATGGTCGGACATTGTTAATGGCACCTCATATGAGGATGAACTGAACTGAACTGAACTAGCAAACTTTTAATAGCATGGTGTTGCTGTCCCTGTGAGACTTAGTTAGTGCGCCAGTAAAAGAGAGGTTGGAGAAGGAAGTGCACAACCCTTCTTTACCTTAAAAAGTCACGTGCAGGCCAGGCAGATGGCGAGTAACTGTTTGCCTACCATTGTCTTCCGAGACAGATAGATGCCAACTGGCAAACTTTATATCAAATCACCAATCTTATTTTTTAAGGGAAGTTCATCTTTGGTGATAATTGATGTTAAAAACTTGATAAAGACATCAACTCTCATGATAGTTATCCTGTTCTTAGTAGATTTACAAATTTTGGCTTGATGTGATGAAATCTTTTGGTAAAATTCTGGAAAAATATAATCATTATGATACTTATGCATACAGACCTTCACAATTTAATGGGTTGTTCCAAAGAATATGTGTCACCTAACACGCTCTCTGATCATTTCCCATTATCAAATAAAAAACTTCCTGTCAATGATTTCTAAGGGACGACTAATCATACCGCAGTGTCAAGTCCAAATGGGCAACCCAATATGCCAGGTGTTCTTAATTATTCATAAACTTTTGCAAAGGGGTGTGTGCCTGTTCATCGCACTCAATGAAGCAATTGACTGAAGTCAAGGACAGAATATGTAGTCAAGAGTTTTGCTCCTCTGTATTCGTGTGGCCATTTATCAGGTCTATGTGAACTTTTCAAATTCCATTGATGACAGATGCATTCACGTAAACCATTTACGCACAAAGTTTGAAATTGATTTCCACTACAATAATTGGACTGTCCAACTTCAGTCTGTCCAACTTTCATGTCGAAAATTGCACTCCAAACTTTACCTCTAATTTCTACCAATACGGGCAAACAGTCAAGTAGTGAAAATCTTTTCTTGCAGGGAAATGTTTGCTGTGTAATAGTATCATTGTTCTTATCATTGTACCTGAAAGAAACACCAACACATATTTTTGTATTCATCAGGTATCTATATTCAAGTGATTTTCTTTTTATCTGTTCAATGTTTTTGCCTACTTTTCTCTACCGACTTTGAAGCTCAAATTTATGCCAGCATTTGTTTGAGAAATATTTATGAAATATTTTAACGCTAGTTCACCATTATCCGCGAAGTAACCTATATCCGCTCTACTTACAAACAGGGAATTAAGGGATATCATGTTGATGGACAGTGATTTCAAATTGCAGTTTTAAACCATCGTCCCCTGACTTAATATCCCTAAATACCCTAGTCTTGAATACAACGGATAAAGGTTACCCCACGAATAAAGGTAAACTATAGCTAGCGTTACATTGAAATGTTTTCCATGATTTATGTTCACATGTGTGCCGTGTAATGACATCCTTGTTGTTATCAGTGTACCCGGCTTAACCAATTAGAAAAGTAATCAGTTTAGAGAGTGACCTGTGCCAGTTATGGCAGGGCAAATTAAAACAAGTGGCCTCACGCTTGTCAGCACAGAAAGCCGTTCCAAAACAATCAATACAAAACCGGTTCCTGTAACAATATTACCATCCCTGGAGACCCCGAGAGAAGAGACTTGTGATATGTTCGCTGTGAAAACCTGTTATTTTATTCATGACCGACGTCTCCCTTCCAAAGCCCAAGGAGTTTAAAGGAGTTAACCTTTCGGATTTGATACCTTTTTTCTTTCTACATTCAGGTTTTACCTGCAGGCATTGCAGATAAGATCTTTTTGTACTCTTTTATAAAAAGAACAAGAGAGCAACCATTATTTATACTACCGGTAGATATTATCATAGTTGTAGATCTGAATTGGACAATGAATTGTTCCGAGAACATTGTCATCCTTAGGGCCATTGTTAGTCTTGGTTAGCATCAACTATTATGTTATTCTGCCAGCCTTGCTAAGACTGCCACATTAAATAAGATATTGTTGTCGAAGGCTTTTCAAGAATGTCTTGAACACCAGTCCTGCCTATCAGGACCTCGTGAATTATTAGATCTTTTAGATTTACTGTGTTTTTTTTTTTTAATTGGGTAGTCATAGGATAGGGTAATTGGCATCATTATGAGGGATTACATTACCTTTAAGACCCAAAAAGAAACACCAACCACAATCTACTGTCCCATGCATGGCCACACCTGGGGTAATCACTGTGGTATTGAGGTCATCTGAGTGGCTCCAACTGGCAGCTTGCTCCAGACCCTTGCGACAGTCGTATTGAGGTCACCTGAGTGGCGCCGAATGGCAGCTAGCTTAAGACACTTGCGACAGTCCTATTGAGGTCACCTGAGTGGCGCCGAATGGCAGCTAGCTTAAGACACTTGCGACAGTCCTATTGAGGTCACCTGTATGAGTGGCGCCGAATGGCAGCTAGCTCCAGACATGACAGACGTATTGAGGTCATCTGAGTGGCACTGAATGGCAGCACACTCCAGACACTTGCGATCACAACATAGCCCCACCTATATATTGTAAGCTCCTCGCAGTTCAGTCCCTGGCTGCAAAAAAGGAATAGTCATCCCACCCAATAACAATAACAATTTTTCAATTCAGTTATAGTTGATTGTCTTAAGGTTTATGTCTGTTCAATGCTTTTACTTGTTTTTTTGCCAACTTTGTAGCTAGAACTGATGCTAGCATCTTTTTGAGAAATAGTTATGAATTACAGTTTGAAAAGATATTTGATACGGTTTTTAATCTCCAGTGATTTACAAATCTGATTTGTTTCATGTGCGTATCATGTTGTAAACGTGGTATGAGCCAGTCTTCCATCAGAGGAAAAAGTAATGAACTTGGCCTAAACCTTGATCTTCTCATTTCTATTCCCTTTCTCGGCGCAATTCCCTTACAATCAGAGCTGATTGACTGTGCCGTGTTACGTTACAACAGGCGGGTCATACCATGGAGCCGTCTGCTGGCAATAGATGGGGGCTATTTCTTCCAACCATGGAATGATACTCCTTTATGAGGTGATTGGGGGTCTGGCAAAGGTTGCAATTATCCAGTAACTACATCAGGGGAAATTGTAGCCTTCCCTCTCCATTGATCAATGCACAAGTGCGCGCAATCAAGCAGCAGGGCTGGGAAGCCAGAGGGGCACTTAGATTAAATCAGATCGGAAGGAAGGCTACTTGAAAGAAAAACCATCATTATACACAATGTACATTTGTACTGCAATGTACAATGTAATTCTTCTCCTAACAATTTTTTTTTTGGTGATAAAAGTGATTTTAATTCAGTTTAGCACTCTGAAGAGCTATTCTTCCAGTAGTCATGACAGGAATGATGTACAATATGTACTGTACATTCAATATATGTGGCTATAGTCCAGGTTCATTCTACCACAGTAGTACTGCTTCATCACCATGGAAAGCTGCTAGGGAGGTCACAAGAGAAGTTATCTTTTATTTTGCTTGCACATATTCATAATCCAAAGATCACAAAGGTCAATTTATGACTTCTCAAATTTTGCTGATAGCAAGTGGTACTGAAAACAAAACTATTTTTACATTTGAAATATACAGTACCAAAAGACAATTGTTCAACATGCATATGTATATTTGTATTCTCAGTTACTAGATGCTGTCTCAAGAAGCTTCAACAGTGCTTTCTATTCTAACCCAGTGTTTTCTGAGTGACGTTGCTTTAAGCCCTAAAGAATGTACTACCATATTAATGTACCTACCTGAGTAAGGACATGTGTTAGCATGTGGGACACTACCCTGTGGTAAAAAGATGGCCAGAAGACATGCACACGAGACGTTTTTGCGGGGTATAAAACCATAATCATTACCTCAGAATGAGCCATGAGCTGTCAAAGGATTATGCCCCAATCATTCTACCCTGTATTTGAGCACGGCATTCAGCAATATCCAAAGAGCTGTCACTGTCAGTGCATGAAGACCTAATTCTTGACATTAGGCCACATCGCGGTGTAAGAGGGCAGTTACTTAGGATTAATGGTATACGTCATCCTGTCAGTCTTCAGACATCTACGTTTAGTATAAGGCTGTCAGCCACAAGGTGGAAGATATTACTTCTTACACTAGGCCACATTGTGATGTGATAGGGTACTAAAAATGTAGTTCCCTAGGATTAACTGTAAACATCATCCTGTCTTCAGACAATCATGTACATGTGGCAAGGCTGTCATACACTGTCCAGGTCAGCCACAAGATGGGAGATATTACTCCTCACAATAGGCCACATCACAATGTGAGAGAGTAGTAACCTAGGATTGAGGGTATACATTGTACGTCATTCTGTCAGTCTTAAGGCTGTATATGTTGTAAGGCTGTCATATACTGTCCAAGTCAGCCACAAGGTGGGAGATATTACTTCTCACACTAGACCACATCACGATGTGAGCAGGTAGTTACCTTAGTAGGCTTAACACTCAGTATTTGTCATGATCCTGTCAGTCTTCAGACAATTATGTACATGTTGTAAGGCTGTCATGCTCTGACTGTCCAAGCCAGCCACAACATGGGAGATATTGCCTAAGATGTCCGCTAAACTCTGTAGATATTATTGTGAAATTTGGATATTCTTTGTGATACTGTAAACTAAGTCTTGTAATTTGCTGGGACTTAATTTCTTTTGTAGGAGGGAAAGGTGCCTTTGCTAGTGCATTACTAAACAAATGTTTGTGGTTTGAGAATTTCGTGAAGAAGAAAACCAGGAATATACATGTAAAATACCCACAAATATTTCAAGTCTTACATTATTCCATACTGTAGATTTCCATGCAGATGTAGATGCTGTAACTAAGCAGAGTATATATAGACAGATGGTCCACAATTTTAGTGGATTATGCAATCCAATTGCTTCTAATTTTCCTTGTAGTTTATTTTGATATTCAAAAACTGCTTGGCAGAGATGCTATATATTATACCAATCCAGCAATTAATGTAGCTAATACGCTGTCAACAAATTAAGTACCACAAAAACGTACACATGTACAAATGACTTGAATCTCAAGTTTGAGTGCTTGGCAAAGATGCAGTATATTATACCAATCAAGCATTTAATGTAGCTAATATGCTGTCAACAAATTATGTACTCCACGTTGTCAGAGAGTAATTTAAGACACGCTATTATATAATGAACTCAGTATATCACAGCAAAGGAGAACTTTTTATTTGTAAACTAAGCTCCATCTATGTGTAGACTACTGTTTTAACCAATTGCATTCTCAAATTCCTTTGACGGTGCAATCAGAGAGCACCCTGCCTGCCGGCCTGGCATTGTCATGCCGGTGAAGTTCTTCAGTGGTTTTACTGATGAGTTCCCTGGTGCCTTGGACGCATTGGACCAAGTCCATGACCTAAAGTCTGCCTCCCTCGCGTTGTGCCCCACATTTCATAATAGGGGTTTATGAACTCGGAGCTTGGAAGTGCGTCGTGGAGGCTCCAATTTGTATTCAGTTCGTACCAGCTGCTGGAAGTGTGAACCAGTCAGGAATAGCCATTACTCTACCAAAGGGATGCTTTGCTCTTGAACAACTCAGTTGGCACTTGCCAATTTGTGTAGTGCCGGTGCCGGTGCTATTGTGTGTGTATGAATCTGTTTTAAGATTCTCTCCAGGTTTTTTTTTACAGCAGAGGAGGAATCTTAGCATGACCTTTGTAGAATGGTATAGGGGCATTCCTACCTGAATATCTTAAATTACTAACCCTTATGAAGTTTAACAGCATTTCCTGCCTTTTGAGGGCCAAATTTTATGAAAGCCAGCTTTTTTTTGCCCTTGTTGCAAAACAACAGAAAACACCCTATGTTGGTTGAAACACATGACACTGGGAATACAAATGACAGCATAAGGGCCCCTCATGCTCGACTGCACTTGTGAGAAGCCTCTGTACATGTGTTGTAGTTGAAGGGCAAGACCAAGGCTTATCAGTAGAAACTGCATGCAATCTTTTTCCACCAGTATTCAAGGGAAAACCATGATGGACTTTCTGCCTTGTGTATTGATTTTTTCGGACGCTTTGGGAAGGAAGGAGTCTTTGTGCGTGGACATAAAGTCTGAATATGTCTCTGGAAACTGAAACCAGAAGACATCGAATGACCAGCTCGTGGTGTTCAGTTCTCTTGATAGTAATGGGCTTATCACTTTCCGTTGCACCACACCTGTGCAATTGATAGATCACTTCAGATTTGTACTTGACATCAGTTATAATTAAGTTTACTATTTGGCCATCAATGTTGATTTGATTACATGTAAATACTGTATGGATGACATCCTCTGGGAACCTAAAAACTGGTGCGATAGACTCAGTGCAAACTAAAAAAAAGTGGACTTCATTATGGAATCTAAGTGGTTAGGAAGGTTGAACAAATGACTGAACAAACAGAGTATGGTATACCCGTTCGTAACAATGAATTCTTTTATTTTTGTTCTTTCACATCTTCTTCTTTGACTTTTTCACTGACTTTGTGGCATTCTACCACATTTGTTCCTGTCTCCATTTTATTCTCTTTACTGCGTCTCTCATGTGTTGGTATTCATATGCAAGGCTATGAGTGGCATTAGGACATTAGGTTGTGATTGTAATGGCCATCTTTTGTGAAGAGAGGTGCCGTTAAGAATGGAAAGGCCATTGAGTTACAGGCCATTTATTACCTGATGTTGAAACTTATGGGATGTAAACATGGCCAACAGGTGCAAAATGGGTATTCTATGGACAACAAGGGATTTTTACTACTGCTGCTGATCATACTACTCCCTGTTACATTCCCCAACAAAGACATTTTTATTAGAATGAAGTCTTTGCAGAGTTTTCCCATTGTAAACCTTTATGAAAAACGTGAGAAATCCCAATACATGAGCATTTGATTTGCTGTTTAACACTGAACCCAACTCATTCCATGCTCCCAGCTATCCACACACACACACATTGCATTTTTCATATCGATCCAGCACACTATGCTTCAAATACCAAGCTAGGACTTTGAAGTCAAAGCTTTTACAGACTGTATATACCACCGTGCAAGGATCACAGGAACTCTATCTACACAAAACAGTTGCGTAGTCGACTGGTTTCCATAAGCCTCAGATCCCCACGGAGCAAGCTGCATGCAGTACATGTAGCACACAGACTCAAAAGTTAAATCTCAAATATACTGTATTATAGTTATAGTTGGTACTGTAGATATTCATGCTGGTTTACGCTTCCATGTACATGTATTGCAGTGACCTCTCCACTAAAAATCCTATCACCATAAACAAGGTATATTCATCTGCAAGGCCCTGTCCACAAGACGCTGATCACTGGGTGATAGTCCAGCAACAAAAGTTTGATTTGTGACCTTTGACTTCTGTAATTTGGATATGATGCACTATGAAAACTGTAGCATAAAGCACAAAGAACACATAAATATTCATAAAGATTTATTCTTTCTCTGTTGGATTCTTTTAGTGATCTGTCAAAAAATATTTGGTTGCTCACCGGCCACTCAACAACTGCAGCTTCTAGGTGGAGGAGCGTGTCAGTAATACACACTGTAAGCCTTATAATCATAGAAGATGCTATCTAAAAGATATTCTTTTGCCCCCCTTGGCACTTATATCATATTCAAGATGTTTTTGCCTTTTTGCTGAGTATCACATACTGTATAAGATACTCATTTTTTGCATCAGAATTTCATTCTGGTTGAACTCCTTATATATATTAGGAAGGAAGACTTTTGAATAAAACCAAACCAAGCCTTTGAGTTTGAAGGTTGTTGTGCCTGCTCTCTCAATTATGTTCTGGTAACAAGTTTGTGAGAACTTGCCCTGTCTGATACATTAACACTTGTGTATCTATCAGTCTCTTGAAGAGCGCCCAACCAAGATAAGATAGATTGTCTTTTAATGGAAAACAAGGCAAAGGCTAAGGGCACAGTAAAGACCAATGCTGCGTTGCTATCTGTCTGGCTTATCACTGTATAGTGTGGTAGATTGTTCGCAGCTTGGTGGATCGATCACTGCTTGTACCCGCAAGTCTCTCAAGAAATCATTGCCTCGTGTCTTTGAAACAACCTTGCCCAGCACAAAACTATCCTTGACTTGTAACCTTGATCTGTTTGTGCTTGAAAAGGTCCTGATCATCAGGAGAACTTACATCATTCCCCAGGTGAAGACGTCTAAACTTGGTAACATTTCTTGAATTTTTTACTAGGTTTGTCCTCATCAATCTTTCTGAGTGATGATATTGAAAGTTTTCGTGTGGTTGTGTCATGTGAGGTGAAGCAAACAAGAAAGATATTTTGTGAATACTGTAAACCTTGAAATATTTGCACTTTTTTGTGTGTGTGGGGGTCCTCCACAGCACTGCAAAATCATTACAGGAAATATGTTTCCATTGTATCACTACTAACTGTACTACAAAATTGTTTCAAGGGATACTGTAGGCATCAGAGTCTTTCAAGAAATCATTGCCTTGTGTCTTTGAAACAACCTTGCTGTGCACAAAACTATCCTTGACTTGTAACCTTGATCAGTTTGTGCTTGAGAAGGTCAGGATCATCAGAAGAACTTGCATCATTCCCCTGGTGAAGTCATGTCTAAAGTTGGTAACATTTCTTTTTAGGTTTGTCCTCATCAATCTTTCTGAGTGTCAGTGAGTGAGGATGTTGAAAGTTTTCATGTGGTTGTGTCATCTGAGGTAAAGCAAACAGGGAACATATTGCAGAAACTGTAAACCTTGAAATATTTGCACTGTTTGTTTGTTTGTTTGTTTTTCCAGTTCCTTTACAGTACTGCAAAATCATTACAGGAAATATATTTCATTGTATCGCTACTAACTGTACTACAAAATTGTTTCAAGGGATACTACAGGCATCAGCCTTGTAGTCTGGTGGGTAATAACCATTGTTCTAAGAGTGGTAGCCATTGATTTTAACCTGGAGAGGAGACATAATGTGTCACACTTCGGCAAGCAGAAAAGATAAAGGACATTGATAAGGCTTACACCTTGGATTATTGTATTAAAGATACGAGCGTAAAACACTGCAATTGTGCAAAAGCCTGCTTATCATGCCTATCAATAAAGTCCTTGTGAAAATAGATAAATTTGCAGTAAGAAGATGGTAATGGATGTTCTTACAAGGGATGTGGACAGGGAAATACAGACTGGAGTCCATTTCCCAACCACAAGGAAATACGTAAGGGAATCGATTTCCAAACAACACATGCACCTTCAAAGCCTCCCCCTGCCTTGAAAAAGGCACAGAATGTACCAAAGCTCCTTCTGATACCTTTGCGCCAGAGTTGGTTTTCGTGGCCTTGAGATATTGTGTACCAGTATGTTGACATTAAAGAGGAAATTGCTTTTTCGAGTACACCGTAATGGACTTGTACCGGTATTGTACAGACAGGGAAACTCATGGGCTTACTGATCACAATCACAACGTGATGAAGTACAGAAGCCAACCGTGTCCTGGTGTGCCTGGAGACAGCAGACAGTGTGTGGAGAGTGAATAAAATCAATGAGCACATAGAAGTAGCCAGGCAGCTAGCTGAAGATATTTGTAACAACATTTCTCTAGAGCATTCTCTGAAAATCCCCCTCCCTCCTCCCTCTTCTAGCTCATACTCTTACTAACAAGAGACGTCAGTTCTAACATTCAATATCGAATATGTATTTTCTTTGTATTGCTACTAAATTGTACTACATACTGTAAATGCATTTAAGTACACAGGGATTTAATTTCGCGGTAGAGGAAAAAATGACTTTTTGCTGTGGTCTTAAGTTTGCGGTAGCACCATGCACTGTAGCCTCTTACTGCCATGGAAAAAAATGTTCGCGGTGGTTTTAAGTTCGCAGTAAAGCGGCCACCGTGAACATCAAAACACTGCGAAAGTTTTTGTATTTACAGTAATTGCTTTAACTACAGACTCAGAACATGGCAAAAAAACTGATTTTATAAAAAAAAAACTGGTTACTTGTCCTTGGTGCTGAATTGAAGGGTGTTATTAATGTTGGCTCTTTTTAAGTTTTATGGTTACAGAACAGAATAATACATTATCTGTGCACTGTATTATTCTTAAAGGGAAATTGAGTTAAGTAGGGTCAAATCTATAAGTTTCTGTCATCCCATAAAATAAGTTATCATCCTTTTAAGACAAACCATAAGGTACAGCAATTACTTCCGGATGTTTTGAGTGACATCCATCACTACTCTTTTGCATCACTGGAAAATCATGTTATTTCATGTAGGTTGTACCGTGCTGCGTGCCTGCAAAGCTGATGTGTTTTCCTGAAGGGCGGTTATGCCGGCAATGTAGATACAGATACAGGCTCTTTACCTTGAAGCAGATTTCTTGATAAGAAAAACCACTGAATCATGGCAGATATCTCCAAGTGCATCCACCTCATAAAGTCAAGCATATACAGCTTCTGGGGTTCGTTTACACACATGAAGTCAAGTATATGCAGCTTCTTGGGTACATATACACCCACAAAGTCAGTGACATCTGTCTAATTTTGACAGATGAGTAACTGAGACACCCTTACAGAAGGCTCAGGTGGAAAATTAACAATTTTCTGGTGGATGAACAAGACTGGATACTGTGACCTACTAGCATTAAACTTCGCCGGTGAGCACATCTGGCATCCGACGTCATCTCTCATCATTCTGCGTCACTGCAGGGTTCGAAAGATACTCAACAAATTTCAGTGATAAAGAACAAATTTTCTTTTTTTTGTGCATTTTGTTGTCTTCTAAGTCATACTTTTACGTATTACACAATATCTAAATTATAAAAATCAGAGAAAATGACAAAACAGTGACGCAGTGAACGATCAACCCGCAGTGATGCAGGCTTGACGGAAGTGCGGTGAGAGTGCACCTTAAGCTAGACCACCACATTAAAAGAATGGTAAAAGCATAGAGGTGCAGCATATTAGTAATCCCTAAGCATGCACACTTTCGATATCCAGGTGTTCAAGACATTTTTTTAGAAGACCTTAATAATAATACTGTTTGAGGTCTTGAGTGCCTGGCAGAATTAGTTGACAGTTGATGTTATCCCTCTTCCAGTCGTTGAAGATACTACTTTTTTGTAGTTTTGTTTCTTTTGATCGTGCTGAAGAATTTACAGCTGACTTTATTGTGTTCATTATTGCACAGCTACAGTAGCTGTTATTTGAAGTTTCTCTGAGTCCTACTTGACTACTAGTATATTGTTTGGCACAAAGTCAACGTTTCCCCTCCAGTAGACATGGCTGACATTTAAGGGGTCTTACCGACAAGCTGCCTTTTGTCCACTTCAAATTTCATGTCTTGAGCTCCGCCGATGTTTTCACCTGAGTCGTTGACAGGTGAATTGTGAAATTGAGCAACTTTGACAGCTTACTGTAAATGCATTTAAGTTCGCGGGGATTTAATTATGCGTCAGCAGGAAAGTGGAGTGTTCATGGTGGTTTTAAGCTCATGGTAGTGCCATGTAGTCACATACAAAATGTACTTTAATGGAAAAATGTTTGCGAAGGTTTTAAGTTGTGGTAAGACTGCCTCAAGAAAATCGCAAACATAAAACCACCACGAACATTTCTGCATTTACAGTATATAATGTAGCCAAGCAAGATGATTGTCCATGAGTAAATGTGACTTATGATTGTGATTATTGGAATGAAGGGAACTTTGAACTCTCTCGATATTGACTGGAGTATGGGAAATTCACACTGTCCGGGTAACAAAATTCAGGAGAAGCCAGACTAAAGCGCAACGCAGAAAAAAAGCGGATCCAAAGACAAGAACTTTGAAACAAACCGGAGTCAGCATACTAATAATGTGTCCTATGTGGCAGAGACTGCTTTCTGTATTCACATATAGGAATGTTTAGCTATAGCCAAAGCTGTAGGGCAGATATGAATTAGGATTTTATTCTGGTCAATACTGACAAAAGATGGCCATATATAGGGTGTAAAAGAACAGTAATGGATGTAGCCATTGATTTTAACCTGGAGAAAAGACATTATGCTGCACTTAGGCAAGCAGAAAACATATATTATAGGGACATAGATAATAACTTCACCTTGTACTAAAGATACCTTATCATAAGCCCTTGTGTTAGGCCACATCGATTTTATTTCTGGGTTTTCCTGATAGAAAAAAGCATATTGTTGTTGCTGGTGTGTTCTTTTAATTCTTCTTTTATTTCTTGTTCTTCTCTCCTCAAGAACAAATCGGAGCTTAGAGCTGCATGTATAAAAAGACCTACACCTTAGATTATCGTATTAATGATAACATATTAGGCCTCACCAGTTTTATTTCTTGGTTTTGCTTCTTAGTTTCTTTTCTGATTTGAGAAAAAATGAAAAAAAGGCACTGGTACCATTTATGATATATGAATCTACCCCAGAATTCCCATATTGTGGCACCAACAGTTCTTGTATACTTGTCCCTGCTTGTAGTTGTAGACTCCATTATCAGCAACGCTGCCTGTGAGTCTCTGTAATGTTTTTGTCACATTTTTGAATAAATGAATAAGGAAGTCTTTGTCTTGAATGTTGAAGTTTTTCTACTCATCGGTGCATTAAAAGTTGAAAAATAAACATTAACCAAACTACTGGTAGTATGAGGACATGGCTCATGTGGTAGCTTTTAGATTGATTGATCACAGGATGCCACAGTTACATCCTCTATAAAGCTATTATGGCAATTTGCAGCAATGACATTTCTCCACTACATTTGTCTTCATAATGATAATGGTCACAGGGCTTGTATCTGGATCAGAATCATACCCATACACGCACCTACTGTAATACTCCAAAATGGTGCTATATAATTACACCAATATTTTACACTCAATGGGGTATATATCAGATTATGATGTGCTCCTCACCTCCAGATGGAAAATTTCCTCTTGGGACTGGAAAAATTTCACCGTGTCCATCCAAAATATTTGGACTTCATAACATAAAATCAATGATGATCTTCATTTGCATGTTTCTGCCCATGTGGGCTAAATGCAGCAAATCCCATTATGGGATACTTTAAAGACTAAGAAGTATTACATGTAGTATTACAGTTGAATAAACAATACATCTTGGGCTATGCTATCACTATATCTAACGTTTACATGCCTCTTACCTTTTCTTAAAACATGTGTATACAAACTCACAGAGTTTTTGTTGTACAATGTTGTCTGTGGCTGTCATTATACGTGCAAACAGGTTGTCGTTAGTTAATCAATGATGATGCATTTTAGCTTAAAATTACCTTAATTTGACATTGAAAATTAACAACATGGGCTCCGAAACAATAAGTGGAGTGGAAAAAGAATTAAAACTAGTGACAGCCTTGTTATACATTTACCTGATGGTGTGCAGATCCACACTTTTAAATTGTAAAGTTTAGTGGAAATTGTGATAAGTAACGGGGGCCGCCCTAAGACGGTCCCCGTCGTAAGACGGAACGGATTTTTTGCTGATCTTATTATCCATAAGTACACCGTGTTTGTTGCCACTGACTATGCTGATTACAAAGGTAAATAAACCAAGTCCATGCACACAGCTTTAATTTGCATTCCAAGTATACTTTAACATATTTACTTCATGTTTTTTTAACACAGAATTCTAACAGTAATGTTTCCAGTGCTGAATCACTGCGGTCACCGGCCTCTGCGTATTGGCGGCTCGTGTCGCTAACTATACGAACTCTTTCAAGCAGTCACACAACTGCCATGATACACATAAATAAAGCTCCATAAAACACAATGAATATGGGTCTTCAAATGTCTGTTGAGTAGAAAAGCAACCAAAAGGAAGCGACATAAACATTGCCACCATTGTACTCCCAAGGGAGTGTGGCCGTGAAGGTGACAGACTAGAGTACGCTCCAAAGATTTATTTGACTGTAACAAATGATTCGTGCTGTCTATGAAAATAAGACTTGATAGAAAGATGTAGATGATATTTTCATATAATCAGACCGAGTTTTGTTGATGTTAGCGGTGTCTTTTTTTCGTAATGGTTTTTTTAGTCGGGCATTCACAATCAGTGCATTCAGCCCATTGCCCGTAAAAACATGAGCTGGATTGTTCTAGGTACAGCCTTCCTCATGTGAGACAAGAAGTACATACAGTCACGATTTTACTGTCAAAAGAAAGCTAAAATATCATATTATTAATTTTTTCTGTGTACTTAAATTTACCACTTACTTCTGATGAGAGCAAAATGTAAAAAAAACGTACCGAGTTAGGCACACTGTCCAGCGTAGCACAAAATTTGAAGGTTACATACACGAAATTGTCTCACAGTGTTTGCCGCTTGTAACATGCAGCGCGAAAGGTTCATGAACCACATGAATGCATTTCTTATTCAAGTATGTTGTTCAAATCTATGTGTAAAAAATTCAGTCATCAAAATTTGACCACTCTCAGGCAACTAGCGATGGAGCGCCACGAGTTTCAGCGCAAGAAAAAGCGTACCGTGTTGGGGCACCTCCCGTTATATTTAGATTAATGCACTTAGGCAGGACATTCCATTGTTTTAGTCCTAAGCGCCAGCTAGCCTCTCCTGTACAATGTACAAGGCAATTTAGTCCTCGGACTATAATCTTGTACATGACATTGTGTGTTTAAATAAATAAACCAGTTCTCTCTCTATATATATGATGTCCTCCATTTGGGTGCTGCCTTTTCAGACAACCTCTGTCATAAACTCAACAGTTTTAAGAGCAGTCTTTGTTGCATCAATAATTAGAAAAAGGCAGACTCAGCACTCTCTTTAATGTTTACACGACCAGCACTTAGCCGTAGATATTGGACATAAGTGATTGTGACTGGCGTATATACAGGCATGAAAGGACACTACCGTCTCTTAATACTGGGGCTTAAATGGAGAATACCCAAGGGACTACTTCCATTTTTATCCTGACAAGCTGGCGCCGAGATTTATGGCGTCTTTTATGACGGCGCATTATTCCGCCTTGTCCTGGATTTTAAGGACAAGTCAGGCCATTTCCGTGATAGACGACTTTTGCCTTAACAGCCTTAGGGACCAACAAGTATAGTTTGGTCACAAAGTTAATGTACCTAATCATCTATAGAGCGTAGAGCTTGTCCAGCCTTTCTGTTCTCATGTACTAAGTACATATGTATAGGACTTGCTGAAAAGCGGTGTGTGACCTGATGAAATTGATAGAAAGGTAGTGTTTTCAACAAGTCGTTTTTTTCGCAAAGTTAATGTACCCAATCATCTGTTGAGCGAAGAGCTTGTCCAGAATATCTCTGCTCACTTACAAAGTATGTGTATATAGGACTAGCTAAATATCAGTGCATGACTTGATGAAATTGATAGAAAGGTAGTGTTTTCAGCCACATGGTTTCACTCTGAAAATGGGGAAGATGTAGCGTTGAGGATCATCAGAGCTAGTTTTGAAACAATGACATCCACTTCCTACTAGCATTAGAGTTTACCACAAATTCTTCAAAATCGAACTTCCCTTACTATGCGCTAAATAGCAATTATTTACAAGCAACTGGATTTGTTTTTGGAAACATCAATTGCTTGTGAATGAGTAATTGCTAATTGCCGTATCTTATTACTTGGATGTGTAAAATTCATTGACATTCCTTTACTGTTCAGTACTGAACTGTTCAGTTCTTAGCATGACATTCCTTTACTATGACTGAACTGTTCAGGAAGTGCATTCACAGAATGGCATACCATGCAAACTCCAGATATTTCACAGACCTGGCTGGTGGACAAGGTAGACATGAAGAGGGAGAAGAGATCTAGAGTTGTTGTAACATCTGCTAACATATCTATTGTGTATTTGCCACAGGTATTTCTACATCACCATGCTGCGAGAACCTGTGGCCAGATACCTGAGCGAATGGCGCCACGTGCAGCGGGGTGCCACGTGGAAAACCTCTCGGCACATGTGCGACGGGAAGATGCCATCAGAAAAGGAGCTGCCATCTTGTTTTGACGACAACTGGGTTGGTGTTGAGTTGGACGAGTTCACGGATTGTCCATGGAACCTTGCAAATAATCGCCAGACCCGCATGCTTGCAGACTTAAGCCTTGTCGGCTGTTACAATACATCCAACGTAGGTCAAGAGCAGAGAAACCGCATTCTCCTGGGGAGCGCGAAGACCAATCTCAGACGGATGGCTTTCTTTGGCCTTACAGAATTCCAGAAGAAGAGTCAGTACATGTTTGAAAGGACCTTTAAGCTCAAATTTATAGAATCTTTTGAGCAAGTCAACGGCACCACAGCAGGCAAGACGCCCATCACAGAGACACAAAAGAGGAAAGTAGAAGAACTGAACGCTCTTGACATTGAACTTTATGACTATGCCAAAGACTTATTTTTACAGAGACTAGAGCGGCTTAAGCAGCATGACCCAGACTACTATGATTATGTAGATGAGGCAGTGGCCAACTGGTGATAGTCTTCCTTTCAAAGTTTCTAGGATCATGCATAATCTGTTATCACCTGTAAATCAATGATGCATTGCCAGCTGCCACGCATAAAATGGGAGACATTTTCGAGTTTGTGACGATGCTACATTACCATATCTACCTGACCCCTTACTCAAGGATCATCACAGCTAATTGGGAAACAATAACATCGACTTCCTGCTAGCATAGACTTTTGGCCATGGAATGGAGCATGGTCAGAAGCATTGTCTAAAGATGTTGCATTACACAAATTGTACATACTTAGTTAGATTCATACACGAACATACATACCTAGATACAGACAGACACGGACATGGAACAATACAGCTGTTGGTGTAAAGTGGTACACATAAATGACAACCTTTTCTGCACTGTCAGCTTGATGTCAGAAACCCCCTGTGCTTCCAAAGGCAATGCAAACTTGATTTTAGGAATGGCATCTGAACTCAAATTGATTTCCTTAGCCGTCCTCCCATCTTTTCTGGCAATGATGCTCAGAAAGACTCACAGCAAATAAGTTATCAAATGTTGCTGAAATTCCTCAGTGAAACAACATACTTCAAAATGGTAGACTGTCATACTAAGATACTTGTCCACTTTGTAAAACTACAGTAATGCAAAATGGGAGAATGTCACACTTCCCTAACATACTTTGTACCATGTGGGACATAAGGCTGTGAATGTCATCAGCTAAAAACAATGAGAACAACCTAAACCCAAAACAGTTTTATTCTTTTATTCAATCCCTGGATCATGTCATATTTAAAATGAAGTTTGTGTCCCACCATTTGCAGACTTTTTAAAAGTCTTGGCAGCTGAACAAAATCATCAGACCACCTTGGCAGCTGTGAAGTGCTCTCATTGTTAAGCACACATTTGATACACGATAAACTGTAGAAACTTTCAAAGCCCCACCTTGTACAGAAGTATATACAACATCCCACCATGCAACCAACAATAACACGGAAAGTACAATTAAATTGATGTTGGCTTTAAATTGTATCATTCCCTTGTATCAAGAGGAAATGACGTGTCTGTGAAATACTTCAGATTTATTGTCCTGTTTTAGTAATATTTGTCAATATAAAGAAATGATACTCCTGACCAATGATAACAAATAGTAATAGCCAACAATGTTTTCTGTCAACAGCAATGTCTTAGATGTTCATTGTCTGCCAGATTTTTATTTTTGGTTTGTTTTTGATAATTAGTTTGTTTTTTTATAATTTCCAAGCAGATCTTTGTTAAGACAGTATCCATAGTGTTTAACAGTATCCATTGGCCAGTTCCCAGCTTTTTTAACGTTATAAATACCTTTTGCCCACCTGTATTTACTGATGACAGCACCTGAAAAAACAGAAACAGTACTAGTAGAAGGTAGAACGCTGTGGAAGGACATATTCCAAACTTTCAATTTTGTGACAAACTCCCAAACTACTTTGGCAAAGCAGTTATGGAGTTTGTCACAAAATTCAGTATAACCTCTAATTTTTGTATAAATGTGTAAAATAACATGTAAACAAGTACATTTGTTAGATAGTTAGGTATTTTACATCAGAATGCAGATTGTGTGCTAAAATTGATAAAGTTAACTTATTGCAAACATGTTTTTACTTACTAGTACCTAACTGTAAGTATGTTGCAGATTCTTTTTCAAAAATTAACATAATAGACCTGCATTGGAAGGACCAACTATTTATGTATACCCAGACAACTTCTCAACCTAATAATGTAGTAGTACATACATCTCAAACAAAATTATACTTCTGTCATTCTGTAGGATTCGAGCATTAAGAAATCATGAAACTTCTCGTCAATATGATGGAGTATACCCCATAAATCCATATCACAAGTGTATATCATGTCAAAGTTCGTGTGGCAAGGCATGCATTGCTTATACATGTATTATTGAGAGAACATGTAAATATAGTATATACTTTTGTAAAAAAAACAGCCATATGGAAAGCAAAGGAAAAGTCTTCAAAGTTTGTTCTAACCAAGATACCTGAAGGGTATGTGTAGATAGTGCTCATGTCATATGCATATGAGTTAAGTATAGTTGGAATACTAATAGTAACGTTACTGACCAATAGATTTATTTATTTGTAGTAAAAGCTAAGTTTTAACAATTATAGATACAAGAAGAGAGTGTATTAGCAGAATTCACTTTTACCTCATTTGACTATGCTTATTGTTATTTATTAGGCTAGATAAAAATGTAAGTTAGTTTTTTCAGTTTTCCATTATCAAGGATGAAGTTATGACATCTAATACTCTGTGACAGAGGACAGTTATAATTTTCATTAAAACCGCCATATTTTGTTGGCAATGCCAGATACAATACAAAAATCATATATTTGATGTTAATATGGTACATGGATGTTATGTATATTGTTATTGCTAATGTTAGAAGTATCATGATGTCAAAATTAATACTATTTGTTGCAAAAACAATGTTAAATCTAACTTATAAGTAACGTTGTGAGTTTTGCAATGATACACTTGTGGCAAAGTGTTCAAGTTTAGACTCAGTAAACACAAAACTGTAACGTTGTTGCTAATTCTTCTGTTAGGTGGAGACTTATACTTCCCAGATTGTCAATACCCACACCTCCAAATCGAGAAACATCACTAAGCATAGTTTTAAACCGTTTCTTTGAAGCATAGAAAAACAATGTCTTGTAATTGTTACTGTCACCTTCACATTTTTTGTGCCGAGTTAATTAAGGATGGAATCACCTTCTAATTGTGTATCAAGAAAAACTACAATGTAGTTGTTCGCCTTTGTTGTTGTCATGTTATTGTTATATTTTTATATTTTAATGCCAACAGTAATAACTTATAAAACCGTTATGTAACGTAAACGTAATTAGTGTTGATAGTATGAGTAGTTACTTGGATTTAGTTTAACATCAGATCAATTGAATAATAAAAATCATGCCCTGATGCAGGTTGTGAACCTTATAATGTCTGCTGTTTTCAATTACTAGTAAATTTGCTAAGAACCTTCACCCTGCATAACAACACAGTTATATGGCCAGTATTCCTACATCAAAAACTGATCGAGGCATCCTTTAAGTGAAAGAAAAAGCTTTTTGACACAAAGTACAGAGAACGCACAAAATCCAATGTCACTTCTGAAGTTCTGTGTGAAATGGATTGGTCTCTTGGAAACTTTGTCTCGTCTGATTTACATGCTTCCTACTTCGTTCGCATGCTTCCCACTACGTCCGCATCTTCCTACTCCGTCCGCATCCTCCTACGGTCCTACCTCAGAAGTGTCACTGTGAGTCTGTGACTATGCAGAAGCTAGCCAGGAGTTTTTAATTGAAAGTTGAGAGAAATTGAAAGTAGACGATAGGTGCATTGATTTACCGTTTTATGTCTTTGGGTTTCTATTACACAGTTTGTTCGAATATTTAGAACTCAACAACCAGTCAGAACTCAAGAGTATCATGCATCAGTATGCCCCGCCCCCCACCTCACTTCACCTTTGCAGCTGCACATGACTCAAGTTTCTCGTCAAGCTTTCAAGGCAGGTACATTTAGCCAATGTGAATCATGTATGGATTTGAGGCACAATCTTGGCGGCGAGAACCCATTAAAGGTGAGTAAGTGTTAAGTCAGAACTTTCGAATCAGTGTGGTAGCGTTACTCCCCACCCCACTTGCAGCTGCCACATGCCTCTTAGTCTCACAAGCCGTGGAGCTTTCATTAAGCGTCGCTTTTGAACGCAAGGCAAGGCAAGCGATTTAATGTGAGTCAATATGTGTTCATCGGAGCCATACGCTTAGTGTACAAGAAAACGTAACGTTATACCTTACATTTGCTCGAAAAAGCAGCTTGAGAATCTGTAAATGTCTTTACTTTCCATGAGTGTGAAATTGATCCGAGTCAGACATTGCTAGTGTGAGATAGATTAAGCACGTTGCCTCTGTATCCTCATGCTAGTACATGTAGTAATAAAACATACAGAAGCTCCAGGTGTACGAACAGCATACAAGTAGACACATGGGGATTTCGTCGGGCTGCAGTTATTCCACTTCTTGTAGTGATGGCCGCACACGTACACTATAATTCACCAACAAAAAAAAATGGCCCCATCCTCCAGGTTTGAAACAGAAGGGACCTTATCGAAAGTACAGTTGGACAAAGACAGG
Source organism: Branchiostoma floridae x Branchiostoma belcheri (assembly GCA_019207045.1). NCBI lineage: Eukaryota > Metazoa > Chordata > Leptocardii > Amphioxiformes > Branchiostomatidae > Branchiostoma > Branchiostoma floridae x Branchiostoma belcheri. Next base: position 5,547,832 of record CM033035.1, on the reverse strand, counting down.
TTTGCAGGCGTTAAAGCCGTTTGTCACTGGGTCATCGCATTAGGACAATGGTGGAACTGGTTTCAATTCTAGTTTTGCGTTGACAATCGCTGAGAAACTTTTGCTAAAAATAGACCAAACTAATGTCCTCTAGCTAGTCTATGCATACTGCATCCCGAACACTTAAGAAAACAAGTGTCCCTGCGTCTCTGTTGGCTAATACTTGGACAAATAGGGACACTGCTATTTCTGGCTAAGTATAATTACATTCCATTGTAGAGATTTTATGCGCTTTATCCTTATACAAAGTGTAACTTGGATACATTCAAGGCAAGCACACGCTAACGCAAACTTTCCGCGTGGTTGATTTTCGTGGCAATTTATTCATTGATCACTGGCATTCAATTATTGATTAAGCAAACACAAAATGGACATGATACATCGTTCTTTAAAAAATTCATGAGAGCCATGATAACAATCATGATGATTGTGATTACCATAATGGTAAGTAACTCTATCTCTTACGGCTGCATCAGTCATTTCATCAGCGTATAATAGGTTTATTCTTTGCTCATCTGGTTTGCTGGGGGCTTCTAGAGGGTCAACAGTCACGCCCCTTTTCTTTCAATGGTCTGGCCTTGGTGAAGATCCACATCATTAGCCACACCACAAAGGACCGAGCGAAGATTCCTTTCTGGTTCTCACCTGAAGCAATTCAAACGGTGCGTTACCAAGGTATTTTTCACTGCGACAACGTGTAATTTATCATGTAATTGCCTATCATCTGGAACATCAGCTCCCACACCCCCTTAATCATCAGTGGACCGCCCTCATTATCATCTTTAATGATTCGTTGATTGATTCACTGGCAAAGCCGCGGACAAATATAGGAGGGGATTCAAGCGCAGGGAAGAATCCTTTCATACGCATATGGTAATGACTCTTAGCCCTGACCAATCGGAGACAAAGCTCTCTCCTGCAGCGATAGGACAGTCAGCGCCACTTGCAGACTCATAACTCCAGCGGATGGTCGGGTTCTCGAAATCACTCACTCCCTATCCTGGCACGGCCGTGCGTGGTTGTCATGTGTGCATGCGGCTTAGACTTCCAGTCCAAGCAGATGCAAGACAGCCGGTTGGCGGGGTTTCTGCGGCTAGTCGTCCTGTGGAGCACGTCGTCGCTCCGGTAAGAAAACCGGCAGTGAAAACATCGTCACCCGTATTGGTAGGTGGAGATAACCGAGGGTAGGGGAGGTTCTTCGAGGATGGAGGCGCCGTGGTGGAAGACGGCAGTGGGTACCGGGCTGGGCCTGCTTGCCATCGGACTGTTAGCCTTCTACACTTGCATGGACAACTCCTGCATGAACCAGTCAGACAACTTCCTTCTTACCAATAGTGGAGACCGGAACCATGCCGTATCGCACCGGCACGCCAGAGACCTGCCGCAGAAGAAGTACACGTTCCGCCCGTCTACCTTGGAGAGAGATTTGGACTTCAACATCTCAGGAACCGACGTGATAGTCTTCCTGCACATGCAGAAGACCGGCGGAACCAGCTTCGGTCGCCAGCTCGTGACCAACATGGACCTGGAGAGACCTTGCCAGTGCCGGCGAGGGCAGAAGAGGTGCCAGTGCTACCGGCCAGGCACCGACCGGGACATCTGGCTGTTCTCCCGGTTCTCCACGGGCTGGTCGTGCGGGCTGCACGCCGACTGGACGGAGCTGAAGGACTGCGTGCCCGACATGATGGACAAGAAGGAAAAACAGCCCAAGAAACGAAGGTTAGAATACAAATTGTACTTTAAGTATATACATTCAGTTGTCAGCTACAATATGTAACAAATGCAGCTAATATTATATGTGTCTGTTCCTGTTACTTCCGTTTGGCTTTATCCTGTCTATGAGAGCCTAACTATTCATGACACTTTGGAATGAATGCAGAACGTAAAGCTCCCTACAGACAGCGTTCCCGACGCAGACATGCCTCGAGGCCTTATATTCCAGCTAAGTGCTTTATTACATTTACGGAAGAAAGCTGTTTCCGTGAAGTAATGCGACATTTCCTGGCAGTTCATCTTCAGTATTCGCTACTGACACAATCCAATTTCGTTGTTGCTGATTCCGCCAAAAGCGTTTTGCGTCCAACGGAGATGAAATTAGGTGTTGAGTACCGGTAATTTCTGTGACATTTTTATGACTCACTTTTTATTATCAATCCGCAATGTGTACGCGTCTTGCTGTGACAGTCATAGTTTTGTCACTATTCAAACATCATTTAGAATTTATAGTAAGAAATTGCGAAGTTTACGTACTTTGGTAATTTGACATTGGACAACATGTACCTAGTCAATAACTTGAACGTCCTTGCAGAGCGATGGAGTTTTAAGGCCCCTTTTTTCAGTTCGTATCCTTTCTTCAAGGTCATATTCCCTTGCGATGTCTGCCTTATATAAATCTCACATCTGTATAAATGCCCACATTGCAAGTCAATAATAATGGTGTTGCCTGAAGACAAAATCGACCCATTCGAATGTTCGCAAAATAGATATCCATCGTATTATCAGATATAAATGAAGCAGAAAATCCTAGCTTAACGTTTTTTGTGCGAAGTCTATTTTGGCGAATCGAAAAAGCGACGCCTTAAAAGGACGAGAGATAGATGATTACTAATTCATGATTGGACCATGGCTAGCTCAATGAAGGCCTCTTGTGCGTTTGACACAAATGGTTGGAGACGTTTGGTTTTCAATTTGTGCTACGAAGTCGTTTACAAGTTAATGCTGGACTTGCCATCGTAGCGAGCTAGATGTAAGGTTGCCAGCAAGGCCTTCAGCAGCACTAAAGAGAGCCTAAGAAAATTAGTACCTTCAAATCATATCATCTTTAACATGCATTTGAAAGTCACTCTCTATCATATATAGAAAGCCATGAACGTTTGACATATTACGTAACCACACATACGTAACTTAGGATCGTCTTTAGAAATCAGCCGAAATATGTTTTTTTGGAAAGGTGTATACGTCAGTTACACAAAGTGTTATCGTTCTCAGGAAGAAAAGACATGGGACGTGACACCATTGACTGTCTAAAGTAAACAAGTGGCCTGCAGGCATACGATTCATGTCCGACCAGATTTAGCGGAACATGAAAAATACGCCGTCTACACCGCAAATTGCCATTCTGCTTCGTCACTTCATTTCCGCGAGTTCCGAGTCCACCGGGAGCCCCATATGTAGCAGTAACAAGAAAGAGGAAATAAAATGGGGTCAGAGATTGTTACCCAGATTGCTTCCTGAAGAATGAATGCCTGAAGGAGCCGTAATGGCGATTTCCTCTTACCGTGTGCTATCTGCGATGGTTTCTTCTCTGTTGGATAGGCCATTTGGGTGTCCGGTGATGGGGGTAATACTGAGGAAACCTTTGGCATTGTTTGTACAGTGTGGTAAATAGCCTGAGGAGAGCTTCTCACCGAGAGGCTATTATTTAAACCACCGATGGACCTAGCTTCTCAGCTTCATGAGCCCACCCATGACCATGTAGCCCGCGAAGATCGTTTGAAGAATTATTTGTTGCAGGGAAGTTTGAGAGTCCTTTTCAACAAATGAGCCCTTTGTTGCGATGGTCCGACAAGCTATTGATAGGCTTTTGGATGCAGCGTTTTGTCTTTGACAATGCAGACATAATTCTGCCGTAATCTCAAACTCACAGCCGTCCTCAGACGCGCAGTCCTGACAAGAATAAAGGTCGAAACGTTGTCTGTATGATTTCTGTCTATAAATCCGAACGACATCCGATTCTTATAGCTGCCATCGAGGCTTCCGTAATGTGGGGGAAAGGATTTGCTTGAAAAAGGAACCCAGTCGATTGGCAATTGAAATGGGACGCCTTTGAGTGTGTTCGTCTTAGATCTTGGTATTCTGCCAAGTCATGGTCTATTAAGATGTACTTCTCAGGCTTTCCTAACGGAGTTGACGTCTGAAAGAAGACAAGTTGTTGTGTCTTGTCTGTACGAAGGCGTGCGTGGGCGTCCGAACGTCCCTGTGTAGAGATATGTCCTGTTTGATCTATGGCTCGCTCATGTCATAGTTGCATTCTACAGGGAGCGCGCGACACACTTTCGACATTTAGATGTCTTTCAAGAGTTTTAAGCTGCAGTCATGTAGACAGGAACGCTTTGATAATGAACTCACCCTTGCAGAGTTTAAAGAGTTTCGAATCCGATGATTGATCTTACGTGGGAAGGCTCAGCAGTTAGTCTAGACATGAATTCCCCAAACTGCGTAGGCAACGGGGGCCGTTACAGGTCGATAACATCCAGGGTTAGAAGAAATACGACCGGCACTCACAGCTTTAACAAGACAAGACAACGTTGTGGACTCTAATTCGGGATTACATCGAATATGAAGTTGTACTTTAAAGTTGACATTGATACCCTTGTCTGCAAATCGACCGTGTTACACATAAGCTCGTTTAGTCACGCACGTATTCACTACAACTATTCAACTTGAGTCAAACAGACCGGACAGGTAGTTTCAGGACAAGTCAATCCAATACATTCCCGACTCTCTGAGCTAAAACTCTCTAACTCTGACTGGTATTGGTTAAAGCGTAAATTAAGGGCGCGGTCACATAGGTCGTGCGATCATCGTACGATTTTGATGCCATAGGATTTTCAAGCAGGCTGTGAAAGAACTAACCACCGACATGGATCTAAAACAGCATTTTGTGTAACAAGACAGGTTATCTGGAGACGTACGTTTTTGTCCTTCAAAATACTCGAAGTTAGCGATTTTACGACGATCGCACGACCTATGTGACCACGCTCTATACAGGGGTATAACTTAAGAGAGTGACGTACCAACCTGATGAAACTGTTCAAAGGAGTAACATTCTGTTTCCTCTGAGCCATGAAGTTTCTAAGCCTTATGATTATTTCGCAGTCACACCAGCTGAATGTCTTTTTCTTAGGACTATATCAAGGTTCCCATCTACAAAGCGCTGGCCTGTGGCAGTGCGGGGGAGGGGGGCTGGCAATCTGGGATGCCCGGTGCGCATCGCAGGACGCTGATAACTATCAGGCGTTGGCGGAACAAACGGAACATCCATTTTGCATCCCCCAACTCCGTTTCTTGAGAGTTTGCCTCACCTATTGCCATAAGAAAAAAAGTCTTGTTCGACATTAGTTTTCTCTGTGGTGGGGTGTGGAATACCACAGATGTGAGTCGGCTGTCAAGATTGGTTCATGTCTTTATGCCTTTCTTAAAGTAAAAAAAAAAGACTTTACTTTTAAGTACATACCTATCTTGGGAACCAGGCTAGAATACGTTTCACAGCTCCTATGTGGGCAGTGTAACGGTTGCTGCAACTTGCAAAGCGTTTGAAGTGAAATAAATTGATTAGTTCGGTAATAAATCGATAGTAACCGTGTGACCGTGGAAATCTATCATTGCTGAAACTCGACGTAGGATGGAAAAGCGATAGCTGCAAGGCCGCATGTAGATCACGCACACTGATGAAAGTACGTGCATTCACCCGGAAAAGATCCGGTAATGTTCAGACAAAATTGCGGAGGTATTTCAAACGGATGAACAACATGTCTTCACAAACAGGGAATCTGTATCGGTATAGCCGCCCTTCGGCGTATCACACCAGCTTCGCGGTGCGGCAGCAGCTGGTTATATTACACTGAACGACCTGTCACACCTAACTTTTGTACATCTATCTGCAAGCAATCTTCAAAACTAACCAGGGAAGATGCCCCTACTGTGCTTGGTGATGATAAATTCCACTCTACGATAGTTCTGAAAAAATACGAATTTTTGAACACATCAATCCAAGGTTGGTACCTCTGGTACTTGAGGACATGGCTGTTTCTTGTGCTTTTTTTAGCCGGTATTAGAGACTTATCAGTCGGTACGTCCACCAGTTTATTGGTCATTTTGTACATCATGCAAAGTCAGAGAAGCCATATAAAAGCCCTTCTTATGAATCTCGGCCTTGACAATGGGAGGGTTGGTCATAACAGCCAGGCTGTATGGGCCATGCTCATGAATACTTTATGCACTCCTCAGCAATTATGCTGTGCGAAGAGGCCACTCAATGACTAATGCCTGGCAGAGGTCATTTTTCCACTTGAAGATAAATCCATACACTGCTCGCTTTACGTCTCATTTGTCCAAATGTAATAGCAAATGTGGAAGTCAGAATTCTAAAAGGTGGATGTATACATTTTGATATAGCATCGAAGGATCAAATACTGACATCTCTCTATTTCTATTTTGATATCATTAATGTTCTAAATTTCATATGAGGCAACTGCTTGACGAATGTATTCCCTGCAACTTTGAGAGGACCTTTACAATTGAATAGCAACGCTAACTTTCAATTGGACTAGTTTAATGGGTTACGAGTTTGGTACCCATACGAGAAGGACATTAGTGGTAGTAGTAGTAGTACATGTAGTAGACTAGTTTATTGTTCAAAACAAATATGACAAAGTAAAAGCAGTCTTACACGGCATGGCATTGTAAAGTACTTTGTATAGCTGTAATTTTTGGTTACGTACCAGAAAAGTGGACTGACATTGTTTTGCAAAAATCATGACTTCATGTTATTCCTAACTGGAGTCCTAATGCTAAAAAAATTAGGTGTTACTGGAATTTATAGCATTTATTCTAGTCGATTTTTTGTTTGTTTTATGTTATGAATAGTTATTGGTACCCTTAATATTCCACTGCAGAATCGGTAGCGCCGTTATGGAAGACCACCGTTGCCTGCATGGCCCATAAATTGACATAATGATAGGAGTTCTGGGAAAATTACCTTCAAGAACACACAGGTCACCCTAGATAAGGTCACAGCCTCGATAATAGATGGCACCATCATCAGGGCATGGTGATACTATTTGGGCGTGCCAATATGAAATATCATAACCAGAAAAGTCTTTGGCATTTTGACAAACAACTGGTAATTCAATACTAGCCCCTCTTTATGGCTAATCTTTCAAAATGTCTCACAAAGCAACTTGTCTTGAAGATTACTTACAGTTTTCTTCCATGAGGAGGATGTGGTCTATAATTACGTGGTCAAGAGCTCCTGAATGACATGTCAGCATATTTCAAAGGGACAGTCCTAAAGGCTATTATAATGCTAAAAGGTGACGTTTTATACAAGCTGTATTCCTTGCACAGTGATTTTGTAAACATATAGTGCACGAACTCATCCATACATTTTAGGGATCATGGAAAACGTAACGAAATAAATTATGTTAGATTTATCAAACGGGAATTTTTTAATACCTCTATGTAAAAATGTATGGTGATATGATCCGCCGTTGTTGTTGCTTGAAATGATCCGCCGTTGTTGTTGCTTGAAATATGGAAAAAAACTTATTGCAATGTTCTGAACGAACCTCATGATCAACCCGGCTGCATACATTTCAACTCCACGATGTCAATAACCAAGCAGACGAGATTTTACTTCTCCCTCCATCAAGGATTTCAAATCTTCCAGGAATAGTGCTAGCCTTCCAAGCTAATACTATAATAAAGCATATCAATCATCCTGCTGAAGAATCTGATGTAAATAGATGGTGTAGTGGCAATGGGTTCGGTCCTGCAGGTCCAAGGCTCCGCATGGAATCGTCAGGGGTGTAGCACAAGTCGTCCGTGAGAGGAATAGGAAAGGAATGCTACCAGTTGGGCTAATTTCCATGTTTTTTACATGCCAAAATCTGGAAAAATGGCAACAATACTTCCTTGGCCTTTTACCATAGCAGTGAGAGTGCAAAAAGAAAGCGATTTTGAAGGGCTGTGTACTAAGAAGTACCACTGTGCAATGATGGAAGGATTGATGCATTGCAACAAAACACAATCATGAAGAGAAACCGTAAGTAAACAGGAACCCTGCTACAAAAAGATAAACGGTCTATACAAAAAATACAAAGTGCTACTCGCGGTCAGTCCTAAATCATTGAATCGTCAGGTGTGCAGCACAAGTTATCCGGGAGAGGAGTATGGAATTGAAGGAATTTTACCGTTCAAGATGGAAGGATTAGTATGCATCACAACGAAACACAATCATGAATAGATAAACAAAGAGAAACCCTGCTACTAGCAAATAAACGTATTATACAAAGAAACACCTAGTGCTACTCGCGGTCATTCCTAAATGATTAAACAGCACGGGGCCTTGCCTTGGTAAGCTGGTCTCGAATTCACAGCGTGACGATAACTCAACAACCCCGCAGCTCTCCTGCAGCACAAAGTCCTGATGCGGTATTGATTGAAAAGTTAGTGTTCATTTGCTTGTATTCAGCAACCATTACGAGTCCATAGCCCGGCCGCCCCACAGCCGATATTCAATTTCAAGCGAGTGAAAAGACAGGAGAAAGGCGAGTCTGTTTGAAGTTCTTTAGGGAAGTTCCCGGATGGACGGCGAAGATGTGCCTTTTGGGAGTATAGTCTTAGAAGAGGAGAATGCAGATTCATTCCCGATCCCGAAGTTAAGCGGGCGTTTTGACCCACAAGAAAATGGTTCCGAAGAAACGTAGTGTCTTTCACGAAATATTCTAGCCTCCATAGCAAGCTCTCTGTGCCTTTGTTTGGTCCATATGGCCGGCCATACTTTAACTGGCCTTTTCCACTTTTTGAAGTGGGTCGCTTGTAAAGTTGGTAAACGTAGCCCCTATGAAATTTTGAGAATTTTGCTGACAATAGTACTAAGGAGACCCATAGTCCCAACAATACGATCTACCTAGAAGAGATTTATTCATCTCATGTCAACGCAGTGTAAAGGGTAAAGAAAATCGACTGATCAGATTTCGTCTATGATGGATTTATCATGCATGTGCAGTGAAACTGTGACCCGAATGAAAGAAAGTGAGACCAGTAGAAAATATATTGATGTCCACCTAGAGAACCGTTTAGATTTATAGCTTCCAGGGAGTGGCAGAGTATTGTTACGTTTGTCACCAAAAATGTTACTCTGGAAATGAACTTGCCACAAGCTAAATCATTAATTAACTTAATAGGTGCAATTTTACAACTGTTTTAGTACCCCTTCGATTGCAATAGACATGACTCTATTAGGCAAAAAAAGAATGGATTTTATACTTGGAAAGCTTAAAACGAGAGCTATGCAGCTTGTTTTCCCTTTTCCTCTTCCGCTTGTTCAATCAAATTATGCATTACTGCATCATTAGCCATCTTAATCACAGTATCCCGCCCATCGTTCACAGGAAACTTGATTACCGTTCACCTAATGAAGACCACTTTAACTTTCAATTCTTATCAAACGCCGTTTGGTACATTACCGTTCCTATCCGCCCGGCATCTCTCAGCCCAAGTGCTCGTAATTGAATTAGACGAGCTCGTTCTGCTGTGGTAGGGCGTGGCAGTTTTGAGTTGGCTAAAAGAACACTACTAGTGCTGAATATATAGCGTTTTGACTCATTTTCCTTACGCCTATATTCCACTAGACGGCAATGCGAACTCGCCTGGGCCTAAACTGTGTACTGTCGACCCGTGAATTCCTAACCAAAATGTCATGCAAAATGTAGATTTATATAACTAAAGAGATAACAAAATACACAAAGCGAAAAAAAATAATTTTTTATCTAATGTATGTGTTGAGTGTTCTGTCAAGGTTGCTATCTCTCTCTCTCTCTCTGCGGGGTTCCAAAGATACCCAACAAATTTCAGAGATAAAGAATGAATTTTCTTACGTTTTGTGTGTTTTGTTGTCTTCTTTGGTGTATTACGTAAAAATCGGAGAAAATGGCACAACAGTGCTGCAGTGAACGAACACCGCAGTGCCACACAGTTGCGCCATGTGCAGCGAGATGCCACTTTGAAATAGCTCGATCGCAAAGAGGTTGCAGTGAGGTTGCTACCGTAGTGAATAATCATGCCAGTGAATATCCTATTGTAGTTGATGGTTTGCATTTCAATAGATCGTAGCTGGCTCAAGTCTGCATTTTATCAGTCAATTTTCCAGTATGCGTCTGGAATCTTTTGCCTTGAGCTGTTAACATTCGATATAGTGGTTATCTTTAGAGAATTTGAAGATCCTAAAAACGCTGAAATGCAAATAAGGACACCGACATGGCCGTGGATACAGCGGTGACGTCACGTGAAAACGCCCTAAACATACAATGTGTAGTTTAAAATTCAATTAATTTCATTTCAGTTGTGTTTATCCAGTGACTTCAGTACGCCTAAAATCCAAAAGGCTACGACTGTTTCTGACAAAGAATAGTGTCTATTCTCTTAGCTGTCCGCTCACGTATCCGTAAGCGTTATTGAATAGCCTACATCTAAAGCTCGGCACCTTTATAGACATGTGGGTGTTTGTGTGTTCGTCAATAGCCCTTGAACTGCCAGGGCCCATCAGGAAACTAAATGCGCATGAAAGCAGCAGTGGCTATATGGTATGCTAATCAAACTACCACCAGTAATACCAACAATGGAAGAACTTTTTAGTATCCATTTTCCCCACCTTAAAAGTTCTTTGCTCGGAGGTCAGGCTGTAAAAATTTATGAGTTGGGAGCAGAAGCTTTCATTTTAACAGCATGGTTTGTCGATGATGGTCTTTCAACTGATTTCAGTCTCGGTACGATGTAGTTGATAGGGCCTCCACCCCACTTACAGCTTAAAAGGCTCTCTCTGGCCGCCCTGAAAAGGCAAATTATGATGTATATGGGGTGACATCCCCGAGGTAATGGGGCTAAATTGACTGAGCATCGCGAACTCGGGGCAACGCTGGGTGACGGGGAAAGGTTACTGCAGGCAGAGACCGGACAGTTTCTGTAAGGTGCCGTTCTTAATGGATTCCATTTCGACATGCCTTAACCTTCAGATAGTGTCGAAACAGAAAATGGCCACTTAATTTAACTATAGCCATGGGAAATACTTACACAGTCTCCATGATATGCTGATGTTGATGTCACCCTCATGAAATATCCTGTTGAAAAACTTGGTGAATCCTGTAGAATAAACGTCTTACGGAATAATTCTTTCGCCATATTGCAGGTTGGTATTATTCTTCAGGCATTAGGAGCAAATGAAGAACTAAAGTCAATCGTGCTCGCTAGTTGCAAATCTACACACAGGAGATGTAATTAAGCTTCAAAACCCTTTTTTACCAGAGATACGAGGAGAATGGGACATCGTAACATTTTGTAATTGTTTTCCCAGTCGAACATGGCAAAACTGCAATGATACGCTTGCATGTGATCCCGTACAGATCTGTCCTCAGGTATGAACTATTTTCATTAGTACATCAACTAGATCAGAACAATTGTGTGGCTATCCTCGAGATACCACAATGCTTCTGAATGGCAGGATGGTTGGTAAACTATACTAGACTCTGTGCTATTCCATGTAGAGTTGACACTTTTCAATGATGATTGCCCATGCCATCCCCAATAATAAGAGTCACGGATGACATAGGGAATATTCAGATCATATGAATATTGCAAACGCACTGGTTTTCACTACAGGGCCAGAGGAGCACCACTCCTTCAGTTAGTGCACAGTGAAACAATTTGATCCTTTGATTTCTAGACCTGGTAGCCGCATACATGTGATGGTACATTGAAGGCCTTCAGGCCCTTTGTAATTTTCAATCTCACTCTCGAAAACACCTGCTGTGGAGAGAGCCTTAATCGATCCACGGTGTGGTGATCCTTAACACAGCTTTGATGCGCCTAGATACCGCCGCCATTTACAACCCTCCCCCATTACACAATAAGCCCAGCTGTACTATCAAAGAGCCTCTCTCCCACTCCGCTAGTTGGACTGGATTAGGGTTCCGAGAGTTGGACTCTTCATAGCGTTGGACGATTATACCGTAGGGCTTTTTAACGTCAGTAAAATACAAAGAAACTTTCTCCAAATTATTAAATTTGGCTGGATTATTTTTTTGTAGAGTTGGACTCGTCAAAGCTACAATAGTGTTGAACGATTATACCGGATGGCTTTTTAACGTGAAGAAAATGCAAATAAACTTTCTCCAAGTTCTCGAATTTGGCTGGATTACGTTTTAAATAGTTGGGCTCTTCAAAACCAGCGTTGTAAGGTACGTCATGCCGGTGGGGGTTTCAACGTGAAAGGAATGCAGTTTAGTTCTTTATTAAGTCCAGATGGCTGCCCGTGGATAGAAATAAGAGATACAGATACTACCATGCTTAACCGAAATCGCCCATAAACATCTACAACGTACTGCCCCCTGTGAAAGCTTTCATAGCAGACTATATATATAGAATACAACACGGTGTATTCCGTATCACCCGAGGTATCAGCCCGACCGTGGGTGTGTTATGCCAAAGGACGGTTATTCTGGCTATATAAATTTAGATACAGATAGATACATTCTCTTGACCCTCAGGGAAGCACTGCTGATGTTTGAGAGTCAACATATAAGACAGACAGTATTACATTGACAATGGAAATTTACAAATTACTAACATTATATATACAATACTAGACAATTATGATACAACATTCAATATGGACCATCACCAAGATATATGTATATATGTAGCAGGCTTTTGTCGCATTTTACTTATGACGCCATGTGACGCATGGCCAAGAAACCGGACGTACATATGTCTCTTATCAACTGTATACACCCTATCGATCACAATTGTACTGTGTCTTGTTGGTTTTATTCCACAAAAATAATGTCTAGATGACTTAGGGTACGTTAACTCAAGGAGACCTACTTAAGCACGCAGCGATACATTTCCTGAAAGCACAAGGGAAATAGTTTCTTGCACTCTAAATCAATTTTCCTGCGGCACTGCGATACAATTTACCGGTTTATAAGCACTATTCCCGCATCAGACGAGATTGATCTTTGGTCTAAGTGTGTGCTGAGCTATCAGGATCTGTGCGGGACTGTTCATTTTCCGTTTGTAAATGTATTGAAATTATGTGTCCTTGCCACTGGGTATTAAAGTAGTATTGAAGGTTCAGCATGCACAGGAAATTATCTCTAGTACCGGTTGCTTAGCAATCAAAGAACAGGAGTTTGCCTTAAAGGTCCCCTGCCTCACAGCTATGTCAAAGTTGGCAGTTGAAATCTGGTGGAAAATGTTTGTAGATGTATCGAAATTATGTATCCTTGCCATTGGGTATTAAGGTAGTATCGAAGGCTCAGCATGCACAGGAAATTATCTCTAGTACCAATCGCTTAGCAATCAAATAACAGGGGTTTGTCTTCAAGGCCTCCGAGCTATGTCAAAGTAGGAAATTGAAAATTGGTGGAAATAAATCTGCTCATTGAAATGGATAGGAATTAAGCCGCAATCGCCGTATACTGATTTTAGTCTTTGGGCCACACTAATACTTATTGTTCAAGAAATGCTCGTTATGTTTAGCCTCCATAGCAGGCTCTCTAGGGCCTTTTTTGGCTGATAATACACTTTTGCTGGCCATTTTTTTGTAAAACTGGGTCGCTGATTGCTGGCCTTTTCTGACTGCCGGCCCAGTACAAAAAGAAATGGCCAGCAAAAGTGTATTATGAGCCCAAAAAAGGCCCCAGAGAGCCTGCTATGGAGGCTACGTTTTGTTAAAGAACTATTCACGAACAGCTTATTGGTCGTTATATCATAATCGCAGAAAGATAATGAAAGCATAATAAACGAACATGGAGTATCTGATATTTCATGATGTATCACCATTTCAACGAAAAAACCCTGTATACCGCCAACTGAAGTCAGTTACGTCAAGAATGAAAATGCATTATTGCATTTTGCTACAGGTCATGTCTGTTGCCAAATTAAGAAAGTAATCAAAATTTCCTATCGGCACAATTTGTCTTGCAATTTTCTGGTAATGAGAAATTCCTCCTTATTTTCCTTCTACTTTGGTCTGCAGTTATAATAATTACTTCCCCCAGTCCCTACAGAATTGTGTGTATCGGAACGCGACCCCCAAGAGAGTGCTGCTCCCAAAAACACTGATTCTGATGATTAGGCACAAACGATGCCTATAATTGGAAGAATAAAAACTAAGTATGAAACGTGTTGCTGTCTAGACCTAAGCAACACTAATGGTAACATGTGAAGGTACATTAAAGTCTTTATTACGACAGGTATTGGAGCATTTTTCTCAAAAATGGAGCAGAGTGCTATAAGTGATCTAATATATTAGCATGCGCATTCTTGTCATTGGAAGAAAATTTTACTAAAATCTCGTTGTAAATTCAAATTGACCACTACTAGCCATGCCATTGAACAGATGGCTCCAGTCTTTGACTACTCTGGCCTTGATCTTCTTCTGGTAACGTTAGAAGATTAATGACTCTGGCATCAACCCTGACCCTCTTACCCAAGAGCGCATAGAGAGTCCACCAATGGAGATTACACCCATCTTCATCTGGGTTGATAGCCGTCTGCTCAGCCCCTGAAGAAACGCCATTGCACCCTCTTCCTCTGTTGATCTCATTTTCAATAATATTTCTACGGACTACCTTGGTATCCCGCTTGGCGAGGCAGCTCGTGGCAAGGTTGTTTACCACATGGGCCGGTCCTGGAGGTCTCTAAATGCGATGCCGCTTCCATCGGACCCTAATTTTCCCCCTCGGGAAGCCAGTTAAAATGACCCATTTTCCCATAAGCTGATACCATGATGCTGGAGCCTGCCACTGGCGGAGGCATTCCAGTTGATAGAGGTCAACATTCGAGCTGCATTTACCCAAAGAAAGATGAACATGACTGTGTACCAACATCAATCAGACAGCTGATGTGGATCGTTCCGTACCCACGTTTTCCCTTTTCTGCACGAACCGACCCTAGGTGCACGCTCCTCTACAATGATATCTCTTATTTGTCGCATGTAGTAAGAAAGGTAATCACTGGAACTCAGAAAGGCTATTAATCTTGCAGACATCATCCGAATATTGTCACGAACAATATTTCTTGGTGAACGCTGTTGGAATCAGGAAAAGTCTGGAATTACAAGCTCTCAAGCTCTATACCTATACCGTTTTTCCTTTCGTTTGGTGAAATGCAAACTATATTTGTTAATTTTGCAAACGCTGTACACCATAAGTTGAAAGGTTGAACCTACGGAATATAAATCAATCTGGAACTTTGAAGACCTGGGTTTTTTTTAGAATTTCCAAGTCCAGTATATGTGTAACACAACGTCTCACTGCTTGAGACCGTAACTGTCCCTTCCCTCAGCGGAACATTAAAAACTGAAACTCCAACGAGAGGCCAGTGTGGAAGTGACCATGGAAACTGCATGGTATCTGCATCAATATAGCCGGTTTAACCACCCTTCGGCGTAACACACCAGTTTCTGTATCTGTATCTCTATCTATACAGCAGGTATAACCACCCTTCGGCGTAACACACCAGCTGCGCAGGCACGCGGCGCGGCAGCAGCTGAGGAAATTACACTGAACCACCTGTCACACCTAGCTTTTGCACATCTATCTGCAAATTCTCTTTAAAACTATCCAACGAAGACGCCTATGTGGTATGCCCGTTGTGTGCCATGCAGTATCACCACAGCGAACCAGAGATGAGCCGTTACCCAGGCTAACAGTAGGGTCTGTCGAGGCGCATAAAACTCGGGGACAAATCGTCAGAATCCAACGTACCGAAACAAAATCGATGTTCCCGCCTTCCTTCCACGGTGGGAGAGGATGGATGTCTTCGAAGTTATCTCGGGTGAAAATCAACAAGATAAATGTTATGCAGTGAAATGTGATATATATCACCACTACGTGGTTGATACCAGGGCGTCCGCCTGTAGCTTTTTCCACACAAATGGAATAAAGTAGAATAGAATAAACATATCAAACGAGAGTGAAATCTAGTAATCTTACAATAATGAGTAAATAGAATTTACAACAACAACAAAAAACATCTCAAATCATCGTGACCATCATCGTCATAAATGTATCATCATCGTTAACATTATCATAGATCATTATCATCATATTCGTAATTATAACCATTATCATTGTGACCATCATCATAACCATCATCGTAACCATCATCATAACCGTCATCAGAACCATCGACGTCGTTCCATATTAGCTTTGGAGAATATCAAGAAGGTCAGAATGGAACGTGCCCATACGGTCCAACAGTGCCCAGATGACACGCTTTGGCTTTTATTTAGGACTATAGCAAATTTTTCATGGTCGTATAAAAGAGTTTAATTTATGACATCCTCTGCTTCCTAAATGTCATGCAGCGCCTTGCGTAAATCTAGATCTTTTACCAGAATCTGTATTCTTACAATGTCTTCTCTACCACCCACTGAGGTGTTTTCAGGGTAAATGTGGCCGATAGATAAGTCAGGAGTGTAACTGATGCACGATGTACTGTACTTGCCAAGAGGCGATATCTTTTTCGGATCACTGGTACCTTCCGGTCGAGTTGGCAGTCAAGTATGTGTAGATATTTCGCACAGGGAGAGATTGTGAACTCGGCGTGGGCCGCATACATGATAAAAATCAAAATGGTTTGAAGTGTTGAGTTTCGGGCTGTTGCTAAATGTCTGTATTCTATGCCTCGCACATTCGTACACGAATCAGATCACGAAATGTTAGAATATAGCGTTCATTGTGGTGCGGCGTCGTCGGATATTGAATGTAATCTGTAGTCTGACATGCACAATCATTTCAGCTCCAGTCCATAAAAAAAGGCCTTGAAATGGACATGGCCCCCGGGCTGGAGCTAAAGTAAAGATGGATACTCAGAATAGAATAGAACTTTATTGCGTGACAATTGTAACAGGTACAATGTATGGCAATCTGAATATACATGGGAGTTGAACTAATTGCAAATATCTAACTCATGCTTTGCTGTCTGCTAACTTTTGAATACTACTAGGCTAACTAGCTCCTTAGCATAGTAGCTGTTGTCCATTTTTTGTACTTTCAAAATACTCTGCTTCCAGACAGCAGACTCCCACGAACTTTTATCGAGTGGCCTTGGCGCAGGTGGTTATCTACCTATCTTCCGCACACCACACGGTCACCTTGATGGTCACTGATTTATCATGGTTGATCTTCAATACTTTGGGGCAACGAAAATATTCAAGGTCCACAAGCAAGGACACAATATAAATACAGTAGGTTGTTGCTATATGGGTTTTTTAATGTTTGTAAGTGACGTCTTGTGTATCGGCAATGTTCCTGACATTAAGCACCAGAAATAAACACTACATGGAAGAGATTGTAATCGCAAAGAAAAGAACATCTAGAATTGTTAGAAAATTATACAAAATAAAAAAAAATCCACTTCATTTCACCAGTTCTTTAAGGCTCCACAGCATACAAGCTAGCTGGTAGAACTTGCAACGTACATCTAACAAGTGTGCAGAAGTGTATGACGCACTCGTGTTGAGCTCTACGGAGGAGGGATGAGGGTGGAGAGTAAATCACATCCGGGAACTAGCTCAACCAGATGATGATAAAAGCATTCGTAAAGGTTAAATCAAGTAAAAAGGAGCATTTACTTAACATGCTGCAGCAAGTCAGCATGTAAAGAGATCGGATTTCGTGCATTAAGAAACAATGCTGTGCTGTGCATCTTAGCAGCCAAATGGACTGTCAGCACATAATGTATGAGTCCGGAGTGAGTCCACCTTTTGTACCGCAGACTTTCTATAATCATTCTCCCCCTACCGCCTACACCACAGTCTGTCTTTAACTCAGACGCCTTCAGGACGGCGGGACGTCGACAACAAAGACCGACTTAATAGCTTCATTGCTTATTCATAACTCAAATTACAGGTATGCTAGTGGAGTGGCGGAAGTTCAGGCGCCAGATCTGAAGGATAAGACTCCGCTAGAATCGTTAAACTCTTCGTAAAGTCTCTTTTCTGCCGAAGTTTGCGCTCAAAGTATCGGTGGCTACAAATCTCTGTTGTATAACCTTGAATGGATGCCTATCGGAAGAAATGTTAGTCAAATGCGCTTGAAAAGACTACTCGTTGCTTGGAGCGAGGGCAATGCGGAGTTGCCTACTGTTTCCGCTTCTTCCCATAATAATAAGTAATGTCAGTAGTTCGAGGTCGTGTCAAATCGTTTGACACAGCCACTGGACCGCGAAACTATTTCAATCAGTCTTTATAGCACATATGAGTGAAGCTTGTCTGGGTCCTTTTCGCTTGAACGTTATGTTATAGCTTTTATAAAGATGCTGAAATACACAATCTCATGCTTGTCTGATAGATGATTTGTGCTTTAGGTCGCGTTTTGTCTCTACTGATTGTAGATATGGGTGCTTCTAAAACGACAGCTGTTGGAGACAGAATTCTCATAGTTTCTGTAGGATGTAGGTGACAGCAGGACCATTTTAAGGAGTTGAATGAGGAAGGAAGAAAGACTGGAGGCAACTGCAGCACTTTCACTTTCAATGACTGCAGAACTAAAACAAAGTTGGTAATGGTGATGATGATGATGATAGTAAAGATGACGACGATGGTAATGATGATAATGATGATAGTGGTGATGATAATGATATGATGATGACAGTGAGATGTTAACGATAATGATGATGATGACCATGATGATGACTATGACGATGATGTTGATGCCAATGATGATAATGAGGATGACAATGACTGTGATGGTGGTGGTGGTGATCTTGACGATAAATGAGCACATGTACATGTGTGTACATCCATCAATAAAAATTGCGGCCAGACAGCAGCAACTCTGTTAAACCAACCAGCAAGACGTCAAAACCTGGAGCATGACATCAGGTAGAATATTACACGGTGGAAATCATCTGGCACGAACTCTGCAGCTGCAGCAGCATATCAAGACTGGCAGAAGTTAGACACCCACTAAAACAGCTGGCGCCTTGCCACTCGATTGGTCCCTGATCCAAATTGGATTAAAGGCTAATGACCTCCACAATTAAGCACGACTATTTCATTGCTGCAGTAATTAAGTTTATTTCACACCTCCTTTATCTTAAGAAGACATGATGCGTTTTCCAATGACGAGGAAATGCCAGGGTTTGCTGAGGCATGTAAGATCAGTATGCTGCTGATGTCCCCCTAAACCCCTCCTGTATGTTTACCCATTTCTTAATTGTATGAATATGTATGATGCATCCTTAGAATGATTAGTCCCCTGGCATACTTATGCTTAAAGGATGCACTGTTTTGTCAAAGTATGGTAAGCCTTGATAAGATGGTGGAGTCATATTCGTTTTTATCACATATTGGTGATGTGCCCTAGCATAAATATTAAATAAAGTTTAGCTTAATATTCTCCTGTTGCTTTAAAATTATCTACGCACGTGTATATGCAACTTCTTCTGTGGTCGTTTTGTTTCATTGTCATTTTTGATGAGGTTTGGGTGCGAGTGCCAAGCTCTTCTTTGTTTTTGTGTGATACAAATTACGGGGATTCCGAACAAGCTGCCTGTTTTCTATAAAGTTCGTGCAACTTCTTCAGTGATCGTTCCATTGTCATTGCTTTTTTGAAGGGGTTTGGGTTCCAGTGCCAAGCTCTTCTTTGTTTTTGTGTGATAAAAGTATGGGGATTTCCAAGAAACTGCCAACTGGAAGCCTGTTTTCTGCAAAGGAACCACCTTTGTACTGTTTCTGTTTGATCGTGATTTACTCCCATCCTTATCACACACTGCAGCTTCGTCTCCTACAGTCATTCTCGCCGTCTCCGAAGGGGCATAAATCCTCCTCGGCACTTTACTAAACGGTCAGAACAAAGCGATCTCAGGTTGAGATCAAGGCAACTTTGTCTTTCCTCACCGACATTAGAATTCCCCGACGATTTCAACCCGTCATTCCGTAATCCAGATAAAATGTGGGCCACGAAAAGGCGGGATTAGCCAGATTACGTGGTATTGGATACTTTGTGGGCCATTGCGCGGTTTAGAGGAAATCCTCCGGAAGGTCGGATACTAAGACGCAAAGTGATAGTGCTCGTATCCACATGGGGTATTTTCCCTACCAGACCGACATTACCATAATCTATTGGTACAAGTCGATGATTTATATGCGGATCTGCTCCTGTAAATTGCTGAGGAGAAAACATAGTCGGAGATAGTGATATATTTGGAGTTTTATCATACAAATAGTACGTGATACATCATACATACATTGTGACAACTAAAACTATGGATGTAACGTCTGAGTTCTGTGATTCTAAGTGGATTGTAGTTTCCTTTTCATCGGATGTGTTTTTGTAACTTCATAACAAGTTTGAATTCCTAGTCCGTATCATTCCATCATACAGTACAGACCAAGAATTTATTATGCTGCAACAACCAATTCATCTTGTAAATATCTATTAAGTATGGACTGTTTGGATGGAATGGGAACTATAAATGTAAGGAATGAGGTCAACCCTATATTGTGATAGACGATCTCCACTGCAAAGAATTGGGGGATAGTGTATCAATTTGTCAGCTCTTCTTTTATTCATTAATCCTTTAATCCTTAAAGTGTTGGCAGGAATAGCATAGATGGATGCTCTTTACTCGTACAGCCCTTTGTGTGATGTATGGATCATCTTTTAAGGCACTTACTCTTGATTTCCAGCTGGTCTCTAAACAACAGTGAGCGATAGCCATAGGAGTTGTAAATCCTGCACGTCAGAAGCGGTGGAAGATTGATCTCTACCCTTACTAACGTTTAAGAAAGATAAGATCCTCAGGAGTTAGTGACTTGACATGTTAAACCATTTTTTCCAGTTACCTGTAATTGTATTCAATTGTTCTGCCGGTTCATTCTAGTGACGCTGAAGAAGAGTGATGGATGTCACTCAAAACGTCCGGGAGTAAAATCTATTATCAAGTTGTAGAGATTATATTGTATTTGAATGAATAAGAAAGAAGTGAGCTATTTAAAGACGTCACCAGAATGCATTCTAGTTTCTCTACGTTATTAAATGATATCTACATTCCTCCAACAATCAAAGAACCATTGCAGAAAAAAGTGGGGTACTTCATTGCTTCCATCAAAGAAGCTTCATTATTAGAATTATCCCGACAAGATTGAGAACATTAGCCTTGGAGATTATGTCAGCCACATGTCTCGCATTGTCATTGTCATGTCAAGTATTTCCATTTATCTTGTTATTTTCAATTAGCTTACTGACACGAAATGAACGTATTGTCAGCATTATTGATATACATATCCACACACATCAGTTCAAAGGAAATCGTGCATTTTTTCAAAGTCTCTTCCTTCTTTTCAAAGTCTTTCCAACTCCACATATTTCTCTTACTTCTGATCAACATAAAACTTGTAGCGTTTGTTTTCTTCGGAAGTAAAGATATTCTAGTTTTGTCTCCTTTAGGCGTTTGTATAGAGTAAAGTGCTAAAATAAAATAAAAAGTTAAACACCAAACTTTAACACAAAGAGGCTGATAGGTAGAATTTGTCGAAGTTTACCACTGAAATGTAGGTTCGAATAAGACTTACTTCACTTTCTAAGTGTTCACCTTGTAATAAAACAACCTTCGGTTGATAAAACGAATGATGCAATTTGTCAACTTTGTATATATTATTACCCTCCTAATTGCACCATCAATTGCTATCAGGTTTCCCATTGAAAGCTGCATGTGCTACAAGCGTTAACCAATCATCATCAGTGAGTCGTTTTTCAGGGTCACCTCAGCTGTTAAGAGACGTGACCCCCCGCTAATGCTGTGTTGAATGTCTCCATCACTCACCGTGGGGCGGTGCCCTAATTGGCTCAATGCACTTTGCTGTTGGAATAGAAACAGTTAGCAATCACTCAAGACAAGGCGGTATTGTTGTCTACATGGGCGGGGTCACACTCGTAAAGGAATATCACCTTATTAGCTCTAGACACAGCTTCCATAAAGAATGATTGGTGGTCAACAGGGGAGAGGCTGTACCAGAAAGAAACTGGCCTTTTAAGGACATGATGGGAGATATTTTTCACCACTGTAATTGGCTGTGAATGCAGAATTGATGACCCCTTTGTAATGGCTAAAAGACGTACTTTTTATCACCGGTAAATTAGCTGGTGTTGTTGATGGATAGAACATGGTTAAGATGCCCGTTTTCAGACTTGAGAAGAAATGTTAACTCGACTTAGTTCGGGAAGGGCCACGCCCTTAGCACGTAATAGAACCCGCCACACTTATCGAAAAAAGTAGGGGACCTTTCCGGTCTGAGTGGATCAAACAATTCCGGCTAAATGGGGGTAAGGAGTTTTCCTGATCAAGCAGCCTTCGTAATCCCTGCTTCGCCTATTGGGTCAGTCAGTCGGACTTGCTGAAGCTCAATGTGTCAGTGCTGCTACAGTGAGCGTAGTTCCGTGCCTATAAGTGGTCTTGCACCGACCTTATAAAGGATCCTACTTCGTGACGTTGAAAAAAATTACAGGAGATGAAAAAATACCATTTGCTGACGATAGAAACAGTCACTGTGGTCTTTGAGTTTCAAAACTCTTGTTCCTACCATGACAACATCACAAGCAGGCAAGTTACATGAACCACCCATGTGTGCAAAAATGTTGAGTTGTCAAAACGATATTTCATGTCATTTACAACTACCGATTCATTAGCGCGGTATGATAGCATAGTGCAAACATTTAAAGGGTAATGGTTATGAGTCTCTGCATGTGGTAGAAAGCCGGGAAAGTTTATATGAAATATTCAAAACTTTGTTTCGTGATATGAATAACAATGATACTGTATGTCTACACTTGAATGTCTACCCTGCACGGATGGTGCAACAGCCGACATGAAACTGAAGTTTTTTCGACAGTTAGAAACCCCCCTGTCGTATTTCACACCAGCTAGCATTACAACACTACAGTGCTGATATGGCAAACAGGCAAAAATACACAGGGTAACAATCGGTACAATGTAGAAACAACAATGTCGATCTAATCAGCACCAATCTTGAAATTTCGAAAGGTTCTTGATAAGTTTGATGATACATGTTTTACAGCGATACACTGCATTCCATACACATAGTATTTAAACAGGTGTCTGGAAGTCTTTGACGGCTTCTGTTTGGATTATAAAGGCTCCGTTTGCGTCGTTAAAATATAGCCAATTTGAGATTCCAAACTTTTAATTGCAGAAATGCATCTGTCCCGACCCTTTGCGCCTAAACATCGTTACCAATGGCATGCTCTAAACAGCACAGTACTCGGAGGAGTCTAACCTTGAAACTCTCGAGGAATAGTGTTTTAACAATGTCAATGGGAGATTTACACATTCATGATCACCGCATCGGTCTACGGGATAGAACATCAAATCCCCATCTGGATAATGCTATGCATTGCCTTTTGGGCTGTTGGGCATGTTTGTTTCAACATACCGGCCAACATGAGTCTCTTCGGGCTGAAAAATGTAGTCACTTGCTGCTCATGAATAGTTTTGCCTTTCAACTTTCCATCCCTCCACTAATGGGGGTTAGATGGCGGGTTACTGTGCCCGTGTGGGGCCGTCACTCAATCTTCAAACGGATTTATTTGCATCTAAACATGAACATTCGGACGAGAGGGTCTTTATCAAGGTCTTTTTGCTAAAAGGATCTGATTATAGACTAGAGGATAGCTTAAAGCTTTTGTCTCCACAGACAATGAATTTAATGGAAGAGTGATAACCCAACGGACAGATCAACCGCATTACCAGTTAAGAGGGATATCCTGGACCTTGATTTCTGCTGCGAACTACCTGTCCGAATGACTTTGTTTCAAGTAACCAAGTTTCTGTTAATTCAATTAGACATTTTGTTGTATATATAAGAACTAAGTTGATTTATTTTATTTTACTTCACGTATGCAAATCACTGTTTTTCAGTTTACCATATGTTTTCTTTCTGTTATTTCAAAGTTATAATTTGTATTATTTGTACATTTCTGTTGCTATTATTTCTGTATTGTTTTAATGTGGACTCCAGGAAGACTAGTGTATTTCACTAATGGAGATCTAAATAAACAAACCAAACTCGTTACAGTCTTTACCTCAATTCACATGGTACTTGGTCATATGCAAAACATAATGGTTGCATCCGTAAATAGTTTCATCAGGTTGGTAGATCAATTGAACAAAGTCTTCTTCGTTGCACAACTCACACGACAGACACGTTTACTGAAGAATTAAAGAAGGCTGTGCAACGAAGAAGACTTTGTTCAATTCATGATGGTTGCATGTTTCGCCAAAATCAAAGATTCTTGGAATTTCGAATAAAAATGATATAGTTTCTGTCTCCGGTGGTACCATGGCGTCGTAACTTTCAGAAAGACCATGGCAGAAATAGTCAATACAACACAAACCCTAGCTGTCCACGTGACCATCCATCTAATTTCAGAAGGGTCAATAGGGGATCAAGATTCTCTTTCAACATGTAAAACCATCTACCATTCTATAACACCATGGCAACAGTGAGCTCAAGGTTGAAGTGGTCAATTGTTGTAAAATAATGGATGGATGGATGTATACATGAACAGGACTATGTCTTAAAGTTTTCTAACTCAGGAGTATTGGTCGTCAAGCTTCAGGGGGTAGCAGCAGTGAAGGTTAAGATTCGTGTACTGGTGCCAGCAAGTTTTTTTTTCCACTTGGACAATTTAAGACTAAATTTACAGCATTAGTTGCACTCATAGTTGGCATCATCGGTGGTTTGCATTCATGATTTTACAGCATTGTCCAAGAGATATACTGAACGCATGGTATGCTTTACGTATCTAGCGAGGTGATCTAGGTGTGTATTTTAGTACACTGCAATTTGGCCCCCAAGGCTATGACGATGTACTTCTTAGTGTACCAAAGAAACCAGTTTTCTCTCAAGTGATGTGAGGACTTCTGACAAGCCCCCGGCGAGGGCCTTGAAGACAGCGCCTTGCACAAATAAGATCTGGCAGACTCGATGCTATCAGTCTCCAATAAGCTGCCGAGGGAGGCGGATTTATTCCAGGTCTGTGTTGAGTAAGCTGGATTCAAGCTCCGGAACCAACTACACATACTATCCACGTGATGCAGATCAGACGTGCTTAAGGTTCATCAAGATTCAATGGGGAACTGTGCAACAAACTTGCTCCAGTCGAAGTTGTATCATGAGTTGGACAAGGAACGATCTTTGGACCTCTACTCTTTTTTTTTTCATCCTGTATATAAATGATCTGATCTATTTTCGGAATTGTCCACCAAAAACAATATTGGTTGTTGGTTATTTGGTTATTAGGTGGGCCGACTACTCTCAATTGGCAACCAGGGGCCAAATTGCGAGGAGCTAATACAATAGGCGGGGCCATATCAAATGAGTCTGGGGCGAACTGTCATTCGGCGCCACTCAGGTGACCTCAATACGAAAGTAGTTGCCCCAGGTGCGGCCATGGGACTACAGGGTTGAACCACTAACACCGGGAAGGATCTACGTTAACACTTGGTAGTTTCGTGGTCAAGCCAAACGGTGTTTAAGATTTAAAATTCCTCTCAAAAGTAGCTTATAGAATATGCTGAAACGTTGCCAAGAACTATAGAGGGTGTTACTGTCGAAGCTCTGTACCTGTCTTGTAGATTAGTTGTCTGGTGAGAACTTGGTGTATCCAGGGATCTGCGGGTTGCATGCCGTACTCGTGGGATATATATTTGATCCCGTTAGGCTGGGTGGATAGCGACTGCTTCACGCATAGCCGACACACGCGTCCCGTGTGACTGCATGTCGTAATCGTGTTAATGGAAAATCGGGGCCCCACATAGCCGGGCTTTGCAGTGAGACCGAAATCTGTAGATCAGCAATCATTCAGAGGATCCGGGGATAATCTTTGACTCGACGTCACAAAACACAACTTATCTATTTGAATAAGTTCAGGGTTAATACTGATAATTTTAGTATTCCCTTAAAAACAAAGGATGCGGTGATGATCATTATAGTAAGATCAACTAAGATTCGATTCCACTATCTAACCAGGCTGCAGCTGGTTTCTATAGGATCAAATAAAATCCGGTTCCATCATATGACCAAGTGAGACTCTGTTGGATCCAACCAGGGATTGTTTCATACCGCGTGGCTGTTCTCTTGGCCCAAATATATATAAAAAGAACAAGACCATAGCACATCCAGGTCAAGAGATACAAAAAACGGAATTTCTGCTGCAGTACCAATGTCACATACAAGGGGCCCGAAATTGACCTTAACCTTTGTTTTTCTATCACTTACTCACATACAAAATATCATCGTAATCCATCCAGAGGTTCTTGAGTTATGCTGACCACAAAAATTCGGAAACACAAACACGCACACACAGACACACACGCAGACAGCAGACAGACAGTCTCGAATCTATATCTCCATTTTTCATGAAGGTAAATATCGCGTTTCCTCTTCCATTGGCTCTTTACACGAGGCGCATCTGCTCTTTAGATCGAGGACCAATTTAGCGTGATTCCAGACATCCGTAATATTCTCCGCTAATGAAAGTATATCTTAATGTCACGTTAGCTTTATCTTCCGTGCAGCCATTAATGCATAGAGGAAACATTAGCGCCGTTCTTATCTTGTCAGTACACCTGCAGTACAATGTCTATTAAGAACCTTAATCGGTTGCTGCTTTTGTTCTCCGATGGATACCACAAAGGTACGATACCGAAGAAGTAATTGGTATTTGATTGCGATGTGAACATTTGGGCGGAGACGTTAACTTCCTTTCTTGTGGAGGCGACTAAGTATTCCCAAGACGTCTCTTACCAGAGAAAGTTCACTACAGAAGTTCTTTAATATTTTTTCGTAATGCTAGATGTTGCCGACATAAGGTCAAACATTCTAACAATGGTAACGTCTTAAAAATTGTGGTCAGCACAACATTATGTAAAATCAAGTGGTAAAAATAGTGGGTATGATCCTTCAAGTAATGTCTTTTTTCGGTATGATAATAACTTTCTGGAAATATAGTACTTTGTGCGTAAGTAATTAAAGAGTAAAATCATTGTCAATATCTATGCTACGAAGAACTCTCTCTCTCTCTCTCTGTGTTCCTTCATCCGTGACCGCTGGTGTCAAAATCTCACAGTCAACGTTTCCACGCACGTCAGTGCAAGTTACCAAGTGTATAGTATTCCAACTCTTAAGAACGACTTTACTGGCCAAAAAAGACATCGGCTGACCCACACCCAGTGCGAAAGACTTTACGTCCAGTGCCCCCGTATTTAAGACACATGTCAGGCGCCACACCGCAAGGATAAAGGCGCACACTCGTGACACGTTCCCAGGTAAAATCAATGGACTTTCCATTTGTGCGGCATTGATAAGGAAGACAAACTGATTAGTTCGCGCGGGGTCGCAGAGACGGTACCTTCTTAGGGATGCTAATTTCACTGTGATTAATCTTTTGCTCCGCTTGGTCCAATATGGAGGCAATCACGGCTTGCCACTGATTACAGGAAGGCAGCAGTTGCAGTAAGAGTGTCGCTAGATTAAAGACAAGATGGTCTCGCGTGTGGAAAACTCTAATGGCCTCTATGCTTCAAAGCACATCTGGTTCAAACGGGTAGAAATTTGATCCCGCGTGACAGACAACGAAATTACCAAGCCCGTAATCACAGTAAAAGTTGTTTTCAGTTTGGGAAGTTTATTACTGTTATTAGCATGTTATAATACACAGTCGATTATTCCACTTCGGTTAGCATGGTAGTTATTTTAAAGAAGAGGAAACAATCCACACCCCATTACTTTTGCTATTTGTTTGGCAGCTTTGCAAGTAGTTGAATGAGATGGTAGAAATGTAGCTTGCTGAGGTCAGTGCTCTTACAATAAATCAAATGGAAATGTAGGTTTAAGAAAGAGTAATGTGACTTAATTCTGAGGCTGGAGGAAGTTGGTTCCTTTGAGTATTGATTAGAGAGAAGTTCCACAGCGGTGATGAATTGACTTTGTTTAAACGCCCAAGTTCAGTGCTAACCAAGACATCAAACGTCCCTAGGTTGTGAGGCGCACACCATCCCTCTTGCATGCAGACTTAAAAACCTTGCTTTGATGTAGGTAGTATTGAGCCTTCTGGTTCACAAGACTGTGTAGAGTACATGTAAATCATGGGAAGAAGTTTCGAACAACGCTTTGAACTGTGTCTACAGTACCGCACAATAAAGAGGTTAGTGTGTTTCCCAAAACTTTTAAAGACAGCAGCAGTGATGATGAAAGCCGCAGTCGATTTGATGATTGCTGGTCGTTAATGAACCCATTGTACTCCGTGGACAAGCCCATTAAGCTGGACAGAACAGAATCCAGATCAGCCTTGCCCTTGCCCTGAAGAACGCGCCATCACCATGGTAACCCCCGGATGTCAGCGCCATCAAATCTGCATGACAATAACCTGTACACGGCGAGGTGACATCGGTCTTGACCTCGTGACACCATTGATCCAAGAGCCGACCTCTCTCCCCACAAAACAGCCACTGTTGAACATTCGGTACTCTCTCGGCATACCAACAGTTCTTTGTTCCGTACTCTTGGGTGCCTCCTCCGTCTGACGTCTTGGACGACTCTAAAACCCGCCATATATCATCTTGCAAATTCAATTACCGTCTTCGAGGACCAGGACAAGGAGGTGAAATTGCCTTGTAGCTGCCTTGAAAGTCTGAGCCATCCGTCTTGGTACACAGAGGTTTGCCAAGTGTGGAACAGCTCCACTTTTTCCATCATGTTTTTTTTTTTGTCTCTGCCAAGTATCCTGGAGCTGCAGAAGAACAGAACACAGTCCAACATTTACTAGTATTTAGCCGGTGACATAACTTTTAAAAGCCGTAAATCACAGCAAACAACAAATTTATGAGGTACACTGAAGGTGTTTCATCCATTTTCCTCGCTTCCATGACATTTTTTTTCAGTCTCTGCAAAGTACACCCATACTATAGTGATCAGAATTCGGTCTACGAAAGCATGCGAAAATCATAAAGTTGGTTTACCTTGTACCTACCTGGGTCAACTGGTAACGGGGGGAGTTGACTTCGAAAATAACTTTTTCACCGGAGTCTTCAAACTATTTCCAGCGCAAACCATTAAAGTCCCATTATATCTTTAACTACCTCGTTGATACCTCTACTCTTTCTTTGCCGTGAAATTGCCATATTAAACGTCACTCCAGGATCATGTCATGAAATATGCAATAATAGTGGGATTTGTGCATTCTTCTTTCACGATAGACCTACGCTTAATGCAGGGCAGACATCATGCGCTACTCATAGTTATATTGCTAGGTAGAACATATATCACCAGGTAAATCATTGAAGTGTTCTTTAAGGACCGACTGTAATTGTGATGTTAGTATATTGCAACTAAATCACTATCACTTTATTCACACTGGGAAATGAAGTGCGCACGAAATTGCTTTCCCAAGCACGTTGCTGGGCTTCCCTTATATCTTTTTTTCCTAACCGCCCTTACCAGTGCCTCGACCCTTCTCATGTTCTACTTGGAGGAAAATAAGCCGGCAATGAATGGGCTGCCCGGGAATATAAAGCTTTCACCTCGCCGGAGCTAAGACTTTCGCCATTTGTCTTGCTGAGGCATTATTAAAGGTCCACGCCGCGAACCGTACCATGTCATTACCGGGTATCCATCTTGTTCAACAGATTTCTGCGCACTTCAACACGTAATGCGTCCTGGTGGAGTCAGACGTTCTGATTTTTGGGTGATATCTAAATAATATCGTTCATTATTTTTGGTTTTGTGATAAATTACTACGCTTTTGCACTAGAAGTATGCAAACATACATATTATAATGTCATATGTATATAACATATACGGACAAGATTGCCTGTGCATAATTGTTCACCATGGGTAACATAAAACTGTGTTTTATGTCTTTTGTATTTCCACCGACAGGCAAAAAAGAAACGCATCAAAGATGTTGGTGCCCATTGGTTGATTTGGACATAGTCTGTAATCACTTGCTTTCCCGTAATTGTTCACCAGATACAAGGTACTATTTGACATCATCCTAATGTTTCAATCATGTACCAAAGCATAACTTGTAATTTACTATGTCGACGTTATGTCGTACTACCAGACATGCTAGCTGGAGGTTTAGCTTGTCCCGTCATACTTAATCATGGATTCCAGACATAAAGTACCTCCCGCTGGCTTGGGTCACTAAAGGTTAATATGGGAGGGAACAACTGCCTTTAATTGCCTCTGTCTTCTTATTCCATCTCGTTTACTCTGTGTAATTGATGCTCACTAATTTTAGTACATGCGCGAATGCACAATTTTTCTTCCAATTTCAAAGGATTAGCCGGATTATGATTTTCTGTAGACACCTTTCCTCCGTTTCCCCAACTACTTAACATCTATTCTAGTTACGTACGCTCTGGCATCTACGATGACAACGGATGTCCCTCGATGGGACCTGGGAAGCTTTTAGACGTCGCAGTGATGGATGCTGTTATTCCTGTATCTTGATCGATCTCACCCGGGTCAATATCAAGTCCAGAACCTTCGTTCTGCTTTGTTAGGAACCCAAAGGCTGTCGGTAATGCTGCATTCTTCAATATCACATCCTTTGTATTATTGGACATCAGGCATTTCTTTATCAAACAGTGACAAGTATGGATTCTGGATACTAAAATGGCCCTTTCAGCATGTCCAATTGGTCGCTGTAGGCGTGAGAAAAGCCGGTAAACGCTACAGATAGCGAACCATACTGTGCATTATTTACGTTAAAAAGGGAAAAGTAAGATACGTAATCTCAATCTAGATTGTAATGCAAAAGAGGTTTAAAAATAACTGTCGGTAAATGATTGTCGGCGCTGCTGTAAAGTATTGGGTACAGCCAATCCGTCTGCGCTCTGTAAGCACAAAAATATTCCGATCGATGGAACACAGGCTCCCGGGGGCAGAGCTGTGCTGTGCCCCATCTGCACTGCGGGGCACCGGTGAAACTCGACCCCTTCTTTTCAAAGTTTTCAGGAGAATTTATATTCTAAAAATGAAGAATAAAGAAGACGTTTAAAGAAGACGTAAAGATTGATCCTGAGGAAGACGACAGTTGTCATTAATCTCCAAGCAGATCTTATGGTAGCATAAAATACAAGCTTAAGGTATCCAGAGTTGCCAGAGGAGTGAAGCCGGCCTAGGAGTGTGTTTTGCAAATGGACACCTTTTGGTTGACTACACTCATTGGCCAGTTTAGTACTATCTTATTCCATCGTAGGATCTGCTTTGAGATTACGTACGTTGTCGTTGAGAATATGATCTGTGTATACCTCTGTGTTGGAAGATAGCTTAGTACTGTATTATACCACGTAACGATTAAGCTTTAGTCGTGAAAAACTGCATAAGGGTAACTTATGTATGTTAATAAATTTAAGTCTCCTTTACGACTATTCTAAGAATCTATGGATATCTAGCTTCGTGCAGCGTCAACATTTGATACGTACGACCGACAGTTCATAATGAACTTTATATTGGTAATTGCCCCTTGACTTGTTCTACATGTTATGATCTGTTATCTACTACACAAATTTAAGGCAAACTGTTTGGTTTTGTTTGCTATTACTTTGTAATTACTGTTCATTTGTTAGAATGCTTTATGTACTTAGTTTTTTGTTTGCTTATTTCTTATAGTTACTGTATTAAGCTTGTATGTATTATGCTGGAGGTGTGGGCCTTGTAAATGATGTACTATCTTGTTACCCACACCTCTAATATTTCATTTCTGTGAATCTTAATAAGTAAATGAATAGATAAAAAAACTTGTTTTTTCGTTCCCGTTGATTGAAATTGCAGAGCTTGTGGAGACAAATTTAAAAACAAGTCGAACACTTCTAGATATGACAAATTGCTGCTCCTGGGTCTCATCAATAAACAGCACCACCTACTGCAGCTGTTCGTGATAAAACTAATCGCCGTAATCAAGCAGGATTAACAACAAAACAGTTTCTTATGAGAGCGTTCTTTAATTAGCTCCTGCACCACGTGTACTACATACAAAATAGCCTAGACTCGGAGGATACTGATAGACTATATGCTAGCTTCGTGTTTGGTCGTCTGTCATTGTCAACAAGGTATAATGATCCTCATTATTCAAAATAAATTGCCCCGGGAGCTAAGCAATTGTATGTAACTACCTATGCATGAGAACGTACTTAAAGAACAATAAACAGTTGATGGAATAAGGTCAACTATGCTATTAATATCAATGATTTTGTATCCTAATTTTGTGACATTTATCATGAAGGATGGACAATCTTATCAAAATAATTCTCCTTTAATTGGCAATTCTGCGTTAATGTATTAATCGATTGCCAATTACTTCATTTACATGTAATAGGATCCAGAAAAGTTGTAACTGATATGGACCAATGGGTGGTAGAGGTTAGACATGTTTAGCTCAAATATTTTCATAACGTTGTATGATGCTAATGAATTGATTGCAGTATTATATACAACGTATATAGCAACATCTATTAATTCATAACAATTCTGAAAAATTAAGCTATTGTATCTGTGACTATCATGATGGAATATGTATTCAAGCGGTCATTGGTGAATATCTCACATTTAAACAGTTTTATATGTAATGTCCTACGTCTACAATACAGCATTGTCACATATCAGTACATAGCTATTTAGACATCGTATCATTGAGATAGAATATAATCATTTTAGGTGCCCCTCTGGTTATCTTGAAACGTGAAATGATATTTCGTCCTTTATTGTAACATCTTAATTTCTTTGTGAGATTCATTCAATGATTCTCCTGGCCAAGATATTCCATGGCCCAAACGACTAGAACGTTTCCATTGTCGTATAGATACGGTACCAGTAGATGATAATAGTGATGATGATTAATTTCATTGTCAAGAACCAAATCAGAAGTGCAACCCGAACTGGCGAGATCCTCAATTATTCATGATAGCAGTTGGGCCTTTTCAACGCCGTATAATGAGACGATCTGTTTATGGCCAAAGAAACTGTGAAAAGCATTGTTCCCAATGGGGCAGTTTCTTATTGCCTTTTGCGACCCCGTAAATCGAGAAGTCACGAGCTACCTTAAACACGTTAGCTACCGTTTAAAGAGCATTTACTAATTGTGTCATCTTCCTAAGAGTGAATTATTATTACCCCTCTGCAATGTAATGCATTATCTACTTTGTTGCAAAAGTTCTTTATCGGTGTCGTTCAGTTCAAATCTTGCAATTGGGATGGCATGTTAGCAGTATTTGAAGATCATATATCAGCAATTGTAATGTAGAACACTTAAGTTAAAGACAGAAGTATTGCATTTACTAGTAGCCACATGTTGCTGGACGCATATGCCCTTCACGAAGTAATAAGGTACAGAAACAAAAGTCCACTATCGAGGAAACTACCAAAATCTTTGACAAAAGGAAAGCAGGGCGCCACAGATGTCTAGTATTTGCTACACATAATGCTCACTGGGTCACGTGCTTGCAATATGCATAACCTGACATTACAGCAACAGTGGATTCATTCTTTTACAAAGAAGATGTGTCGCACAGTGACACATTTATGAGACACATTCTTCTACTGACAGATGAAAGTTGAAACTATAAACGAACACGTTTTGAACTTTGCAGACTTACCAAAACTAAAAATGACTTTAAAGTATGGAGAGAATGGCTGGTATTCCATCTACTCCTCCCAGCAAATGCCATTACCAGTTTAACCGGCTGAAAGTTGAAACTATAAACCAAGACGTTTGGTACTTTGCAGACTTACTGAAACTGAAAATGACTTTGTATGGTGTATGTATGTATGATGTATGATGTGAAAGTATGGCGAGAATGGCTAGTACTAGTATTCCATCCACTCCTCCCAGTAAATGCCATTACCAGTTTAAACTGCTTGTACGCGAGTGACCCGTGCTCCGAATGGCAAGACGAGTTAAAACAATTGGCCTCAAGCTTTTCTGAAAGAAAGAGCTTTTGAGAAGCAATCAATACAAACCAGTTTCGTGGATCAGTACCAACTCTCTGGAAGCCACCCATGTGGAAAAGGATGATATGTAAAATGGGGAAGCTGATGTTTTATTTATGCCCCCACCCTGAGTCACTTAAGTATTACAAGTTGTGCCCTTCGCTGACCTTTCTCTTTCTGCGAACATTTAAACAGATTGTTTATCATTTATCAAGGTTTGATTTGTTACGACCTTTACGAATATACGAATATTAAGTATATTATCATCTATCAAAGCCTTAGTTATAATTTCTGTTGCTACTTTGTATATCACTATGTATATCATTATCTATCAAGGCTTGCTTTGCAAGTCTTGTTGCCACCTTTGTTATCTATATCATTATTCATAAAGGCTTGAGTTGCAACTTTTGTTATGACTTTTTTGGTTTGTTGTCATTTATCAATTCCCTGTGTCTAATGAGCATAGCTGTAAATGAATGAGTTATCTGTTTATTTACCAATGTTTTTGCGTATATCGAAAATGAATTTAAGAAATGCAAAAAAAGCACATTCAAGCACACTAACCTTAGTGCCACATATGTGGCTGAATGTTTGTTACAATTGGCTTGTAATAAACCAGTCTCAAAGCTTCTAATCAACGGGGAAGCTGTGATTGGGCGACAAAACCTTAAGCTTACAACGTGGCTATTTTGGAGCGTGTGAAAATAGTTCTAAATCGACGTTAATTTTTCAGTCATGTCTCAGTGTCAAATGAATGAGAAATATTACGTGGAGCAAAAACTTAATAACTTGTATTTCTGTCTTTAAATCTTAAGTTTCAGTTCGTTTCTTCTAATTACGTATTGAAATAAAGCAGACAAATTGATTGATGCATACTATCAGGGAATGAACAAAAGACGTATTCTGCAATATTCTAATAATGAAACATCTGAAGTCTCGGTCGCTTACGATAACATCATAACTTATCAAATGTATTATGTATGCAATAAACTCTGATTATCAGACATTCAATAACCAATGAATCAACGAACAAAAACTATTATTGCTCTTGTTGCTAGATTTTGAAGTATCGTGTCTGGCTGCATCTAATCATTTATGACCTGACTTCATACCCGTTCATATTGTCCCATAGGTTATCTTACCATCTTGTATAGAACATATTTTACCAACTGTTTATTGTTAACCATTGTAAAACATATGAATTGTCAGCCTGGGCAATGAATGGATGTTTTCCTGGCTCGTCGAGGTGTCTATTATCTATTTCTACGACTAAACAGTGTATATTCCTTGTTAATTCGCTGTATACAGTACTTTCAAGGCTGTCAGGTGACCACTCAAGGAACGTAATGAAAATCAGCACAGACGAAAAGTGAACGAATGGGACTAAATCATTTATTTCAATGCCAAAAATAAGATTAGGACCACAATAAAAAGTGGCCACAATAGTTCCTTATGAATATGTGGTCACTGGCTAGCAAACTTTAAGGAACTTGACTGTGAAATCCGCTCCTTCAAATGAGTAATGATCTAGCGTTGACCTTAGATGCAGGATCAAAACCAAGGACCCGGGTCTCAGTAACGTCACACACCCTTTTATGACGTAAACACGTGGGCGTTGCTGACGTAGTTGGGCTACAGATCTAGACCAAAGCTGACATTTTGACATAATGGAGACAAATACCTGGAGGGTAGTGAAAAAACAAAACATGTGTGCTTGTCCTAATACCCCCCTCACATTAGGCGCGATTCGATCGATCGGACGACGAGTCTGCGAGCTCTACATAACGAGGAGTCATGACCCTGACGGGAAGGGGGAACGCTGCCATATTATGCATATCTTCGTCGGCATCAGGGTCATGCCTCCTCGCAAATTAGAGCTCGCAGACTCGTCGTCCGATCGAATCGCGCCTAATGTGAGGGGGGTATTAGGGCACGGTCACAAGGGTCGTGCCGTCGTCGTACGAGTACAGCTGTCGATCTTGCAACATAAAAGGCTGTATAGATCCTTGTCGTTGGTTAGTTCTAATTCTGTCAGTTAAAATAAGTCAGAGCCTGCTTGAAATCCTACCGCATCAAAATCGTACGAAGATCGCACGACCCATGTGACTACGCCCTTACCAACAAGTTTGTACAGCATACTGCAAAGTACCAAGTGGCTTCTTCATTCTCACTGCATTCACGCCGTAACTTTGTTGCCCCAACAAATCAGACATATGCAGTTCCACACTACTGCCAGAACTATTTCCTGGGAAATGGTTGAGCTATAGAGCTACAAATGCCCCATGAAATTAGGTTTTACGAGCTCTAACGGTTTAATATTCCGATGTGTCTTGACGGAAAATGGCGAAGACGCATGATTCTAATTATCAGCATTGGTTTCACCTTTACGTAGTTCAGCAGGTCACTCTTTCTTATGTTATAGTAGATGACACACCTTACCATCTCTACCTTCTCATTATCCAATACCACATTCCGTGCACAGCCTACACTAAAGATGTGGACTTTATTCCGACAGGTTTGCAGTCCCCAGCCCATCACTAGTTTTACTAATGGATATTATTATACCACAGACGCAGGGGACATGACTGGATAGCCTCAGCGGATTGCTCGATATGTCACAGCGCACGCCTCGTAATGGGGGTTTATGGACCTTTCACGGCTCCGCTCCTGCAAAAGGCAAATGCGTAGGAAGTGTGTACTCAGGTGGTAATCCGTATCCCTGGTCCGCTGTTCCGGTTGGTAGTTAGCCTCCGTTGCAGTCTTTGAACGAGTCTCGTTTATATTTTAAGGGGGGGGGGGGGGGTCAAGGCGAAACTCCTTTACACGGCAAACTCCCTTCCTCGGCAAACTCCATTTCCCGGCATAAGAGATTCTTGCCAACAAGCGCCCACCCAATAAAAACCTGCCCCGTTCGAATATGAAGGCTAATTACTAATAGCGTGTGTCAATATCATACGTAGTATGTTGAGGTGAATAGTAAAAATGCTACATCAAGATCTCGTTTGCAAGACGTTTGAATTTGAGCTTATCAAACAGGTTGTAGTTATAATACTCTCTCAGGCATGATATCACTGAGGTTGCTTATATCAGTTCAGAAATTAAGGAGGGGTAGCTAACCACTCTTGGTGTGTTCTAAAAAATAAAGATCAAGATCTCGTTTGAAAGACGTTTGAGCATATTCAGATGCACAATTAACAACATAGAAGTATGTTGTAGCTAACCGTGTCTAGTAAATGTATTGCTAAGACGCTTGGGAGAAAGTACACTCCTTTAATATACCCCGCTACTAGTGGTGTAGCCCCCGCTGTACAGCGCTGGCACTCACAGCTTAGAGGCCCATTGGGCTATTGAAATGGACACCGTCGCCATATAGACTGGGAACGTATGAAACCCAACCTTTCTTCTTCTGAACGTAAGCTGATGGGGTTTGCTGAAAGCTTCAGTCATTGAACTAAGATTTCGTCAATGATGTAATAAATACTTGCATTATTGGGCAAAACAGAGAGTCATTATGTCATCCTTACTTCTGGATAACATGTCTAGATATTTATTACTTTCATGCTCTAGCTCGAGCGACAATGGGATTACATTCTGTAAACTGATTACGACTGACCTTCGTTAAATTGTTGGATTGCTAGAGTCACTGTCGATGGTAGTAATATTGTACTTTACAGCGTTGCCAACCAACTCTCAACAACCCGATAGTACATTGTTGTATACGTATAATCATGAAAAATTATGTCTTGCCATCTTCTTCTGGAATTGAAAACTTCTTGCTCATATATATCGGAAACCCTAAATCAGCTACGGTGACTTCGTCAAAGTCAAATGTGGCTGCGAGCATCCCTTCTTTTGATTGATTTTCGATGTAGCCAAGACCTCTGGGCCAGGAGTAACGACACTTTCAGGGGGCTTACAATGTTTTTGGAAACCTTTTAGGTCACGGGCTTCGATATCTCGCCGGCAAAGTTTATTTCTATTGATCTATTAACGTCTAATGACGCCCGTTAAGGCATGTTGTATATCAGGAAATATTGAGCGTGTCGTTCTTCTCTGCACATCCCGACATCAAACAGGCAGTAGTTATAACACTCTTTCTGGCATTATTTCATTCGTTTCATGTAGAAGGGAGGGATGTTATGAAAAATAACAATACGGTCCATCACTTTTTTAGTTCCCTATTGCAAGACGATAATCTACATTTTCATGACGTCACTATAATATCATCATGATTTATGATCGCTTAGCCTTGTCTGCAACTGTCAACTTTCATGTGTATAGAAAATACCATATAACATGTAACGTTTTGTAGCAAAAATAAACTTCGCAACTCATCACCTGAATCACTCTGTTAAAAAGCACGTTAACTTGTAGTTTCATCAAATATCACATAGAAATCAGCATATGGTCACAGTGAGCAAGGGGTTATCAATCGAATCAACAAGGAAAACACCTGAATTTTTGCAAGAGCCTACCCCTCTCTCTCTAAGTTAAAGTCATGTTTAAGATTTGCATATAGACACCAGATGATCTCGATTCCAAACTTTGGTCGTGCACTGATTATAACAACCAAGACGCATGATGAAAGACCAGATTTCTGAAGAAGACTACAGTAAGACAGTCGAAATTTAATGCACTGTCTTTTCGTTTTTAGCTTTCTTCTAAGTATGTTGGTTGATAATAGATATGTATTTCAATGAACAAGATAAAAAAAGTGCAGTTTATAAAGTAATAATGCTTAAAGCTATCAACATCCACTTGTACTGCACTGGTGCAACCCGCACGCGCATTTACACGTTCTCAACAAGCCTCATGACACTTTGTGCTCTCAATTATCTTCATATCTCAGATTGCACGCCTCAATAACAGCTTGGTCTTATCAAACACTTCCACTAGCACCAAAAGGTGTCGATTTTAGCATAATCTGGTGTCATATTTCCCCTTGATTACCCATCTATGAGACGTCTGTGACGAAACAGAAGCCTCCCTGACACCTGCGGAGCGTAGCCCCAATCACAGGAGCTGAATTCCTCAGAATTGGGATTACGACATCTCGGCGCTTCCGCGCGGAACGTACTAGTCTACCTGGCACCCGCCGTCTTAGCTGTGGAAACGGGCTCATAAGTCATCTACTTGTTTGACAAATAAGGCTATTATCTACCATTAGAAGTACGAGAAGTAATTGTTCAACAGACAGTTCTATAGATGGGGGGAAACTTGAACAAATGATCTTAAGACAGAGACACATTTGTCCGCTTGGTTCCCTGAACTTAATAATTACTCGTAATAGCAGCAAGGGCCAAGGCCAAGCGGAAATGATGACCTATTTTCTAACGTAAAGACTGGATTTGAATTTTGACCAGTCCTCCAGCATTCTTCTGGATAAGTGAGTATACTTCAATTTCCGGATGTGTGACGTGAGTATCGGGCCAGAGGTCGTTGGTAGTTGGTAGCGGCCCCCGTCCCGGTTCAGAGAAAGCTGAAGGCTATTTCCTACTCTTCGTACCTGTATATGTTTTTCATGATTGTTTTTATTTATAATAAGCAATGGAAAAACATCCATTCCATATCAACATAAAAAAATTAGTCTTGAGGTTACTTCAGGTTCTTTGAAGGTTTTTGACCCGATAATCATCCATACGTTTTTAATTAACTTCCAATTTCTGGCTTTCACAGCTATGCGGCCTATGGAATACAAAAAAGAGATGGGCGCCCCTTTTGTATAATGTGGGAATGGCTTAAGCTTGAAATCGGCCAAGCAATGAAGCATTTTTTCTCATATCTATAACCTTTTATCCAGCCTCCCGCTTCTGTTACCTCCCAACATGGTGGCGTATCGATCTTTGCACCCCAAGAACCCACCCTGGACCCTATCTCTCCACGCGACTACCCATGGCTTCTCGTTGGCAACCTGCTGCGTTCTACTGCAATGCTCTTTGAATCTAAAAAACAAATCTTATCGCCCGCCCCTCCCGTTTCCTAACCATCAGCACACCTATTTATACTTCTCACGCGTCAAACCGAAACTGTTGCATGCTTGAAAAAGACTGATGAGATGCGAAAACTCCATCAATATCACACTCCATTGTAGACAACTGGAACAGCACACGGGGGACCGCCGTGTCCCCATTGGGGTATGCTGCTCTGTTTCAGATAGCTTTGTCAGGGGAAAGGTTGGACCGAAGGGTATTGACGGTTAGGGAAGAAAGAGGAAATAGCTCGAGCTCTCTCTCTTTTTCCATTGAATTCGTAGCAGACACATGTAGGGGGGGGGGGCATTAGTAGTCATACACAGCGCCAACCCGTGGGATCTACTGATTAGAATCGCTCAGTTGATGAAGTGCAGCCGAATCTTTACCGGTAAGCCCCCGAGAAGCAAACTTTGTGTGAGGAATAAATAAATCAATAGGAATCAAAGTAGCCGACTAAGATTGCTGTAGCTAAATATTTCCCAGAGCAACAGGGTTGTCGTAACTGAAAACTGCTTAATGTTTCCCAAGGCCAGCAGAAACTCTTGATGAACGACTCAAATGTCACACGTTAGTGTTGTGCAGCTGGCTGTGAACGATTCTGATGGTATGTGTGAGCCTCAAAAGACAAACCTATAAAATAGCATCTCTCGCTGTCTCTGTCTATTTGTCTGTCTGTCTCTCTGCCACTTTGGCCCCAACCCGGTATATCACACAGTTATTCCTTTCAATGTGGTCCACGCCACAGAAATAAATCATTTTGACACAATATAGCTTGGAAAAATCAAATTCTCCGAAATGCTTGCTTTGTGTGTCCGTTCCATTTCTCTATTCCAATGCGAAAATCAGTGTGTACAGCTCTAGTTGAGTGCCAATCTGATATGGAACAAGACCAAGGATGTAATATGCTCCCATATGTCATACTTTCCAACGGCTTGCTATGAGACGGTCGATAACTAATAAATAAGGAACCAGCCGTGCTCCAGACTTGTGACAGTTCCCAAACTTGAATCACAGTGAGACATACGTGAGTATTATTGGTACGTCAGCGATGTGCCGGCTTTGTCAGCATGCCAGATCAAGCGTGCTCAGATACAATTTAGAACTTGTCTCAAAGGCGCTCATACTGTCAAACCATCTCCTGTGGTGCTGAGGGGGGAGCTCTCCGTTTCACTGTATGGTGGAAAATTAACAATTTTCCGCTAGAATGAGCAAGACTAGTAAGCGTGAAGTGTACTTGTTGAAGTTTGCTTTCCCTTCATTATTCTCTGTTGACATGTCTTCCCGTTTTGACAAGGCTTTGGAGGCTATATAGTCTCAATGAGACTGATTTTCCTAACCAATCACAAAATTTCCCTTCATGATTTAGCGCTGGGCATAAACGCGGAAGCATTGAGTATGCAATTACTATGATTACGTGGGTGTATTGTATGTTGTACCTAGATTAACGACCAAAACGATACCAAGGATACACCCTGCGCATTATAAGTTATGGCAGGTAAGGCATTTCATGGACTATTTCCGATAATTTTGATACGACCATATTTGTACAGGCAGAGTCGCAAATAAAAAAAAATTGTCTTGAACGAGTTTGTTGTTGGAAGTGATCCTAATGCGAAGTAAAACGTATGAAATGTAGCCTGTAAAAATGTAATTTTTCTATTTATTTTTTATTTCAAAGAACCATAAAATTATAACCATCACAGGCAGTACAAACATACTAGTACTTCATTTCAGACTACAAGCTGTATTTCAGCTGTCCCTGGACACATACAGCAACTCAAACAACATAACTAGTACATACACACATTAACTTCGGTAAAAGGGAGCAATGCATGTCCTGCTTACCATGCTTACAGTACTATATAAGTCCGTTTTTAAACGCTGATATTGTTGTCCTCTGTCTCTGCCGGGCAGGTAGTTCATTCCATACTTTTATGTACCACACCAGAAATATTTACATATACTACTTTTTTTTTTTACTTTTTGATACTGGATTTATTTCTAAAGAATAA
Organism: Branchiostoma floridae x Branchiostoma belcheri; assembly: GCA_019207045.1. Lineage (NCBI taxonomy): Eukaryota > Metazoa > Chordata > Leptocardii > Amphioxiformes > Branchiostomatidae > Branchiostoma > Branchiostoma floridae x Branchiostoma belcheri. Next base: position 5,506,001 of record CM033035.1, on the reverse strand, counting down.
CTTTGGCTGATTATCATCGATTTTATTCGTTGTATATACCGCCTGAGCTGAACATCAAACATTGTTCCTTGGACGGAGTGATTTGGTAATAAAATGTAGATGTGATAATGCCCAGTTATGATGACTTTGACATCATCTGAACTACCATGTGTGCAAATATCGATCACGTTACCGACAGAGGCAGAAACACATAGCAGGAATAGATAGCACAGGGGCTTCCTGAGCACTCTATTGATTAGGTCAGCTGCGTTTCCTCATCTAGTTTTGATTCGATCAACCGCGGAAGAGCCCCTGCCAACCATGGGACCATTAGCAATATCACACACACCAGCAGATTCTTCATGTGATAGATGCTAAACGGATGGGTCAGGGTCTTAGATATCAGAAGTATATATGCTGCTTGATTGCGAGATAACGGTTATCCCATGAAGACTGGAAGCTACATGTTCTTTAACTTCAATGATTGAGAGATAATCGCAGACTATCGTCCTCATTGAGGTCTGGCATTTCCCCTCATTGCTGCAGTATTCTCCGTCCTTCAGGCACCATTGATTGAGTAGATGCGCAGAATGGCAGCCTCATTTGCCTGCTTGCTTTCCAAACGAGGCTTAACTTTTGCGTATTGATTTTCTTTGATGTGCGCAATTTGTACTCCCCGAGTGACGGGCTTTGGGAAAGAGGGAGCAATAATGGTAATGTTTGGCTCACCGCAATCTGAACGGTTCGGCATTTACAAAGGCGTGAAACCTCAACACCAGCAGGTTTCACTGTGGCTATTAGACCAATACAATGCCCCTACCAGGTCTTACAGAGTCTTTAAATGGTACATATAACTTCTCTCCATTCAGCTCTGGGGAAGAATATGGTAGGTGAATACACCAGCAGGTTCCACTGTGTCTATTGGACCAATGCAATGCCCTAGTGGAGAGAGTGCTTGCCTTGAAGGTTCAATCCCCTACCGGGTCTAACAGAGTCTTTAAAATGGTTCATATAACTTCTTTCCATTCACCTCAGGGGAAGAATATGGTAGGTGTATGCATACTACTACCTCTGGACTAGCCCCTTACTACGCGCAGGTCTTCCACAGCTGTGTGGTCCAGAAGCAACAGAAACGGAGGTGCAGCTTGCAGTATGATGGGGAGCATTCCAAATTCAATTGTTGGACTTAGCGGGAAGCTTTATTAGATACATTGTTTCGATCGATACAAATTCGAAGCTTCATCGCACCGTCTGTTGATGATGTGACCTGATTTTCCTAAATACACTATTCCTGATCTAGCTATCGATAGATTTTTCGCTCGTATAAGATTTTTCGCTCGATAGTCTCAGCAGGACTTGGTATCATATCAGCTTCCATCTGCGCCTTGTTTTATGGGACAATTCTTTTAGGCTGCGACTTTGAGTTTTGTGATTTTACCAAAAACTGTATCACAGAATAATGTTTGTATGTTTATCATCATAATCTATACAACCATTAGCTTACAACATTGCCATGAGTACTGCTGACTCATCATATTTTATGACGCAAGAGTATGTTTATCATCATAATCTATACAACCATTAGCTTACAACATTGCCATGAGTACTGCTGACTCATCATATTTTATGACGCAAGAGTATCATATAAAGACACTTCGAAAATCAATGTGTTTAGATCGTCATGATCATATTGCAATGAAGGGTAAGTCAATAAATGACTTATCACAAATTTATTGAGCATCAACATATGATGTTCCATCAATGTCTTTAACACATTGAGTTTTGCCACAATGAAAAACTCTAATGTTCCTGGTTTTCACGTAAGCTCACGTACAATCCCGCTTGACTGTGCTCTCTCTCGCGAGACCACATTTCAAGATGGCGCCCGTTACTAGAATGTGGTCTATACTGACATGTTGTCTCTGTTTTGTCACAGGTATTTCTACATCACCATGCTGCGAGAACCTGTAGCCAGATACCTGAGCGAGTGGCGTCACGTGCAGCGGGGTGCCACGTGGAAAACCTCTCGGCACATGTGTGACGGAAGGATGCCATCAGAAAAGGAGCTGCCATCTTGTTTCGATGACAACTGGGTTGGTGTTGAATTGGACGAGTTCACTGGTTGTCCGTGGAACCTTGCAAATAATCGCCAGACCCGCATGCTCGCGGACTTAAGCCTTGTCGGCTGCTACAATACGTCCCGTGTTAGCCAAGAGCAGAGAGACCGCATTCTTCTAGGGAGCGCGAAGACCAATCTGCGACGGATGGCTTTCTTTGGCCTCACGGAATTCCAGAAGAAGAGTCAGTACATGTTTGAAAGGACCTTTAAGCTAAAATTCATAGAACCTTTCGAGCAAGTCAACGGCACAACAGCAGGCAGGACGCCCATCTCAGAAGACAAAAGAAGGAAAGTAGAGGAACTGAACGCTCTTGACATTGAACTTTACGACTATGCCAAAGACTTATTTTTACAGAGACTAGAGCGGCTTAAGCAAAGTGATCCAGATTACTATGATTATGTAGATGAAGAAGTAGGAAACTGGTAAGTATTCTCTTATCATTGCACTATTCTAGAAGTTGAAATATTGTTTTCAACGATTTCAAGCCAAACAAAGTCATTGTACAGATAAGAATACTAATAAGAATAGTCTACTAAGTACACGAACCAGAATACCCAATCTCAAGCTGGACCATACTTCTTAGCAAATTTAAAGGAGGGTTGAACGCGTGCATCTACTAAAGTATTTTAGTCAGCGTCCGTGACCTGCGTACTCGCTATGCGAACTATGATCGCCCTTTTAAAAAGGCCACATAGTCACTAGTGTTCGAGAGAAACGTCATCTTGTGAGGTCTCTAGGAGTTGTTCAACCATCCGATATGTAAAAGCCATTTCCCTAGTGCGCATGTGCAGTCGTGGTGCATTATGGTCTAGGGTCAAAGTTGAAAGCCACAATTCATCACGACTGCACATGCGCAATAGGGACTGTGAAATGGCTTATCGTGCTCATTTTCGACATTGTTGTAATGCGATGTTCAAAATTGTTGTCACGAAAACCAATCTATTAGTTATAACAAGGACAATTTATGTCGACAGCATTACGAGTATTTATGTAACACATGCATGTAAGTACCGCAAACCAATAACATATTCTGGTCAACATTTTTCACATTGACACATGCAGAGAAATGATCTCATCCTTCTCTCATTAAAAGAAAACATTGAAAAATACAAAAATAGTAAAAAAAAGTTGATTGTGCCACAGTAATTGAGTATATTGACCCCATTTGTAAACCATTGTGTCAACCTTACTTGAGATGCTGATTACTAGTATGATAATGCTATTAAACAGGCTATCTAGTATCACTCTTTGTTGTCGGTTGTCTATATGAATGACTGAATTGATAAATGACTGACTGAATGAATGAATCATGTGCATAACATGCATATCATTACGAATATCTTTGCCTAAGCTACCTGTATGCCTAAAATGACGAAAAGCTGTCGATCCTTTCTTCAGTTATCCTCTTTGTAATGTCTTGACAAAAACGCACCTGCAGTTCCAAAATTAGATGTTAGGAGCTCAGACCTGCCCACCTTGTTCTGACGTCGATTGCCACCGACATGTCAAGACCATATCATGTTCAGGACAAGAGATACATAAAAAAAAACCGCTATGGTATCCTCATCAATTATGCAAGTGTCCTTTCATTTGCATGATTAGTATTTTTGTACATTTTGGTCTAAGCTACCTACATACCCAAAATCATGAAAATCCGTTATTCCCATCTTGAGTTATCTTCTTCGGAATTTTTCTATGAATTTCCAGATTTCTGACGGAATCACATCAAGCCTTATGAATATGAAGCAAGTTGTGCATTTGTTCGAAAATTTACTTGTACGACTTATTTAACTAGCTACTCCATATCAAGTGTCCAAAGTTAGCTACAAACTTTTGTTTATAATTTATACGTCAGAAACGCCGCCGTGCGGAATTATTGTGAACTGTTATCTATTCTCGTGAAATCACGCTGCAGACCTGGTCACGTGGTTGCGGCCGCGAGACAATTCAAACTTTGGGCGGGTTCAAAATGGCGGAAGAAGTCAGAAAACAACTCCCAAGTTTGAAGGATTCTTTGTCATATTTCACGGACGGTAAGGTTTTTTTAAACTCATAATATACTTATATAGTCAAAGAAGCATCTAAATGTAGAATTGGACTTCTATGAGGGCGGGAAAAGCTATTATGGGTGGGCGAATTTGTGGCGCTTGGCAACTTGACTGGCCTGTGTGGGGAGGGGCGCTTGCGTCGTTCTTCCTGATTTGCTTGTGTTTTTCTTTTCTATAAATTCGTACTACACTTTACTGAGCATGTTTACACAGCTTATTACTTGTCAAGAAGTATATAGAAAAGATATAGACTGTTAGAATTCAAAAGAAAGATATACTACGTTATTTATACGTTGTAATTTGTTGCATGGAGGTTGTTGCTATAATTTTATACGGCTGTACAACAAATTTGTGAATTATCTAATATCTAGAATTATTCTACTAAGTAATAGTACTATTTCTAGAATTTATTGCACAATTTGCATGCTTTGTATTTCACTGTGTTAAGTGCAGCAGCATTAGAGAAACCCACATGAGACCATGAACCGATAGACTGACTGAAACGGGTAAATTATAAGAGACAACAACAATAGATGTTTTGGACACAGCATAGATTTGCAGCACATAGCAGGGTGAAAACTCAAAGTCAAATAGATTTATTTATAGCAGTCCACTACGATATTTTATATGTTGAACTTCAACATTTTTCTTCTATAGTTTCCATACACAGGAAAAGTTTTATGAATGATATTCAATCTGTGTAGATACTAACATTAGTAACATACTTATGTTGTCTAGAATCCGCCATCACAAAGGTGAGAGGCAACATAAAACTGCAGCTTGCCCTGGAGGGGATAGAGCAGCATGCACAGAACAAGGGGCTGAGTCCTGACAACATCCTGTCACTCACTCTCGTCATCACTAGGGGGCAGTTCGGTGAGTACAACTAGAAGTAGAACTGTCAGTGCTTGAAATCCTTTTTTTCAGCCAGCAGGTTGCCCATCTGCAATCAGTCAAAAGCTAGGTTGTGTGGCTGTGCCATCAACTTTTCAGGTTGCCCCACCTTCAACTTTTTACTACATCTTCAAATCAGCTACTTATCCATTATCTTTTCTTCCACTTATATGTATCTACTTAATATGATTTATCTTATTAAGAAATAAATACAAAATTTATGTACATTGGTGAGGGAAGGTTTATCTTATAATGGTGGTTACATGTGCAAGTGCGCGACTTCGAAGGGGGTATTTCGAGCACTGACTGTGTACTGGGCACTACTGGCACATGGGACTGTTAGCCAGCATATCATACTCTGCAGCAACTGCTGACTCACATTTTGCATGCTAATGACTAGGGGTCAGTTTGGTGAGTAAAACTAGAAAGTTGTGTATGGGGCACGTGACTGTTACTGTTAGCCAGTGTACCATAGTAAAATGTTATTTTTTTGTTGACAACCTACCAGTTGTTAACATATGCTGTATCATATATGCATATTCTTTTTTTGCAACCTCAATAGTCTTTCTGCTGGTTTTTGTAGATATAGTACTTGAAGCCCTAAACTGAATTTCTTTACATGTAGGTCTGCAATGACTTGATTTATAGTGTCAGACTCAGAGTAGAGACTCCGATCCGGTAGAGTCAGCGATTCTGCTGCTAGAGATCCCAATCGGACTTTCTGTCCACCGAGACCCCAATCAGGATCTCTACCGACAGAATCAGCAATTCTACCAGATCTGAGTCTCTAGCGTGACATGTGTATTTACCAAAACCCCTCTCCTCATCATTTCAGCTGACTCCACCAACAGCCGTCTGGTGAAGTGCCTGATCCCTGCTACTACAGTACCAGAGGATGCTGCAGTGCGGGCTATCTCATGGATATGTACCAACAAGCCTTCCAAAAGTGTTCAGGTCAGCAAAAGACTAGTTATGCTGTCCTTATGCGATGAACCACAGCTAGTATCCTATTTTCATCAGTTTGCTAATAATCATTACCTAGGAATTGTAACTTTATTGTGTTTATCCTTCATTTAATGTAAAGTGTCATAATTTTGCCAGTCACCCTTAGACAATAAGTGTAAAATTGCCATATTTAAAAAATGGTTTTCGAGCAAATGGCAACTCAAGTAAAAGTTACTAAAACTCTCGATTACTACCTTCTGCTCTGTGTCACCAGTATCCTGCTATTGTTTGTTGTTTACAGGCCTTCTTGCTGCGCTGGCTGGTCCTTGTGTATGACCTGATCGACGGGAAGGACAAACTTCATGCCTTATATGGAGTCCTGTTCTTCTTCATACAGAGCGATGTTCTGGTACGTTACATTCAGCCATGACTTCACACCATCCTGATTTGTTAGTTCTTAGCCTGGATGCCAGACTGTTTCCAGGGCCTTTACAGCGCTAGCCCAACTCCTTGGCTCCAGGGCCAACATACCCCCAAGGAACTCTACTGCAGGCCCCCTAAGTTAGACCCTGATAAACAGTGCACGATAGATGTCATTGAGATTAAGCCGGGTCTGGTATCCAGGCTAGTTGGTTCTTAGGTTTAGAGAGATATTGCCAAAGCCTAAACTGGAAGATAAACAGAGAACTTGGTACACCATGGCCATGTGTCTTCAATTGAAAAGTTCAGTTAATGTGTATACAATGTGCATTAACACTTAATATTACTTTGTCTGTTGTTTCCAGTGTCCCCACATTTGCCATCTTCTATATCTGCTGACAAGGAAGCAAGATGGTGAGACTGTGGTTTCCTTTATACATGTTTTTTTCATAAGGAACCTTAGAGCTTATGAAGGCATCTATTTTACTGTATTGCTTGTTACAAATGAAGTACAGTACTTAGATTAGAAAAAGCTTGGCTAAGCAGTATCAACTGAAGGAATGAATGATTTATTGCACAACAACTGCATCAGTGATAAAGTATGGTACTGTACAAGTAATAAAAATGACAATCAGGTACTATATAACAACAATTCTGATTACTACATTAGTAATAAATACTTCATAATCAAGTGGGACCTATAGTAATTACTAAAGTGAACGATTGCAAACAATATTGCGTATGTCTATGAGTATGATACTTTGTGATGTTACATTTGTCAAGTGTGATTCACAGTGCCTTATGAAACCTGACCATTGAACTATTCACAGATCTTCTCTAAGTCTCTAACAAGTAACATATCGTTTTGTGTATTTCCAGTGCGCCTGTTCCGTGTGCGTCCCCTGTTGGACCTACAGACCAGACTGGGCACACAGCCACACCTGACAGGGCTGCTGTCCTTGTACAAACTGTACCGTCCTGACCTGGTCAACGTGCCTCTCAACAAAACACCCAGGGTAGGTACAAGTTGTACAACAGTCTTTTCTTGACCCTATCTATTGTCACCACAATTTATCTTAATTTTAATTATCTATTAGCCCTTGGCAATAGCCCCTGGCCAGTTGGGCAACCCTGGCTGTGAAAAAAGCCGAACAAATAAATAAATAAATAGAATATTGTCATCACATAGTAAGACCTGAAGGCCACTTCAAGGTTACAGGTGATCATGAATTGAACTGGAGCAGCATCTCTTCTTCCCAAGTCAGTGAAGTCTGCTGATCTCGGATTGCCAGATAAAACTATGAATGCACTTATAATTTGTCTTCTTCCTTGGTAGAAAATGTCCAATCATTTTATTGCTTTCTCTCTTTTCCAGGTATTTTTCAAACAAACAGACAAAGCATGGGCAGCCCTGATTCGTCAGGTCCAGCTGAGAAACTGCCCCAGAGAGGAGAGGGACCAATGGCTGAAGACAACACAAATTCCTATCACAAATATCTTCAATGATCTAGATCCAACAAAAGAACCAGTAAGTACTAATTTGATGGGATTCCTTGCAGAAATTTAATTTTATGTTTTGTTACTTTTTACACATAGTTTGGTTGAATTTACAAGATAACACAAACACGAAAGTAACTTTTGTTTGCAGATTAAAAAAAGATTTACAACAAGATTGTTTCTCAAAAGAACAGTACATCAGAATCTTGTTTTTTCCTTCTTGTAAGTTTTTAGCAGATCAATAGTCTAATGTCAACATTGCACAGCAGCTATGTATCTTATGTGTATGATCCGAAGGCAGTCTAATGTCCTAGTTACAGTAACTTCAAGCATCAAACCTCCTGACAAAAAAAAAAGGTACCCAACTATTTACTGAGAAAAGTAGAAGTGAACCGGTGGGCTTGGCTGAAAAAGCAAGCCATAGTGAAGCAGCATTGCAGCACCACCACTAGCTAGCTACTTGACAAAGCATCATGCTTCACCTCAGTCAAGAATGACTACCTTACCTTTAACTTAACCATACCTATCAGTTTCAATTAAACGTTGACTTTGTTTTCCAGCTACCCAAGAAGGCCAAGTTGGACTGTATCCCTGCCATTGGGTATCCCAGCAGTCTCGACCAGAGTTCAGCAGCCCAGTCTGACAAAGTACCAGTTCAGCTCATCGGATCCTTTGAAGAGTTGTTACAGAACTTGGATAATCTGGAAGTAAGTCTTCCTCCACTGTGCATTGTTCAGTTTGTATTTCAAAATTTATTAGCCATAACATATTGTCAGTTTATTGCTCTGTGTAGAAAAGAAAGGTCTACTTAATGTGGCATTAATAGCCTTCCAATATTGTGGCCCAGTGGATTACGGCCTCCAAAAGGCTATGGGGCCCTTACTTTTATTTACTCATTTATGTCTATGATTCAGTTGCTGATTGCATGTAGATCTAGATGTCATATGTTTAGGTCAGGACTGTCTCCACAATCCATCTGTTCTCCGAGACAGAAATTTGCTTCTTGACCTTAACAAAAACTTCTCCCCATCCGATGTTTTGGAGGGACAATAATCTGAACATCAAATTACAGAGATTTTTGCTTGCCTTTGATCATCGCTGCACCTTTCTCCCCCAAAATGATGCAAATGTGTATTGAAATACTGCATGTGGGATGGAAAAAATTAAAGCCCAGGTTTCAGGATACACTCCTTATGCTCAACTGCACTGGGGAAAACTAGGAGGTAACAGTTGTACAGTAATACATTAACGTTCACTTTCCCTCCCCCCAGCTCCCCAGCCAGGCTGCAGCAGTGCTCAGGTCCCAGTACCTGCAGCACTTCGTCAGCTGCCACCCCCAGCAGCATGTGGCACATCGTATAGGCTACTGGCTCTACAGGACACTGCGCCAAGGTAGGGGAATATACCTGAGCTCTAGTAACAAACACACACACACACACACACACGCACGCACGCACACACATGCACACACAAACACACACACACATACCTGCAGCACTTTGTCAGTTGTCATCCCCAGCAGCACGTGGCACATCGCATAGGATACTGGCTCTACAGGACACTGCGCCAAGGTGGGGAACCTCAGCTCTAGTAACACACACACACACGCACGCACACACACACACACACACACAGTCACACACACACACACACACATGGACACACACATGGACACACACACAGTGCCTACAGCACTTTGTCAGCTGTCACCCCCAGCAGCATGTGGCACATCGCATAGGCTACTGGCTCTACAGGACACTGCGCCAAGGTGGGGAAATCAAACTCAGCTCTTATAAGGGAATAACACTTCCCATACGTGGTGGAAGACGTAGACAACAAGGGTCTCAAAATCAAGCTGGACATTCGTGTTCAGAACTCCTATCCACAAACCAAATCTTAGTACATTCCATCCAGAGGTTCTTACATTATGCTGACCACAAATATCCAGAAACACAAACATACAGACTCACTCATGTGCACACACACACACACACACACACACTCACGTGCACACACACACACACAGAGTCAAATATCTGATCATTTCCAAATCTATTCAGCTACTTTTGTATTGTGTTACCTGGATGTTGAATCTTCATTGATGCAATTGACAACTCATTTGTTTGCAGAATTGAAGAATCTGTGAATAATCAATAATACTTCTCTATTTGTCCTAGACCTTGTGGACTGCCCCTCTGCCAGCACCAAACCCAGGGTAGAGAAGCTGCTAAAGGCTCTCATCAACTTCACAGACTTCTTACAGGTAAGCTTTACAACATAAAAATATGTGCTTACAATACATGTATTACCAATCAAATTTGTTTAACATTGAATGCGTGTTCTCACATAGATGTTTAAGTTTAACCCATATTGTTGCAGGAGGGTGTGCCCTTATGTGAGATGTTCCTGTGGGAGTACCTGTTCACCTGGAATGGACTTGACCACCGGCCACAGATCCTACAGCTCATCACAAGGTCAAGACTGCACCCTTTCCAGAGTAAGCAATCATTGCCATGTTGGTGTGCCTATTTGCATTTTAGTGAATCTTAGATCAAACAAGAAACAATCATTGATATTGCTGATGCCAAGTAATTAGCCACATTGTCTGCATGTTCTGTACAAAAACAGAAGAAAATACAAAACTGTTTTGGAAATATCTTGCTCCACTTTGTAGCCAGCATACACCACCAATGTGACAACTGGAAGCTGTGTATGTCTGGTATATCACACTACATGTTTTTTTCTTCTCAGGACTGAATGACTATGTTCTGGAACCTCTCAGAAGGCTGTTCTTCACATCCAAGGTTCACTGCAAGGTGAGTTTTCATTATCCTTATTCGTCGTATCCATTGAACTATTGAAAAGAAAAAAAATCTTAAAGTAAACTCTCTTTGTTAGAACAGTGGCCTTGTTGACTGAGATTCTAAAGGTTCTGGTTTTGATTCCCTGCAGTACTTGTCCCAATGTTATGGCTCCCAGGGAAAGGCACTTACATAAGTATATAAGTAGGCTCCTTCCAGATGTGATTGGATCAAGTCCGATCATACAGTCAGGTCTTGTAGTGTACAAAACTTGTGTATTACATCAGATTCTGTAGTGTAGGTAGTATGCTGGTTATGGAAACAACAGATGTATTATCATATAGTAGATTGTCTGTTGTCTGTATTCATATCTATGAACTGACGAACATTCTGTATTTTTCTGACTGCAGTGTCAGATCCTGGCCTGTCTGACAGAGTTACTGAGGAACTGTGTGTCTGTGGAGTGGGCACGGTACAAAGAGACACAGAGCAACGATGAAGGAACATCAAGGTATCACCCTTAGAAGTCTTATTCAGGGCTGTCTCCAGGACCTGTCCATCCATCCCAGGACGGAAAATTGCTTGTAAAGGGAGAAGTTCTTCCAAAAATTTGAATTATATGATACAAAATTGGTGAAAATGTATTTTACTAGACTTGAAATGACAGATTTAGCATAGCAAATTGTTTGTGTGGAGGGCTACACTACAGTATCAAACTTCACCATGTAACATCATATCTACCCCCCTCCCCCATAGCCTGTCCCTGTTCCCTGTGGATAGTGAGATGTTCCCAGCACTACAGTCTATCCAGGAGCTGGTGCTGTATGTAGACAGGCTGTGTGTGGTGGGGCTACAGTACCAAACTTCATGTAATGCCATATCTCTGCCCCCCTCCCTAGCCTGTCCCTGTTCCCTGTGGATAGTGAGATGTTCCCAGCACTACGGTCTATCCAGGAGCTGGTGCTGTATGTAGACAGACTGTGTGTGGTGGGGCTACAGTATCAAACTTCATCATGTAATGCCATATCTCTGCCCCCCTCCCCCATAGCCTGTCCCTGTTCCCTGTGGATAGTGAGATGTTCCCAGCACTACAGTCTATCCAGGAGCTGGTGCTGTATGTAGACAGGCTGTGTGTGGTGGGGCTACAGTACCAAACTTCATGTAATGCCATATCTCTGCCCCCCTCCCTAGCCTGTCCCTGTTCCCTGTGGATAGTGAGATGTTCCCAGCACTACAGTCTATCCAGGAGCTGGTGCTGTATGTAGACAGACTGTGTGTGGTGGGGCTACAGTATCAAACTTCATCATGTAATGCCATATCTCTGCCCCCCTCCCCCATAGCCTGTCCCTGTTCCCTGTGGATAGTGAGATGTTCCCAGCACTACAGTCTATCCAGGAGCTGGTGCTGTATGTAGACAGACTGTGTGTGGTGGGGCTACAGTACCAAACTTCATGTAATGCCATATCTCTGCCCCCCTCCCCCATAGCCTGTCCCTGTTCCCTGTGGATAGTAAGATGTTCCCAGCACTACAGTCTATCCAGGAGCAAGTCTACGAAAGCTTCACCTTCCGCACTGGAACCGAGTGCTGAAAACAATGGTCGAATCGGCCTCAGCACTCGGCGACCAGTGCTGAAGAATGTTCAGCACTCGTTTTCCAGTGCTGATCGGCCTTTCTCCAGTGCTGAAGCTCCCTCAGCACTCGTTTTCCAGTGCTGAAAAGACGTCAGCACTCGTTTTCCAGTGCTGAAAAGACGTTTTCCAGTGCTGAATGTTCGTCAGCACTCGGCCCCAGTGCTGAACTCGCGGCCCAGGCGGCGACGGGTCAGGTCAAAGGTCACTCAGCACTGGTTACCCAGTGCTGAAACCGCCGTCAGCACTGGAACCGAGTGCTGATATACAAAAGCTTCGCCTTCCGCACTCGATTTTCCAGTGTTCAGGGGCACTTCAGCACTGGAACACCAGTGCTGAGAAATCTTCAGCACAGGAAAACGAGTGCTGACATCTTTTCAGCACTGGAACGTTCTTGAAACCAGTGCCGAAGTCTTTCGAGCACTGGTGTGCTGGAGTGTCCTAGTGCTGAGAGCGGTACTTGACGTAATTATTACTGATTAAAAATAAAGTTAAACTTTTGGTTGTGCTATTCAATTTAATGTGTAACTTGGTGTATGTATAGAGTATAGATACAAAGTACTGAAAGCGGTACAATATACGATACTAATAAAGATGATTTTTCAAGTTTATGCAGTTTTAGCTGGTGTGTTACGCCGAACGGCGGTTATACCGGCTATATAACGTAAGATAGATACAGATGCAAAAAAGCCTGAATTTGTGTTGTTTTGTGTAATTGAAATGTATAAGGAATGGATATCATTAGAACGGGATTGCAAACAACTTCATTACTATTACCGCCCACGTAAAGAAAGCATCACGACGATCGCGAGTATTTTCCATTATCCCCGAAGGTAATCGACAAATGAACACTGTTATAGAGTTATAGAGGTGTTATAGAGCAGAATGTAACGATAGGTGACGTTTATAATTCAGCAATCTTACGTTTTAGTCGAGCAAGGACGTTATATAACGTCCTTGAGTCGAGCAAAGGACGTGTCGTAACTCCAAATTTATAATACTGTATACTAGTATGTCAGAGTCTAGTCTCCCGCTCTCTCAGCACTCGGTTTCCAGTGCTGAAGCCGGCGTTTCCAGTGCTGAGAGCGTCAGCACTCAGTTTCCAGTGATGACGAACATTCAGCACTCGGTTTCCAGTGCTGAAGCCGGCGTTTCCAGTGCTGAGAGCGTCAGCACTCAGTTTCCAGTGATGACGAACATTCAGCACTCGGTTTCCAGTGCTGAAGCCGGCGTCTCCAGTGCTGAGAGCGCGTCAGCACTGGTTTTCCAGTGCTGACGAACATTCAGCACTCGGTTTCCAGTGCTGAAGCCATCTTCAGCACTGGTTTCCAGTGCTGAAAAAGGAGGGTGAAGCTTTCGTAGTTTTGCTATCCAGGAGCTGGTGCTGTATGTAGACAGGCTGTGTGTGGTGGGGCTACAGTATCAAACTTCATCATGTAATGCCATATCTCTGCCCCCCTCCCCCATAGCCTGTCCCTGTTCCCTGTGGATAGTGAGATGTTCCCAGCACTACAGTCTATCCAGGAGCTGGTGCTATATGTAGACAGGCTGTGTGTGGTGGGGCTACAGTATCAAACCTCCATCATGTAACACCTTATCTCTCCCCCATAGCCTGTCCCTGTTCCCTGTGGATAGTGAGATGTTCCCAGCACTACAGTCTATCCAGGAGCTGGTGCTGTATGTAGACAGACTGTGTGTGGTGGGGCTACAGTATCAAACTTCATCATGTAATGTCTCTTCCCCCCTCCCCCGTAGCCTATCCAGGGCTCGAAATACCACATGCATATGCAAGTTTGTGCATGTAAAATTGGTGTGGTGCAAGTAAGTTTAGACCAAACTTGCACCAGTGCAAGTTACTTTTATCCACTAATACCTGACTTTAGAAAAAGCTTACACACACCAAGAATATTGTCTGCCATTGAAAGGTAAAAGAAAACAACACTGAATAAAAAAATAGCCTAAATTTGTTATTTCTAAACTTGGTTAGACATCCAGGTAAACAAAATTTGAAGACAATTCCATCTCTATGATGCTAAAAATTCCTATGGTGTTGTCTTACCTTGATTTGCATATGAGTAAATACATTTTGCATACAATTTAGTGACTTTGACATGATCAACTGGATTTTCCAGTTATATGTGTTTGTATTGAGTTGTTCTAGCGATGGTTAAGAATAGTGATGGAAGTCACTCGAAGAGTCCAGAAGAAATCTATTGATCTTATCAAGTTGTAGACATTGAATTGTCTTAAATTAAGCCTAAATTCACATTTGTTGTACAATTTGAAATCCAAAATAAAATACGCTTTGGAAAACAAATATCCAAACATATATGTATCCCCATATATTTGCAAATTTTCAGAAGAAGAATAAAGGGTTAACAGTTCACTATTTTGGGTTGTGCAAGTAAGTTTCTTTTGGTGCACGTTACCTTTGGCTTAACTTGCACTGGTGCAAGTTGACTGAAAAGTGTATTTCGAGCCCTGCTATCCCTGTTCCCTGTGGATAGTGAGATGTTCCCAGCACTACAGTCTATCCAGGAGCTGGTGCTGTATGTAGACAGACTGTGTGTGGTGGGGCTACAGTATCAAACTTCACCATGTAATGCCAAATCTCTCCACCAGCATGTCCCTATTCCCTGTGGATAGTGAGATGTTCCCAGCACTACAGTCTATCCAGGAGCTGGTGCTGTATGTAGACAGACTGTGTGTGGTGGGGCTACAGTACCAAACTTCACCATGTAACATCATATCTGCCCCCCTCCCCCATAGCCTGTCCCTGTTCCCTGTGGATAGTGAGATGTTCCCAGCACTACGGTCTATCCAGGAGCTGGTGCTGTATGTAGACAGACTGTGTGCGGTGGGGCTACAGTATCAAACTTTATCATGTAATGCCATATCTCTGCCCCCCTCCCCCATAGCCTGTCCCTGTTCCCTGTGGATAGTGAGATGTTCCCAGCACTACAGTCTATCCAGGAGCTGGTGCTGTATGTAGACAGACTGTGTGCGGTGGGGCTACAGTATCAAACTTCATCATGTAATGCCATATCTCTGCCCCCCTCCCCCATAGCCTGTCCCTGTTCCCTGTGGATAGTGAGATGTTCCCAGCACTACAGTCTATCCAGGAGCTGGTGCTGTATGTAGACAGGCTGTGTGTGGTGGGGCTACAGTACCAAACTTCATGTAATGCCATATCTCTGCCCCCCTCCCCCATAGCCTGTCCCTGTTCCCTGTGGATAGTGAGATGTTCCCAGCACTACAGTCTATCCAGGAGCTGGTGCTGTATGTAGACAGACTGTGTGTGGTGGGGCTACAACAGGAGGATGGACACGCCATGCTCATGCACTACACGCTTGGCTTCTTCGAACTGGTGAGAAGAATATTCTTAGTCTTACTACCATGTTTCAGAAAAATAATGGAATGGTAATTCCTTACACAGGAAAATAAAATGTTATGCATTAAGAGCGAATGTCTGTAAGGGTCAAACAATGGTGGCACCGGTCAAAAAATAGATTTGGCTCATTTTTTGCACAGTGATAGTACTTGGTACACAACCCCTCAAAATAGCTTTCTTTCTTCTCAGAACCCCTCGTTGCCATGGCAACAGGCCAAAGAAGTTTGGGGGCCATTTTGCCGGATTTGGGCATGTCAAAAACATGAAAATTGGCCAACTTAAGGGCACTATCACTGAACAATGCTTTAACTAAACAACAAAGGCAGAATATGCTGATCAGAGCAATGCCTAAACTTGTATGAAATAGCAGTAAAGTTAATCTCCTGTAAATTCTAAGGCCCTGGGCAGCCTGAATACAATACACTGTTTTCAGGTTGTAAAGAATCTGAAATTTTGCCCAACTTCAAAGCACTGAAAGTCCATAAGTATAAAATATTTTCGCTTGCAATTTACTACAAATAATAACCTACTATAGGGCTATTAAATGAATGCTAGCAAAGTTTGGGTTCTTGTTTTGTTGCTATGCAATCGTCCGTCGAAGTGGGTCAAATTTCATGATTTTGATAATATGTCATTTTGTGCTCTCTTTAAACAATCATAAGTCCCATACCAAAGCTGCTCTGCAATTAAAATTCACATGGATTATAAACCAATGTATTGTCTATCAAATGCATGTTCGGTTTCTTGTTTCGTTGCTACGTAATTGTTCTTTAAAGTGGGTCATTTTTTATGATTTTGATAAAATACATTATTTTGCATCATCTTCGAACAATCATAACTCACAATCCAAAATTGTTCTGTAACTAGAATTTACCTGAAATGTAAACCAAGATATTGTTTCTCAAGGTCATGCTTGTAAAGTTTGGGTTCTTGTTTTGTTGCTAAGCAATTGTCCGTTAAAGTGGGTCAATTTTCATGGTTTTGATGATATATCATTTTGTGCTCTCTTTGAACTGTCATAAGTTGCAAAGTAAATTTGTTCTGAAATTGAAATTAACAAGGAATACAAACGAATGTATTGTCTATCAAATGCTTGTTTGGACAGTTCGAGTTCGGGTATTCTAACAGTGAATGTACATGTCCCTGAAAGTAGGTCGTATTCCACTGACTTTTCCACAAATCATGTTCTTGACAACAGTGATACAGTCTTTGTTTTTATAGAACCGATGTAGCAATGTGCTATCACCGTGGAAAAAAAAACATTTGTAGGGATTATATTCTACACAAAGTCATATTTATGTTTAATGTCAGATTAATCCACTCTGAACTTTGAAACATTCTGCTAGTTTTAAAGCTAAGCATGACGTATGACTACAGTCTTGAACATGTTTGCATCTCCACAATATGGCGACTTATTTCTACATTGGAACAAATATCTTAAATCTCTGTGCGTCTTTCTTTCACAGTAATGTGAAAAACATGTGCATTTTCAACTTCTGCTAACACACTCATTTCAGCAAGGACATGAACTTCGGTATTCTTGAATTTTTGCCACAAATATGGACTTCCAAAGGCAATCAATTATTCGTGATCGCAAATCAGATTTAGGAATGTTAGTTCGTACAATTTCAATTTCCTTGCCAAATCGCAAGCTTATATGTGTCTCCCAAAAAGGAAGACGTAGATAAACGTCATTCGTTGCTTCATTTTGATCTTTACTGTTGATAGATTCGAACAAAGTTAGGTCAAGATGCTGACCTTCATCATCCTCTGCCGTATTTTGACGTTAGCCTGTCAAGCTAATTTCCACACAGACAGACTAGCAGACAAACATCAATCGCCGCCAGGAGTTGGCATTTCAGGCAAACTTCAAGAGCAACCTACTAGGTTCGTTCTTGCCCTTGCTTAAAACGAGTATGGTCCATTGAATAGCAGAAACTGAAAAACGCATGTTTTCACATAAATGCTACCGTGAAAAGAAAGATGCACAGAGATTTATGATATTCGTTCCAAATATGTATATACATTGTATAAGCTAAGTCTTCAAGAGTCATATTGTGGGGATGCAAACATGTTCAAGACTGTAGTCATACATCATGCTTAGCAGTAAAACTAGCAGAATGTTTGAAAGTTCAGAGTGGATTAATCTGACATTAAACATAAATATGACATTGTGTAGAATATAATCCCTACAAATGATAGCACATTGCTACATCGGTTCTATAAAAACAAAGACTGTGACATGTGTATCACTGTTGTCAAGAACGTGATTTGTGGAAAAGTCAGTGGAATACGACCTACTTTCAGGAACATGTACATTCACTGTTAGAATACCCGAACTCGAACTGTCCAAACAAGCATTTGATAGACAATATATTCGTTTGTATTCCTTGTTAATTTCAATTTCAGAACAAATTTACTTTGCAACTTATGACAGTTCAAAGAGAGCACAAAATGATATATCATCAAAATCATGAAAATTGACCCACTTTAACGGACAATTGCTTAGCAACAAAACAAGAACCCAAACTTTACAAGCATGACCTTGAGAAACAATATCTTGGTTTACATTTCAGGTAAATTCTAGTTACAGAACAATTTTGGCTTGTGAGTTATGATTGTTCGAAGATATTGCAAAATAATGTATTTTATCAAAATCATAAAAAATGACCCACTTTAAAGGACAATTACGTAGCAACGAAACAAGAAACCGAACTTTACAAACATGCATTTGATAGACAATACATTGGTTTATAATCCATGTGAATTTTAATTGCAGAGCAGCTTTGGTATGGGACTTATGATTGTTTAAAGAGAGCACAAAATGACATATTATCAAAATCATGAAATTTGACCCACTTCGACGGACGATTGCATAGCAACAAAACAAGAACCCAAACTTTGCTAGCATTCATTTAATAGCCCTATAGTAGGTTATTATTTGTAGTAAATTGCAAGCGAAAATATTTTATACTTATGGACTTTCAGTGCTTTGAAGTTGGGCAAAATTTCAGATTCTTTACAACCTGAAAACAGTGTATTGTATTCAGGCTGCCCAGGGCCTTAGAATTTACAGGAGATTAACTTTACTGCTATTTCATACAAGTTTAGGCATTGCTCTGATCAGCATATTCTGCCTTTGTTGTTTAGTTAAAGCATTGTTCAGTGATAGTGCCCTTAAGTTGGCCAATTTTCATATTTTTGAAATGCTCAAATCCGGCAAAATGGCCCCCAAACTTCTTTGGCCTGTTGCCATGGCAACGAGGGGTTCTGAGAAGAAAGAAAGCGATTTTGAGGGGTTGTGTACCAAGTACTATCACTGTGCAAAAAATGAGCCAAATCTATTTTTTGACCGGTGCCACCATTGTTTGACCCTTACAGACATTCGCTCTTAAGAACAAATAAAACTGGTCAAATCTATTTCCTCCTATATTGTATAAACAAGAAAGATTGTCTATCCATTGATACTTCTATTTCTAAAGAATTGATCAAGATATGTCCAGTTTTGCATCAACAATATCTCATGACCTTAATTACAGGAACTCATGTAAGTCATGTTAGATATGGTAATTTTTGCTTGATAATGATAATACTCCAATACTTGTTTGTTCTTATTAAGTTATTTCCTTTTCCTTATCAGGTGACCCAGTTGCAGCGCAGGTTTGACCTCCCGTTGGTCCATGCCCCGTCTGCACCTATTGTGTACATGGCCATGTTTGACACCAACGCCCTAACTGTGGCTCGGATATGTGCCATCATGTGTGGGTAAGGAACCTCAAGATTCACAACTTTTATGGTATATTTATTGATAACTTGTTCATTTGTATTTGCAAAAATCAGTCAACGTTGAACCATTATAGCCAGTAGAAAAAATTTGACTTACCCAGACTTTTGGACTGTCCAACTCGAGTGTTTGTCAAGAAATGATAAATCCACTTCTTCTGTGATGATAATAATTAATATGTTACGTAGATAAGACACATAACTCAGTGAGCAGTGATCATATGTTGCAGAAAGTCTATGGTGCCCCCTATCTGTTGGAGGATGATTGTTAACCTCTAACCTTAACCTTAAGTCCTAGTACCATCCTACCACTATTTCTGACTGCCTGTTTCTTGTGCCTGTGTTTTTGACTACAGGTTCAGACAAGAAGTGACGTCCCTGAAACAGAAGCCTCCCCAGGAGGAGTCCTGTGGGTTCACCAGCTCCAGCATCAGGAACTTCAACAACTGTATCTTAGACATCTGTGATGCTCTCTGGAGGTGCAAGGCCTTCAGCAGGTGAGGATATGGTTATGTTTGTTGGGCAATCACAAACTGATGGCATTCTTGAGGTAGTTGTTATAGAAACTTCCTAATTACAAGAAAGGCTGTCTTACTCTTAGAATATCATCTAAATTAGTGGGCAGTTTTTGTTAAAATCTTTCACACTTTTTTTGGTGTATAGAGCAGTGCCCATATCTGTTTTTATATCCCTAAGGCCACACGGTCGTGCAAGCATTACTACACTGGAAGGCAATG
Organism: Branchiostoma floridae x Branchiostoma belcheri; assembly: GCA_019207045.1. Lineage (NCBI taxonomy): Eukaryota > Metazoa > Chordata > Leptocardii > Amphioxiformes > Branchiostomatidae > Branchiostoma > Branchiostoma floridae x Branchiostoma belcheri. The sequence goes on along the minus strand of CM033035.1, from coordinate 5,485,757 downwards.
TGTTTTAGGACTACATGTAGACTGTAGATGAAAGTAGATCAAAGAATGATGTACATTTAGATAGTCAGAAAAATGTGAGATATAACAGACCACATAAGCTTGTTGATATGAGTCTTATGATGGTTTGATACTAGCTAATCACAATATTTCCCATATCTTTTTTCTACCAGTGGAAAGAATGAGGCAAGCATCTTCAAGGTACCGAGGGCCCTGGTGAAACAGACTGGTATCGACAGCATTGGTGACAGCTTTTCCCTGTACAACCACATAGCACTGCAGGGATTCGCACACACTTTCCTTCAGAAGGTGAGGATATACAGTTATACACTAAATGCACATACAGGGGTTTTGTGGGAAAAAAATTGCAAGAGGTAAGCAGAGTGAAGCAAAGAAGAATGGTATGATTATTAAGAGGTCCCCCTTTCACAGTGTGAAGTTTTATGAATTTTAAGTTAGAATGAGGGAAATAAGGGACAAAATTACTGTCAGATACTTTAAGGTCACAGTTGAAAACTGTGGCCACATGTGACTCAGTAGTATCCCTGGTCATTGGTCAATCAGATTTTTATGATAGAGGGTCTGCTCCCAAAGGTATGGAGACATTGTCAGGGCATGTGGTCGCAGCAGCATCGTTTCCCTGTTTAGATAAAGCGCTGACTGAGTGTTTTCAATGAAGCGACAGGTTGTGACCACTATATATCTTTGACTTGCTTTTCATGTGACGGTAGCTCAAGTGTACATGGCAATTTTTTACTTCCTTATTGGCAACATTGTCAGTTAGTACTTACATTACTTACATGGTGTAATAATGGTGTTGAATTTAAGTGTTATTCAGCCATCTAACGGTCGTTATATGTTTTCCACACAGTCCCTGCCCCCAGGAACCCCTATCACACCCAGGCCCAGATCCAGACAGGTAACTTCTAGAATTGATGATTTTTGCTGTGTCTGGATGTTTGTGTTCCTGTGTGTGTGTGTAGTTATTTGGATACGCTGTCAGTAGGTTCAAAGGAAGTGAGTAGGAAGATAGTGTCAATGTAAAGGATGGTCTTGCAGGGATGTCAGGAAGTAGAGTTCAGAGGTGGTAGAACTAGTGGTTAATCAGACATGACAGACATTCCAGGTCATGGGTCAATGGAAGAGGCTACAAATTCACAGGGAAATAATGTTTTTTAGGGTCTGCCTGTTTTTCTGTGTTTTTGCAGTTGTAGCCAGTATTTCTGTCAGTCACTTTTATCTTAGAGTGACAGGTAATCATAAGTAATGGACATGTGATGTTAATCAAAGCCTTATTTACATAATTGACGAACTACGATCAAACAAGACATACTGTAGGAGAACAACATACAAACATAAATTCAATATGTGTGTTCACTTGAAGTCTCAAAGTAGTACCTGTTATGTTGGTACAAGTACTAAGAATTCTTTCAATTATACTGATATATATGATTTTTTTAATCTGCAGAGCACTCTGGACAGGAGTTCATATCTGGACTTTCTGACATCCCAAGGCTTGGAGGGTATCCAAGGTTTCATCAGCAGTTTTATCAAAGTTGGAAAGTCCTCTACACCCTGCTCTTCTGCACCTTCTACTGCAAGCTCTGCAACAACCACCGGGTCCAGGACTTAGAGGTCTACATAGGACAAGCTGGGACAAAACTGTGTTGGATGTTAACCTTATCATGTATATAATCCACATTGTAAAGGTTTCCTCTAGTATAAATGGGTTTTCTTATTATTGTATGATGCATTTATATGTAGTGCAGTGCCATGTTTTGTATCATGCTCTAACATAGTTTTTGCACAGTTAAAATTTAAACCCTCAACAGTATTCCATAAGTCTGAATTCTTGCAATGGCTGCAGTTATTTTTTATATATAATGATCTTGGTGGTGAAAGACATGCATGCTCACAATTTCATATAAGCGATTTGAAATACTGAATAAAGACTCGCAAATACACCCGCTATTTGTTTATTTTGGAAAAACCCTTTCCCTGCTTCGTGAAAGTTATTCATTTCCAGGCACACTAGGTATTTCTGATAATAGGTAAATCTAAAACAATTTTCCCTGAAAAGTGTGTATTCTTTGTCCTACATGGTGGACATGCAGTATCATGATATTAGATGATTCGTTAACTGACCATGAGGTATGTGGGGTTTTACTAGTTACACGTAGCACTATTGCAGATATCTTTCAGCTGCCTCCATGTCCAGTGTTGCGTCTGGTATATTTCTACTCCCACCCCTTTGGGTGCCATGTTCTTTCTTCCTCGCACCCGTTTTGATACCAACCTCGCTATGAGTAAATACACCAACAAGTAGGAACACTCTCCCCATCTTCTTGTAATTCTGGTCTACATAGACCAGATAGCAGTCAGACCCCTCTCCATTGAGATGAACCTTACAAAGACGGCTTGCACATTGAGGATTCATATCGTGCAGCTTGTGGCTCAATTTCGATTGAAATATTTTGCGTCCTTGGACAAGCTGCCTGTCACCCGCACTACTGTTGAATTTGCAGATTTTTCCGTTGACGTCTGTGTAAGAGTTCTGCCCTGTATGCAGAGCTTCCAGGGCAGGGCGAATATGCCCATGGCACAGGTGTATGTTATTCTCAAGGCTCCTTGCAAAGCTGTTCCTCCAATCCTTTGGCAGGACGAGGGTTGGTCCATTCCTCTGTTCCTCAGCTGCCCCTCCCACAGCCCCACCCACAGCGCCCTCTTCCTCCCCTACAGGTCCTGCACCACCTGCGTTGTTCGCTTTCACCCCTTCCTCAAGAAAGTAGATTGTCATATCTACGATTTCTCCGTTTTCTTTGCTGAGCTGCTTTCTCACCAAAGCAACAAAGCAATCCTCTGTCTTTGTAGTTGCCCTGAACCTGATGTTAAGGCAATACTAGTATTCAAGAAATATACATTTGCACTTGCAAGCGTATACAGGCATAAAAATTAGATTTACCTTCTGCATGCCAACCCAACATGTACCTGTAGTACCTATGTATCCTTTCGAAGCCTAAGATTATAATCATCTATTGAGAGTTCTCATTATTTTCTCATTAATTATGCAAATGATTTGCTCATCTATGGCCATCCGACTGCCCAAATTTCAGAGGCTGGTATATACGCAAATAAGAATTACTACAAAACAAAACCATAATAAATACCATGTCTGATAGAATACAAGCGTCTGCCAAGACTTATTCTATCATTGGCAATAACTACAGCGTCAAAACCACGCCATTGAAAAACGCATGTACTTAAGCTATATCTAGCACCCATCTTTAATTATGCTTTACTATACGAATACAGGATGGCATTACGAAATTTGAGGGGAACTATACCGAGCAAAACACCGTTAGATCCTGAACGGCATCAAAGTTGCGTGAATTGTGAATCATAAAGATGAAACCGAATTGCATGATATTTATCAATGTTAAAAGTTAAGTGTGATTTCGCGATAAGACTTGATAATCCCGAGTTTTCAAAAGATTCTACACATGTTCTTCGTTGATGATCTCGTCGATTTACTAGACAAACCTGTTTAAGCTGAGCAAAGGATACAGAGAAAACGCTGCAGGATCGGTTCGAAGAAACTTCTCGACCATCTCCTCAAACTTCTGTATGGGAGCCGGGTTAACGTTGTCTCCAAAATGTGTACCTTCTTCGTCCCTCAATCGGTCGATGTACCGCTGTACAAGTTGTCGAACGTCTTCTCGGCCTCTGTCCCTTTCCTGTAGGCTTAAGTTGAACTCTCTTAGCCTTTTTAGTAGCTTCATACCCTCTTTTTTGGCCAGCTTGATGTCGTAAATCTTGAAGAGTTTGAATTTTCCTGCACTTTTCGCTACAACGGACTGCTTGCAGACGTATTCGTAAGGGGGTAGGACTGAGACGAGTTCCACTGACATGGCTCTTTCCTACACTGACTCAACTAACTTTCCCGCGCGCCTTTCTGTTGACCTCTTTGACCTCATGCTTTTGTTACCGTAGACATAGAACGTTTCCACGCAAAGTCATACATATACGTTTAGGCCATGATAACGTTACAGGTATCTAATGATAATGCGATTTTATACAGATATAACCGCCGATCATGAAAGAAGGGTAAATGCATGGTGCTACTAGGAGAAACACACTTTGGTGAATGTTGACGAGTTTATCATATCAATTTGACTCATTTAACAAATTGTTCCATTATTGGACTGATAGAGGAAAGGTCTAGTAAACATTCCTTCTGGGTAATACATTCGATCTTATTTCTCAGATACATGTTTGGTATGGTTTTCCTTATATTTGTTCCAACGATAGGAATATATGTCTACAAGGGAACGTATTGCGTGTCAGAGAGACAACAATTGCCGCGTAACCTTGGACCTTAGTTGGCTCATATATACTCTTCTTTTGTTAACTCCAGTCACGCTCCATACAAACAGGTAACGCTACAGTTCATGCAAAGCAGAACTGGGAGAAGTGAAACTCATTCACCTCAGGTTACCTTGGTAGAAGGACAATAGAACGTAAATACGGTGTGTTGCGTGCCTGTGACTCAAATCCACTGAAGCTGACCCATCACAGACTAGTGGCAGCGAGCATCAACAAATACATTATCACGTTTCTCGCGCCTTACAACCATGTGCAAATGGATTTCATCAAGGAAATGCCTTCTAGATAAAACAAGATTTTTATCTTTTAGACTTTGGATTGACTTAGACTTTATTAGACCTTTTAGATTGATATACAGGGTGTATGTGATGGGGGAGCAACCTCTGATGTTCAACTATCATAGTATATGTTCTTTTTTTACACATTACTGCTCGATGTACTCTACTCTTTCTCCTTGTCATGTGTGTCGTGATTCATCACAGTCAACAACAAATATTGCGTCAGCGTGTGGTTCGACTCTTACCACAATATTCCTGATAAGTTAGTACAGCACGGATGCTTTGGTCATAGCTCGCGTTATGGTCAACGGGCACATACTAGTATGGTATATAGAGAAAGCCAACATTGAAACAGCAAGGTGTTTGAAAACGCTTATAGTAATTTCAATTACTTTGAAAGAATACGCACATACACACGGCCAGTATTTTTTGCATTTTATTCACTCTTGATTAATAAAAAAAACACTGCCTATCCGTCTGGGCTTACGCAACTTGTACCTAACGTACAACACCGGTGTGTTATGTGTGTTAGGCCGTTCTCGGTTACAAAATATCAAAGCACCCCAAGCATGATTTGGGCAAAATGACAACATCTTAACCCTACATACGATCAATCGAAGTAAGGCATGTTGGCTCTTTAAAAAACAGTCTGTCGACGTATGAGTTACATATGATACATCAAAAATATGTATGTACAATGAATGTATTTAGATTCGGCAATCAAAGTGAGATACATAATGTACATACACAGGCGTTCATATCTCGCACTATTCTACATGTATCTTCTGATTTACATGTATCTTCTATTTTACATGAGTTTATCTAGATCCACAATTAGCCCCATAAGAGGCTATTCTTCCATGGTCTGCATATGTATCTTCTTGTCCATGATATCGGACAAATGGACTCTGATACATAATGTAAGTACACAGGCGTTCATATCACGCAGTATTTTACATTTATCTACTAATTTACATGCATGTATCTTCCGTTTTACAAATTCACATTTATCTTCTTGTTCATCATATCAGACAAATGGACTCCACTGCTTTAATTTTAAATATGTAATACTGTCTGTTTATGAAAAATGGAACTCCTCATTTGTGGGCAATGTCTTAAAAGCTGTCCTGTGCCTACGATACAAGGATTATCACATACAAGTATGTGGCACTTTAGTAACTTGCTGATAATCAAAACCAGCTACTAACGTCTGAAATTCACAACGCAAGTTGTTACACTAGATAAAGAAAATGATAAAGAACACGTTAAATGACTCTTAATAGTTTAGAAAGGGCTTCACACTTTGTGCTCATTATTTTCGGGTTTCTCAATCCCGAGAGTCCGATTCTGTATCACTTGAGTCGCTTGTCATTGCTGCCTCGGGTCCCCCCAACCACGCTTCGATGTCATCATACAGGTCCTTCCAGTTCTGATGAAGAAGATGGACATCATTCGGATTTTCAAGGTCGTACACATCCGAGTCTAATTGTGCCAGTTTGGACAGAATCCTTCTCAGTTTTGCCTCGTGCTGCCTCACTCGACCGCAGGCAAACATCAGTCGCCGTCTGAGGTCTTCGATTACTCGGTTGGCCTTAACCAGTTCTCTCCACCAAAAAGGCAAAGCCATCACGCACACCAAAATCCTGTCAATACTATTCGACTTTCTTCTGTACGCCCCGTCTCTTTGCTTTTGCTCATCCCTTTCTTCCAACACCTTTTGGTCAGACTGATTTGACTCCTCTGCATCATCCGTGGGAGATCTGTAGCAGATAGAGAGAGAATCTTTTAAAATGCGCTACAAAAAGAGTCAGTAAAACGGGTATGAACGTGAAATTTGAAGTTCCCTTTTTTGAGTTTCAAATAAACCAAATCTGAAAATAAAACATGGGAATGACTATGAGATTACTCGATGTTTACTGGAACGTCGATCGCATACATACATACGCTGTGACATGGCAGTTCTTTGCACATACCAACGGACAAGTGGTACAAGTAAATTTAGTAGAAAAAAATAAGTTCCAACTCTACCAATACCCTACTTTACTGAAAATTTTCGAAAGTGCTTTAGCATAGTTACGCTTTCCCTAAGGAGGCAAATGAAAGAAATTGCAGCCACTACTAGACACCCCTCTCCAACCTCCTGGTTGAAGAATACACTTTAACGAGACAAATATTTAGTGACTAGCGCAAAGTGCTATACATGTGATTTACTTTTTCGACATTGTGTCCTCGCCGACTTGCTGATAGTTTCCCGACAGCAAAGCTGCATAAGGATAATTGGCTTGCCAGTGTCGACCATCTCCTGTCTGCATCGATGATATCTGCGACCATGAACGGCCCCTTGAACGGCCCAGAACATTTTTCGCGCCATTCCATAGCCCGTTCTTGTGCACAACTCCATGGTCATGATCACTCCCTGTTATGAGTGTATCCGTGTCGCCCGACATGTTGCTACGGTCTGGTCAGCGACTCGTGCAACGTGTTCTCGACAGTAGATTGATAGAAATCTTTCGCCAATAAACTGTCTTGTGACTTAAAAAGTTGACGAAGATCCTTACAGGCGGCCACTTCTGGCGGACTTTGCTGACAAACCTACAGCACTACCACTGAAACATGATATACCACTACACTGGAAGCATGTTATGAAAGCGCGGTATGTGAGGATATTGTTTCCTTGCCGATTGTGCGTCATGCTTCCTTACCCAAACATGACTCATTGAGAACTAAACATGAACACAATAGGCGCGCCACTGCTACTTTGACTTTTGACATGGGCGAAATCTTGCTTGCTGGATGTTGGCTAGTACCTTCGCTACAGGTTGATTCCAGTTTGCAAAAATGTCACGCAAAAACAATGCTCTTTCAAGAACTCTATCTGTGCGAGCTATTGCAACACAAAGAGATAGAGCGCTTACTCGTAACATTCAAAATCAATTTTAACGTCACGCGTATAACTGTTAGACAAAATACTAGTAGTGCCCAGTTTTCAGGCTGTGCGTTCCCCATCTATCAGTAGTGAGGACTTACAATTGACTTTTGACTATGCAAGGTTTTTCCGCGACAACGCCAGACCAGTTGCAGTACAGTTATAAATCGCTATCACTGGTAGGCGCTGTGGGTCACACTGCTTCAATTTAAGGATTAATCTCATCAGCAGAGGTAACCAATGGCCGAAAGTGCATTTTCTTTACCAATGATAGGTCAGAATTCTCTTAATGGACCAATCACAGAGCAGTCGCCATTCACCAGCCAATGATACCTGCGGATGATTGATTGCTTGACCAATCGCTGACCAGTGGTAATATTTACACCTGCATTTGGCATACCTGGTCGCACCTTTGTCCATCTGCCGAGACCATTGTCTTGTCATTGACGGTGGATTTTTCAGCCAAGCAAGAACGCAGCCATTTCGTTCCACACACAGAGTATACCATAAAATAGATTCTCCATTTCTTTTTTCTCATCTTCTTTGAGTTGAAAATTGACTTGCATTCTAAATTGATGTGCGTGCGGATGTCATCTATATAATTTAATCATCGTGGCAAAAACACGGGCAATTTTCAAAGCATTGTGCGTTGATGGTCAGCCAGATGTGAGAATCCGGCACATTCTCGATGTTCTATGCCTGTTTTTTTTTTTTTTTCAACATTTAGTACCCTTTTCTCGTATTGGGTTTTTCAACGGTTTGCCTACTTCGTAGATCAATGTTCTGTATTTGATGTTTGGTAACTTAGTCATCACTAAGCTCCAGCAGGAAGTTTACTTTTGTATCCAAACGGAAGTCCAAAAATATTGGTTACTTTCGGCTATTTAGCTTGTATTTGCTCAGCTCGCCGACACCCGCTAGGCATGGACTTGGATAGACGTTCGAAACATGAAGGGAAGTGTAAACTGGCATGTCGAAAAAATAATTTAGATGTCAATCAAGATATGGTTTCTTAATGAAAGTGTTCGACATGCTGTATTATGTGTACCAATAGTTTGGTGATACAAACGACAAAAGGCTAAAGCGAGCAAGTAGGTACTCGTTGACATACGTGTAACTAGTTGCACAAGGTTAATGATTGACTTTATACATACGGATGTAAGAAAATATTGAATAAAGTTCACATATGGTACATATATCAATCTAACTAGAGTTCCAAGACCTCATACCTTCAACAGTAGTCATGAACTTCCAATCGTTTGCCTCTCACATACTATACAAAGTTCTACATTTTCATTAATCATTCAAAACAACAAGGTCTATTTTCAACGTGCCATTTCACTCATTCGTATTGAATATATCTGTTGATTGTCTTTTTACAAAGTACAAATGTACCAAGTGGAGTACATTTCGAAGATCATCACGTGATTCAATTCCTCACACGAGAAGCTTATTTGTATACTAAGTATTAGATGAGACAATTGACACTACATTAATGATTTAATGATTGGAATTTGAGATTATGATATTTGTCACTTACAAGTAGGTTGAAGCTAGCATCAAACCTAAAACATGCACATGGGGCCTTGCTTCCCATAGTTAATGATTGACGAAGGTATGAACTCGTGGAACCCTAGTCATCTGTTTTGCAGTGGTACGTCAGGACTTATGTCAACATTGTGGCGCCGTCTGAACGATATTGATCTCGCACGTAGTCCAAAGGTTTAAGGCATTGTGCGCCACGGTTGCTCATTTCAGGAACCTATCCGTGTCCTCTGCGAACTAAGAAAAACATGGCCAGGGAAGGTGAGGAATATGTGGTTAAGTTTGGCATGTCAAAGAGCGAGAGAAAAATTTTGGGACGTCGCTCGAAACCGTCAGGATCAACATGGCCCAGGAGAAAACTGACTTCCAAGTCGCCTAAATATACCCAATTGGACGAAATCTTTTCACAAGACGCCACTGCGACAGGACGTCCAGGATCTTTCCGGCAAAGTAGTATCGAGACAGTGTCGCGAGGGTAAATATAGATATAAATCACTTGTACTGTACAGTCAAGACAGCTCTTGATGAGAATCTAGATTGTGTTTGATAGTAGAAACCTTATAGCTTAGCCATGAATAAAACAGTCGTCATCAGGGTTTTCGAGTAAACATAATGCTTGTGCGAAACCACATATAGATGCCTTTGGCTGCTTAGCTGCAGTTATATCTGATAAGGATTTTTAAATCTATACGGCATATGTGTCGAGAATGCATATCCATATGTATATTTTCTTTAGCAGTAGCGAGATTGATTGGTTAGGCAAGATCAGTTTCTTGCTAGCTCGATTAGGTCTTTACCTGATTACTTGCTGCTAGTTCAAGGTTGAAAACACAAGAAAGGTATTATGGCAACTCAAATACATTATAGTAAATCTTTTTACTTCACAGATCATCTCTAGATAGTGCTTTTTATGATGTCGACGAAACGAACGAGTCCAACGTCCGACCAGAGGATGAGCACGGCTTTTCAGAAGAAAGCAGTGATAAAGGCGCGCTAATTGGCTCTTGGTGGATGGGCCTCTTAAAGGGTTTGCAGTTCTTGTTGATTGTAGAAAGACAGAATGCCATCAAATCCATACAAGATCTCAAGAAACGCCTGACTTCTGCTAACGACCGCGTGAAACAACACGAGGCAAAGCTGAGGAGGATCCTGTCCAAATTAGCGCATTTGGACTCGGATGTGTACGACCTGCAAGATCCGAAGGATCTTCGCTATCTTCATCAGAACTGGAAGGACCTGTATGATGAGATTGAAGCGTGGTTGGGGGGACCTGATGCAGCAATGACAAGCGACTCAAGTGATACAGAGTGATAGGGATGGTCAAACCTGAGTTTAGCAAAAGCTTTAACTGATTAGCGCCGTCGAAAATATATGTCCATAATATCTCAGCTGTTTGTCCTATGTATCGTAAATTTGTCCTGCGTATCGTAGATTTGTAATCTCTTTTTCTTACGACCTAACTATAAAAATCAAAATGTAACATACCTTCTGTCATTACAACTTAAAACATCACAAAATCCTGCGTGCCTAGGCCAGAGACTAGGCCCTTGCCCCCCTCGGTAAGGTTCTTCCATATCGCAAATTCCACTGTGAGTGTTCCAGCACTCTACTGTCTGCCTTTATATTTAGACTTACTTAAAATCTTTGTCTGATAGCTAATATAGATATTTCAGATGAGATGTGTGTTACATTGCTGCCTGAGGCAGCGATAACGACGAGGCAAAAATTTCATTAAATTAAAGAGAAATTTGCAGAAAGCAGGTTGTCTTGTCTTATTTCTTTCACATGCACTATTTAAGTTCAATCGTTTAGCCTGGCAGAAAAGTTGTCATGTAGAATGCATTTGTGGATGTAGACTAGGAAAGATAACGTTAGCTTTGATGTTGGATATGTTTATGTATTTTTCAGGGTGCGTGCGTGCCTATGCCATTGGTCACGGCTAAACTAATTCACAAATACCGGAGAAACTAAGTGCAGACCAGCAACAACGTTTTACAAGGTTACAAAAGGCCAATTATTAAAGGCCATTTTGAGCCCACAACACTGAGGAAGCCACACGGTGAAACATGTTTGTTGTGTGTCGGTTCGAATAAAGTTCCTAAACGGGGAACATGCGGCTCCAGCGTCTTTTCTGAGGATGTGGCGTAAGTGTGAACGGTTGGCTTGAGGTTGTCCTTCTCCACATACTCAAAAGGCCAATTAATAATTATTATTATCATCTGGATGTCTAGCCTTCATCGACGGGTCAAGTTAATGTTTAGCTTTGGGCAAATAGCCTCGTGACTGACGAAATTGATCATGACGTGCATGACTGAATTGTCAATATTTGAGTTGTCTCAAGCTTTTCAGTTATATATATCCGACCGGTACAGAACTTTGTTCCCCGTCCGATTGCCTCGTCGGCATCAAAGGCAACGAATTGTTGATACAACTTGATGCAGTATGAGTAAGGCCCCAGTAAGTAAACTTTAAGGATGACATCAGCGCGCTCATTAATTTTCTCCTGATTTAAAAAAAAAAGAAAACAAGATTGTTTCCTCTTCGGGGATGACATCCTCTGCAGATTCTAAATTCGTTTTTTCCTGCATTCAAAAAGTGCACAAAGCGACGATGGTATGGAAGCTTAGTATGACTTACCAAGTTACCAACTACCGGACGAGCTCCACATCTTCAATCATGACTAACACACTAGTGTCACTTCTACAACCAAGGTTACACATGATGGCATAATCATCTTCCCATTTAATTATTTGTAGTATTTGTCACGGAGGGGAATAATGTTTTTTTTTTATAAATTAGTCGAAAATTAATGCGCACTGACGTCATCGGTAAAGTTTACTTGCTGTGGCCTTATCTTGCTTCTGTTGTACATGTACTTTGGACGAGGTATCACGTGCACGATAACTTGTTATTCATTCTTATACACTACATTGGTTTTACCATCTTCAAATATTGGAGACGTAATCGAGCATACTACAATAAACTTTAACATCTCACATACATTTGGCAGCTATCTACAGTTACGATTGGAAACGGTTTGAATGTAAGTAGAAAGACATAATGTGGCACTACATTTGTTCGTCAGTCAGAGGCCATAAAGGTCATCAAGAAAGGGTTCAAAGTTAACTTTGTCCGGTGTGGGAGGTGGTATTAGCGACTGAGCCATGGAGACAGATGGTGCGAACCTCATCTCGGTACTATTCCCTAATGAAACTGTTTGCAAGCAATCGGATGTAACCCAGAAGTGTGTAGGGAAGCTTAGATATAGGAATGCCAGGATTTACGACATCAAGGTGTTAAGCAAAGAACGTAAGAAGCTGTTCAAGAAGCTTATTGAACGAAGTCGACAGATAGGAGACCGAGGCCAGGGGGAGTACCTACGGCAACTTGTACTGCAGTACGTCGCCCGACTGAGGGATCCACAGGACAAAGTACGTTTACCTGCCAACAACCCTGATCCCTTACAGGAGTTCCAGAAGATGGCCGAGGATATGCTCCAAACCGATCCTGCACAATTTTCGTTGTATCCTTTCCAGCATATGCATAGTTGTAGGAAGGGGGGGGGGGGGGCGGTAGTGGATCCAAAGTCAACCATTCTTAAGATCTTAACAAATCACTATGTCTTTGCTGTACCTTGCTATGATTATGTCCTTTCTGATGATGATGATGCCCTTGCTATAATGAATTTCAATTGTTATTTGAATTTGCCTTGTACTTCTTGGTCCACTAGCAGCAATGAAGTGCTTTTTCAACATGCAACATTGTAGATCAGGGAAAGGTCAGCTTACGCCTACCTGTTCAAACAAACAAACAAACATACACAATATTCCACGAGCTGCAATACCTTAACTATAGCTTCAGCATGACTACAAAGACAGACGACTGCTTTGTCGGCCTGGTAAAGAAGCAGCTGGGAGAAAACGGCGAGATGTTCTACTTCCTTCAAGACGGGGTAAAAGTGAGCAACACAGGTGTTGCAGAAAAGGGAGGGGAGGAAGGGGGCGCTGTGGGTGGCACAGCCGGGCAGGACCAGCGGCACATAGCAACCGTTGTCCTGCCACACGCCTGGAAGACCAGCTTTGCTCATAGCCTAGAAAAGAACGTAGATCGGTGTCAGGGTCATATCGGCCCTGCACTGGAAGCTCTGCGCATGGGGCGTAACTACTATGACTTAAATGAGAAAACTTGTAACTTTAACAGTAGTGGGGGTGATAGAGAGCTTGTCCAAGGATTCGCACGCAAAAAATTTCAACCGAATCTGACCTACAGGCTGCACGGTATGAATGTCCATGGCAGTAGCAAGCTCTGTAAAGTCCATCTCAATGGAGATGGTTCTGACTGCTATCTGGTGTATGTGGTCCAGAATTACAAGCAGAAGGGAAGAGTGTTTCTGCTTGTTGGTGTGTTCACTCATAGAGAGGTTGGCATAAAAAAGAAGGCGAAGACGAAAGAACATGCCACCCCAAAGGCCAGTGAGAGAAGCTCACGGGACATAACAGAAGATATGAAGGCAGCTGAAAAATATTTAGAATGAGTCAACATGAATATACACTTCATCTAGTGAAGAGAATATCTCTGATTAATTGTTATTATGTGGTTTGTGTTAAAAGAGCAAACCCTTCTGTCTGGAGTTGGTGATTCACTTCAAATCACCCGAATGGAGACCTGGCGAACCTCCATTCCCTATCAGCCACACGGTGATTAACATCATTCACCCGGAACATGTGCGAACATGTGTGTATGGCGGCTTTGAAAAGGTGTCCATCGACACCTGTTTCGCCATACCCTCCATTGTCATCGTATATGGAGAATCCTAATAAATAAATAAATAAATAAATCATAGATTGATATGTTGGCCAGGGATTGTTGGAATAATTGTTGGACAAGTACACTGAAAGCACAATATGTGAGAATTTGTCAGCATTCGGTCTCTCACCACTGCAATATGTTTCAAAATGTATTGATGCTAACACTTGCCATCATTGGCCATGGGCTGACTGATACTGACAATTAAAGTGCCTTCTTGTGACAGACTTGACTGCCAGTTTTGTCATTCTTTCACAACTTGTTACAGACATTGAAGTAAGTCACATTTGTGTACTAAAGCCCCCTTTCCAGCGCTGGTGGAGAATACAAAGACAAATTGTGTTTTTTTTATGTTTCTTGACAGACAAACTGTAAACATTGCCTACACGTTGTTTGTTGAAGTCTTAAGAATAACGATAAATCAATCAGACGTAGATGCTGTTCTAGATTTCGATCTGGTAACGTTACACACGGCTATGATTTTAAATTTCTCGGTGAAAAGACTTTCACCCCCCTTGTTTTTTATTAGCTCTCTTATGGTTATGATGAGACTTTAACCAGCTGTTTTCCATGATCAACTAACTTATTGGTTTGGCTGTTCAGCAGATCTCAGCACGCTTGCACAGCCAGGGCTGCCAAAGCAGGTGGCTATTACAAAGGGCTTGATTTGATGGCAATACAAATGGAATCAATGACAAGAACATGAAAGATCACTAGTTTACTGATAAGGAGACTTCCATCCACAACTTTTAATTATTAGCTCACTTGTTGATCATGATTGACCTTGAATTGAAAGAGTCACAGTGACATCTACCGATTCAGTACCAAACTGCAGTATCCACGCCACCTTTGACGCAGCGCTACCTGCCGATTTACTATCAAACTGCAGGAACTTGGTCGCACCCTTTGACCTTTGACCAGGTGAAGATGGCGGCTTCGTGGATTCCAGCGTGGCTCGAGTCTCTACTTCTTTTCCTGATTCCGCACTCCTGCATAGAGGAGCTGCTCGTCAACTTCAACATCTTTCACGGTAGGCTTTCTTCTACATGTAGAGTCTGGTTTCCTTTCGTATTACCCTCGAATTAAGTTGTTTTTTGGGAGACAAAATTATGAATGGCTGCGATTTTTGCAACGTTGCAGTATTGACTGTAACGGTTAACTGTTAACCGTTATTCACAAAAAATTGTGTCTTGTTTGTAGGAATCGTACAACTCTTGTTAATCTTTGGTTATACAAGTCTTCAGGTTCAAAAACTTAAGACAAAGATCATTGCACCTTAAGAATTATCAACTAAAGTTATACTGAGGTAGGATTTATTTACTTTAGCCTAGGGTCAACGTAATTTGTTTATTTTAAAGTGACCTTTGACCAGACAAATAAATCATAATCATTGCAAACTTTATAGTTCCTTTTCATTATATTTTCCAGTGCACTTACATATGCTGATAGAAAATATTCCTATCCCTTGTTTGACTTGGTTTTATATACATCCTAGGTCTAACTTTGCATATGATAATTTTAAAACGTGAGAAGTGAACAAAGAGAGGTGAACAAAGTGAAAGAAACAAAGAGCTCATTCACACTTTCGAGTACACATGTGCATCAACAGGAATTGTGGGTAATATGTCAAGGGTAAACAGTTGTCCTTGTTGTTGTTGTTGTTGTCCTCGTTTAACGTCTATTATTTCGCTAGACGTGGCCTCTTGGTGCTGAGTAACACATGGTTTGCATTTGAGTCAATAGTCTCTCTTGGTATTTAACTCTTGGTTCCTTGTGCTTGAGAGTTGCTGGAGGAGTTTCTAGGAGAATACGTCGAAACGGTGTGTACTCTCAATGTACTGGGAGAAGGCCATGTACATCTGTTTGTTGATTCCTTCTGAAAGGTCTTCTCTCATTCCAGCAAGCCTTGAAAAACAATATCTTGATGTATTAGGGGCCTTGACCTTTGACATATTACCCACAACTCCAGACACTACAGCATTTGTACTATTAGAAGTATGAAGTGCTGTTATCGTCAGTTTTGTTTCTGATTTTTATGTCTCCCGTTTTCTTCCCTCCAACAGTTGAGTGCCTGAAGATCCTGATCAGCAAAGTTCTGGGCTATGGCATCATCTTGGGCTCCTCCATTGGTAATACACAAGTTTTTAATCATTTCCTTGAGTTCAGAATTTGAACGCCCAAGTTTTAGACCCAAAGTCAGAGTCACTAACATCTGTAATTTTCTTTGGTGTTACTGATATATAATTCTTTGCCTGATGAAATATGTGCTATGCTTACTGTAGAAGGCACACGTGGTCTTTAAAGTACAGTATTTACAATACTTATCTCCATAAAGTTTTTATGAAGATGTTATATATTATTTTGATTTGTTAAGTTAAGATCTTACTAACTAGTTTTTTCCCCAACTACCTACAGTTAAACTTCCATTCATATGTTTAATCTCTCTTTCCCTACCTGTGTAGTTAAGGTTCCCCAGGTGATAAAGATCCTGGTAGCCAGGAGTGCGGAGGGCATCAGTATCTACGGGGTGGTGCTGGAACTCACCGCCATCACTAACACACTGGCGTATTCCTACGCTAACAAGTACCCATTCAGGTAAACCGTGATCTGTAGCAAGTATTACCAAACTTTGGCGTAACACACCAGCTTCTAGATCTGTATCTGTATAGCTGGTATAACCCCCCTTCGGTGTTACAAACCAGCTTCGGTATCTGTACCTGTATAACTGCAGGCTTGTGGCAAGGTAACACTGCACAAAAATCATCAACATATGAAAGCGCTGCAATGATTTCAATTTTATTTACAGTAGCATGTCATCATGACAATAGTAGATAGCATAATTTATCTCCCTCTCAACAAAATGTAACATTATTGCCGAACCTTGCACGGCCTGGTACATTGGATGCTGGTGGCCCGTGCTTGAAGCCAACGTTGTAACAATGTACTAGTATCGAAATGCATTCTTCGATATGAACATCAGATTCTTTCAAGCTATTGTGCAACCTGATATTTGCTTGAATGGCAGTGCATGAGCGCCACCTTGCAGTTTGGTATAACACTGCATGTAATTACCAGAATGTCATCTCATCTTAGTTTTTTCCCTTCCACAGTGCCTATGGCGAGGCCTTGTTCATGTTGATCCAGACTTCAGCCATCGCTTTCATGGTTCTGTACTTCCAGGGGAAACATGCAACAGCTGTTGGGTTCCTGGGTTAGTACTTGAATGATTAAAATGAAGTGCAAAATGCCAAAGGAAAGCAGTCATCCTCTACTGAGGTGCACAATGATGCTACAGGTACTGTAGAAGCCAGTTAATTGCACACCAGATAATTGCACACTTCTGTTAATTGCACGAAATCCCCAAAATGGTAGTGCGGTCCAGCTTAATAACTTCGCTTTGTTGCACCATTCGGATATTTGCACGAAATATACTGACAAATGGGGTGTGCAATTAAGCGGCTTCCACTGTATTTGAAAGAGCTATTGATGGTGCAATGTTTGAGTTTGAGTTTATTTAGATCCACAATAAGCCTCATAAGAGGCTATTCTTCCTGTGGTCTACACATTCATATTTATGCATTACAGTTAAAAACATACAGAGACATACAAAGTGACAATGAGTTAGACTTTACGCTAGTTCACCTTTATCCGGGGCATAACCTATATCCATTGTATTTGAAAGCTTTGTAGCTTTGCTATGGTTCACTGTTTCAGTCAGTCAAGCACAACAGGTACTGTAGGGGATCCAATGGGCATGCAAATTGATGGTAGATATCTTAATGATTGGCGTCTGATATGACAATCCTTCCACAAGTAAACTGAGACAAGTGAGGAAATAAGAGTACAGTGCATTTTCCACGGGCACAACATTGTAGCCTGACAGGAATCTCAGGGCTCGAAATTTGTCTGGTGCAGGTAATTTTCAACGTTACCTGCACCAGTGCAGGTACCGGTATGCAGAAAACAGTATTTCGAGCCCTGAATCTGAACCCAGAACCGTATGGTACAGGTACGGGTATTTAGGTACATATCCCTACCCTAACATGTTCTACTCCTGCAGGTTGTTATGCTGCTATCCTGTCGTACCTGTTGTCAGGGATGGCGCCAATGTCCGTCCTTGCAGGACTGCATGCAACGGGCATGCCAGTGGTCCTCGTCAGTAAAGTAAGTTCTCACATTGCATAGACTGTCCATAGAATGCTAATTCACCTTTATTTTTTATTGTTTATTGCAGGCACTAACAGGCCCATAGTAAAACATACAATATAAGACACACGACATTAATAACATAGACATAAAAAAACATGGTACTCTACAGGTACAAGCATCTCCAGAGGTCTTTGAAATATGTGTTATGGTAGAAAGAAACCGCGGGATACACGTTTTAATAAACAGGGTGTTCAGGGATATCAAGTCAAGTTTCCATTGGGCTGATATCCCTAACTACCCTGATTTTAAGAACAATGGATATAGGTTACCTCACAGATAAAAGTGAAGTAGCCTTATGATTTGTCATGCACCAACTCTTGCAACATCATTGAACATGAAGAGGTTTTGCAAACTGTAATGTTACTTTCTTAACAATGGCACGTTCCATCATAGCCCAAGTTTATGGGCAAAACTAATAAAAAATGCTCTTTAGATATCTCGATAAATAGGTGTCCTCTTTCCTTTCAACATCTTGCCAGTTGTGATTTGTTTGTCTGCAAGTTTCAGCGTTTACTGTGTCAAACAAGGCAAACAGCTAGCCTGCAATATGTATGTCAGTCACTAGGCATCTCTTTTGATACACGGCCAGAATTTTGTAGAGCTGCATCAGGCTTGACTATCAGGGCTTGCTTTTCAAAAGCTCCTCCCAGAGTGTACCTTGAGCAAATTTAGTTCTACGTTGTGCAAATACTGTGTAAGAGTCATAAGCTGAATATTGTGTAATTTCTGGTTTATTTCCTGGTTTATTTTCTCTAATTGTCTATTTTTGCTCCTTCAAATTCCTCAGAAATTAAGAATAACTCTTCAGACAATCCCCTGTGCCTTTTTCCCAGTGGGAGTTATTTTCGTTAGAGATAAAGTGGAATTTATCAGGTGGTTAAGAACTGTTATCTTATGCAGATGTCCTGACTGCCCATCCCTGGTAATTATTGTTATCTTAAGATTTGTGTCCCTCAGATGAACTGTTCGATCAACCTGATTAAATGAATGTGTCCATGCGTACATACACAGTTAAACTTGTACAGGTGTCCACCTCTATATAAGGATTGCCTGGCCATTGATATACAGTAAAACCTGTACTACTGACCACCTCTGCATGAGGACCACCTGAGCATTGATATGCAGTCTAACATACAGTTGACCACCTCTGTATAAGGGCCACCTGATCAATTTTGGTGGTCCCTTAGATACTTTTTTCCCCATTGATATTGATACATTTTAAAGGTACCGGTCGTAATGAATAGTGAGTGAGTGAGTGAGGTCCAGTGTATCAGTGCACAACTCTTTAGACACCACTCTGTACATTTCCCCATGCAAACCATGTGTAGAAAACTCAAGGGACAGTCCTTCTCGTGACTAAGCCTGGAATTAAGTCCTTAAGAGAGGCGGTAAGGTTCGTAATTATATTTTGCTGATATTCGGGTCTGGTTAAGCTATGCCCAAATTTCTAGCATGAAACATCAGGGCTCAAAATACCACCTGCATATGCAGGTTAGTGCAGGTAAAATTGGACCTGTGTAGGTATTTGTGACGTCTACCTGCACGTAACCTGCACTGGTCCATGTACTGGGTTTTATACATAAATGTCCTATAATATAACTGTATATGGATTGTTATTACATGTAGCTGCATTGACTGTTACCACGTATAAAGTATAAAAGACAAAATAGCAATGGTTCCTGAACAATTTTAGTATCATCCATACTTCCTAAATTCGGAGTGGTGCAAGTAAAATTTGTATGGTGCAGGTAATTTTCAATGTTACCTGCACCAGTGCAGGTATGCAGAAAAAAGTATTTCGAGCCCTGAACATATATAGATATACAAGTGTGCCTATTCCCCCCAAATAGATTTTTAGCCAAGGCCCTGACTCTTTCTGACATCACCCCATCTATTCATTTTCCATGAAAACTCTAGGGACAGTCTTCCTAATGACCAAGTCAAGATGCACATACATGTAGGTAAGATAGGCACTTGCTACAGGTATATACAATGTACACGTACAGGTACAATAGATGTTCAGACCCTAGAAAAGTTAATAGGTACAGCTACAGTGTATCAGTGCCCAACTCTTTCTGACACCACTCTGTCTGTACATTTCTTCTCCATCTCTGCTCCTTCTTATTCAAACCATGGGTAGAAAACTTGAGGAACATTCAACTCCATGACTAAGCCTGGATGCACCTACAAGTAGATAAGATGGGCACTTGTTTCAGGTACATACAGGTACACTAGATGTTCAGTTTTACATGTACTGTCAGGGCTTGAGATACCTTCTTCTGCATACCTGCACAGGTGCAGGTAACATTGTAAACTACCTGCACCAGACAAGTTTTACCTGCACCACTCTGAATTTAGGAAGTATTGGTCATACTAAAATCTGTTCAGGAACTATTGCCATTACTTCTTTCTACACTTCATAGGCGGTAACAGTACAGTGCGGCTAGTAAAGTCCCCATCATAAAAAAACATGACATGTAAACCCAGTACAGTCAAACCTGTCTATAGCGGCCACTCAAGGGACTGGTCAAAATTGGCCACTATAGAGAGGTGGCCACTATAGAGAATATGCTAATTAATTGACCACAAGCAATACGTTACACATGGTTTTAGTACCCACTGATCTTTATTCACATAATACAGTACTGTACATGTACTGCAATGATTTTTACACTATATGTATTAAGAAAACGAGACCTATAAAAAGTTTTAAATGTTCTACAGTTGATATTGTGTGAAGAGACCGGTATCTTCATATTTCGTTGATCTTTCGTCATGTATCCTTTGATACTTCGCCGTCCGTGTGTTCTCACTCGCGTTCACACGTCAGATTCGCCCATTATGCTAATGTGGTACTCACAAGAAAAGTCACGTCATTTTAGACTTATCTCTTAATAAATGTAAGAATACAATCCACCATAGTCTGAAGTTCATATCATTTTGTCTTTGTAACAATTTATTTAGAATGTTTTTGAAATGTAAATTAACATCAGCGATAGTGTATTAGAACGTAACTTTGCCACAATTTACCTCCGTAATAGTGGTGTCGTCTATTGACCTTATATGACCTCGTTTGTCAGCCAGTTTACGAAGTTTTGTTTTGAAAATAAGTCAAAGAGGTTTTAAATCCGGCGTAGGGTGACGATACGGCCGCTGTATATGGCCGAACGCGTGCCGAAACATAGATCAGCGGTCCGCGTGGCCGTAATCGGCAGTGTTTTTGTACCTGCGGGACCGGAAATCGTGTGGCCGTGGCCGCGTTGGACAGGTGGCCGCTAAGCCTATTTCTTAATCATTACGAATCCAAGGGACCGACAAAAAGTGGCCACTATGGGCAGGTGGCCGTTATGCAAAGGTGGCCGCTAATACAGGTTTGACTGTACATGGACCAGTGCAGGTTAGGTGCAGGTAGACATCAGAAATACCTGCACAGCTCCAATATTACCTGCACTAACCTGCATATGTGTATCAGTGCACAACTCTTTCTGACACCAGTGCATTTGTACATTTCTTCTTCTAAAATAAACTCTACTCCTCTTCTTCTTCTTACCCAAACCAAGCACAGATACATACAGGTACTCTAGATACACTCAACTCAGTAAATGTTCAGGTCCTAAACAGTTTTACAGGCATAGTGTACGAGTGGCACCGCTCCATCTTTGTACATTTCTTCTACTTTTCTTCTTTTTAGCCAAACCATGGGTAGAAAACTCAAGGGACAGCCTTCATGACTGAAGGCATGATGCGCATAGATATTAAAGATAGGTACAGATTACAGGCACATACAGAAGGTTCAATAAATGTTCAGGCCCTAAATGATTTTAGGGTTACAGGTTTGTCGCTATTTTACTCTTTCAGATACCACTCCATCTGTACAATTTCCATCCAAATCTTGGGTAGAAAACTCGGGAACAGTCCTCCTCATGACTAATTATAAACCATGATGGACATAGATAAGATAGGCAGGGGTTACAGGTACACTAGATGTTCAGGCCCTAAACAGTTTTACAGGCACAGTTTGCCATTTAGTGCACAACTCTTTCTGACACTGCTTTGTCTGTACATGCTTCTCCACTTCTTCTGATCCAAACCATGGGTAGAAAACTCAAGGGACGGCTCTTCCTATGACTAAGCTGTGATGTACATAGATAGGTACTGGTTTGATACAGACACAGGTACACAAGGTACACGAGATGTTAAGGCCTTAAACGATTTTACATTTACAGTTTGTATGCTGATGTTCTGGCCAAGACCTAGCCCTGTACCTTAACTATTTTACAGTGCACAGCTCTTTCAGACACCACTCTATCTAGTGTACATTTTCCATCCAAACCATGGGTAGAAAACTCTCAGGTCCAACACTCATGACTAAACCATGATGCACTCAGGTGAGATAGGATGTCACATCAGCAGGAAACTGTCTATCTGCTCAGGTGTTTACACACAACACACCTGTCTGCACAGGTAGGGGCAGTGATGGGAGGCAGAGATAGCCGGACAGGTATGGGTCCTGTTGATGTGAACGTCAGCCTTGATTGATGAGCTGTGTGTTGTGTGTTGCCTCTGACGGTGGTCCCTGTGGAAGTCTCTCTACCCCAGGAAATTGGCAAGGATTTGTTCCAAAACAGTTTAGGAAGTCCTGCAGGAAAAATCAACAGCGTGGTAGAATCCTTGAAACCTGAATGTTTGTGTCTTTGAGCGTGAGTCATTTCTGTTTATGCTGTATGTTAGAAATAGTTTATCATGTATTTGTGGAAGTTTATAGCCTTTTAGGATGTGTAAACTACGCATTATTCTGAAATAAGCATATGTTAACGTTGATATTTTCATGGCTTGCACTAACCATTGCATCAACCATTTGAATTTTCAGCAATTTTACCTCCTTCAGCCATCATAAGCTGCACCTTATTAATTGGAATGCTTCACATTCTTGTCAGAGATAACAAAGAATAAGCCATGCGCATAGTGTTGTTGGACATTAGAGAGGATATTTGCATCTACTTTGATGAGAAACTACACTCTTGTACAAATATGATAGTCTAGGTATCTTTTAGAAGAGAGTCTTGTATGATAAGAAATGTTCTCATTCAAATTAATTTGTGGATTAGTCTGATAATGTTGGCATATTAACAATTGTTTGTCCTCTGATATACATGTAGCTTCTATTGTATGTATTCCACCACTAAGTAGTGTGTCTTCGTATAACTTTAACCATATTTGTAAGGCTTAATTTTGTTTGAAGCGTTATATTTTTGTGTGATAAAAATCTTGACACAAAATAAGAAGGTTTTTCCTCGTCACGGAGAGAGGTAAATGGGCACCTTGCCAGTGGTGGCCACATCGCTAAGATTCTTACCCCTCGGGCAAAATACCCCAAGTTTCATTCTTGTTACAGCAAAGAAATGCCCCTGGAAACTTCGGTACATCCTTATTACTTCAAATTTGTAACTCCACTGTAGCTGTGAACAACATCTAACTTTAAGTGTTTGTGTTAACGGCGCAACTTTGTTGATGTTGTTGTGAACGCAACAAAACCAGACGGCTACAGTAAGTGATTTTGCGGTACAAGGAATCCGAGGTATGATTGTACAGCAGGTAATGCTTTCAGCGTAAGTCTGATAAGAGAAGCCCGCTGCCATTTATGGTGTCATGTTTCGTACTAATGCATGCGGCCCTGTCCCTTGAATGGGTTCCCATAATGAGTCTTATCACATCTTGTGGAGAGAGCTGTTCTTAGCTCCGCCCACGGATTACTGTGGGAGGAGCACTTCTAAGAAAAAATAACAGCAACAAGAAGCCACTGCCATATCTAGATTATACCTGACAAAAAATAATGCAACACCTTGAAATTATCCTCTACCAGACTGACTACGCTGGCTATTATAGGGAGAATAATTTTTGCTACCAGAGGAGTTGGTCGGCCGGAGGGGAAACATGAACCTTAGTCAGTGTGGATTGACTCCCCTGGCCAATTTCTTAAATTTTTTGCCGAATTCTACGATCCCCCCACTCCGTATGAAGGCCTGGTGGAGGCTACCATAAAATACATCACTAAATATATTTCTTCATTGGTAGAGGAATGTGGGATATGAGTTGCATAGTTGTGGAAGTAGATTACAGGCTTTAGTCACAATTAAAATGATTAGTTTGTGTATAGAGCAATTTTCCCTTTGTGTGGATGGTGTTGTTCTCTTGTTGACATGGGTCTGCACAAAGAGAGTAACAATACGATCGTCAATCTTCGTCAAACTAGGTGTGAAACTAAAGGAAACTAAAGGGAGAAAAGTGTGCCTGTGGAAAAGAGGGGATTTAGAATCAAGCTCTGTTGATTTTTGGATTGCTTTTGCTTGTCAGATTTCCTGAAAAACAATTTTTGGCTTGGAGTACCAGTAAGATTTTTATGTTAAGGTATTTGGAATGTAAAGTTATTATTGGCTAAACTCTGAGTTATACTTGATAATCATAAAACTGATGTTGAAGGGTTTCACCAGTCATGTGAGAAAAATGTTTTCTGACCACCATTGGCATACATTTATGTTGCAGAGAATTACATCTAAAATGTACATAGATTTTATATGGAATACATGTACATAAAACACAGGAAATATACATTGTACAGTAACTTCCTAACTGTGGTACTTTCCAATATAAGACATGTGTCGTCATGTGTGAAAAGATCCTATGAAAACTCCGCCCCCCTCCCCCATGTTTAATTGTGCCACCTGTTACCCACTGCACACCATATGTCCCCTCCACTGGGATTGGAACCCATGTCAGCCGGTATGACTCCATAATGGCGACATTAGGCCACGTATTGTAGATGTCTCTTCAGAACAACATTAAAACACATCTGATCTGCAGAAAAATGAAACATAATGTGTGATGGTACAGAGATAATATCAAATCATTACACCAGGGAAAACCTTTTAACATTCTTTTTAAGCACCTTTTCATCATCTGTAGTTTCACACTTGATGTTAGTGTCAAAGAAAATGGATGATAATGATAATGATAATGAAAATGTTAAAAAATATATGGCGTAAGTCTGCAATATAGAAAACAACAAGTTGTCCATCCAGGAATACAAAATGTAGAAAACAAACCATTGAGCATACTTGAGCTAAAAAAAAAAGTTTGATTAGAAAAAAAATTGTGCTCCAATTTTACTTTTGATATAATGTGCTTCAATTTTTTATTCAACCCCAGTTGCAACTTAGCTTATGAGTTTATTTCATCCATACCAAATGGTGCTTTAGGCGGCTCCAGTCACCATTTTTGTAGCCCTGGGCCACACAGCTTTTGTGCAATCACTACAGTGTGTTCAACTACCACACTCAAATTCTGAGTGCTAAGCAGAAAAAGCAGTATGTGCCATTATTTAAGTATTATTAAGACCTAACGGGGATTGAACTAACGACCTACGGACTGCAAGGCGAACTCTCAACCCACTTGGCCATCGCACCATTGCCATAGAGATTATAGAACCCCTCAATTTGTACTGTCGTTACATCTGACACCTGTACTAGTCTACCTGTCCTGCCCACCTGTCCTATAAATAGCCCCAGCCAAGGAACACATCCCATATAACCCACAGCCTGTTTGTATTTGTGCTTCTCGGGGAGAGGATCATCTGTTTTCCTGCTAATTGTTTTTTGTCTGCTTACCGCGGATTTCTGTCACCCCTTCCTTTGTGCCCCTGTCAATCACGGCAGGGAGTCCCCCCTGACAGACACCTCGGGTAGTTCTTTAATTGTGTCAGTGTGTATTTCTTGTGGGCCTTTCACACCCCGTGTTTGACTTGCCTTTCTGTGCTGTGTTTGTCTGGGATTGCGGCCATTGTTTCGGTGTGTGTCCGCCGGCGATGGGGCGTGTGCGCATGAAAGATGCCCGAAACGGGATCCACACACAAACAGAATTAGACCCCAAAGCCGCCAACTTAGGATACTTTCGGTAAATATTTTCCCTGGGTGACCGTGCAACAGATAGCCCGTGATTGACAGTGTGGTCAGACGCCAGGAAGACCGAGTGTACCCATAATATTGACTTGTTCTGCAGCGCTTCCGGAACCGAGCTAGCAGGCCCCAAATATTTTGTGCATGTCACCCCTATGGAATGACACGGTTCATCTGTGGGGTCATAGGTCAAAGTCACACGGTGACCTCAGCGAGGACTGTGGGTAATTGATTATTCTAGACAGAATTCTGCTATATTTTGTGGGAAAATGAGCGAAAGATTTAATCTAATTTAAGAAAAATTTAATTTGATTTAATTGAAGGAGTAAAGCCGGCCAAAGGGAGTCAAACCGTGCCGTTTTTTTTTTTACTCCCTTTGGCCTGCTATACTCCTTGGCCAGCTTTGATACTATCTTATGGCACCGTAGGATCTGCTTAGAGATTACAAACGTTAGAAATCTTGGCAGTCACACATCAAAAAAAGGCACAGCGTTCTGTAATTTTCTTATGACATCACCTTCGTATGCAACATAAAAGCTTTCTGGTGCCAACTCTATATTTAGGTTGCGCTCCTGGAAAATAAGCAAAAGATCAGAAATCTTGGCAGCCACACACAAAAAAAGGCATAGCGTTCTGTAGTTTTTCTTACGATATCAGCTTCATATGCAACATAAAAGATCTCCGGTGCCAACTCTATATTTAGACTGTGTTCCTGAAATATCTCCGTCTATAATAAAGATGTCTTTCAGATGACAGTCTGTTCTCTGCAGCTGTTTGCCAACTTTAAATGATTCGATGTATCTACACATAGGGAAGACAAAAGGTACAGATATAGCTCTGTCCAACGCAGCTGTCTCTAATGGGGGAATCTCATCACGGAAGCAGAGGCACGTCGTCAGCATTGCTGCATTCTAGATTGAATTGGTTTAAACCAGTGTGGCTCGACTTTTCGATCAGAATATCGTGCAAAAAGTGCAGACAACGAAACACACAAAGCGTAAAAAGATTTTTATCAATGAAATTTGTTGAGCGCTCAAAATTGAATTTGTTTAAACCTGTGGCTTGACTTTACAATTGGAATATCGTGCAAAAAGTGCAGACAACAAAACACGTAAGAAGATTTTCATCAATGAAATTTGATCATTGAGCTAGCACTCAAATCCCTTGGCTGCAATGACGGTACCAATATACTGCAGCAAAAACAAGGAGGGAATTGTAGAAAAGGAAAGACTTGCACTTTCCTTTTCTACAATTCCCTCTTGTTTTTGCCATTCTTAATCCTTGGAATAATTCTTGATCTTTGTCTTCAGACAGGTGTAAAGGAGTCTAAGAGATGTTGATCTTTTTCTGATATTTCACTATCAAATGATGATTTTGATGTTATTAATTGAAGATTTTATCCCAATTTTCCTTTTTGAAATGTAAGATTTGTGCACCTGTCTCAACAATCTCATGACCCAGTGCTTGCAAACATGTCCTTGTTGGCACTCTCTGATTCAAGGCCTAATTCATGCCCTGGAGAGCATTCAAAGACCTCCACCAGGCCTTCCTAAGGATATGGACGGTAGTAGAATTCTACACAAGTAGGTGAAGAATTTGGCTGGAGAATCAGTTGTAAGGAAGGGTAGATGTTACGCTTAATGGGGGCAAACTACCCTGGCAAATTTTTCTTCCGATTCAGCAAAATCTTTATATGTTTGAGCCAGCGTAGTTAGTCTAGTGGAGACTAGACCTCCAGCACTATCTCAGCCGAATCTCCAGGGTGCCGAACAGGATGCCGATTTTCCTCCTGAAGCGGTGTGTAATGCCTCTCCAGGTAAAGGCCATCTGGCGCTGAGTGGCACTTGTGAGGCTCTCCAACCTTACAATGTTTGGGGTGGCGGACACTTCAGCCGACAGCCCTGACCCAAAACTCCTCCTAATGATTGATCCATGTCCCCTCTTCAGGGCACCCTCCACAGCGCTAGCTCTTTTCAAGAAGGTTATTTGTTTGTTTACTAATTCCGACGCCCTACGAAGCCTGGGTGGTAGCATAGTCCGCACGCATTCCCCACGCTCGGAACCTTTGGCTATGTAGCCTCTATAACAGGCTCCGTGGTCCTTTTTTTGGCTCGTAATACACTTTTGCTGGTCTTTTCTTTTTGTACTGGGTTTATTTACTAATTCCGACGCCCTACGAAGCCTGAGTTGTAGCATAGTCCACACGCATTCCCCATGCTATGAACCGTTGGCTAAGTAGCCTCTATAACAGACGAGCAGAAAGCTACTTTTCTCTTGAAATCGCAGAACCCACAAATTCTAGAAAATGTGGGGCTTTTCGTCTCCCTCTGCTTCCAAAAAAGAAGTCAAACCCAACCTGTTTAGAAATAGCCAACACTAGTATTAGATTAGAATATTATTTATGGCTGTCCATTGTCACTATGTGTATACCATGTACATGTACTTGCAATTAGCCCTCGGGCACGAACTTGCAAATAAACTTCCTATTATAACAGGCTCTCTGGGCCTTTTTTTTTTGGTCTTTTTTTGGCTCATAATACACTTTTGCTGGTCCGTTTATGAAGGTTAGACATCCAGGTAAACAATATTCAAATACAATTCAATCTCTACAACTGGATAAAAAACGGATATTTACTTCCAGACATTTCGAGTGACATCCATCACTCTTCTTCAGTGTCACTAGAATAAACTGGCAGAACAATTCAATACAAGTACAGCTAACTAGAAAAAGAAATTTTGCTGTTTTTTTCTTTTTGTACTGGGTCGCTTGTTCTACGGGCCGGCAGTACAAGCGACCCAGTACAAAAAGAAAAGGCCAACAAAAGTGTATTACGAGCAAAAAAGGGCCTCCATTTAACAGGTTCTGTGGGACTTTTTCCCGTCTTTTTTTTTGTTAGAATTATTGTTGTCATCTTCTTATCCACTAACAATGTGAATAGTACAGAACGATTGAAAATTTTCAGGAGAATTTATTTTACCATGATTAATTTACATGTATTACCTCTTTATTGTTTAAACAAATGAAGCCATATAATCATTTGATAATACAGTTTGCCTAATCTTTTTGTAGAATGAAAAGAACCTTCCATTCATGTTTTCAAATATCAATATCCTTCACCGCAGTAGTGATATTCATATTTTTCAGATCAAAGTATCAGACTCAAAATACAATCACATGTTTGCTTATTTTTAATCAAATACATGCAGAATTTAAGTAAAAAGTCTGATAAGCCTTCTTCGCATAAACACCACACATACATGTACTCCATTTCAACTGGAGCAAAAATACAGTTATTATTTTTGCAAGTATCCCTTCAATGACAATATAATTGTCCTATTTGCGCTATGGCCATATGTGTGTCAGTTGATATCTATGTGAAATAATATGTTATTTGCTCCATTCTGACCCATATTTCGGTAGAAACTGTTATTCCGTAGCCATGCTTCCACATCCACCCTTTTTAAGCAACCCGTAATCTAGAGCTTTCTGGATAATGCTGTTTTTAATCCCTCTAAAGAGGGCTGACAGCCCTTAATCCGAGAGATTTCCAGTTTGTGGCTTAAATGCCCCCAGGCCCAATATAAACAAAAGCATTGTGATTAGTGAGGTTTTGGGTAGCAGCTTGGAGGCAGGTTGGATTGTGTGTGCCCCCCTGGGGAGGGGATAATGCACCACCCCCTGGGGCTC
This sequence comes from Branchiostoma floridae x Branchiostoma belcheri, assembly GCA_019207045.1. Lineage (NCBI taxonomy): Eukaryota > Metazoa > Chordata > Leptocardii > Amphioxiformes > Branchiostomatidae > Branchiostoma > Branchiostoma floridae x Branchiostoma belcheri. The sequence goes on along the minus strand of CM033035.1, from coordinate 5,455,973 downwards.
AATTTACACCTCTTTAGCACCTGGAGGGTGGGGAGGGAGGATGTCAACAGTTTTGACACCTATCAATCACAATCAAACGTTAAGTAGATCATCTGACAGCTTTTTATATGATGGGATATAATCACCCTAATAGCATAATGTCTTTATTATTATTGACCTACTCCTGTTTTAGGTACTCTCCAAGCAGAGATTGATAGAGAAAATCGTGAATTTTTTCTTGTAAGTTGTATGCCCTTTTTTTCTGTCAGCAAACCCTAAAACACATATAAGAAAAAGGTTATGATTTTTTTTCCATTTATAGAATAAATAAATCATTCTGAAGCTACTTGCTACTGTAACAGTTGATAAACAGTACACACATTCAGAGAGATTGACTTTTAGGTATCAATTATCATTTTATCTTGATAAAACCTCCTTGCTTTAACATTTATTGTTTCAAACTATTGACTGTCTGAAACTTTTAAGTCAGCAAATTGTTTGTTTTAAAGATTTGACACAGGCTAGTGACTACAAAGGATCTTGGTCTATGAAGCTGAAGGAAGAAGGGTCGTCTCCCACATCGGAAGTTTTCTTTTTTCTTTTCCCTTTCAGATATATACCTTATATATACATGTACAACGTTTTAATCTTGCAAACAGGGCATTTCATACTTGACAATCAGCTTTGATTATGGAACAGTGGTGTTCAAGGACTGCTAAACCGAAGATGGCTTAAGCCTTTTGGTCGAACGGTTTTCAAGTTCGATTTGTGATCTGCCAGCCCGGGTTTGATCCCGGGTGGCGGCATGTTGTCTCTTTCTGTTCTACTTGCCCCTCTGGTTGTTTCAATTATTTCTTTTCTGACGATTTTTTTTCTACCCTTCGGAAATATCCTGTATCCATAGTACAGGTGTGTATTGCCTAACTATTACACAGTGCTGTTCACAGGTGGGTTTTACCTAACTACACAGTGACGATCTGTCAAGGTGCCATAAAACAACCTGAAGCTACATAATGTACACTACCAAAAATGGTTTTTCTTATTTTTCTTGTTTTCTTATGGAGAGAAAGATTTTCTTCGGTACAGAAAATTCAAGGAAAGTAAGAAACCCTCTGCAAAATCTCTGTATGTTAGTTCTTGGAGAAAGAGTTTTTCTCTATTTTTTCTTAAGTGAAGAAAGTATTTCTATTAATATACTTGCCAACAAGAATTTTCTAGAAATTTAAGAAAAACTTTATTTTTTAATCTTCCCATAAGATTCATTTTCTCCAAGGTCAAACAGAGTATTCCATAGATTCTAAACGTAAGATTCTTTAATCTTGTCATTTTCAAATTCTACGTAAAATCTTGGTTTGCTAGAAGAACATTCTTGACTTTTCTTGATTTTCTTATCCAGGGAGTTTGAGAAAGATGATTCTTGTTTTTCTTTCTAACAATTAAGAAGATTTTCTTCACTTTCTTGACCAAATAATGTTAAGAAAAAGAAGAAAACAAGAAATTCTAAAACAAGATAAGGCAAGCATAAAATTCACAAAATGTTCTTATTTTCCTTATCCAGAAAGTTTAAGAAAGATAATTCTTGATTTTCTTGGCTATGTTTAAGAAGATACAAGAATTCTTTTCTTCACTTACTTGATCAAATATAGCATGAAAAATCATAAGATGAAGAAATAAAAACAAAAAATTACAACTAGCATAGAATTCTTTAATGTGCTTATTAAATGGTTTGGCCCCTGTGGCCCAAACCACCCCTGTTTTCCTTATTCAAAAAGCTTAAGAAGATGCTTCTTGTTTTTCTTGGTAATGTTTAAGATATACTAGAATATATTTCTTAACTTTCTTGATTAAGAAAAACAAGATAATTTTTTGGGTTCTTAGCAGCTAGAGGTAGTTGTAAGATATAACATTTAGTTGAATAGTATGGTAACCTTTCTTTTGAAATTTCTGTTGGTGACCAAGCTATGTTTATTTCAAAGTTATGTTAAACTTTGCTTTCCTCAAATCAAAACCCATTTGGTGTCTTTGTTAAGAATCAGTCGTGTTAACAAGAAAACATTTCTTGATTTTCTAGCCTATCTGAACTCCTGATTGGTTTATTCGTATCCCAGAGTACTGTTGGGCTATCCCAGGTTGTCCATCTCTATTTTGAACAGTTATAAGAAAATAGTTCTTAACATTTCTTGTTTTTCTAGCCTCTCTGGTCATGTGACTTTTTCTGAACCCTTGATTGGTTGATCCGTATCCCAGAGTACAGTTGGGCTACCCCATCTCCATTTTGAACAGAGTGACAGTTGCAGCAGCTCAGTTCACTACTCTTTGTATTAGTTGATGACTCGTGCCAGTTTTACAGTCAAAAGTAAAGTAAAAGGGACCATGATCATGTGAGGCATTGGGGACTGGATTCAATTTGCTAAAAATCAACAACTATGCAGCAGAAACAGCTGGGAACCAGATATGAAGGATATGTAAGTGTGCCCCCCTCCCCCACCTTGAAATACTTAATAAAATAAGATAAAAGAAGTCCATGCATAGACTTAAGTATTGGGTTCAAAAGCAACAAGGCACAGAATCTTTACAAAGCAGTAGATATGGAGAGGCAATAGTTGTATCCATAGATATATCCACCTTTTGGCTGCCAAATTCTATGTGCACATTGTATGACTAATTAGTTGAACCAAAATATGTCGTTGGAAGATTCCATTTCAAATCACAGGGTTAGTCTGCTGTATTTTGGTTCAAAAACAAATTTCATTACAGTATCAAGTAAACATACATATCTATAGGTGTCACCAGTGGGTTAAAAAAATAGATATACAGTACAGTGCATTACTGCAGTTGATCTATATTATTCAAACTTGTTTACTTGATACCTTTTTTTGTTGTTTTGTGTAAGACTGCAAAGTAACAAAGGTCTTTATACTTTTTCTCCAGGTGTCTGGAGAGTTTGACCATACCTAATGTCAAGAATGAAAAGTTCACACTGCAAGGGTTTACTCTGTTTTGGAATGTGATACTCTGCAACCATATGGAATAGTTATATCGAAGTTTATAAATTATGGCCTTAGCATATTTGGCTACAAAACAGCTACACTGCCATTACAGTAATATTGGGTAATGGGTACTGAATTTGAGACTTTTCTTTTTGTACGTATATCAAGAGGAGTAATCGGCAATTTGAATGTAAAGTAATTAATATGCTCCTTGGTTATTGGTTATATATTATTATAGTAATAAATTCTACCATAATTATTAATGTTTGTTTGGTACTGTCATCGTAAAAGTATTCCCATTCAAAGACTTACTGATGTGATCATGCATACTTCATAAATTTTATGTAAGAATGTGGTAATAAACATTCCTATACTATACATATAATTAGTTGAGATTTCTTCTTCTAACATTTTTGTAGTTGCTTTTAACTATTTAGTGATTTTCTGTTTTGAAGTATTTGACAGCATGAATGATTGTTCAAGAAAGTGAATCTCAATGCAAGAAACATTTTCTTGGTGTAAGAATACTCTGTCTTTAGGAAGGAAGAAATTCTTGAACCAGAAGCTGATTCTTGGTGCAAGTAAAATATTCCTGGTGCAAGATTTCCAGACTTGTAGAGAGAATCACTGTGACACAGTCTTAGAGTAAGAGTATCAGTCTTAAGAGTAGAAAGGAATTCTTGAGCAAGATCCTGAATCTTAGCACAAGATGCATATTCTGTTATAACTGGTAACTTAGTTCTTGGGGACAGAAAGGTTTCCTTGCTTACAAAAACTTTCAAGAAACTGATTCTAGGTTTGACCTGCTACCAGAATCTTAATCTTTGTACAAGATAATATACATTGGGTTTAAGACATCTATTCTTAAGGACGGAAGGTTATTCTTGTTGAAAGAATCTAAATCTTCATACAAGATGCATAATATGGTTAGTGCAAGAAGCAACAAGAAATCGATTATTAAGGACAGAAAGATTTTCTTGCTACAAGAACCTTTTAAGAAACATAATCTAGGTTTTCCTGCTATAAGATATTTAATCTTTGTTCTAGAATAAGATGATTTTTCTTAGTTTAGAGAACATTCATAGGTTTGAAACTATGATAAGATATAAATTCTGTACCACAGAATCATTCTTGCCACAAGAAAATTTATCTTAAGTTTTTAGTCCCGAAATTTAAGAAAGAACAGCTTGGTCTGAGAAAAAAAATCTAAGAAAACTTTCACCTTCTAACTGACATTTTCTTATTTTCTTATTTTCTCACACAGAGAATAATTTTCTTTGTGGAAGATAACTTTTCTTCCACAAAGATGAATAAGAATGGCATTTTTGGTAGTGTAGATCATTCTACACATTTGAAATGTCATCAATACAGTCTCTACTCAACAAAGTTATATATATAAAATGTGACAGCTACTCTTCCAGGAGTAACAATACAGACAAACATATTTACAGTTCATGCTCTGTTTGTGTTCTAGTGACTAGCAATCCAACTTTGGTCTTTAGGTTTTGATCCTAAGTTGAACAGGTGCCTGAACCCTAATGTGCACAACTGCCTTGCAAAAAAAAGTATACTTCAAAGTCAGAAATGAGTAGATGTTGGTCCAAGAGTATCAAAGTGGTCTTGCCCCAAATTTGTGATTCCAAGAGTAAAATCTGTATGACTCATTTGTACTGAAATAATACATGATATATCTCTGAATATATATTCTTATTTGTATGTCATTGTTGGCTTGATATAATAAAAGAGTAATATACGATAACCAATATGCATTTCACTGTTGACACACTAGTTATGTTATGTATACAGGAATAAAATAAATCATACTTGACCTACAATGTATATCTCTGAATATATGTTCTGATTTATTGGCTCAGAATTGAAAGGCAGATACCGATATGTGCATTTGACTGTTGATGCACTGGTTAGGTTACATGATATACATTCTCCTGTGTTTATATGTATATATTTACATGTGTGTTTAATGGATTACAAATTTATTGTGAGTCATAATTAGACCCTTTGGCAGCCAAATGATTTGAGTCATCAATTGATCATTGTCTTACTCTTAGTCATTATTTTGATTTCTTCTGTTTCAAATGTTAAGGTTACAGTTTGTTCACAATGTTGCTGTAACGGTTGCTATGGGAACCATTTTGATTGACATCCGCAGTAGGATCAAAAGTCATGTCATAGACTCATAATTGCTTTTCTCATTATTTTTCCATTCAAAACCAGGTCAAAATCTGCAATTCCCTTGTTAATTACATGTTGACATTTTGTAGACATGTATGACATTAGTGACAACATAATTAAATAAATAAATCAGGGAATGATTCAAACATGATGTCATAATGATTAGGTCATGATTGGTATATACAATTATGGAACAAGGGAGCAAAAATGTCAGAATTTCTGAAGAAAACTGCAAAATACCCGATAAGTCAGGGTTGAAACGAAGTCATAGCAACTGACTTGTTTAGTTCAAATCTTGTAACTACTGTTTATGTTAGAACTTAAAGAAAAAAACGAAAGCAGAAGAATCACATTTCAATCTTGTTAACTAGTACAGTGTATAAAAGGAAATGCTGCAATTTTTTTTACCAAGAAACGTCAGTTTTGAGTCAAAGAAAATAAAGGGATCTGTTAATGCCATATGAGCTTACAGTGTATTAATAAACAATTCCAACCAATTACTCCATAGGCTAGCTTACAATTGATACTCCCCACTGATCCCATGAGATAACTATTTAATATTGCTATTTCGGGATGAAAGTATTCCTCATGTAGCGCAGGAAATCCAACGTACGCCGTTTCAGAAAGAACCAAGTCTCATGTTACCTCACAACCTTGTCAGCGGCGCTTTGGGAGATATACACTCGAATGAGATAACTCGTTCCCCTCATTTATTATTAATAATAAATTCTGGTCCATTGTGCCCACAAACATTAGTTTGTTAAGAAGCATAGGATTTGGGTATTGTGGGCCCCGAGCTGGGAGTAATATGTGGCTTGTGGGACCGGGTAATGACGGTGTTACATTACAAATCTGCAGCTAACAACTCCCTTTGAAATATGCTAAACTTGAGCAGGGGGTAATGGAACCATATTACGTGCATTGTGGGGACGTAATGTTCCTATCACGGCGCATTTGAATGTGAAAGGGAGGCATGTAAAACACGATAAACCGCGCTCGGGGTGAAACCTGAGCCAGATTGACTCAGACACAGCTGACTCCAGCCCTCACCATTAACTCCCACTCATCCCAGTGTGATGATGATACTGATTCTGGGCTCGAAAATCCTCACACAACTGTAACGAAGAAATGAAAAATGAATCATTGAACAAATGAATGAATGAATGAATGGATGGATGCTCCTTCTCATCCCGGTGTGATGGTGATACTGTCTCTTGGCTCGAAATACCCACATGCAACTGGAATGAAGGAACGAAAGAACAGACAAAAGAATGAATGAATTGATGGATGAATGCTCCCACTCATCCCAGTGTGATGATGATACTGATTCTGGGCTAGAAATGCCAGCATGCAACTGGAATGAAGGAACGAAAGGAGGACAAATGGAGGAAAGAATGGATGAATGAATGAATGGATGGATGGATGGATGGATGGATGGATGGATGGATGGATGGATGGATGGATGGATGGATGGATGGATGGATGGATGGATGGATGGATGGATGGATGGATGGATGGATGAATGCTCCCTCTCATCCCAGTGTGATGATGATACTGGTTCTGGGCTCGAAATACCCACAAGCAACTGGAACAAAGGAATGGAGGAATGGACAAATGGATGAAAGAATGAAGGAATGAATGGATGGATGGATGGATGGATGGATGGATGGATCTGCACTTACTTCCACTGATCCTGGTGTGATGATGATACTGTGCCTGGCTCAGCAAATGGATGAACAAAAGAACGAATAAATGGATGAATGCTGTGTTTGAAGAGAGCCACACCTCAAACACATTAAAGAATCCACCACACTTACGGAAAAGGTTCAAAACCAGCAGTCCTTTGGCCACACCTGGGGCAATCATTGTCACTAACACTTAATTGCCAACACTCCAGACCCTTGCAATTTAGCCCCGCCAATTGTTAACTCGTTGCAATTCAGCCCCTAGCTGCCAAGAGAAAGTAGTTGGCCCACCCAATAACAATATGAAGAAGAAGAAGTGTTTCAAGCCCTGTATCTGCTGCCACTCACTTTAGTTATCATATTTAGCCAAAATGATAAAATATTTTACGTGTAACAAAACAATGGGGGCTTTTATTAATTACATTACATGATCTGGATGCAATAAATTTTCAAGCTCTTAATCTCAGTCTATTCATCTGACAGTTTTTATGACTGCTAAAATGTGATAATTGTGAGGGACCTACTAAAATGTTGGTGTTCGGAGGGTGTTAACTACTGATGGAATTTGCAATTAGAAATTACTTATTTGACAAGCAACTGGATATGATTTTGAAAATGGTCAGAAGTTTCAGGTAGCATCAAATACCTCTTGTCGGTGAACAGAGCAGATCTGTTGAAGGTTTTAAACCTTTACCATAAATTGATATGCAAATATGCACATGTAGGAGCTAATTGACTCATCATTTGCAAATTAACCTTGTCTTTTCTTTGTTTACTATTGGACTATCTAAGATTTGTTTTCACCCCTTTGCTTATCAATCCATTTCTCTCTGTCCACCATCTTTTACCTCCCCAATTCTATAAATGCCTGGGTGAAGTGAGGAAAGTTGTGTTAAGTGCCTTACCTGAAGTCTAGCCAGAACTGCTAGGAATTGAATCTTTGGCGCCCCTTCATCCCATTTTGCTAATGTAGCCTTTCTGGGCATCTATCCCAAATTGTATTCAAATACTTTGATGTCTTAATTGAATCATGGCAGCATAAAACTCTAGCTTGGAGTCTTTGGACTTCGAGTTTTATGTTGTTTTGTAGTAGTTGCATGACATTTCAACATAAACCTTAAAAGATGGACTTAAGGTAATAAAACTGATAGTTCAACTCAAAGATGTGCGAAGACATTATTAAGTCTACACTTAATAGCATGTTTGCTATAGTTTTATCAAACTAAAACTATATCAAACTAAAACTTATTAAACCCTCTGATCTTGTTGACAGGCTTTGAGTGATTGTCTAAACTTCAGAGAATGGATCGACCGAACATCAACAATCCATCAACAATTTTCATTGATCAATTTTGGTAATGTAAGGTTTAGACATGCCCTCTTGACTGCACTAGAGACCTAACATGTTTCTGTCTGCCCTAATCTAACTGTTGACCTAATATTTGGATGATGTTTTTAGAGTGTTTCCCCCCCATATTCCAGACCACTTTTTGGACTCACAGACAATGGGAACAAGTGTTCAAAGAAATCAAGACGGATACCGGCCCCTCTCCGCACAAAAGGCTCTCCAAACCCTTCCCTGACCCATCACCACCGCCCGTCATCACTGCTACAGGAATGTGCACACATTTTGATATTTCCCTAACATTTCCCTGCTCAGACAAAGGGAGGAAGGAGGGGGTTACCACACCATAATTTATCTCCGTTATCCGCGGATTGTTATAAATTTTGCGGGTAATCTGTGCAGATGGGGTCAGCTAATCTGCGTCGGCCAGGTCAGGCCTGCGCGGCGGTCACAATGTTCTGCCCGCGGGCGAGAAATAACCCCCATTATACCCCGCTACCTCATGGGGGAGAGACGATAGAGCCATGCATCATCATAACTAGCCCTGGGGACGGCGGACAATATGTACCACTTCACTCGGGCCCCCATCCGGGCCATATATCTCCCATTGATTTGCGGGGTTGAATGTTCGCCCGCTTTTCCCGCGTACCGTAGGGGAATTCGTGCCCGCAGGGTAGCGGTTTCCGTCGGGACGGTTTTGCATAACGTTCGCTTGTAGCCTGCGTTTCCGCGCGCCCGTTACGACCGAGAATAAATATGTTGGGGGCCCTAATTCTTGCACAGAGTTATGCCGGTATAAAGTATGGTGGTATTTGGAGTAAGGTACCCTACGGGGTGCCATTGTGCGAGGTAACGTATTTCATATCAGCCACTCCCAGCGTTAACGTTACGGTATTTAATACGGTGTCAGGTGTCGGGGAGGTCCCAAAATGACCATCTGGGCCGAGTGGCATTGTACCCCGCCGGTTACTACCTTGTAAAACGGTGGAACTGCCCATAAAGGCCGACATTTAGTACGCGGGGACAAGTTTTACAACTCGGAGGAACCATAAAGAGAGAAGTATGGGCCCAAAAAAGTAGGTGGTGGGGCGTTTTCCTGCCGTTCCTGGCAGTAAAGACACCTTTTACAAGCCTTGATGGTCGGCCGGGAGGTAATCAATATAAAAAGTGAGTGTAGGGAAGTCCAAGGGAAACCGCGACCTTTGGAGAGTTGGGCTCGTTAAGGCGCTTCTCCTGGTCGTTTCGCTAACGCGTGTGGAGGTGGTCGTTAATTTGAGGGAACAAATTGTTTCCTGTCCCCTTCAACATTCATTAGGAAACAGGGTTGGCTGGTGGACACATCCGTCTAGTTCGTATAACCCATCTGTCTGTTATAAAAACACTGTCGAAGCAAACCAAAATACATACACTGCTTTGACTTGATACATACACTGCTGGAATATTACTGAAACAGGAATTGGCATTGAAAATCTATAGAATATTTGTAAAGAAATAAATCTATTTTCAGATATGTTATTTTCAGACTTTTGGTTGAATTGAGGTTTCATTCATGATTTTTGAGTATGTCGGAATCATTCATAATATTCTAGACATATTTTCTTTTAAGTGTAGTATTGCAAGGGCAAACAGTATTCAAGGACAGCCTAATATATGGTTACTTAGTTATTTGGGTGTATTGATATGAATGAATGGATGGATGAACAGTTACTTTATTGCTTGACAATTGTACAGGATACAACATATGGCAACAACTACTAAACTAACATATAGATACAGATACAGAACAAGAAAATATTATCAAGTACATTATAAGGGTTACAGCACAGCTATGTATGAGTGATCTGGAAAATCATTTATCAAAGTACATTTGGAATAATGTACAAATATATTGACCTATGTATGCAGATATAAGAGCTGGTTTTGATTTTTTTTCAAACTGGTATGTTTACATATCACAAACATACAGTACATAATGATATATAGTATAATTGTAGATGGCATAATCGTTGATAACAATTGGCTATATTTATACTATTACCAGGTATCCATTCCATCCACCTTATGCAAATGAGGTATGATTGACAGGTGCTAAAGGTGTTATCATGCCATTTATCTCCATCCCAGTTTGTACACAGTTTTCTGTTATCTCTCCCAAACCAGCGATAATTTCTGACAGATGATTACCAGTATTTGGTGTCAAGGGGCCCTTTTCGCAAAACTCTCCCATTACTATATCAGTCAGTTAGAGTAGATCATATTTAGATGGGTATGGAAGTAGTGTCTCATACATGTATGTTTTTGTTTATTCAAAAATGCTCACACGTTACAGATCTCCAGGTTTCTAGTTCTTGTCCAAACCCAAACCAGCTATAATTTCTGACAGACTATTTGATAGTACTTGGTGTCAAGGGACCCTTCGCAAAAGGCACCATTTTACTATCAGTCATTTAGAGTAGATCACATTTAGATGGGTATGGAAGTAGTGTCTCGTACGTTTGTCTTTATTAAAAAATGCTCATACTTAAGAAATCTCCAGGTTTCTAGTTCTTGTTTTTACATCATGTCCAAACCCAAACCAGCTATAATTTCTGACAGATGATTTGGTGACAAGGGGCCCTTTGCAAAAGCCCCATTACTATATCAGTCAGTTAGAGTAGATCACATTTAGATGGCAGGGTATGGAACTGAAGCGAACTCTTGTATGTTTGTCTTTATTAAGAAAATGCTGACACTTTAGAGATCTCCATGTTTCTAGTTCTTGTTTTTACATCATGCCCAAACCCAAATCAGCTATAATTTCTAAAAGATGATTGCCAGTATTTGGTGTCAAGGGGCTCTTCACCCAAAAGTTGCCATTACTGTCAGTCATTTTGAGTAGATCATATTTAGATGGGTGATGGAAGTAGTGTCACATACATGTATGTTTTTGTTTATTCAAAGATGGTCACACATTATAGATCTCTAGGTTTCTTGTTTTTACATCATGCCCAAACCCAAATCAGCTATAATTTCTAAAAGATGATTGCCAGTATTTGGTGTCAAGGGGCTCTTCACCCAAAAGTTGCCATTACTGTCAGTCATTTTGAGTAGATCACATTTAGATGGGTATGGAAGTAGTGTCTCATACATGTATGTTTTTGTTTGTTTGAGATTTCCGGGTTTCTAGTTCTTGTTTTTACATCATGTCCAAACCCAAACCAGCTATAATTTCTAACAGATGATTGCCAGTATTTGGTGTCAAGGGGCTCTTCACCCTAAAGTTGCCATTACTGTCAGTCATTTTGAGTAGATCATATTTAGATGGGTGATGGAAGTAGTGTCACATACATGTATGTTTTTGTTTATTCAAAGATGGTCACACATTATAGATCTCTAGGTTTCTTGTTTTTACATCATGTCCAAACCCAAACCAGCTATAAATTCTGACAGATGATTACCAGTATTCGGTGTCAAGGGGCCCTTCGCAATACTCTCCGTTACAATCAGTCAGTTAGAGTAGATTGGGTATGGAAGTAGTGTCTCATACATGTAATGTTTTTGTTTATTAAAAAATGCTCATACTTTAGAAATGTCCAAGTTTCTAGTTCTTGTTTTTACATCATGTCCAAACCCCAACCAGCTATAATTTCTGACAGATGATTACCAGTATTTGGTGTCAAGGGGCCCTTCCCTTAAGTCCTCATCACAGTCAGTTAGAGTAGATCACATTTAGATGGGTATGGAAGCAGTGTTTCGTATGTTTGTCTTTATTAAAAAATACTTTAGAGAGCTCTAGTTCTTGTTTTTTCATCATGCCACAGTTGGCTATATGTATCACTTACAAGTCATTGGCCAAACAGGTACAGAAACTGAACTTTGCTTGTTTCGCATAACCAGCAAATCACCTTCAGGCATAACATGGACACCACTTTTGTACAGTTGTAGGACTGTAAAGTTTGATCGACTCACATTTGGATGGACCCTACTCTTTTCTAGTGTGTGCTTGAGGTGTGGCTCTCCTCTAACATGCGACCTCCATCACATCCCTAACTAAAGCTAGGTGCTCAATTTTGAATGAGGAAATAGGTGTTAAGTGCCTTTACCAAATGCACAACGTTGGGACTTGCTTAAGGGACTCGAACCAGGGTTGGACAAGTCCACTAGCCCTATTGTCCAGGGCAAGTGAAAGTGCTGTTCAGACAAGTGCATGTCCAATTGGGCAAGTAAGATTTTTCCATTGAGGGAGATTTTGATAACCTTGCTACTTTTTACAGTCATGACATCAAGCAATGGTCAACATAGAAAATAGAGGCAATAATAAGAACTCCATTGCTGGAAGTGAAAATGCAGATAAAAGTGACATTTCAATTTCGGGCAAGTGAAAAGTTGGTTTGGGCAAGTAAAGTTTTTATGTGCTTGCCCGATAGGACTAGTGAATCATAGAAAACTTGTCCAACCCTGCGAACCCAGCCAATTTATTCTTAAAGGGAACAGCATGTCAAAATCTAATGAATCAACTGAGTCAAATGAGGAAATAGGTGTATGGAAAGTGCCTTTCAAAGGGTACAACATTGGACCTATTCGGGATTCGAACCCAGAACCTTTGGATTCTAAGTCTTCAACCCTTAGACCACAAGCTTGTACTTGATTGACAGCTCGAGCAGATGGATTTTAAGTAAGGCGGTCTGCTTGGATGATCTCATTTCCCCCCACACCCCTCGACCATCAACCACCTTACCAGCTCCTCCATTACCGTAAGATGATACCCGCACCATCGCGAAGCGCGGGCTCTCGAAATTAGACCTCTCTTAATAACGTCATTTGTTTAAAACCACAGCACTGACCCCTGGTAATGGCGTTCGTCACCCCGCTTTTTTCCGCCCTGATTGAATTGTGAATGACCCCGATACCTGGCGGAGATACTTTCCCGGCCGATATTATATTAGGTGATAGCTGATATGATAAGGGGAAATGGGCATAATGGACGGCAGTGATGAGACAGAACACGAGATTCAAAGGAAGGGTCGTTGGAAGGTCGCGGGACGGACAGACGGGTTAGGAGGATTGGCGACAGCCTGGCTCGATCTCTCCGCGCCGCTTACAAATCTGGTGGTTCCCAATCAGAAAGTGGACGGGGTGCAGTCTATTTTTGATGTGGCTTGATGTCTCTGTAATGATGATAATTAGGACATGAAGTATGGTATCAGATTTCACCCGAAGGACAGGTCAGACATTTTTGTGGTGGAGAATTTGCTCAGGAGTTTATATTTTCAATATTCAGGAACACATGGTGCTGTACTGGACAAACTGGAAATAGTACCTTTTTCTTTCCATTTAGACAATCATATCAGAATTTGATGTTATGATGATAATTAGGACAAGAAGTATGGTATCAGATTTCACCCGAAGGACAGGTCAGACCTTTTTGTGGTGGAAAATTTGGTCAGGAGTTTCTGTTGGTTTGCCATTTCAAAATAGAGGAAATGGTACTTTTTTCTTTCCATTTAGACAATATCAGACTTTGATGTTATGATGATAATTAGGACATGAAGCATGGTATCAGATTTCACCCGAAGGACAGGTCAGACCTTTTTGTGAAGGAAAATTTGCTTAGGACTTTTCATTTCAATATACTGAGGAGCACAATGTACTGCACTGGACAATGTAGAAATTGTACTTTTTACACCTTTTTGTAAAGGAAAATGTCTTGACCATTTCCAAAATCATATCCAGCTGCTGGAGTAACCATTATTTGAATGGGGAATCGGTGGATTGCTTGTTGAAGTTTGTCTCAGTTTGTGAAGTTAACCTTATAGAAGTCACTGTCACCTCGAATCCATGGGGAAAAGAATTATAGATTGCTGTGAACAATAAAGACGGCATATTCTGTCTGAAACGTCTTGACCATTTCCAAAATCATATCCAGTTACTGGAGCAACCATTATTTGAATGGGGAATCAGAGGATTGCTTGTTGAACTTTGTCTCAGTTTGTGAAGTTAACCTTATAGAACACTGTCACCATGAAAAAAAAAAATGGAGTTCTCTGAACAATAAAGACAGCATATTCTGTCTGAAAAGTCTTGACCATTTCTATAATCATATCCGGTTGCCGGAGTAACCATTATTTGAATGTTGAATCAGTGGATTGGTTGAAGTTTGTCTCAGTTTGTGAAGTTAACCTCATAGAAGTCACTGTCACTTCAAATTCATGGAAAAATTATGGATTGCTCTGAACAATAAAGACGGCATATTCTGTCTGCAACGTCTTGACCATTTCCATAATCATATCCGGTTATTGGAGTAACCATAATAATTATTTGAATGGGAAATCACTGGATTGCTTGTTGAAGTTTGTCTCAGTTTGTGATGTTAACCTTATAGAACACTGGAACCATGGAAAAAAATTATGGATTGCTGTGAACAATAAAGATAGCATATTCTGTCTGAAACGTCTTGACCATTTCCAAAATCATATCCAGTTGCCAGAGGAACTATTATTTGAATGGGGAATCGGTGGATTGCTTGTTGAAGTTTGTCTCAGTTTGTGAAGTTAACCTCAGAAGTCACTGTCACCTCAAATCCATGGGAAAAAAATTATGGATTGCTCTGAACAAAGAAATTAAAGTGGCTTCTGACAGCAATGACCAACTGCCTGACAGTTATCATAGACTATAAACCTGCTCCCTGGTCCATAACTCCTCTAACCCTGCTACACAGGGGTAGTCGGATGTAATAAAAAACTTACACATTGCAATTTGGGACTTCAACAAACTCCGCGTGTTCGCTACATACATCGCGCTGATAGCTCCATTCACGGCTGACCCACGAGCCATATTGTGGCGGGGAGATACCGCGGGTTGTCCGTGACCCCCGGCAGCGCCGCACTTTCCAGCCACCGTCGGGACTTGCCGAAGACCATAACAGTAACTCATGGCTGTACAGATAGGGTAATAGCCGGGCCGAATCTCTGCCATCTACCCTTTAAGTGGGCAGCCAGGGGAATGGCGCGCGGGCGAAGCACGGGCCCCGCTGCGTGACGGGGTCACGAGGTCCCGCGCGCGGAGTTCCACCCATCTTTCTTACCGTAATCAACTTTCCAGACGGGGTTATTTAGTACGAGTGCAACTTTGCTGCACAATTTTTTAACCTTAGATTTGGCCGTTATTTTAGACCTCTTTGTGTAGGTCTGTTGTAATCATCTCTCTTGTAGTTACCATATTTTGAGACAGGACTCTTTTTGTACCATGTAATGCTCTTTGAAGATGTCTGTAAATTGTAATTACTTATAATTAGTCGTACAGTAATGAAGCTTCAGAACAAAAGTTGTTTTAGCACAAGCACAACTTTTCATGATTTTGTTCCCATTTTTTAATCTTAGATTTCATTTTTTGTTTTTCTTGTTCCGTTTGACCATGAAATGCTTTGAAGATGTCTGTTGTAATTAATTTGTTGTACAGTTATCAAGTTTCAGTACAAAATTCTTTGTCATGAGCACAAATTTCCACAGTTTCTTACACATTTTTTAACCTTAGATTCAGTCGTTATGTTCAACCAGGAAATGCACTTTGAAGAACTGATGTCTTTTTTAATTACTTTGTTAAACAGTTCTTCACAACTTTCCACAGTTTCTTACCCAGTTTTTGACCTTACGTGTATATTTGGTTGTTATGTTTGACCATGAAATCACCTTTGAAGATGTCTGTCGTAATTACTTTGTTGAACAGTTATCAATTTTCACACAAGACACAAACGTTTCACAGTTTCTTACTCATTTTTTAAATTTACATTTGGCTGTTATGTTTGACCATGAAATTCTCTTTTAAGATGTCTGTTGTAATTAATACTTCGTTGAACATTAATCAATTTTTGAGTCAAATTTCTGCTCAACTTTCCACAATTTCTTGCCCATATCTTGCCCATATTTTAACCTCAGATCTGGCCGTTATGTTTGACCAGGTAATGCTCTTTTAAGATGTCTGTTGTAATGAATACTTTGTTGAACATTAATCAATTTTTTAGTCAAAATTTTGCTCAACTTTCCACAGTTTCTTTCCCATATTTTAACCTCAGGTTCAGTCGTTCTGTTTGACCTGAGGAAATGCAATATGAAGATGTCTGTTTTATAACTTTGTTGAACAGTAATCAATTTTTGAGACAAAGTTCTTTACAACTTTCCACAGTTTCTTACCCATATTTTAACCTCAGGTTCAGTCGTTGTGTTTGACCTGAGGAAATGCACTATGAAGATGTCTGTTTTATAACTTTGTTGAACAGTAATCAATTTTTGAGACAAAGTTCTTTACAACTTTCCACAGTTTCTTACCCATATTTTAACCTCAGATCTGGCCGTTATGTTTGACCACGAAATGCTCTTTGGACACGTCTGTTGTAATTGCACCTTGTGGTGTTGGTACGAAGGTGTAATTATGATATACCGGTGTCCGCAGCACACAACTGGACATGGCATTTTCCCAGTGTTATCACCGCTAAGCCAAACTCCTCTTGCCACCCATGCAAAACCCTGAAGCTTTCCTTGATGAATGAGGAAGCCGACGCTAGCGGGAGATATGTTTGGTGGCCACGCACCGCAACAAAGCTCCTACCAGCCAGAACGTCAACAGTGAGACTCCGGGCACTAAGGCCCCAAGTTTGTGGCTTTGTGGTTAAAATACTGCACAATATGAGGTGGCGAATGCAACAAGTTGTGGCGTGAGACTGATAATGCGTAGATCGGCGTGTTGGAAGGCCGGACAAAGCTCGGAGGCTCGCGCAGAGTGGACATCGGACTCTGGTGGGCATCAGCGCAACACCAGGCGGCTGGGGGGATGAGAGTGGAGGTTTTGCGTAGCTTCGCGGCTTCTGAGACGGTAAAACTGGGCGGTGATAGAGCAGCGCTATGTGTCTTCTGGTTGGTTAAAGTGTTGTAGGTTTCAACAAGCTTGATGAAACTGTGTGGTAATATGTGACCTCAAAAACAGCAAACATTATTCTCACTACGTAACGGTGTGAGCAACCCTCATACACAAAAAGGGAAACAGAGGAAGCCGACAAATTCCGTACCAAATCTCCCGAAAATCCCCCGTTAACCTGTCCATTTATCCAACCCAAACAAACACGCCTCCCCTTTTAGCTCCGGGACTTTCCAATGTTGTTACAAGTGTAACAAACAGATCCACTGTCAAAACAAACATCTGTGTGGCCGCGGATCCAAAGCCTTTGTCGGGCCCCGCCGCCCGGAGAGCCTCGGTCACGAAACGTTCCTATCGTCTTCTCTCTCCTCGAGCCGGCTATCTTGTCAACACCAAAGGGTGACATTAGCTCTGACACATGTAACCCAACAGTGGGCTCCTCTCATGTTAAGCCCTTTGAGTACCCTTATCACATAACCCCATGTGCTCTGGGAGGACTACTGAGGAAAGGATGGTCCGCTGAGCAATTTTATGCCGCTCCGCCAAGTTGTCATTGTCCGCGGCCACCTGCTCTGAAGCGCGGGTTTGGTTTGCTTACATGATCGGCTATTTTCCCAGGATTATGGGAAATCCGGACGCGTCCGAACTTTCCTCACTTTTCCCATGGACTGGGTGTCATCCTCGGTTCACACCCACAAGCTTGTGTTTAGACACATGGTCCCGAAATGATGCGTTTTGTTTGTTGTATTTAATTTATGTAAAGGTTTGGTGAGGCAGGATCAAGACATGATCCCAAGAGGTGAAACACCTATGATGACTTAATTGCCCACATACAATTTAAATGCACAAACACAATAAAGCATGAAGACAAATACTACTCCACTCCATGATGTGTAAATAATCGAAGAAATGTAACATTGGTGAAATTAAATATGCTTCTTGGAATTCAGAGCATTTTACCTGGTACAACCAAGGACGTTATGTGAAGTCGCGTGGCGAGAGGTTGCGGGTTCGAATCCGACAACGTGTCACCGATCTTGTGCCCTTGGGAAAGGCACTTTACACGACTTACCTCACTATACTCAGGTACAATGGCCTAGTGGGTAGAGTGTTCGCCTTGCATTCAGAAAGTCGTGAGTTCTAACCCGGCCGAGTCATACCAAAGACTTTAAAAATGGTACATGCTTCTTTCTCTGCTAAGCACTCAGCATTCGGGAAAGAGTATGGAAGTTGAACACACACCACTAACAGTGGACTTGACGCGGGAAGGGTTTAACTTTTTTTAACTAACCAAGGACGTTATATTGTCTTTGGTACAACATAGGAAAATCCTAAATTACTAGGTGGTCTTCTCTTTCTTATTAGGTCATCTAATTTCTAACGTTATTACTGCAGAAATATGATGGGTGTTTGGGGTTGTTGTCAGTGGTATAATTCAGATGACATTTTGACATCATAACATTGTGTACTTGTTGCTTAGCTGGTGTCCATGCTATTCTAACTCCAGTTTGTTCCTCTGCATGACCTAATCAAGGATGAAAGCTCCTTAATCTAAGCAGTTATTGGGAAAGGGAGATGTTCTGTTATCTGACACAGAAATGGCAGCTTTCACTAACTACATACAGCATACCTGGTGTAAAAGCCAAAGACTATTAACAGTCAATCCTGTCTATAATGACGACCTCTTAAGGAAAATGGTCATAGCAAGAAGGTGGTCACAAAATGTCCACAATAGCCAGGTAGTCCCTACATGTATGTAGAGATAGTCACTAGTACAGGTTTGACTGTACATCAATGGCCAGGGGGTTCTTATGTAGAGGTGGTCACTTGTACAGATTTCACTGTATATCAATGGCCAGGTAGCCCATATGTAGAGGCGGTGACACTTGTACATGTTTGACTGTATATCAGTGGTCGGATGGTCCTTATGTAGAGTTGGTCACTAGTACAAGTTTACTTAGAAGTGGTCACTAATGTACAGGTGTGACTGTACATGTATATCAATGGCCAGGTGGTCCTTATGTAGAGGTGGTCACACTTGTACAGTTTTAACATTATATCATTGGCCAGGTGGTCATTATGTACAGGCAGACACAGGTGGTCACTGTTGCAAATTCGGCTGTATACATGTTGTATCACAATTGTTTTTGAGGCCGACGTGTTAGTTAAAACATGTCTAAAGATACACAAATGTATACACAGTCAACCCTGCCTATAATGAATGAATGGAGACCTTCTATATACTACTAGTACTAGACTAAGTATACAAAGTGAATTTGACTTTTTCTTGCTTCTTTGTGAGACTCAAAATGTAGGAACAGATATGTTTTGCAATCAAAGGTTTGTCTAAATTCATAAGGAATATGAATTTGTATAATGACCACTCTATGAAAATGGTCACAGTAAAATCTCTGAATGTTATCCAGTTGTAGAGATTGAATTGTGTGTGTAATAAGAAGGTACTAATTGTTCATATTCATGTCACAATTCCACAAAATGATTATTTCTCGTGTGTTCACAGATGATCCAAGCCATCGCCAAGGTCACACAGATATATTTCCGGACGTTTTGAGTGACATTCAGTTCATTCTTAGACTAGTGATGCTCAAGAAGAGTGACGGATGTCACTCAAAACGTCCAGAATCAAATCTCCATTTTTTATCCGGTTGTAGATTGAATTATTGTATTTTTCCACAAGATAATTATTTCTCATACGATGTGTTCGCAGATGATCCAAGCCATCGCCAACTATCGCCAAGGTCACACAGGTCAGCTGTCAGCCATCACGGTGTTCCTCCTGACGCTGGGTTCCGTGGCGCGGATCTTCACCTCGTACCAGGAGACCGGCGACGCCCTCCTCATCTGGACCTACATCGTATCTACGGCTGCCAACGCGCTGATAGCTTTACAGATGGTCTGGTACTGGAATGTGGTCCAGAAGCCCAAAACACAGTGACCTTTGACCTACGATGGATGTTCCTACAAAGAAAAATCAAGCTGAAAATATTTTCATCTTGCCTGGTGTTTATTGGTCAAAAGGTTTCCAGAGATCAAAAGAAATTGTGGATGAAGGATTTTTCACACCAAACAAGGAAGACACCAAAGGAAGAAAAATGTATTTTCCTTCTTTGGTGTTTTTCTCACTTTTGTGGGATTTTTATAAATGAAATCTTTCTTGACAGAACAAAAGTACAGCGACTTTTGTAATATAAAGACTATCAACCTAAATAGTTAATTTGACACCTTACTAAAATTTTCGGACTGACAAGTGTGTCTGCTTCATTTGCTAGATGTTGGTTGTGACAGTTTGATGATTGATGGAAACTTTTGGAGTAGAAATAGAAATTCTAAAGGCAGAATCAAATTGGATTGTTTTATGCCATTGATGATATTCATCCAGAAGCTTTTCTTGTGAAATTGGAGATATTGTTGATTTCTCATGCTTTATTTTCCAATAGCTTTTGAAACTATCATAAAACCCAGCTTTCTTAACCCATGTACATTCCCTTGCTTCCTTTGAATTCCTAGGAGTTTGTTGAATTTTAGACCTTTGACTTTTATGGCTAAATTTTGGCATCTCCATGACTTACAAATTTGACCAATTTTGCATATTGGTCAGTTTATCTGCTATAAGATTTAAGAAGAAAAAACAAACATGCATTTAAGTAGACAGTAGATAGGATGCCTGTGTCTATTTCAAAGCAGTAAGGAAATGTTTTAGCTGTTTAACATTTTTCCACAGTGAAATGATTATTAATTGAAATTTTCAAGGATGTTAAAAATGACTTTTTAATCTCCTGGGTATTTTAGACTACTAGGCATCTGAATCAGAAAGTTCTGGATGTGATGATTGTGGTGTTATCTGTTTTAAAGCATCAAAGATCATTTTGATTGTTATTTTTTCTACTCAGTAAAATGCAAAGTAAATCGATATTTACTTTAGTACTTTCTGCTTTAGTCATCTGAGTCAGAAAATCAGAAAGTTGATATTTTGGATGTTGTGAAGAAGGCAACATGTGACAGTGAGATTGCTTTGATATTCCAGTTGATCTAGCTAAGATATTGCTATTCTTAAAAGTCTTTTCTTGACAAGTTATTGATTGTGTGTTTTGGTCTTGATTGGGTCTAAAATTGGCAATTTAACTTAAGTGTATAGAATTGAGCATCTTCTAACTCAGGGTACGATGCATATCAAATATATGGGACTGAAATATGGCTATCTAATTCTAATAGAATGAAGTGGATTTGATGTCAGTGATTATGAAGTGTATAAGTTACATTTTGAGATAGATTTAGAGAGTTTTAGATGGAAAGATTACACTGAGATTAACTGACTTTGTCTTTTGTGAATTTGTTTTTTATAGAGTATGTTTGGACATTGTAGCAAAGCTGGTTTGTTATGCCAGAGAGTGGTTACAACCCTTATACCAGCTATATATATATATACAATCATACAGATAAAGAGGTTACAAATGGACGAGTCTATTGGATATAGTGTCTGTCTTGCATTGTGGAGGTTGTTGGTTCAAACCCTGGGCCAGAGTCACACCCAAAGACCTAAGGATATGCTTAGCCCTTGGCACTCACAAGAAACAGTTTGTGAGATCAACACACACCGAAGCCAGTGGACTAGCACCCTACAGAAGTAGTAGTCCACTGTGTAGTATGGACTACTCTCCAAGCAGAGGTTGGTGGGCAAAATCATGACCTTTTTCTTATTTGTTGTCTTTTGCTATCAGCTATCCTACATAGCTGACAAAAGAAGACGACATATAAGAAAAAAGTCACGATTTTCCCCACCATCCTCAGCTTGGAGAGTAGTCTGGACACCCTGCAGCTGCAATCAGTCTCTCTTAAAATCCCTCCACTTTATCCTGTTCATCGCGAGCTTTCGTAGCTCCCTAGCTTCTTTCTGACCGCAACGGTCCTTGCCTAGCCTCTTACAGGTCACTGGAAAAATGTTAGAAATTGATTTAATAAGGCAGAAAACACGCCACAGGAGTTAGATTAGGCCGAGGAGTACCTAAGGTCGCAAACTGTACCGTCTTAGGCCATCTCACTCCTGTGGCGTGTTTTCTGTCTTATTTGGCCAATTTCTAACATTTTTCCAGCGATCTGTGGAGCCTGGTAGAGGTCGGGCCTTGTCCTCTATCTTTTGAGGTCTTACCTCAGTAGTTTCTTGCAAACAATGCAATGTCTTTCCTTCTAGATTTATAGATATTAGACCATATAAAGGCGACGTCCAAAACCTCTTGTAATGCCTATGTACAAATGTACAGATGTGTGGCCAAAGGTCCATGGAAACCAAGATACACTTAAGGGGCTTAACTTATAACTTATAAGTTTGCTAAAACAATGTAATACGCCTATATCCTACAACGTAAAATTTCGTCACGAATAGGAATACTCACTTTTTAGTCACCGATTCAAAAACATCCAAGATTGAATTTTTCAAAACTTTTCTTGGTAAGGTAGACTCTTGTGTGGGTAGATTTTCGATGGTATTGGTCAGTTCAAAGACGAAAATGCTCCAAAACTCACCTAAAGATTTTCAAAAGAAACGTCAAGCCCCGGATTTTCTCAGGTTTTCCTTCTCAATGTTACCCCCCAAAAATCTCCAGAAATCGCTCTATAAACTCGTAAACACCTTTGAGAACAGTATATCAAATACACACCTTCCTGTGGGTAGGCCCAGGGATCGCAGGATTGATGCGTCTCTTTCTGCGACCAGACCAGGTTTAAACATACGACTACTACAAGATCCTTCCTTTTTACCTTTCCCTGTCAGAATTTACCGTCTCCATAGACTTCCTAACGTTCTCGGGACAAAAGTTTCTAGCTCAGATGATGAAGTGTTGAAAGTTTCCTAACGCTGATAACCAGAGGAAGATGCATCATCCTTTAGAATCACCCACTATTTGTATCTCGCCTTTAGAAAACCAGCTTTCCATAAGGTTCGGTGTTACAAAAGCTCACTTTATCTTTTCTCCGCGTCCTTTTCTGTGGCGGAAAAGTGGCTTGGTTATAGACTCCCATTCCCAGTGCCCTCAGGGCAGCGCGTATCTCCCTTAACAAATAGGATCAATAGATTTTTGACAGAAACATCGCTTTAAATCTCTCTCGCGCGGGTAACAAACCATTCAGGCGGGCCGCGACGTTCGGTGGCGGCTGATGTTTCAATTTACAGAGCACATCATTGGTCTTTCAGCGGCCTGCGCAGCCTTGATGAACGCTCAGATCAAGCGCCGAGAGCCGAATCTGGGCGCGAGATCGGATGATGTACTAGCTCTCAGCGGGATAAATCTCTCTTATCGCCGGTGACAGGTTCTGGAGCCCGGGGAAGATTACAAGCGGCGAAACTGAATTACTGCAGATGTGTGACCATGTATCTTCATTGCATCGCGCGCTGCACTTTGCCGCAAATCTAGCTCTCACACAAAAATCGGAAATACGTCGGCGGTGCCACGCGCGGTCATACAAGAATGAATGTTCTTTCCTTACGTTTATTTTTTTGTTTCACAAAAATGAACTTATGCCTACCTTCTCGGCCGTCATAGTTATCAACAAGACGACCGTGTATCTTCATTACATCGTAGCACTTTGCCGCAAATCTCTACTCACACAAAAATCGGAAATACGTCGGCGGTCCCACGCGCGGTCATTCAAGAAAAAAATAGTCTTTCCTTACATTCATTTTATGGCAGAACTTTTCAATTTTGGTAAAATGATATCAAACATTTTCTACCAATTACCTGCGATTAAAAGCTTAGAGCTGAGACAAAACTAATAATCCTTTCTTTTTCAGATTTTCATGACGTTTTTCTGGGGGGTAGCGAAACATACATCATCAGATTTTCCAGTTACATTCCTGTGGTTGTTGCGTAAAGCGCTTTCGGCTCCTCATACAACATTTCTTCCGGGTATTTTTTGGTTAATTCGACCTCACAGAATTGCTCGCACTAATTTCATTACATGTAGACAATCAATGCACTACAGTGAATACAATGATACAACTAGGTTCAAAAGTTACATGTAAAGGGTATAGCCGCGCAAGTTATGGTATCGTAACCTCATTGTTCTCAATCAAATTTGTATATTGGGTAATGTTATATGAAATTTCAGGTCAGCGATGCACCTTTTTACGTTGTGCAATAGCTCGCTTATAAAGCGGTCATTTTTCTATTATTCAATCAGCACTTTTTTTTTAAGAAAAATATATTCTTATGGCCACGGATAAACAGGTGTACACAGAAAACAAAAATTTTAACACTCTAAATTTTTTGATTTTGTGAAATACGATTCAAATGGCTTTGACGTATAAACTAAATTTTAGCATTTTAAGCTTTCTCTGGGTTTGTTAGATTTATTGTTCTGACTTTTGTGAATAATTTGACGCATATTTTTCTTCTTTTACACCTTTTGTGGTTCAGCTGTCTCTGCATTGACATCTAGATCTAACACTCTGTTGGACATTTCTTCACAAATTTATCAATACGTTCTTTTTACCTCCTCTCTGTGTTAATGTTGGCTTTCGCGAACACAATGAATTTTAGCATTGTTAGGTTTTGGTGTGTTCTCTACCGCTTTAGCTGTTGTACAGTGTTCTTTCAAATACTCATCCGTGTATTATTTTCTATTTTCCATTCTGTATATTCTTATTTTTCTACTTTAACGTTGAGTACGAATTTTTGCACTTTTTATAGGTTTTGTATACAATTATCGTTTTAGTGATTTTAACTCTCTTGCTGTTGTCACACATATTTTTTCTCATATATATTTTCATGTTATTTTCGATATTTCTAGTACGCGAATGGAAACTCTAGTTATTGTACATTATTTGTCTTACATTTTTCTCATATATCTATAGATATTCTCCTTATTTTCTCTATTATCTTTTACTTTTTTCCTTGTTAGAATCTAAGCGCAGGGGAAAATACGTCAGATGTTCCCCTGAAAATGGAAGCTCTAAGTATTGTACATTGTTTAACTCGCATTTTCTCATATATTTATAGATACTTTCTCTATTTTCTGTATTGTTTTTCACCTTTTCCTTGTTAAAATCCAGGCGCAGGGGAAAATACGTCAGAGGTTCCCCTGAAAATGGAAGCTCTAAGTATTGTACATTGTTTAACTCGCATTTTCTCATATATTTATAGATATTTTCTCTATTTTCTGTATTATTTTTCACCTTTTCCGTGTTAAAATCTAGGCGCAGGGGAAAATACGTCAGATGTTCCCGGGGGCCTTTCTACTATCACCAATTTTTACCACATGCGACAGAAAACTCACTTATTGACTTGTAGTCTTACATTTACACATTTTTCCTTATATTCAACGATATGCTCCTTATTTTCTATGTTGTTTTTACTTTCCTGTATCAAAGTCCTGACGCAGGGGAAAATACGTCAGTTGTTCCCTCGAGGCTTTTCTACTATCACCAATTACCACATGTGACACGGGGCGGGTTGAATGGGACACTGGGACAATTAAACTGTCTGCGGATCGGGTCGGCGCAACGAGAATTAGATAAGATTTAATTTCATTACCGGGTTTCATGGGGCTCGGACCGGGTGCGCTCAGGGACCTCGGCGGGCAGGGAGGGGAGGAGGGCCGTCTGGTGCTCTGTTTGGGGCACGCTACCTCATTTTCGTAATCAAATCAAACCTACTACTGACTAGGCAAGGGTAGAACCTTCCAGTTCACCCTTTTACCATGAGTCATGGCTTCGAAACCCACTGGGAAGAAAATTAACTAAACATATTGATTGCTTGGTAGAAATTTTGTTGGAGTTTCGTATGGTCACCCGCACATATGTATGAATAAACTTTATTGCTCAACGGTTGTGCAAAGAATGGTATGTTTGGGCAACAAGTATTTTCTGCTTCTGAGAAACAAGCTCATTTCAAATATTTCGCAACAATTCTGAAAGGCTTGGAAAACACCATTGTACATGTGCACGGTTTTATAGTAAAATATGAATGTACAAATTTTGGAGTGTAAAAAGTTGTGAACTGAAAAGTTTCGAGAGTTGTAATGCTTAACACTTTTTCATACATTTGTGAAGCATTCTAACTTTGACAACAGCTTTCCATTTTTCAACTACATTTGCTTAGAAAAGCCTATCCTCACCCAGGACAAGCTTAGATTCCATCTATTTAATTTTGCTCTACAGTTTGTATCTTCATATTGACACTCGTAACCTTACACCTATAGCCGGTTTATTCCATTACACATGGATACTGAATATGTTATTTTTTAATCTTGCATGCTCCTATAAAGTGTTTTTGTGCGTAGATGGCTCGCGTCTATAGTCCCTTTTCATCCAGTCTTCCGTCCGGTCTTCGTGACCATCCCTCTTACAAGGGCCAAAGAACCTACTCATTAACGGAAAGGACTTTCGGCCTTTATTTAAGACGACAGACCAAGAAACGCTAACAAGCCCCATCCCTTCAGTAACAATGATATTTTTATATAATCTTTTTATCCTCCTCATTATACCAACTGGACAATACCATCTTCAGTTTTTCCCTCAGTAACAAGCATCTTAAAGGTACAATTGGACCACTAAGTAGACATGTGAGGTCGGAAAAACGCATCTTTTCTTGCTCTGAAAGAGCCATTCTAGTGTCCTTTCGTCTTCATTTAGCTTAGCCAAACAGCATAAGTTATTGAAGTGGACCGGATTAAAAACATTTTTCAAATACAATTGAATCGGACGTCTATCACTCTTATTCAATGTCACTAGAATGAACTGGCAGAACAATTTCATTCAAGTACAGCTAACTAGAAAAACAGGTTGAACCGCTAACTCCTAAGGATCGTTTGCAAAGAGATAAAACCATATGAAAAGTTATTGTCCTTGTTGATGCAAAGCGGGGTCCCATGTATTGGAGTGAGTTCTACCCGAAGGGTTTTAGAACCGCTCGTGGTTCGCAGTCAAGGACGTCTGTTGTCTCCAGTCTAAAAAAAAAAGTTTTGCAACTTAAAGTTCTTGCGTGAAAAAGTTTCAAAAGTCGTGCATGTTGTGATGATCAAGACTTTTCATACAGTTGTTGCGTATTAAAACTTTGAGAGCAACTTTTTGCAACTCCTTGTGCGCTTATTAGAACAGTCCATCCAGACACAGGGCAATCTTACATTACATCAATGCTAATCTACAATTTATATCTTTACATTGACGTACGCAACCTTACATCTACGTAGCCGGTTTATTCCAGTGCACGTGGGTACTACATATGTTTTTCTTGCACTTCTATAACGTGGCTTTGTGTATGCCACCGGAAAGCGCATGTGACAGGTCTATTGTTCCTTTTCGTCTTATCGTCCGTCCGGGCTTCTTTTTTATTCTTTTTATTATTAAAAACAACAACAGCAATAGTACATTTGGCAAACACTAAGACTAGTGTTTGTACAGTCGAGTACTATTGCACATGGAGGGATAACATATACTGGTGTGTCTGGACGAATTACATGGTTAATTTCACAAGCGATACATGGGTAGTGGAACAGTCAGAAAAGACAAATACATGTAGTACAGTTGTCAAAATACTGGGAACCTAAGGAATATGTACAGTCTGTTACTACACTATGAATCTAGTATATACCCGGTTTTTTTCCACTGCACGTGGATACTACATATGTTTTTCTTGCACTTCTATAACGTGGCTTTGTGTGTGCCACTGGATAGCGCATGTGACAGGTCTATTGTTCCTTTTCGTCTTATCGTCCGTCCTGGTTTTCGTCACCATCCCTCTAACAAGGAGCCAAAGAACCCACTCCAACTCATTAATGTAAAGACCGTTTGGTCTTAAAGGACACAGACCACGTAACGCTAACAAGCACCATCGCTTCAGTAATAATGATCTCTGCTATCCCTTGGGCTTTCATGTCATTTTCACCATCTATTAACCTCCTCATTATATCAACTGGACAATGCCATCTCCAGTTTCTCTCTTGGTAACAAGCATCTTTAAGGTAGAATTGGCACCACTAAGTAGACATGCGAGGTTGGAAAACCGCGTCTTTTCTTGCTCAAGAACAACTCTAGCCTCCTTTCCTTTCTTCCCTTAGCTTAGCCAAACAGCGTCACGGTTATTTTTTAAAAAGAGTGATTAAAAAAACGTGAAAGCAAGCCGATGGAAACAGGAGCTGTATTTAGTTGGACGGGATAACATATGGTCTGTCCTCGGTGCTGAATGACCTTCTCAGCGTGTGCGAGTTGCGGGCGGTGACAGCTCGCGCAAGGGCACTGCACTCTGCCAGAAATTTCTTTTCTACGAGAACAAAGTTACAATGACAAGAAATACATATATCCATCATTACGCTAGTGTCCAGAGTTAATATAGGGAGTTAATCTGGGGTAAGACGTGTACTTCAACACCTGAAGTTACTGTCCAGTTTTCTGTATCTGTATCTATATAGCCGATATAACCGCCCTTCGGCGTAACACACCAGCTTCCCAGGCACGCGGCGCGGCAGCAGCTGGTTATATTGTAAAGTTTATTTGCAAGTTCGTGCCCGAGGGCTGATTGCAAGTACATGGTATAAACATAGTGTCAATGGACAGTCATGAACAATATTCTACTCTAATACTAGTGTTGGCATGGCTACATTTGTATTTCTAAACAGGTTGGGTTTGACTTCTTTTTTGGAAGCAGAGAGAGACGAAAAGCCCCATATTTTCTAGAATTTGCATATTACACTGAACGACCTGTCACACCTAACTTTGACAAAGCTTGAAGACGCTACCAGTTCCGCGAGAGACTGTTCGCCGTTCCATTGTTACCGCCTTACGTCACCCAACCCATGTATCCACAAAGCTTTGGGCAATCCATCTCCCACTACCTGACGAAACATTGTGTCTCCATACCCCAACCCTTCAAAAGATATTCAAAGTAGAAGTAGCAGTCTAGAGTCATCACGTCACTTTCGCTTCTTCGTGTATGTCACTTTTCATCCCATCCTTTGTACTATTGTTTGATTGCAATTGGCCCTAAGGCCTGGGTTTAGGTTTGTAATAAATCTATCATTGTTTATAACTAGGTAAAATCGTCTTCCGTCTTTGCAATGGCTGAAAACTTGGGTGGTAGACTGTTCGTTTCGGCACGCTTGTGTTTTTATTCCTCTACATAGAACCTTCAACCCAGCTCCTGTAGAACCGGAATAGCGACCATAGGAAGCGGAAGACTACCAAGACTGCGGATTCCAGACTAACTTTTCCCTCAGTGAAACCCTGGATGGAATCAGCCAGAGGAGCAAGACTTTTACAAGGACGTTTGCTACCAGCTGCCAGTAATACGATCATGACTCAATAATGTACTACATCAAAATGCCGTCTAGATACTAGTCTCTGCCAGACTACCGGCTGGCCGAATACTAGTAGTAATAGGGGACTTTGGCCAAGTTAGGAATAAACGCCTAGTAGGAGTTAATTTGCCTATGAGTGAAGTGACCAGTCGACGGATAGATAGCTGTCAAGATAGATTGCAAAAGACTGGCTGAAAACCCAAGGCAACTTATCTGTCCCTATTTGGCAAAGTTCTTCTCTTTTTTTCATCCAGCTGACACGTCTGCTTGGAGACTAGCAAAGCAAGACGTTTCTACCAGCTGCCAGCAATACAACTGTGACTCAATGTACCACATCAACATGTCGTCTAGATACCAGAGAGTACACACAATCATAGGTCACTCCGGGCACTGAATGAACGCGATCGCCTCCGCATCGCCATTTGCCGGTGGGCTTACGAGGATTAGCGAGGATTGCCGAATCGTTTCCGGCTGCCTGGTCGGCTGGCCCTCCGCCCCGCTATCCGTCCCCCGCGGCTGATGCAGCCGGGAGATTCCTGGCGACGTAAGGCGGCTGGCGACGCGATGTCTCCGCTCCCGCCACCAGGTGTGGTCCCGCAGACGACCTGGCGCGCGGAGGAGGCACCGGGGGAAGTGTTGGAGCGGGAAACTATCGTCAGACGGGGTCCTGTGGGAGTGTGCTGGGAGATAGGCAGTCTGTCTGTAGTGTAGCCTCTACCAGGCTCCACAGGGCGCTGGAAAAATACTAAAAATTGGCCAAATATAAGACACCGAGGGAAGTGTTCGAGCGGGAAACTATCGTCAGACGGGGTCCTGTGGGAGTGTGCTGGGAGATAGGCAGTCTGTCTGTAGTTTAGCCTCTACCAGGCTCCCCAGGGCGCTGGGAAAATACATAGACAGTCTGTCATTGTGTTTGTAGTTTAACCTCTACTAGGCTCCACAGGTCGCTAGAAAAATACTAAAAATTGGCCAAACAAGACACCGGGGGAAGTGTTCGAGCGGGAAACTATCGTCAGACGGGGTCCTGTGGGAGTGTGCTGGGAGATTGGCAGTCTGTCTGTAGTTTAGCCTCTACCAGGCTCCCCAGGGCGCTGGAAAAATACATAGACAGTCTGTCATTGTGTTTGTAGTTTAGCCTCTACTAGGCTCCACAGGTCGCTAGAAAAATACTAAAAAATTGGCCAAATAAGACACCGGGGGAAGTGTTCGAGCGGGAAACTATCGTCAGGCGGAGTCCTGTGGGAATGTGCTGTACCGCACCGCTATGAGATAGGCATTCTGTCATTGTGTCTGTAGTTTAGCCTCTACCAGGCTCCACAGGGCGCTGGAAAAATAGGAAAAATTGGTCAAATAAGACAGAAAACACTCCTTGGCCAATTAACTCCTACAACTTGTAGTACAAGACTTTTATTTCTAACTTGGCCAAAGTCCCCTATTACTATATATAGTATTCGACCAGGCGGGAGTCTTGTAGAGACTAGGCTGCATTTTCTACCAGACTGACTACGCTGGCTATTTTAGGGAGAATACTTTGCCAGGAGAGTTTTGCTACAAGCGGGTTTGGTCGGCTCCGAAAGGGAAATGCTAATCTTAGCGTGGACTGGCTCCCCTGGCAAATTTCCGATCAAGTTCTTGGCCGAATTCTACGATCCAGTACCCCCGTAGGAAGGCCTGGTGGAGGCTAGGCAAGCTGAGGGAACGGCACACACAAACAACACGGAGACAAATGACTCCACAACTTCTCTCAGCGATGTTAACATGATTACAACTACACTTCTCCACACCTGTTCCATCTTTCTTTCTAACAATTTATCAGAAAGATCCCCGCTGCTTTTCTCATGTAGTACCTCTCTCAGCTATTTTTCATCTTTCTCATCTGATATACGGACTAGATGGCTGAAATGGCATACTAATTGTGGATCTAAATAAAGTCGAAGTCCCTCTTTTCTTAACATTCTATTGACACGATTCCCATTGTATTACTCATGTGTTCCTCCGCTTTTTTCTGTCGATGTCGTTTCTCATCTTCCCTCTTTTGTTTTACACAAATCTATGCTCCAGAGTTCGAGAGTTCTCTGTGCATTACTACCACACAAGGATTATTCCAATACTTCTGAACGATATGCGATCATAAAATCCCCTTTTTTTCAGTGGCGCGTATCCAGGTAGCGAGACATCGCAAACGTCTTAAGAAGCAAAATCCTTGTCACCATGCCCACACTTCCACCTGACTACAAACGTCTTAAAACTATCTTAGGGTGACTCATGCAATCCCTTGAGGCTGGGTGGGTTACGTTTCACCACATTTTCCTGGGGTCTTATCATCTGTCCTTATCGGGTAAGAGCTTCTAATGCACGAAGGAAACGCCTAGGTGCACAGGAAGGCGGGAATACCGATCACCTGTCTGCAACAGGCAGTCCCAACAATGACCTGGCGGTCCCCGACATTTGGGGTTGTGTCTGCAGTACTTGTGAACACCGCTAGGACGTCAACGTCTACAACCTACATGGACACCATTCGAACAATGACTGAGTTCGGTCTTGATAGAACCTTGATTCAACTGAAGTCGTAGTAAAACGTTCACACTGCACTGGTAGTTGATAAATGCGTGAATGGCCTCTTGTGCACGTTTATGCTCTTACAGTCAAATACAGGTCATCGTGATGAAGCATTAGTACAAACACAGTGAAATATAAATGTGATATGTTACTACATCTAGCGTGACTAGTGTATACTAGCATGTGCAGGTACATACTAGTATGTACGATGTGAAGATATCTTGCGTGTTATCGATATCGTAAATTTAATGTGAAGAAATTTTGATGTGCATGTCGGTAGCAAAATAGATACTACTACTAGCATATCTATATCAGCGGTCAAAACAATGTGGCATTTGTACATGTGTTACGATTTGAACAAACTTTTATATATTGCAATAGGAAAGGGAATCTTAACATCGCCTTATCGTGTTTTTTTCTTTGATAAGACTGGAGTACGATTTCACGCGTTCTTGCGAGAGACCATCAAGACTAAACCAATAATTCATGGCGCCTTCGGCTTAAAACACTTCAAGTCATCATCATCATTATCCCCGATGCCGTGAGACTATGTTATTGATCCAGTCTGGGAACATCTTAAGAAAATTGTTCTCCACTTCTTAGCAAAACTGTGCATTAAAGCTAGTCTCCACCGTTCCTTCCTACAGGGATACAGATCTTGGAATTCGGAAAAAATAAGAATAATTGTCCGCGGAAAGGTTATGTCACAAGCTGTACTCCTCCGTCTATTTGGCACATTTCTACTATTTATCGGGCAACCTTTGGAGTCTGGTAGACACTACGTTAAAACCGTGATGTAAGATGTCGTAAGATCTTGTAACAGGAATTCTTTGAACTGACAAGGAGAAATATGAAAGGAGGGCGAATCACTGGGTCAGGGATACAGGATGACAAATAATGGTGAACGTACCGACTGACAAGTATCTAAAACCAGCTAAAAAAACAAACAAACAAGGAATTGTCAGAAGTACCAGAGTTGCCAACCTAGGATTGATGTGTTCAAAATTTGCATTCCCATAACTACCGTAGAGTGGAATTCGTTGTCACCAAGCACAGTAGGGGTATCTTCTCTGGATAGTTTTAAAGAACGCTTGCAGATAGATGACATGTGCAAAAGGTGTGACGGGTCGTTCAGTGTAATAAAACCAGCTGCTGCCGCGCAGCGTGCCTGCGAAGCTGGTGTGTTACACCGAAGGGCCGTCATTTTAGCTCATTTCTTCCTGGATAGGAACACCTGTCCATGCCGACTAGGAACAAGTCGGTGTTGTCAACAATAGCAGTTCTGTTCTCACCCCCCCCCCCCCGTAAAACCAGCTGTCCAGCGTGAGAGAGTGTAATTCAAAACCTGAAATGACCTTGTCCTTGACTTCAAGGACCTTTTCCGACAAGATTTTGGCGGGAAAACCACGACATTATAATTAGATGCGAAATGATAGTCATTTCTGCGGTGTCTAAGTGGTAGATACGGCAGAATTGGAAGTGAAGTTCCGGTTGAAGATGCATAAGTAAATGTACTGGAGTAAATGCGATTACACATACTAAAGTAACAGCTGGTGGGATTAGTGTTCTTGTAATAGTGACTTCACCTGTCCGTTTATGTACCTATTGCCTCAGATCTAGAGCTCCATCCAAGTTGTCATGTGTTTGTCTCAGTTATATATACATATGCGGTTCAATAAAATCTGAACAAAAACATAAGTAAATGTGTACAGATTTATGTAACTTATAAACTTTTGGTGAAGCGAGTTGTGATGTAGGAAACATGACATTCGACCTTTTTATTTTAGACTACTTGCAGAAAACGTCATATGGGCCTAGTAAGACCGTACATGTACTACTAGTATTAAAGGTACTATAGTCCAATCCGAATATGCATAAACAGATTGACGATGGTGAGGTGAGTTTTCCACGCAAAAAGTGGCTCTTTTAACTTAATCTGTCCTTTCATCTTGATCAAAAACAAGATTTTATATATTGTTTCAATGCCCCATGCTGCAGCAAACTTACATATAATCTAGGACACCATTTGCTATAATCTAAAGTTGAGTGATTTTTTTCTTTTATTATCATTATATTACCAAAGAAGTTTAGAATGGTTTATCTAAACCTGCTTGCTCTAATGTAAACTCAGTGTTCTCAGACCCTTTCCTGGATCAACACTGACTGAACAAACCAACTTTGCTTATCAGACTATATATAATAAGACACTTGACAAGCTGGTGCCATGGGGCACATTTTTTAACTAT
Source organism: Branchiostoma floridae x Branchiostoma belcheri (assembly GCA_019207045.1). Taxonomy (NCBI): domain Eukaryota; kingdom Metazoa; phylum Chordata; class Leptocardii; order Amphioxiformes; family Branchiostomatidae; genus Branchiostoma; species Branchiostoma floridae x Branchiostoma belcheri. Next base: position 5,421,781 of record CM033035.1, on the reverse strand, counting down.
TTGAACTCAAACGTCTAGATCGTAATTTACTACGTTTAAATTTGACCTCTCCAAAAATAACCCTGGCCTAACAATGGCGATATTGTTTCGACCGACGGTCCGACAAAACGGGTAAATAAAAGGACTATATTAAGTAAAATCAACATGACTTCATTCACCCAACAAAACTGTCTACACTAAAAGGTACACGGGTCCTTTCTTTTATTGTGTCGTTGGCTTTGTTTACAAATCAAGACCCTGCATAATTTCTTTATCCTGAATGATTGACGGGTATCTATGTCGCGAGGTCGCTTCAGGAGTAACTTTGGGTGACCTTTGACACGCCTCCCACAAATCAACCCTTCATGTTCACGGTGTACCTTTCCTTGTGGTAACGTTACAGATCTTTAGAATGAGTCAGCTAGAAATATCGTACGACGACGATGCGTTCTGCCGGGATGGACTGGATAATTGCAGGCCTGGCGGATCATAATTACAAGTGGCAACGCCGCTCATCCGTGACCTCTGGTGACCTTGGCAGGTGGTACGTCCGTGCGAGACGGTAATTTTCTGGGATGAAGCGGCGTATTACCGCCCCCAACACGGCGGCCTGGCATAGTTAACCCCACTCCTGACAACTGCCACAGACGACATTATACATAACGACTTGTTGACTCCACTGTCAGGAACAACAGGCCGCCATTTTAAATTCAATGTTGTGACGCGTCTTATAACGAGCGCCACCTGGCGATGCAGTACCACCAGGCTCTTAGATATCGCCATCATCTTTCCGGCTATTGTCTGCTATACGTTCGCTAAGAAGGTTATGTTTTAGATAGCGATTATCAGTGTTTCCGTCTGTCTGTCTGTCTGTCTGTCTGTGTATTTCTGGTTAGCATAACACAAGAAGTCGTTTATCTTATTTATTCATCAAGATTCTCCAAACTACAGTGGAGGGTATGGCGGAACAGGTGTTTCTTGGTAGAAGACGCCTTTACAAGGCCAGTTACATTTTATACGTGGATGAGAGATTGAAAGCTCATTGGGAAATCAAAGGTCAAATACGATAATAATCCTCCTAGTGGCTTTCTACAGTACGGCAAAACGTCCGGGTTTGAATTCTCTTTTTCTGGACATGCTGTGGGTACTACATTTCTAAGTGGTAGATAGCCCTTGGAACAGCCACTAAGTGGTGTAACGTTAAATTGGTACACTCCAAGCAGAGGTTGAGTCGCGTAGATCAAGGAGCTTTTATACGTATATATAGTAGATATTGCGTAGATATAGTAGTAGTCGGAAAAATTACACTGGCCGGTGTATTGGTGCACTCAAGCAAATAAGTTATATCAACTAATCAACATCATCTGAAGGTGGAAATTAAAACTGACAACGATAGGAAGTAACAGCATTTGAGTTTGGCAGTCCTGGAAGAAAAAAAGTTCCATACGGGGTCATATCTAGATTTCATAATGTGGTAATCACGTGCACTTGCTATTGTTCACCTCTATCTGTATCTCCAACGCAATAGACCCACACACTGACGTAAAGAAACGTCTGGGGAGAACAACTGACCTTCTTGTTGAGACCATACGTAGAGTGGAAACGAGAGGTCGTATTACATAAGTCTCAGTGGTACAGCGGAGCATCATGTTCCTTCAATGGAGCAATGAAAATAGGTTTAACACGTGTACGTAATTTCCAGGTGTTGCGCCCACGGGATGGCCGACATGTGAAGAACAACTCCCACCGTGACGTCCAATGTGCTAACTGCCATCATCATTGTAATTGGCAAGACTTCCTGTTCGTCTGTCCAACAAAACTTGTTGAACCATAGTAAAACACTATGGTAATATGTAACCATGCTCTCACACACTCAGTTTTTACGTAAGATTAGATTTGTTATGAGTACTCTAAACTTACCTGTTGCATTTGTTGAACCATTGTGAAACACTACGGTAATATGTAACCATGTTCTCACACACAGAAAGTTTTTTTTCAGTTTTTACGTAAGACTAGATTTGTAATAAGTACCCCAAAAAGTACTCACGGTGTCTATATATACGTTCCTTTCTTTGTGCAAATTCATGTCTATGCACGTGTGTGGGGGTGTTCCTGTGGGTAGGTGTGTGCGCTTAAGGTTTCTTCCCTGGCTAAATTGGCATTTTCATCTTCCTTCATTTTCTCATTAATAAATTAAGAAAGAATGAAGTTATAACGAAAGATGATTTTTTATTAGACAACAACAATTATTTTCTAATAAGTACAGATGATTGGCAGATATCAATTTACACGGTGTGCGAACTCACGTTTCTAGCTTTCATCATTATGTCCATGGAAAACAGTTTTATTGAGATTTTGATAAGATTTTCTACCCTTTGGAGAAAGTCTCCGTACCGTGTGTGAAAAACTACTTTACAGTGAACACGTGCTTCTTGTCTGCTTCCCCACATTTCAGTTTCAGTCATTAACACCTGCTCTGCTCTTATAACAACACCCACATATATATTTGTATGATCATGATAACTGTTATACATGCATTACACAACATATAAAATGCACGTGTATGAACAGTAGTCGAGTCAACATCATGTGTCTGCCCCTGCTGTTCATCTCTCTCCTCGCTGTCATGGCCAATATGGCACGCACCCCCAGAAGGAAATGAAGGAGCGATACAGAGAAGCACAGAAAAAGGGATAGACAGAAAGTGTGATCAATAACGCAAGAATGGGGGAGAGAAAGAAGGAGGGAGGCAGGGAGGAGAGAGAAAGAAAGAAAAGGAAAGAAAGAAAGTAAGTAAGTAAGTAAGTAAGAAAGAAAGAGGGAGAGAAAGCCAGATCATTAAATGATTAAAGTCGTCCGAAGCACACTTGTGCAATGGCGGGGAAACACAAGATGGCTTTGTCTTACGCAGGTACTCAAGTGTCACTGACGTAAACCGGTGGATACTATCTGAAACGTTGGACCGTTTTCAAAACTCATATCCAGTTGCTTGAGTAACTGCTTCTTGGCATATCTTTACTACTTGGATATCTAACCTTCATTGATGTATGACTTTGTCTTATTTACCCGCCCGCCCACTGCGAATGTTGGAACCGAACCCCTGACCAGTTGACCTGTCTTCGCCACACCTGTCGTTCATCTATCACAGGAGGCAGGCGGAAACCGGAAGAGCACCTGATCTGAGCTCCCCTGGCCGGCGTGCAGGTAGATTTTCAGCAGGTGTGAACAGGTACGTCTGAGTAATGCGAGGCGGAGAGCCGATCCTGTGGCCGTGAAAGGCTGTAGTGGCCCGTGTGTCAACAATCGGTACATCAGAAGGGCGGACCTGTCGGCTGGGTGTGATGACGTCCTCTGTTGTGGCTCTGGACATCTTTCACGGTTGTACCTAATCTCCAAACGAATCCTACGGTAGCGTAAGATAGTATCAAAAGTTTTACGTTCGCTCAGCGATTACTATCAGAAGGACTACATTTATCATCTTTTTGTTTCCCATAAGTTTCTTTAGACCACGGTACAATGATATGACGTAATGCCCAACAAAAGTTTCTCTGAAGTGAAATCTTGATGATGGGTTATTAAATGTTCTCCATTTTGGTTTGTTCAACTCTTTCTTCTCTTTATTTCGCTTCGCTTATCTCATTGCTATCCTTATATTCATCTTCCACTCTTTTTTCCACACTCATCTACACCCTTCTTCCGTTGAAGTTTTAACTATCAAGTCATTGCGCTAACCGTTCTGTTATATCTTCCGTCCTTTGCGTTTACTTTAACGTCCTCATCCGAAAGAAGTAATCGAAGCACCCCATTTCCAGCCGAAATCGCAGTTCTAGACACTGTGGTTACAATCATCTTTCACCATTCATCCAATCATGACGTCCTTTCGGCCAGTTCAAACCGCGGCTCCTGCAGAACTGGACATTCCGACTCCTCACCTGTCAGGTCCGGCGTGTCACCTGGGGTCTCACCTGTCTCACCTGGGGGTTCACCTGAGCTCACCTGTGTCCGGTCAGGAAGTGCCCGCTGAAGCGTCCAGATCTGATGTTTATTCCGCTAGATTCTGCAGGAGATAGCCACAAGGCCGGGCTGGATAGAGTTCCACAAGCTCCAAGCAGATGTTGGGACGTTTTCTGGCTATCAATCAATCAATCAATCAATAAACTGTATTTACCTGGATAGCCGCTCTTCTCAGAAGTCCAGTGGATATGGCGGACTCGCTACCACCGTTGCCTCGTTCGCACACTTTTAGCACTGTTGGTTGTTGTGTGTGTGTGTGTGTGGGGGGGGGGGGGGGGGGGGGGTGCTGATTCGTCATTTTCAACATGGGCTGAGGTTTTCTAATGCTGGGAAAGAGAGTTGAGGATAGGACGCCTGAAAATGTTTAATACGATTTTTTTTGATGGTTTTTGTCCAAACATCTGTTTGGGATGTAGTGTTCTATAATCTACAAGCAGATGTTAGGGGAATCGTAACTTTTCTTGCTACCACTGGTTGTTGCGTGAGAGATAAGGTGGTAGCGTCTGAAAACAATTGTATCCTAGTATCTGCTTGGAGATGTATGGTCCCATCTTCTCAAAGCAGATGTTAGGGGGGGCATCGCAACGTTTTCTGGCTATTACGGACACGAAAACACAGGATGTTGTGTGAGAGAAAAGATAGTTGCGTCAAAAAATGTTACGATTTTGCATCATAACATCTGCTTGGAAACATAGAGCTCCAAAATCACCAAGCAGAGGTAAGGAGGGAAAATCGTAACGTCTTTTAGATTTCTGCTCCCGACACGCTGTTACAGCTAGGATGATTGTTGCGTATTAGAAAAGTTAGGTTGAAAAGAAAACAAAGGGACAATTTCGCTAATATCTGCCTCTCTAGCTCTACGTACATCCAGCTACAATACTACACTAAAGTAAAATCAATGATACATTGACATTGACATGTTTTATTTGACGTTTTATTGACGTTTGATTTGATTTATCCATTCATATATGAATCGCATAACAACAATGGATAGCTTTATTGTGTTGATGCTTTATACCGTGCGTGTATATTTAGACAGGAGCTGTCTATACCGGTACCCGCGTGTGTTCGACTTTTTTGACGGTTCGACTTTTTCGCGAAAAAAACGAGCCGCCACGTGGAACACTTTTCAGCCACGGGTACAACACGCCCTGTACTATCCTTTATAACGGTTTGTTATATTCACTTACACTCACGTATGGTAATTCGGGGCTGTGCGTTTCGTCTTCTAGCTTGTACTTTGTAACGTTTTGTCGGGTTGTTTCTTTAAGTTACTTGCTCCCATGGGAACATGTTAATGCTATAATAACTTGATGCTTGCAAGGACTTCTTTATGATGTCCTTACTTTAAGGCCCGCACATCAAATCAAACTTTATTTCGGAAGATGTACAATGTATTTTTGTTTTATATGTATTCCTCTACTTCGTTTGTATTTCCCTACCTAACCGGACACAAATAATTTATACCATATATCTTATACTCTCCGTCTGCATTTACAACTGTCTTAAGAAGCGAGAAGAAGTTGAACCTGTGCATACTAGTATACTTTAGACTTTAAATTTGTAGTCTTACTCACGGTCTGCCTAAACACCACAAACGACCACAAACAACCACAAACAACTCTTATAAGCAGTGTATATGCTTGTGTGACGCACTGGAGACAATATTTATACATTTATGAATTTAAAAAACGCAGCGACTCCTACGTATTGACCAGTTATTTCGAGTTAGTCCGCTGGTTTCAAGATCGAAGCAATGATCTTGAAACATTACGTTGCCCCATATACACTACTTATTAGAGTCGTTTGTGGTCGTTTGTGGTATTTAGGCAGACCCTCTTACTCATACTTATAGTCTTACATTCTTACACAGCTGGGAACTGTATTCTATTCACTTTGACCTGTACTCAGCTCGTTACAGACCATAAACGTACAATAAGCGTCTTCATTCATTCATTCATTCATTTTATCAATGTACCAAAGGAGACACTTTTGCTTTACCTAAAATGCCGTGCCCGATGCTACTGTAGTACTTACTAGACACCGAGGAATGTAGACAAGTGCGTCCTTGAAGGAGCTGTGTTTATGACCAGGTAAAGAAACATTACCTCAAGATGGGGGACCACATTCCAACACACAGGCACTGTTTTTGTACCGTGTTCTCACGGCGGGTCTGAGATGGCATCTTTCCGGACTCGCACACAGGGATGGAGCGGGCTTTGACTGGGTTCATACTTCGGTGGTAGTCAAAGTCAAGGTATATTTATTGCACAACAAATGTTTGTGTTTGCTTCGCATAACTGGTAAACCGCGTTTAGGTGTAACTCCACAATTTTGTACAGCACATTAAGTACGACAGGTCTAATCTAGTTCAACTTACACTTAGAAGTTATATTCTAAGATATACAATACTGATAGAAGACACAATGTGTTTTATGTGTACTATATATACAGTTACATATGTTGATTAGTGGTTGTTTTTACGATATGAAGGCTTTTTACATGTATACACATTCGTCCATCGTATGGGATGAAGATATTGACTGCAGCTGCCATTCTTGTCACAGTGTGGAGATATATCATTGTATATGTATAATGACAAGAACGCTTCAATGTCATTTTGACGACGAAGATGTTTTTTTCAGTAATAAAGCATTTGTTTTAATGATTCGATTCAGATTTGATAAGAACTGTACATGAAAACTTAACAAAACTTCCCAAATAGTCCACATGTTACACGTTGAAGTTTATTCTCAATTTCGAATCAAGGGCTTAACACTGACCGCTCATTTCCGCCTAACTAGATATCCTTGAGTAACCTTGACAGTTGATTAATGTGTTCTTGTCCTTATGGTGACATCACTTTCCAGGACTGTTATTTTTGATCGGAAGTGAAGTTCTTAACGATTCAGAGGATACCCCTAGACTATTCCGTGAGAACTAGTGACAATGACCATGGCACTGGACCACATCCTTCGGAAATGACGTCATAGGGGTCACACGGGTCAATCCGCGGATTAGTCACTTTTCTAAGTCGGTCACCCGGAGGGATCATAACCTGTTTACGGTATTGAGTATTTATGTATAGCTCCGCCTCTGTACTATTTACAATCGTGATTGATGGAGTGAGAACTGATTAATGCTAATTAATGCAGCTAATGGCAATTCACACCTTTGAGGGGGTCATGTTTGACAAAGAAGGTGCAACTATAAAACCAGAAATAGAAACCATCGGCATTATAAAAAATTCTGGTCGTGGGACATATAAACTCAAGAAAATTTGCAAACCAAAGAATTTATGTTCCATTTACATCTTTATTACACACTTGTAAACAAGTGACAACGATACCTCCGTAACGATTTACGCAATAAACATGGTTTATTCAAAAACTAAAGCTTTTATTGATGGGTAATAAACGAATGAATAAAGACTTTGTCACATCTTAATGCCCCAATGGACAAAGTACTAGTATGTAATTATCACTATAGCCGTAAATAAGAGCTTATTTACAAACATAAACAAAACAAAGATTCAAATTATCACAAGTAGTACAGTATTACTATTAACTGCGGCTTTCCTTTCAATTAGTGCCAGTGGTATACTGGTAGCTATTTTGTAGTATGGAACTTCTTGGAAGTAAGTAAAGTAAGGAGAGACCTGGCATTGTCGGTTTATACATTGTATTTTTATGTCGAGTTTTGTGGGTGCAAAAACAGTGCAATTTCCTATTTCCTTATATATGTATACCGTAAGGGTACATACTACTGAGAATTGCACAAGTGATGTGTCTTACGTCACTGTTCGTCATTTCGTCATGACGGGAACGATTTGTCTTCATTTCTTGTTATAATTGTACCACTGACCAAGGAGCTCCTTGCACTGACGTGGAAGGACAATTTTAGCAGTAGTATTATTGGTATCAAACAAAACATGGTTCAAATGAGGACACAGAGCTGTTTTGATCGGTAATTATCCTAGTACGCGGTCATTGTTCGGAGAAACCTCGACCTCAGTTCCTCCGGGCTTCGAACCCGTGTTCTTACGTACAAAGACAAGACGTTTACACTCTTCTTAAAACTGCCTGACGCAGAACAATGCGCCTTGTTGATTCTCGTCCCAATTGTCTTTGTTGGAGTCGGGATCACCTTGCCTCGCAATGACACGTTCCATCAGGTCTCAACTGCACCGAAGAAAGCCTTACGCTCCTCAATGGCCTACCCGCCACTTAAAGAACAATAGTTTTCTCCACAAGCCTTTCATACCACAATTTGCCAACAGATACTTACATTATTCGTCATTCACGGAGAAGAAAGACAGTTCGTACGATCTGTCTGTCACTCAGACAAAGCAGCTGGCTTACGCTAGCCAATGGCGACCCCGCGGGCGAAATGGCTTCTAATTATGCGGAAGAAATTATCGTTTTGGCAGCTTTGTTTTTCAACAAAATTGTTATCACACTTCTTTAACTGCATTGGTGTACAATTGCTTAATACTGTCAAAGAAAGATGTGTGATAGTCAAGATATTATAATACTCGCTTTTGTGTTTGTGTGTGCAGGTATTTTTCTTTTACTAGTTTTGCTTTTGTGGAGTGTTTGACAGTTTAGAAAATGTTTACGAAAAGATGACCTGTAGTGGCGTCAACATGTTGATGTTATCAGCTATAATTTCGATGCTATCATTTCGTATATCATGTAAATAATTCTTCAGGGTAAGAAAACGTACTTTATACACGACCACCTACTACAGATTCCTCAACTGCTGACGTCCGTCCATTTCCTAGCGCTAATTTCAGACCGGTATTGTGCAGAAATTCGTCACGGAGGATTTTCGCAACATTACCGCCCGTCGGAGCCGTGCCCTTTCGGACACCGGCGCTCCGGACGGTCTGACACCCTCGGTTATAATCCGCCCTCCCGCGGTTTAGCGAGTAGGTACCAAGTGCCGGTATTTCGGCAAAATCTAATGAATATTTACCCCCTTCAGTGGTCATAGCCCCCCAATCTGTTAGCACATCGTTACTGCAACAAGTGGTTGTACGAGGTGCTAAGTTATTCATGGTGCTACAAGCCCCCCGCTACCCCCCGGCCATAAATGCCGTAATTGTAGTGAAAAAAATCAGAGGATCAACTGTGATGGGGTCAGGAGATAGCCGTTTGAGGTTGGGTTCATTTACCTTGATAGATCTTAGACAATGTTCTTGACATCTAGCATGATTTATGCTTTGCGATGTCCCAGATTCTTTTAAAAATAGATAGCGGAAGGACAAACCGAAACTAAGCCACATGTTACCCCTTTTCGGTCTTTTTCTTGATCTATTTCTACTTCTGGTGCAAGAAAGTTTGAAGCTGTCACATGGTGCTACTGATTCTGGGTGATAAGCTGAATTTTTCACCTCGTTTCACAAAGTAGATTTGACGTGTTTGGTGTGATAAATTTCAACTGTGCATCGAAGTAACAACAAACAAAAATAAGAAATTGAATAAAAACAGCACTCGCACCAATGCAGTGCTCTTTAAACTTTGTGATCCAGTCCTTAATGTACATTAGTAGTTTTAATACTTGTCCGGGCCAAAAGATTGTGTCAGCCCGCCCGTTGCGCCCAAACAAACCCGGCCCGTTCCGCTTGACCCCGCCGCCCTCCCTCCTGGCGTAAATTACCGTAAACAACAGAGGATTTGCGCCCCAGCGCCGCTTACGCCACTGGATTTGTGCAGCACGCCCACATCCACATAGCCAACCGGCAGGTGCTATCTTTAGAAACCGTTTCTTTTGCTTTTTACAACATCAAATTTTACCATCATTTTCGGTCATTAACTACAAAAAATAAAAACGAAAAAAGGCCCAGAGAGGCTGCTATGGAAGTTTTTTTTTTTTTTTTCATTTTGTGAAACTATCGGAACCGTTTCTTTTGGTTTATACGAAATCAAATCAAGGAGGTTGTAATTCGTTATTAACTACTAAATTAAAAAACGTGTAAAAAAGTGTATTATGACCCCCCTAAAAAAAGCCTCAGAGAGCCAACTATGGAGGCTTCTATTTTTGAACTATTGGAAGCGTTTCTTTTGATTTATACTACATCAAATTTTACAACCATTTTCGGTCATTAACTGCTTAATGTTTCATAACTTTGACAGAACCAGTTGTCATAAACTAAAAAATACAATTTGATGATAAACTCAGACAAAAAAGTACGCAAAGCATCACCCTGAAGTTAATACTCTGTTGTCATAATAAAGACGCTGTATGAAAAGTTCGTTTAGACCTAAATACACAAATCTGAGTTATGGCGGCCTTGGAACACTCGAACTACACAGAAAGGAAAAAAAAATCTGGGCCGACAATGTTCCCATAGTCCGGGGTTTGACCCTGCTATTTTCAGCCCTACGGATGATCAAACAAGCCTCTATTCTCCCCGCTGCGCCACACACTTTATAATATTTCACTCCTCCATTGTTCGCGGACTTCAGCCGCCAAATGGACCGCATCACGAGCGGATGCCGTCACCACGGAGACGGGCTGCGAACGCCCAACGATTTCTGCCATCCCCTTTAATGATTCAGTCAGGAGATGGAATACCGTTTTCGCCACCTCTTTTTAAACACGCGTTTACCAATGAGGGGAATAATTTCCGTTTCGGCGAGCACGACGATTTTTTTTCTTAACACCGGCGAAGTCGTGTGGGGTAGATTCGGCGTGAGACATGCACATAGTTTTAAGTTGCCTTGGTGTTTGCTACAGGCACGAATAAGTTCCCATTTGTGACTATTTATAAAGCAACGGAAACAAGATAGCAGAAGAAGAAACGCGGTACTTTGGAAGTTTTTCTTTCAAAGTTTCGTCTATAAAAAAATTAGGAGGAACTTTGCTAGACGTGACGTTATGACCCCCCCCCCCCCCCCATCCATCTCTTTATCCTGATGCTCGGCTAACTGCGAGGAAAAATAAACACGAAGTGAAACGCAGACAAACACACAATCTGGACCCGACCCAAGCCGCCTCAATGCGTGAACAATGTGGCTTTATTGAGGAAACTCTTGTGTATTGTTACAGGCGATAGGTCTCCTTTCTGTATGTTGAAAAGTGCGGCTGAATGCGACACTATTACACCATTCTTCCGAGGTGAAGATCTTCAGTAGTAACCACTTGACCGCCCTGTATGTTCATTCAAACTTCGGGCACTCTACAAATCGAGATGTAAGAAACAGACAAGGAAGCGAACCACGGGACGATTGTCGAGTCCGTAAACATTGCATAAAACACGGTTGAACCCTGGGTCCCCCCCAAGTTACCCGACAAATAATTCATGTATGCATGGCTTGCTGTTTCCCGCGTCTCGTCTTTCTCAACCCCCCTGGTAGGCCGTGCTCTCACACACATCACCCAGAAACAATGCCAGATTGAATCATCACAGGACCAGAGATGAGAATGACAAAGAGCGCTGTCCACCAGGAAATCTGCTCCTCTGAATCACAGACAAATGCCCGCATAAAGAGGGCCGTTACGATGTAAAGAATATTAGCAGTAATTACATTAACTAGCATTTGTTTCCAACAAAGAAGCAAAAGTTAAGTGGACAGTTCCATACTGAATAACACTAATGATTCTGAATATCAACAATCAAATCTGAAGAGGGGAATAATTAGAGCCCATTGCGTTCAACAGGAAATATGCTATTTTTGACGAAATAATAATTTCGTTAATTTTCTATGATCCTGGCCATTCAGACATCCAAAAACTGCGATCGTCATAAAAGAACAACAAATAGAAAACATCTGCCACAATCTTTGCACACAAATACTTGCAGGATAGACCTTTATATATATATTTACACCAAGAAAGTTTGACCAGCAAACGAATGAAGTTATAGAAAACAGAATTTCAACACGATTTCTTTTACAAAACGTTGTCAAATATCATTACTTTCTCATTTGTATGTTTTATTAGGATAGTACGATTCTGCAACATCGAAAGAAAATGAGATTGTGTAGTTTCATACATTATTTCATTTCTTTTCACCATTCTATATACACACAATGCAATAATACTGACGTCTTTGAAAGCCAATTTTTTCATAATTGCAACCAGCGTTGGCATGTCTTTTCCCAACCTAATTACATGCATTTCTCTACATTTTGTTTTGCATTTGACAGGAGTATTCGAGTCCGCGGGGGTGCAAACGTCAGATGGAAGAGTTAGCATCATCCAGTGTTCCCTCTAACCCGCCGTGACGACCCTTTTGGTGCGCTGGACCGGCCCTGCTCGCAGTGGGTTCTCTCCGGCCTTTGTTCCTATTCTTCTCACCTGCACGGGGCGGGACCGGGCCGCAGCGGGGAGTCCGGCGGCGCCGGGAAGGGGGCGGAGCCGAGGAATAATTTCCACCGCCGCGGTGAATCACCCGATCTATCGTCTCCTGACCCCGAGGGCACCAACCTTCAGCGACTTCCATTCAAGTTCTGAAAAACACAGAGAACATGTCCATAAATACGCCGGCCCACACCGAACCCTAGAAGCGCTGAACATAAGGCACAATGGACAAGTTGAAAACCACCAATATGGTGCTGGATTGTAGGTCAGTATTGCCGAAGGACATAATTACAGCAAGGTCATTCACATAACATCAGGTTTACAGGTCTTACGATCCACTCAAGAAGAAAAAAAAATCATACATAGATAGATAGATGGTTTATTGCACAACGATTGCATCAGTGACAATGTATGGCAATGTTTAGATAACAAAAGTTACAGTCTAATACTACATATCAATAGAAGGTATTATAATCATTATTAGAGTTAATGTTAAGTCGACAAGTCACAAAACGTGCCGGTTTCCGGCACAATGCGCACATGGTTGCCTCTAAATGCTATCCAACCCAATCTCATGAAATTTATATGAGGGTTAACTTGGCCAGGAAAAATATACCACATCCTTTATTTCATCGTTTGAACGCACTTATACGTAAACATATGCAAAAATAGTTGTCCTATCTGCAATGCAAGTCTATAGGTAACACCTTCTCGATTTAAAAATACGCCCCCGAAAACCTTAATTTAGCAACGCACTACGAGTGTGTTGTTGAAAGCATAGTGTTCATTTCTCTACCTTCATTGTAAAACAATTATCTGTAAGGTTAGCTGGGCTGGGAGGGGTCTTTTGTTGTGGAGTATCGTCAGATACAGGTGTCAATCAAACCATAACTCGATCTGATATCGAATGAGCGCTAATAATAGTTGTCAGGTCGCCGCTCATCCGATCGAGTTACTCTCATATACACAACAATCGGCAAATTGGGCAGTTTTAAGTGTTAGATGATATAAAAACATAAAAGGAGTGATATACGAGCGGACGAGAATGATCGAATGAAAGATGGCAACGTCATTCTTTTCAAAGATGGCCGCATGAAAAGATCATAAGATTTTTAAATTGTTTCAAAAACGAAAAAAAAAAAACAATAAAAAAACGCAAAAAAACGTTAAGCATTTAATCTTGACGAGATCTTTACTAGTTTGAATGACTGGCCATGGTAGAGAAAGAAAAAGTTGTTTGAAAAAGTGCAAGTTATGCGATGATAGATAACACACAGGCCATGCTCTGTCCTTGTCCACTCAATTTCTAACTTCTTCCCATTAATCAACTCTGACAGGTAACACTGCAGATAAGCATGTCATAGGGACAAGGACACGTCAAAAACATCTGCCTTCCATAATTGTGTAGCCTCTACCAGGCTCCACAGGTCGTTGGAAAAATAGTAGAAATGGGCCAAATAAACAGAAAACACACCAGAGGAGTTAGAGCTTAGATGGCAGAGGAGTAAAGTTTGGTTTGCCGGGCAAACTCCTAGGACAATCAAATCCTACTAGGCTTTTATTCCTAACTTGGCCAGAGTCCCCTATTCGGCCAGGCGGGAGTCTGGTAGAGACTAGTAATTGTGCACTAAAGGCGCGGAAAATATAGACTCAATGCTTATCAACTGATGAACATACAGGGATGTAGGGAAGGTATCATGATGCCGGAATAAAATGGTTTTCGATGCGCCTATGCATGGTAGATAACGGAAACGTAGCCCGCTGAATAACACTTATTTTATTTTGTAGACTAACATTATTCGTGGTGTATGGTAGATTTTAAATGTAATTTGATTCAAACCCAATTTACTACCGGGTTTTCAGCCGATTCCAATGGAATACGTAAAAGTACACGCTACGGCGAAAACATAACGCCACGTTTTCAAATCGCGCACTTTTCGACTTACCGCCAAAATGACGGCAATTTTTTTCTCTCATTCGCCCATTAATTTGTCTACCATCCATCAAAGCGTCCAATTTTTCACGGGAGGGCGGAGTGATGTTGTATGAGAGCAAGCAGTTCTCATGCAGCGGAGGAGAACGGGTCCATATTTCACGCTGTTCTCATTTGCATAAATTAGCATACAATCCCTCTTTTCCCACGAATCCAGCCCGGGTGGTGTCCCGCTTACGTTTACCGTAAACTCGATTCTTTTCGCTCAAACCATAAAGATAAAACGAAAGTGGTCCAAAACTAGAGGTATGTTGTCTTTAAATTTGCTGAGACTTCAACACACAATTACCGTTCTTTCTTTCAAAAAAAATTTCGTTTTTTGGGGCTACATTTAGTGAAATTTTGCGTACGGTGAATAAAATAAACTTTCAATATTCCTCAAAATTGCAAGGACTTCAACACATGTTCCTGTTCATCATAATAACATTCGTGAAAAAGTTTCCTTTTTTTACGTAGTAAAATTTTAAATTTCGCTTACAGTAAATAAAAGTAACTACCAATATTCCTCAAAATCAAAATATTCCTGTTGATCAAGATAACACTAGAAAATAAAGGTTGATTTTTTTTGCATGGTGCAATTTTCAAATTTTGCTTACGGTAAATAAAAGTAACGGTCTGTCAGAATTTTAATAAGCGCATCTGTGAGAATAAAAAAAAGTGGCGGGCCACCAACGGCGCGGCAATTATGCACACTCAGTCCACACACTATGAATCAAGTTGCGCGCTGAAAGCAAATGTAATATGCCTGCCCCATGGCCTCTATAGCAATTTACATCCACCACTAGCCGCGTCATTTGTCATACGCATGTGTGCTGGGCAAATTCACGAGTTTGGGATGTAGGTACAACATGGGTCCTACATAAGTCACAAGATTCCCGCCAAACAACTAGATTGCAATATCAAAAGTAATTTAGCTTTATTAGTACATGTATATTGTGCTTGAGCACATTTGTCAAGCACAAATGACAACGATAATAGTAAACGAGTCTTACTTAATAGCATTGTTTTCCAAGTTTGTAGAATATAATACTCATTTAAAATTGTAGCGATTGTTTTTATTTGAACTGAAGTAGACCTGAATCAGAAAATATGTATTTATCTGAATCACAAAATGATGTCAAAATTACCATGTAAGATTGCAAATAAGATAATCAGCTATAGTTATAACAAAAACAGAGATTGTTATTTATGCTGTTGCTGAAATATTTCTACATAAAATTTGAATATTGGTTAATGTTGCTCTAGTGAACTATGTGTACATGCATGTGTGTGTGTGTGGGGGGGGGGGTGTATGTAATCTCCAAGCAGATCCTACGGTGCCATAAGATAGTATCAAAGCTGGCCAGGGAGTATAGCCGGCTATTGGAGTCAAACGGGCACCTACGGGAAGTTTGATACTATACATTACGCACCGTGGATCTAGTTGGAGATTAGGGTACGGGTGTATGTACGTGCTTGTGTGTGCGTGTCTATAGGTGGGTGTATACATGTGCGGGTGGGTGTTTGTATATATGTGCGTACGCCCGCGCGCGCGTGTGTGTACGTGTGTACATGTGTGGGTGTGCCCCCTCTCTGTGTATTTTTATCTGCTTGTCTACGTCTGTCTCTGTCTACGCCTCTCTATCTGTAAATGGATCAAACCTACAGTTCGAAAAAATGGTTTCCATCTCTATCCTTATCCTTTCCAAATTTTGATTTATGAAATATAGCCATACTAAATTTAGATCAAGCTCCTTGACTAGATCTACTGGCGCAATAGTATTGTCCACCTCAATTTCTGATACTTCTTGCTCTTTCCCTTTCCCCAAACTTTCAACAATTCTGATACTTTTCACTCTTTGTCTTCGGCTCAAATTTTAAACAAGGACGTTAT
Source organism: Branchiostoma floridae x Branchiostoma belcheri (assembly GCA_019207045.1). Lineage (NCBI taxonomy): Eukaryota > Metazoa > Chordata > Leptocardii > Amphioxiformes > Branchiostomatidae > Branchiostoma > Branchiostoma floridae x Branchiostoma belcheri. The sequence goes on along the minus strand of CM033035.1, from coordinate 5,405,615 downwards.
ATAAAACGTCATTGCTTTCAACAAGTTTATTCCAAAAGCTGACCTAGCCTCTACCAGGCTCCACAGATCGCTGGAAAAATAGTAGAAATTGGCCAAATAAAAGAGAAAACACGGATGTGTGGACTTAGATGGTCGAGAAGTACAGTTTGCGACCTAAGGTCGCCCATCTAAGTCCTCGGCGTAATTTTTGTCTTATTTGGCAGATTTCTACTAGTTTTCCAGCAACCTGTGGAGCTACCACCCCATGTCAGTTCTTCAGCCGTCTAGTACCGACCTATCTCTCCCAGATTACTTCCCGCCACCTCACCTCCCCAAATATCGATCCGCGAGGGAAGTACCCGCCACACGGAGAGACTTCATCACCCAGACTCCCACTTTAGTATTGATTGCCAACTAATTTACACAGAGAGGAGCCTGCGCCGCGCCCAGACAGGTAGATCACCCCCTGCCGCTCACCTCTGACCTCCATCAGCGGAGAGAAATTGGCGGGAAAGTTGGGGAGGAGGGAGAAAATGGCCGCGATGCTCGTCTGAGTAACATGTCCAACATTACTGATTGACAGGTGTCAGTCAGAACAGATGACATAGCCTATTTTTTCTAATTTTGTAGCGATTTACAACATAGAGAATGTATTAGAACAGACCGTTTATCTTGCCTATACGACATTTACGTCCATACTTATGTAGTCATCATAAACTTTAGAATAGACTAGTATTAATTAGATGGCCGTGGAGTACAGTTTAGGTCGCGATCTGTACTCCTCTGGCTTGTTCTTTGTCTTATTTGGCCATTTTCTACTGTTTTCCAGTCACCTGTGGAGCCTGGTAGAGACTTACATATTCCTTGTTCCAAGCTCCGCTCTATCCAAGGAGGTTAAAAATCAATTTTAACGTCCTTGCTCTATCTATTACCCATTCATCACTTACTTCTTTTACCAACACGAATTCTCTCTGAACAACACCCCCCCCCCTCTTCCCCATGGCCATTACCCGACTATGACACTAATTTTTCCACATTATTGTCGCTGATGGTTTAATATTGCAGCAGAGTTTGTGTTGTCTGTTGTAAATGTCTCTAAGCCATGGAAGTATAGTCTCAAAACACAGGGTTCTGAGGGCCAAAGGAACCCCCAAAGCAGTGCCCAAGATAGTTACTCATCCCGAGTTAGATACTCATCATCATCATCCACTTTGAAGAGTGCTGTAGCTGTGTAGCTGCATCCAGTCTTTCTCTCCGAACGCCCCCCCCCCCCACCACTACCATCTCTTCCCCATGGCTATTACCCGACTATGAGACTAATTTGTCCACATTGTCGCTGATGGTTTTTTGATACTGCAGCAGCAGACGATGAGCGGGCCGCGTCTGGCGTCCCTACGGCCTCATCACGCTCGCAGCCCAGTATGATGGATGGAGCCTGCCGCTCCTAACAGGTCCCCGGTCCCTCATCACGGCCATTAAATATGGAGGGCCCACGCCGATTCTATTGATCCCCTTCGGCAAGCCGTCGGCAAATGTCGGAGCTTGCCCGAGGGAAATCAGTTGGGAGATAGCGAACCCGTCTCTAATGAGTATTATTACACCGTCTTCATTGGGTAAGAAATTAATTTAATTGAAATATAATGCGTCACGTACTCTTTCAATTTGCATCGCACAATGAAACGCAAACCGGGGCCCTACTTTAACTGTCAGCGCATGAAAGGGGGAAAATGAAATAAATTGTCGTCTTGTTTGACAAGAAAATAAAACTCTGAGGTTGAGATGTGTCCTAAGGGGGTAATTCGTCTTCAAGGACATGGCGACAGAACATGAGTGACTACGGGGGTCGGTGTCGCGGCGTTTGTAGTAATTATATATCGCTATTGTCACATAATAACCCATCATAACAATTATTGCAACTGATACATCAACTTTGTCTTCACCCTTATAAAATTCATTTTTCTTATGCGTTTTGATCACTCTACGTTATACAAACACATCTCAAGCTACATTTGTAACATTACTAAGAAACGAGAAGAAGCCGAATGAATATATTAGAGTAGTTTTATAACCCATGTTTTAGATTAGTCTTAGAAACCATCACAATATCACCATGTGTACTGTATAACGTCCTGGCCTTTTGCATCTATATGAATTAAAGGGGCTGGTCACCATGTATATGCATGTGTTTTGAGTAAGAATAAACAGAGCAGTACTTTGTTAGGCAAGACCATAAAGTTCTTCTTCTATGAAGGTGAACGTTATTTATCATATTCGATTGCAAATTTTGCCTTTCTAGTCGTATATAAGCCCTGTACGTCAAAGACTAGATGATGTCACAATGATAAGTGTATGAATGACTTTTTTCTTGACATCTTACTATGACGTTAGCACCAGTCATTAATCATGTGTAGATGCGTCCAAGGTAAATGTCATTATACGTTGTACGTATTGTGTCGGGCAACATGTGAACTTATTAAAAAGCTATCACCGTTTCCGAGTTGTTGGTGCATGTAACAACATCCCCCCAGTAATACGATACATGGATACTATGAAATGGATGGTTTGATAAGCGTGATTTGATCAAATTATGTGAGCTCTGAATACGAGTCCGTTGTCATCAATTCAATCAATTTCTGGTGTATATGTACCAGTTAGTAGACCTCAAAAAAACTATATTCCTGTTAAAATCACAGAACCCACTAATCATTAAAGAAGTGGGACTTTTCATCAGCCACTGCTTCCAAAGAAGAAGTCAAACCACCCAGTAAAGAAGTAGAAGCATGTACATAGATAGCTGACGTGTGTGTATTTAGAATAGACACTTGTTACTTTTCACTGTCTGTATCATTGCAATTAGCCTACGGGCATGGATTTGCAAATAAATATATATTATATTATTTATGTACTGTGCTGACAAGACATAAAGGAACTAGACATGAAATGATCATCATACAAGTTTTTAGCAGTTCAAAAGCGAAAGTACACGCTATAGTCTTGTTCCTATGATTGAAGCACTATATTTTCTCGTCTCAATACCACCCTTGCTCCATATCATGAGCGAACAAATATTTATTCTAAGGGTAGCTTCAAATACCCCTTTATATATACATCTTCGCTTTTATTTCGGTCTTTATGTGATCGTAGATAAATGGTCCATTTGGGGGGGGGGGGGGTCAAAATATCGGAAAATGGTCCAATTTTGTTTGGAAAACATCAGAATATTGGAAAATGGTCCAGTTTGGTTTGAAAAACGTCCGAATATCAAAATGTCCGTTTATCCCACGTTAGACTGTATAATGAGCCTCAGGTGTCATTTTTTACCCTCTCTTTTGTGGACAAAAGTGGTTTATCGCGTTTTTTAGCAGTTATGCGGCAAAACGAAGTTTGCGATATAATCATATTGTACCCGGGGGCGGCGCTGCGTACATCGCCAAGTTCTAGCCTCTACCAGGCTCCACAGATCGCTGGAAAATTGTACAAATTGGCCAAATAAGACACAAAACACGCCAGAGGAGTAAAGTTTGCGACCTAAGACCGGCAGACACTCCTAGGAAAAAAAAGTTTTTGACTTTTGCCTCATGAACAGAACCTAAGACTAGTATGATGTTCAAAGTCAAGTTTCGGTCTATTTTTGAGTACCTCCCCCCCGTGTGAAATGAAATAGTTGAAGAGTTTGCCTCCTACTAGGCTTTTATTCCTAACTTGGCCAAAGTCCCCTTATTGGGCCAGATAGGAGAGTCTGGTAGAGACTTCCCTACCACACCCCCCCACACCCCTCCCCAAGCCGCGCGCCTCCAGGTGAACTAATCAAAAGTGATCGTCGTTGATCGAGTTTCTGCCTGATCTGAGAACTTGAATGAATCTTTAAACATCTCACGGGCGCGCAGGTATGGATCGGGGAAAATCCATACCGAACGGCCTCCGAGGAATATTTCCTGCCTGCGCGTTTGGGAAGAGCTATTTTCGGTCGGTGTGTTCATATCGACTCTTGGTGCACTCTCACTGCACTTGGGGCACCGGTGCGGCATTGCAGGGTTTGTTCACTGTGGTAATCTCCAAGCAGATCCTAGAATGGTAGAACATAGTACCAAACTGGCCAAGGAGTGTAGTCAGCCAAGAGGTGTCCATTTGCCCCGGTAGCGAAACACACTCCTCTGCCAGCTTTTGATACTATCTTATGCTACCGTAGGATCTGCTTGGAGATTACACTGCAGCGCAGTTTTGTTATTTTTGCGACTTTTAATAAATTAGATATTGCGTAATACGTAAATGTATGACTTAGAAGACAACAAAATACACAAACGGAAGAAAATTCGTTCGTTATCTCTGATTCATCAAATTCGTTGAGTCATCTACGAACCCCGCAGTGCCTCACTGGTTCCCCAAGTGCAGTGAGAGTCCACCTAAAGCTAGCCTGGTTACCAAACCCCAGCCCGATCTCAAGTATCTATCGTGCAGCACGAAAGATATATCTTCCAACACGAAAGATATATCTTGAGGTTGGGGTATGGAATCCAGGCTAACCTAAAGCGCGCACGGTGTGTGAACCATCGCGTGAGGAAGGCTGGTATACCTCCCCATCGCTCCTGTATTATACATGCTCGCATGACTCCGCGTAAAGATTATGTATTCCGGAATTATTGTATTGCCATAGTCGCAACAATGCCCTGCTGCCAGCTATATAATGATCACAAATAAGATATGAAAGAGGCGCCTATTCTTCGTCCATGTCGCGTATTCATGGACAATTAAGAAGAGCTGTAATCGAGCATATGTAAAGAAATTCCACCCCTTTCAAACCCCATGATTTGCGGGATACGCGGACATAATGGGGAATTTCAAAGGCCAGTGCAGCCGGGCTGGTACCCGGGAGCCGGGGAAAATGATTGACACACGCATCGGACGGAATCGATGAGCGCAATTAATTACCAGCCCTCCTGGCCACGGAGCTCATCCAATTTGGGGCGATGACAAGCCCGCCATTTTAATCCGCCGGCTTGATGAAGGAAGCGCCCGGTCCTCCATCCCCAATTAGTCTTCATCGAGGATGTCGTTTTCTCCCTCGCAGGTGCAGGCGGGCCGCGGCATGAGGGCTCTCTTTTTTTATTTCTCCACAGGAAATTAACTAACGAAATAGACTTGGCTCGGCGGACAGGCGGCCCTTATCGTTCGCCAGGCAGGTGGACGGGCGCATGGCGGGGAAAAACACCGACAAGCTTTCTTCATAGCCTCCATAGCAGGCTCTCTGGGCCATTTTTTTTATTACTCATATTACACTTTTGTTGGCTACTTCTTTTTGTACTGGGTCGCTGATTCCCGGCCGTCGCTGATAACTGTCCAAGAGGCCAGTAACCAGCGACCCAGTGCAGATAGAAATGGCCAGCAAAAGTGGTATCATGAGCCAAAAAAGCCCCAGAGAGCCTGCTATGGAGGCTACTCTCCTGAAACCTGCAGAAGGAAATAAATGGGACCGTTCCCACCAGACTAGCGCCTTTATCTTCGTACGAACAGGTGAAAATGAATAGCGGCCTGACGGGGCAATGGGGGGTTATAGGAAATTAACGAGCACCGTTGGGTACCTCCTCTTCCGGTGTAAGGAACGGCTACAGGTGAAATAAAGAACTTCCAGAGAAGGTACCCTTGTTAAGGATGCTCAATGTAAAACCGTTTTAGCTATTACATGTTGAACAGGGCCCAGAACTAGTATGATGTTCAAAGTCGAGGTTCTGTCGAGGTGTAAGGAACTGCCACAGTTGAAATAAAGAACTTCTAGAGTGGGTATCCTTGTTAAGGATACTCGATGTAAAACCGTTTTGACTTTTGCATTATTAACAGGGGCCAAGACTAGTATGATGTTTTAAAGTCAAGGTTCTGTCTATTTTGTAGTACCCCTTTCCGGTGTAAGGAACTGCTACAGGTGAAATAAAAAAATTCTCGAGTAGGTACCCTTCTTGAATGTAAAACCGTTTTGACTTTTGCATCATTAACGGGGGCCAAGACTAGGATAATGTTTAAAGTCAAGGTTCTGTCTATTTTGGAGTACCTTCCCTTCCGGTGTAAGGAACTGCTACAGGTGATGTAAAGAAGTTCTAGAGTAGATATCCTATTAAAAGACACTCAATGTTAGAGTAGGATGAGACCCAAAGTCTCGTCTATTTTTGAGTACCTCCTCTTCCGGTGACATCTAATGCGAGTAGCGCAAAAAACGTATTAACAAGGATGGAAACGACAAGACAACAAACTATGGTATCATAGTGGGTAGTCTTTCATATTTCTGTACGCAAAAATGCTGACAGTGACACTAATTAAAATGACATAAGAAAACAATTTTATTACAACCACCTGTTTATTCATCAGTACCACGCAAGATAAAGAGACCCTGGTGTGCTTTTTTTATTTCACTGTTTATAATGAAATGAATGATAACGCCGATTAAGTGTCAATAAAATGGAAATTTCGTTATCCAGAATATCTCCGGTTTTCCCACCTAAACACAATCCTACAGGTGGAAGATTTAGATTTTACACACAAGAAAAGCTCAACGCTGTATGAAAAGATCACTTGTTACTTCAAAACATTTGTCTTGTTTTGAGGGAAACCGATCTTCGAAGCTAGCAAATTTTTATAAGAAACCCAAGCAATCGTTGGGAATAAAAAAAAGTGCACTTGACATTCATTACTGTTTACGGAACTCATCCAGTTGCTCGAGTAACTTTTGTATTGAGTATCTCACGACCTGTCTCATCTTCACGGACGTGTTCTGTTTATTAGTTTTCAAAGTCAACTCACACATAAGAGTATGATACGTACACGCAAAACAAGTTGAATAATTGAAGGACCAGTTCAACTATGGGACAGATATAAAAGATATAGCAATTTTAGCTAAAAGTAAATACAAAAAAGATACTAGTAGTACAGAAACAGAAATCAAGGAGCTTGCAGAAATAAAGCTCTATAAATTGGTAGTGCTCTACAGTTCTTTTATCAAACGCCACTTTGCGCCATTTACCAACAGGTTTTTCACCTGTCACCTTTAATATAACCGATCTGTTGATGAGTGGTTTAATATTCCGGACAGGCGACCGAAAGAACGCCCGTATCTGATGAAAGTTTCCCGCCCATTTTTCTGTAGAACGCTGACTGCGTGGGTACAATTATACCTCATTAACATGCAAATCTGTTGGCAAGCCAGCTGGCTTATTACCCGGCAACTATCATTGCTAGTCCGCGGGGGAGGTGAAGGGGTTGGTAACATTTTTTTGAAATGTATGTTTCGACCTTAGGTTGGCATCTAACTGCACTTGGGGCACCGATGCGGCACTTCGGGGTTCGTTCACTGCGGCACTGTTGTGTTATTTTCGCCGATTTTTTAATGATTTAAATATTAAGTAATATGTAAATGTAGAAGACAACAAAATACACAAAAGCGTAAGAAAATTCGTTCTTTATCTCTGAAGTTCGTTGATTAATCTTTAGAACCCCGTAGTGCCGCACCGGTTTCCCAAGTGCAGTGAGATACTATTTTTAGAACTATTAATGATAAATGTGGATTCATCCATATACACTTTTTTGTATGTATGGTTGTAGTAGACATCACCGATAAAGGCGCCGTACTTTTGTTGTGTCAATAAAGATTTGATGAGATAATCGAAAATCAATAAAATGTACAAGCTGGCCCCTCTCAAAGTTTTATAAAATCATAGATGAAACCAAGTTCATGAAAGCTCCTTAATGTAGCATAACACTGCTGCAAACTTGTGATGTACCCATATACATTTATGCATTCAATGCTTCAACTGTTGATATCAACGTTTACTTAGAATCTGGAATTGGCAAAAGCTATTTCCATTCTTTCTCCACTGTCAAACAATTTCTTGTACTTAATGAAGATGATACGTATTTTGTTTGCAATAACTCAGCTATATGGTATTACAGAAATCTTGAAGATACTTGCAGGCATAACTGGCAACCAAATCATGATTGATAAAGATATTTTTGATATCGTGCTGGGGTCTCGTATTCAGGCTAAATGATACTGTATTTTCATACAGCATGTTTGTACCTGCATCAATTTACGACGTTTCCAAGAAAACAATGCTTGTCTTCTTGGAAAGCATTGTTTTCCTGGAAACTGCATAGTCAGCATTGTTTTCTTGGAAACTATAACCATATATAGCAATACAGAAAACTTGAAGATACTTGCAGTAACTACACATAGCTTGGTGGCGATATTTTGTCTTTTTTAGATAGATACAGCATTTTTGTACCTGCATCAATTTACGACGTTCCCATAAACAAGGATATCACGCAGCATCAATTTACAACGCATCTAAGAAAAAAAACAATGCTGACTATGATGTTTCCTATCTAGCAATACAGGAAGCTGGAAGTTACTCGCAGTTACAGACGACATAAACGTGCAACTACACAGGGTTGAACAAGTTTTCTAAAATCCACTTGTCCTATCGGGCAAGCACATAAAAAATGTACTTGCCCGAACCAATTTTTCACTTGACCAAAATTAAAATGTCACTGTTACTAGTATATGCATTTTCACTTCCAGCAATGGAATTCTCTGTAGACAATTGCTTGATGTCATGACTGTAAAAAGTAAAAAGTATATCAAAATTGCACTAAGATCAATGGAAAAATCTTACTTGCCCGATCGGACAAGTGGGGTAGGACATACACTTGCCCGAACAGCACTTTCACTTGCCCTGGACAATAGGGCTAGTGGACTTGTTTATCCCTGCTACACATAACTTGGTGGTGATACTTTATCTTTTCTCAGTAGCTACCATAAAAAACAATGCTGACTATGATGTTTCCTATCCTATCAGTTATAGAACGACAGCCCGTCCGCCCGCTCCGTCCAGCCGTGCACCCATCGATTTTTTTCCGGGCGGCTTGTCACTTTCATCCCGCCCAGCCGTTGCGCCCGGCCCGGCAAGCTGTACTCCCTTCTCCGTAATTGATTATTTCGTCAACCACTGTTCATTTCTCGTACGTGTCTGTTTCACTTAACGTTAATAAAACACAGAATCTCCATCATCACGCAATCAACTCGCTACTGTGGCCTCTTCCGGGCATCGGTAACGAATGCGTCAACGAGAAAAAAAGGAGCAAATTGGCCATCTATTCATGATGAGTTTATAGTGTCTGTGTGTATTGTTTATCAGCGAAACAGGTGTATATATTAATCTCCAATTCTAGTCATATATTCTGAATATCTTTCATATTTCTGCCAGCATTCTTATATCCCCCAGGGTAGCATCCCAGCGATCGTTGGGTCGGATTTGGAACGGGGATCTGCAATGTCAATTGCTAAGAGGGTATGCATTTCATTTTATAATGGGCTTGTCAGGGTGGGTAAGATTCGCGCAGTCATTCAGGCGGTTTAGCCGAGTTGAAAACGTTATTACAGCAGCGGGAACGGCCAGGAATATAAATGTGGGAATAGAAAAAAACGTCGCCAAAGCCATGTTGTAGAATATGTTAAATCAAGGTAAAATCCAAGACGTTAAGGTGTAAAATTGTTCGTTTACATTGTCTTTGCTAGCCTATGACTCAACTCAATTTATGAGGTTTAGCCGAGTTGAAAACGTTATAACAGCGGGAAAGGCCAGGAATATAAATGTGGGGGAAAAACGTCGCCAAAATCGTGTTGTAGAATATGTTAAATCAAGGTAAAATCTACGACTTTAAAACGTCAAATTTCTCGTTTACATCGTCTTTGATAGCCTATGACTCTACTCAATATATGAGGTTTAGCCGAGTTGAAAACGTTATCACAGCAGCGGGAAAAGCCAAGAATATAAATGTGGGGCGAAAAACGTCGCCAAAATCATGCTGTAGGATATTCAAAATCTACGACGTTAAGGTGTAAAATTTTTCGTTTACATTCATTGTAATAACCTATGCCTCTACTCAATTTATGAGGCTAGGTGGACAAAATGTGGTTATTTTAGTGATTATTGCAAGCGGGAATAGATAAGATGACATCAAAGCAAATCAGTCCCATCGTTTTATCGTTAACGTTAATTAAAATCAATAGTGATAACTACGGCTAAATTAAGTGCCCATTATACCCTGATAACACGAAATTAATAGTGGACTGATCATTCATATCTTGTAATACGTGGGGGCGAATGTGGTGCTATTTTTGGACCGACTAGCTACTTATAGCGATTATATGTATGATATTAAGGGAATCTTATTCTTAAAGCCATCTTCACCTTTGACCCATCCTGTAGCTGATTTTAGGTCCTTGACCTTGAAATGTGACATTGATTTTATCAAGGTCATCGATTATGCATCGAAAATTGTGCTATGTTTTAACAAGAATCTTTGTTGACTTTAAATGATTTTGAGATGTGATTTTGGTAGAAAGACTGTCATCTTTGAAATATGACATAGAACTTTGATTTTATTAAGGTCCTCGATTATGCATCGAAAATTGTGCCATGTTTTAACAAGAATCTTTATTGGTTTTAAGTGATTTAGACAGGTCTTGGTAGAAACACTTGCTTGCGAGCAACGTTAGACTTAGAGAATATTTCGAGTGCACTGTTAGGAAGATAAAAAATAACACAGCTGAGTATTGCATGGCCCAAAGGCACTCTCGGCATCGCTAGATGTCAAATCACTCCCCGATCTGAGCCGAGCCTGGGGACGACCCTGCCCGCTTATTCCGCTAAGTGATTTCTCAATTCTCGTTCGTTTTAAATCGGTCCTGGGCGCGCACGGAGATCTCCAGGGACGCGGGCGCCGCAGTTCGAACTAGCTTTATCTAATCCAATTTATACCTCATTTCCAGAGAGCCCAGGCGGATCGCGCCGATAGCCGGCCACGCTAATAACATTTAATCGCGCGGAGTGACAGCGGGAATAAATTGAGGCTTCCACGAGCGATATACACCATCTTTCTCATCGGTCTTGGAACGTGACTGCCTTCTCACTGCACTTGGGGCAACGGTGCGGCACTGCGGGGTTCGTTCACTGCGGCACTGTTGTGTTATTTACGCTAATAACATTTAATCGCACGGAGTGACAGCGGGAATAAATTGAGGCTTCCACGAGCGATGTACACCATCTTTCTCATCGGTCTCGAAACGTGACTGCCTTCTCACTGCACTTGGGGTACCGGTGCGGCACTGCGGGGTTCGTTTTCATCGAGGTTTCTATTTTGTACGGCCGCGAGACATCAAGAAAGAGTACAAAATAGGAAGCCCGAAGAAAACGCATAAAAAAACGTCCAAAAGTAACCGGAGCCTAACCTCTGCTTGGAGAATACACGTGCACTCTCACCGCACTTGCGTCAACCTTGCGTCACTGCGGGGTTCGTTCACTGCGGCGCAGTGTTGTGTTATTTCCGCCGATTTTTGTATAATTTAGATATTGCGTAATACGTGAAAGTATGACTTAGAAGACAACAAAATACACAAAGCTTAAGAAAATTCGTTCTTTATCTCTGCAATTCGTTGAGTCATCTATGAACCCCCCCAGTGCCGCACAGGTGCCCCAAGTGCTGTGAGATACCACCTTATAGCACCGTGTCGTGGATAGCATACTCACTCAACACTGTTGTACGTCTATCCGCGACCACTTAAAAAATAATATTGTCTTTACGTCTTCTTAATGACAAACGTGGTGGAACGTCAACAGAACATTTTGTAGGTCAACACGGGCATGATTTTGTAGCCAAACGTGAGAATTCAAGCGTAAATTTCAATGTTCTGGTAACAAAAAGAATGCTTGTGGAAAGGAACGCTAAATACGTCACACAGAGGGCGCGCTACAAAACAAAAGTATATTCGTCTTCTGAGATTCGTACTTTAAGGCCACTCCTTTCTTTTTTAGGCATCATTATCATCTTAAGATGTCGGGAAGGAGATATTCTTATGAAAAAATAAAAATGGATACAGTAGAAGTGTAGAAAAATAACAGTTACATTCTATCCAAAATACACTGTCTCTTCCCTCTTCTTGAAACATGAGATAACAAATTTTCAAAGTTTTTCCACTACATGGTGGTATTTAGATGACATGACGTATGTCAACATTTCGTCCTTCGTTAAACGTGTATATGTGTATCTTTATATAGTTTAAGGGAACTTACAATGAGTAAACGCTGCACAAAGTCATAATTGATAGAGATTTCATATTTGTGACATATGCAAATGAGCTTATTTCTATAGTCACTGATGATATGCTTGGCAAAGGTATGGTGTCGTTGAACTCTAGTTTTTATAGATATATACTATGTGGAAAGTGTTAATAATTACGCGTTAATAGTGCCGTAAAGGATGTTCGTAAAGGGTATATATGTCCGTTGGACGAGCTTTTAATCGAATATTACATCATAAAAGTCTAAACATGACAATAAAGTTTATTGTAATGTTCAAATGATATAGTTAGCGTATTCTTATTTATGAATAATGGTTTCTTTATTTCTTATCAAAATGGAGTAGCAGTCTTTATAGCTTTGTACATTTTTTGGGACTTACAAAATATTTTCATCTAAATCCATAATGCTTATTACCTCTCGCATGGATGGTTTGTTCGAAATGGATTATAAGATGGAAATATGATGACAAAGTAAATGTATGAATGAGGCATTTGTAATACGAGTATTAGTATTGTGTCAAAGTTAATTATGGAGAATAGACAAGTGTGATTTGATACTGTCCATACCAGTAACTGGTGTCTGCGTATTCACATATGAATGATGTAAGTTGTTATTATCATCCATTGCGAAGAAGTCTGTTCTTGGCGAAGGTAAAACGCTTATTAGCGACTACATGGTCTCTACCGTTGGATGCCCCAATAATACAGATTTGGATTCTGTGTATTTGAAAGACAATGTGTTCGACAATTGATATTTCGTTTGAAATTTCGATATTTGCATAAGTCACAAATATGAAAGAAGCCTGTTCTTGGCAAAGTTAAAAACACTTATGACGACTACATGGTCTCTACCGTTGGATCCCCCCAATAACACTGATTTTGAAGCCGTGTATTCGGCTGTATGGGAGTCACGTTCTGCGTTAAAGCACAGATATGCAATCTCAGTATCAAGACTGTAATTGTGGTCCTGGGGGGAGTTGGGAGATAAGTAACGCACACGCCACACCGCCTCACTCCCCAGGAATTACCCACGACACCGTCCCTCTGCCGCCTTCCAGCACCAACCAACAATTTAGGGATAACGTTATTGACTTGCAGCTGAACATAGAGCGCAATTATGGCAAATTATACTCGCAGAAATTGCTGGGATTATGGCATGCTTTCGTCATGGAATTAAGACTAGATATCAATTTCATTTTTAAGAAGAAAAAAACATGGCGGCAAATTTCAAAGAGTTTGCTAAGTTACAATCTAGAGAATATGGTAAATAACTTAACATTTAAGTAATACCGTAGTAAGATTCTTTTTACATTCAAAAAGATTTTGCTTCTAAATTGTGATCTAGATATCAGTAAGACTTTATCACAAATGTTTTAAAGGAATCTTTGTAACACTATCGTGCCATGAAGACATTTCGAAAGCGCCAAATATTCCAAAGTGGGGAGCTAGATCCTCCTTAACTCCGACAAATCCGAAAAAAATCGAAATTGTAATTTAGATATTAGTTAGACTTTACCACAATGTTTTAAAGAAAAGTTTATAACACTATCGTGCCATGAAGACATTTCCAAAGCGCCAAATATTCCAAAGTGGGGAGCTAGATCCGCCTAAACTCCGACAAATCCGAAAAAATGGCAGAAGTGCATTTATTTTCCACCAGCTTTGGGTTTGAATCCGTGGCGCGGCGAACTTGTGAACCCGGTGAGATTACGGGGTAGACATGTAGGGGAGGCAGACAGATCCGAGCCTGCGGGGGGAGGGAGACTGAGCCCGTCATTTGACATGCTAGATTACCGAGTACCACGCCAGGTAAGATGAGGGGTGTTTCTTTTTCTCAGAGAAACGTCCCGCGAACGGGAAAATGGGCGCAGAAACCTACTCTCCAAGCAGAGGTTAGGCTCCGGCTGTTTTTAAAAACTTTTTAGACTGAGCCCTTCATATGACATGCCAGATTACTGACGACCACGCCAGGTAAAGGTGGTGTCTCACTGCACTTGGGGCACCGGTGCGGCACTGCGGGGTTCGTTCACTGCGGCACTGTTGTGTTATTTTCGTAATACGTAAAAGTATGACTTAGAAGGCAACGAAATACACAAAACGTAATAAAAATCATTCTTTATCTCTGAAATTCGTTTAGTAATCTTGAGAACCCCGCAGTGCCGCACCGGTGCCCCAAGTGCAGTGAGATACCACCTTAAGAGGTGGGGTTTTTTTTTTTTGAAGAAAAGTTCCGCGGACGGGACAATGGGTGCAGAAACCGTTTTACATGACAGTAGAGACTGGAAAAAAGTTATGAAATCCCTCTTAAAACAAAATGTTGCTGTCTATGTACTACTTTTATCTACAACTTCAATTTCTTTATTTGTACACTTTTCGCGGCCAGTTTATTATTCAAGTGGAGGGAGAATTGTTCTTTTTTATGAGGTACAAGGTGCATATTTGTATAAAGGATGTATATCAACTTACGTTGGAAGTTCGTTTGCTGGAGTCAAAAATGCCGGTACATGCAATCTCTCATCTGATTGGTTGAACGTTGAGTGACGTCACTGCCATCAGATCTGAAATGAAAAAGATGAACATAAGAATTCACTATATTCACGAATGTATCATTTTACATATTACATGCATCAAAAAGATTAATAATACTATTTTCTATTTCAGACCACCAGTGCTCTTAATTGCAGTAGATTCAGTGAAAACTAAACGAGATGGGAACTTAGTTTGAGATGAGAGGTGAGCAAAAAAAAGATATAGGACGACGTTTTATTTAAAAGATGTGTTCGTTGTGTCAAGGCCACAGAAAAGACTGGTAACGTGGCATTATGCCCAGGAGGGGAGGGGTACAATTAAGGGTAATTTAAGGCTCATGAGCGGGTGCCTGGCGTGGTTAGAGAAATCTTAACACTTACACCCTGAGCCATAGTGACATGTCAACAAAACAATGGACTCATTCTTTCTTGAGACTTTAAGAGTACTGTATGACGTCATAAGGAGAGAGGAAATCCTTAAACTTTAAAGAGGCAACCGACACTAATCTTATGTTATAAGTCAATAAAGAAAAATACCAAGCACTGCCAGTATGTGGTACAATTGTGACTAAGATAAATAAGAATTTTATCATTTAGTAATAAATCTAAAGAAGCAAATTAATACTGTTATCTGAACGTTTTTAATCAGACAAGTTTTTTCATTCTCGTAAAATGGAAAATGAAAAAAACAAACATTATCATATCCCTATACGTGTAAAATTTTCGTATTTTCAAGTGAGGAAAAATACGTATTACAAACGTGTAAAGGAAGATAACAGATTGTTATAATAATATTCTTTATCTCGGATTGATTTATTCAAATGATAACAGAAACAGGTCATGTAATCGCGACGCTAGTCCTAATTTATGACCCAAATTCAGCCAATAAATAGTTGCCGATCGTAAATCAATCTCGTGCAAATATAACCAATCATGGATAATTTCAATAATTGATGTCGCGACAAGGTTAGCAGGTCCGATAGAGCCGAGTGCAAACGGTGCGATATAATGTGCCATCGACACTGCCTAAACAAAGACGGCCAAAATCACAGTAAACACTCCATACAACAAAAGTCAACAATGTAAAAACTAGAGCAATAGACACGAGGAGAGATACAACAATAAGGTGAAATAAGGGTATGGTAAACATGATAACAATAGAAAAGTGACACCAAGTATCGCCCAGTATCTATATACACAAGGCTCTTAATGGGGGGTATGTCTATATTTATCATCGCACTTCATGTCTAAGATTGAGTACACGCGTGCACATATAACCAAAACGTTAATCATAATCTTAAACATTTCATTTCAAAACTTGCTAAAAATAAAGCCCTCACAGCTACACAAAGACATTTGGACCTAAAAATAACGTCCAGGAATAATCGGAGCTGACATCGTATGTCTGGGAGTTTTGTCTTGTGCGAGGCGATTTGGCTGGGAGGTATTGTCGGAGAGTAAACATGTAATAAAGGGTCTGTTGAATTACTGATTCATATCAGGTGGCGAGATGAACCGTTACGGTTTGAAGTAGACGGAGGGGTAATGAACTTCTGGTCTATGACCTCTGCACTAGTCTGGTGTGTCTCTCTTTAAAAATGAAGTGTTCATAGTGTAAAGAGATATCTAAACGAGGGAGTTCCGATGCAGTGCCGTGACAAGCCGCTAGGGGACCCAAAATCTAATCATTTCGAGGTCTTATCAACACTAATAACATACCAAATATCAAAACAATTCATTTAGGCGTTCTCGAGTTATCGTTGACGCCTGAGGCTCACTTCATGAAAAGGTCGCCACCGACTTTACGTCCCCATCCGAAAGGGACAATGCAACCCCTAAAAACCGTGCCCGAGCGGGGTTCGAACCCTCGCCATCTTGACCGTTAAGAACCATTAACAAACTTAAATTCAGTATGATTTGAATGAATTTTTTTTCATATTTTCTATCTATATCTATCTCTTCGTCATCAGCTAGAAGCGAGTGAATGAATGAATGAATGAAAGACGAAGGAACTAATGAAAGCATATGATTTTGATTACAAACAGAATGATTGAAGCCTTTCAGAGCTCGGCCGTTATCAGTTATATGTGAGTGAGTGAATGAATGAATGAATGAATGAATGAAGGAATGAATGAAGGAATGAATGAAGGAATGAAGGAAAGCATATGACTTTGACCACAAACAGAACCATCGAAGGCTTTCAGAGCTCTGCCATGAGTCAACCCCACGTACCTGGGCATGTCGTGTCGGCGTCGAGGGCTTTGTGACACGTATTATAATGTCATGGCATCCCATATAATCAGTTAGCTTACGGTGCTAAGCCTGCGCGGGCTTTGCGACCTGAGCCTATAATTGTGGTATAAAGTCCTCAAATCGAATAACACTTCAAACGTGGCCGGCTCACACGTATAAACCACACGATATGATACGTGGACACACCACATGATACGTGGACCGCAGATATGTACGTAATCCGCATTAGACACTACTAAACCGCTTACGGAAATATCGTGTCTGGTTTGGGCGTAATTTTCCAACTGGTATTGTTCAATGATAACCTATAATCGTTCAAAAACAGACTCAACTGAACTGATTCATATTTTGGCAACGTGGTCTTCTTAATTCAAGTGAATTCGTGAGTTTGGAATTTTTTGATAGAACAGAGAGAAACGTAAGTTTTGAATGCAATGTTCTTCGGTGTGACACACGCAAAGCCGATAGATTCCAAAGTTCACAACCATACTCAACTCATTCATATTTTTGGCAACGCGGTCTTCCTAATTTGAAGTGAATTCGTGAGTTTGGGATTTTTCTTTATAGACCCAAGGAGATTTAAATCAACTTTATAATAAATCTTATTCAAACCTCCTTGATGGAACAGAGAAAAACCTTACTTTTGAATGCAATGTTCTGCGGTGTGACACACGCAAAGCCGATAACTTCCAGGTGGTTTGATCGGGAGGTTGTTTACTCTCACCTGAGCGAACCTGCCTCACCTGGTGGCTTAAAAGCGGGGACGTGTGTGTTTATATATTCGATAATTATTCTTAGGAGAGTCTTACATCTAATGAAATCTATGTAGTGTATCGTCGATGAATATCAGACATCCAAGTAATAAGATATGCCAAAATATTGCGGACGCTATCTGAAAAGTCTGACCGTTTCCAAAATTATATCTAGTTGCTTGAGTAATGGCTTTTTGACAATGTAGTGCATCGTTATGTTCCTATCATATCTGTTGGTGACAGCAATATACAAGACAGCATAAACAGATTTGTCTAATAATTTGAAAGAATAGAATTGTGAAAATATTCAGAAATAGAAGGATAATTGTGAATTTCTTCAAGAAAAAGTCAAACATTAAAAAAAACCTCTCTATATATATACCACTATGTAACGTTGGCAACAATGATATACAGGACGATAGAAAAATCGTATTCATTGAAAAGAATGAAAATTGTAAATCCACACAAAAGAGCGCCTAACATTTCAAAAATCTATACAGAGCGCCCCTATAATGCTTGGAACGCTGCTTACAACAATATACAATGAAGGCAGAATTGTTTGATGATTTTTTGTGGCGTTGTATATAGATTAATAAGAATGTCCCTGCTCACTCTATCTCCATAGGTGTGTGCATGTGTGCCTTTCTCATTAAACAAATATTTGCTGTGGCAGAGTGGGCTATTGAGCGGTTCAGGGTACCTTTTAACCCCGATCCTACGGTACAAGTATCTCTTCCTTATCTAAAACGGTAGAGTGGCACTTTTACAAGTCACTAGCGAATCTAACTGAGCTTTTACGCAGCCAGGTGCGTCTTAAAATGTTGTTACACAAAAAATGCCCCGCCCTTAAGATAAGTGATAGTACGTTGTCCTCAGTCGATCTCATCTTGTAAACGTTGTAAAAGAAATAACTATTGACTAATTGACTACACCAAGTATAAGATCTAGACGCTAATATAGATATAACATGTTGAACAAGGTTATAAATCCCTCAAATATAAACGTACAATTGACATTGTTAGTGTATGAAAACAGTCCTTATTAACACTTCATTACACGCTATAAGGCTAGGTCAAGGGTAAGGGCCAATTCTTCTCTATATGTCACAGAACACAACGGTACTGGTGTCTAGGTAGGAACATCGAAGTTGAAGACTCAATAGAACTATATAAGACCATACACTACTTTATATGACAGCAGAATTATTTAGATGGCTATCTTTCTGCAATGGAACTGATTGGTACCGTTATTAGTTTTTAACGAATAATACCAGCAAAATTCATATATTTTTGCCGTTATCTCTGTGATTGTGAGAATAATAAAAGAGAAGGATATGAATTAGATGCATAATCTGTTAAATAATTTTTTATGTAGAAGATATCACTCCTCCTTTTCTCTCTAAAATCACAGTGTCGGTCCACATTGCCTTTAATTAAGGTTGTAAAAAAAGCGGAGATACTTGTAAAGTTAGAATGTACCGGTGTTTATACATTTTTGCCGTTATGTCAGAGATTGTGAGAATAATAAAAGAGAAGAATATGAATCAAACACATCTGTGTTGTTTTATCTAGAAAATATCTCCCCTCCCCCCACTAAAATCACAGTGTCGGTACACGTTGCCTTTAATTAAGGTTGTAAAAAAAAGCGGAGATAGTCTTAATAAAAAGTGAGAGTGCCCCGGTGTCGTGTGCACCTGGCTCAAATCGACCCTCACCTGCGTGGAGGTGACAGCGCTCCACACAAGGTGTTGCGTAATGAGGTCCCGTCCCTTTGTCCCGGTCCCCACATGCTTCTTTGTGTCCGAGTAATTACCTACCAGTCCCCGCACAAAGGACGCCGAACGTCGCGCATTCAGGCAACGGTCAGCCGTACATTTTATGAATGATTCGGATATTAGTAGATATAAACCATACACGTATATCCTTTCATATTGTACACACATGTACTCATTTAACTCAAAAGACATGGGAGTTTATATGTACTCATAGACAAAAACGTCGCGCATTCAGGCGCTGGTCAGCCGTACATTTTATGAATGATTCGGATATTAGTAGATATAAACCATACACGTATATCCTGTCATATTGTACACACATGTACTCATTTAACTCTTAAGATATGGGAGTTTATGTGTACTCATAGACAAAAACGTCGCGCATTCAGACCTTGATCAGCCGTATTGTATTTTATGAATGATTCGGATGTTAGTCCTGGCCTAGATATGAACCGTACACGTATATCCTGCCATATCGTACCCATTTAACTCTTCAGATATGGGAGTTTATATGTGCTCACAGACAATAACAGACAGCGTTTTAAAACAGGTTATTATCTTCGTATACACGAAAAACCTATTTGTAAAAATGCAGTTCTCGAAAAAAATGACGAGTTTCGAGCGTTCGACAAACACGTACATTTGTACCTCGAGTATAAGCGAACACCTAATGCGTCATAAATTCGATTTTGATATTCTATTAGTGCAAGTGAAAGTGGTTAAGGCGAACAATACACTTGAGCACACCTTGTACAAGAGGAGTCGTCCTCCAACAATCGTTAGGGAGTGGGGCCCCCGCTATTAATAGCTGGTAATATCGGTGTTAATTTAGAGAGTAAATTGATCTAGTAGAAAGTTCATATTTGGTTTGGCGACTGGAGAGGGCGGTGTGTGGACGGTATTTGACAGGTGAGGACTTCGGTCTGACAGGATTTTTTCAGACGACAGGAACGCCTTGGTTACCTGTACAAACACACATCCCTCACTCCAGTCAGCGGACACCGGAGCGTGAGCGGTATTAGGGACCGTCCGTTTCACTTCACGGTGCGGGTGAAGCTGTCACTTGACACCTAAAACTTCCCCATACACATGGCCACCCGTTGTACATCCCCATCTGAAAGAACCGGGCCCGAGCGGGGTTCGAATCATTCGACTTTTCATTTTTCTTTCTTCTCAGTGTTGCAGAAAAATAAATTAAAGTAACCTTAAAAACATTGGTTATATTTTGTTTTTGAGTTCTGATCAATAATCTTGTTAAGAAAAAATGTCACAAACTGTTAACATCTTTCTCTCTCTCAGCAGAAGGTGGGGGCGAATCCAAAGTAATGTCCAAAGAGACAATATACTATGTCACTACTTTAGTCTATGTGCTGACTCTAAACTTTTTTTAACTTCGTTTCTTGAGACAGTGGAAAGAGACAACTGTTTCTGTGGCATTTCCTATTTAAGTATCTCCAAGCAGATGTTATGCTCTGCTTCAGTCTTATTTGTAGATTTAGCCTTTGTAAATGTGCCAAACAGAAGTACGAGCCTGACCTTCACATCTGCTCGGAGATGATAGTACATGCCACAGAAAAAGTTGTGTCTTTCGTTTTCCACTGTCTCAGGAATCAAAGAATTCAAAGTCCGCACATAGACTAGTGTAGTCACATGTTGTCAGTCTTTTTCCTGTTGCCTGCAGTTGCCCTGAGGGAAATGATTTACGATAAAGTGAATGAACTTTCTGTCATTACTAAAGCGATGAGAGGTTAAATGTACTGTACTTCATGTCAGCTAGTGTAGTTTGTATTTATTAGCTTTAAACATGTTTTATTGTGACCTATACTTAACCCGATGTGTCAAGAATGTGCAGTAAAAGTCTTTAGTCACTCTCAAAAGTCTTCAGTCATTCTCAAAAGTCTTCAGTCATTCTCAAAAGTCTTCAGTCATTTTCAGACCACACTAGCACCACTATCGGACGGTCCCTGGCCGGTAGAGTGACGTGGTTGTTCTGGGTGCGTCCGTACAGGTGAAAGGTGTGCGGTGGTCTCGCGTGTTTGGAGACTGGGCGGGAAAGCCGCGGCCACGCACCGCCGACCCCGTCTCTCACGCGACGGACATGTCTTCTTCTAATCTCCAAGCAGATCCTACGGTAGCATAAGGTAGTATCAAAAGCTGGCAGAGGCAAATGGACACCTTTTGTTGGCTACAAGGCACATGGACACCTCTTGGCTGGCTACACTTCTTGTCCGGTTTTGTACTATATAATGCCATCGCAGGATCTGCTTGGAGATTAGAAGATGTAGTCTTTCACCGTACCTAATCTCCAAGCAGATCCTACGGTGCCATAAGATAGTATCAAAGCTGGCCAAGGAGTATAGCAGGCCAAAGGGAGTCAGATGGGCACCGGTTAGTTTCTACCAGACTCCTGCCTGGCCTAATAAGGCCTAAGGGGACTTTGGCCAAGTTAGGAATAAAATCCTAGGAGGAGTTAATTGGCCTAGGAGTGTTGGCCGGCAAAGTGTACTCCTCTGGCGTATTTTCTGTCTTAAATGTTTTTACTATCTTTCTAGCGACCTGTGGAGCCTGGTAGAGGCTAGGCACCGGTACTATTCACACTCATAGGCCGGCTTCACTCATCTGCCAGCTTTTGATACTATCATAGTATTAAAAGCTGGCAGAGGAGTGAAGCCAGTATCTTATGGCACAGTAGGATCTGCTTGGAGATTAGATACCTTCCACCGTACCGAATGTCCAAGCAGATCCTACGGTAGCATAAGATAGTATCAAAAGCTGGCAGAGGAGTGTGTATGCGACCGACGCACCTCCTCTGGGTGGCTATACTCCTTGGCCAGTTTGGCACTATCTTTTGCCATCGTAGGATCTGCTTGGAGGTTATTCCACCGTGTCGGCCACAACACCAGCACCCGGCGTTTACCCACCAACACACCGCCGCCCACCCAGCTAGCGCACCCGACCCTCCGGAAGTAAACCTCCGACATGACGCACTCAGATAATATGTCTCCCAACAAACATCACACTCCCCCAAAAAACACGCAACAACTTTTCAAAAGAGAACCACCTGTTAATTGGTTTGGGTAGTCTGTATGTCAGACTGTTCCCAGGGCCTACAGAAGACAGCTCCTCGGCTCCAGGGCCGACAGGCCCTCAAAATAGGCAGGGAGCGAGTCTAGTATGTTGGGTACTAGTATGTCGGAGGAGAAAGTTTTACTAACTGTTGTAAATTTTACTTGTCAGTTGTTAAGTTAGTGGGACATCCGGAGTGAGTCATACGTTTGTGTGATATATCATGGGCGTGTGATCGGGCAAGTTCAAGTTGTAGTGGGCTGAAAGTCGTCAGTTAAAGTCTGTGTAGGTTCCTGGAATCAGGAGAAATTGGGCTAATAGACTGAACAATATTCCAGAGGAGTAAGCCAGCCAGAGTTACACTAGCCAATCATACATATCACTCAGTCTATCTGCCCAATTTTCGGCATACTAGATAGTTTTGTAGAGACTAGTTTGAAAGCACTAGTATCATGTAGGCATATCTCGTCTGCATGTAGACTTCACGCCCCCTTCCCTCCTCCACACATAAAGTACTACGAACTCTCTAAGCAAAGGTTGATGGAGAAAGCCTTGACCTTCCTCTTACATGCCGTCTTTTTCTGTCAGCTAACCCCACGAACATTTTGACAGCAAAGGTTGGTGGGGATAGCTGACAGATAAAGATGATGATTTCCCCCCCATCAACCGCTGCTTGGAGAGTAGTGCTGCGTAATCTCCAAGCAGATCCTAGGGTGCCTTAAGATGGTATCAAAGCTGGCCAAGGAGTATAGCCGGCTAAGGGAGTCAAACGGGCACCTCAATGGCAAATGTACAACTCTTGGCTGACTACACTCCTTGGCCAGCTTTGATACTATCTTGTGGCACCGTAGGATCTGCTTGGAGATTCAGGCTGCGTGTCTGTTTGCTTGTGCGAGCAGGAATCTCCCCTGGCTACTCTGTGTCGAGCGGCGCGGCTCACACGGTCCTCTGTTGTTTTGCAAACACCGTGGTTCTGTACACTGCCCAACAGGTGCAGGCACCCGTCCCGATCAACCAAGACTCCCACACGACAACCTGACGACAAACACTCGTCCAAACACCGTGGTTCTGTACACCGGCCGCACACCGGCCCAACAGGTGCAGGCGCCCGTCCCGATCACTCAGGACTCCCACACGACAAGCTAACGACAAACACTCGTCCTTACTCCGACACACTCAAGAAGCGATTCACTTCTTATTACCATCTTGCGACGTTATGCGACAAATCTTCTACGTTTAGAGGCACTATTAATTTGGCGGAGGAGAAGCCACTACAGCGAGAAAAAGTTGAACCTGTACATACTAGTACACCTTTACTCATCATCATCATCTCATTGTAGATGTAGTGAGATATCACATTCGCAATTATTGTTCTTTTTCTTCGTGGCCTGTGCTAAGCTTGTAAGACCATAAACGTATGAAAAAGCTTTCTCATTCATCCATATTTTGTAAAAAAAAAGCACAATTTTAGGAGAGAAAAGAGACAATACAATGCACACACTAGCATTACTTGTACACCTTAGTCATTGTAGATGTAGTGAGACGCCACATTCTTATGTCATTGCCATTATACTTTAGCTATATAACCATGACCTGCACTTAGATATAATAGAGATTTTTTTCGCTCATTCGTGTCATTTTGAAAGAAAGCACAACTTTAAGAGTGGGAGAAGAGATAATCAAGTGACCTGTCGGACAGTTTGTGTAATTATTGAGCCCGAGGGTATAAAATACCCCGTCCGTCCCCCCGCCTAAAGTCGTACATTCCATGTTGAGATGTCGGTTGTGCGACTACCACAGTCCACGCGCCCGCACAAACATTTCAATAAAGATAAAAATTCCTTTTTCGATGTGGTGATTTTAAAACATTGCGGAGATTTTGTCTAATATTTTCCCCCTCAGGTACTGAGGTGGTCTGAGCGTCCATAGATATTTCAGCGTCACAGCTAGAGTCCATATTAGCGGTTAAAAAAGGTCAAAACCATTGCCGGCCATTCTTTACAAATAAGGCGAATACAAAAGAAGAGATTTTGAGGCTATTGGCACAATTTTGTCGTCCACACTATGGCCTAACCGACCCGAGAGTATTCCCCCTTTGTGTACCATTCATGGTCAATTGGACTCCCGCTACTCCAAACTTGGGGTAGGAAACAAAGGGCTGGGGACGGGGTGCAGGGGGGAGGGGGGCACTCAAACATTCTACTGTTTGAGATACATTTATCAGGGACATAAATGTTTGGATTACTTTCATGTTTGATAGTATAATAAGTACCGACTGAAGACTAAAATCAGTAATTATCTCATTGTTGTACGTCCATATCGTAACAGCAACTTATTTCTCAGAAGTGCCTCAGAATACATTCCCTATAATCTCCTTGCTTGTAGGAGGTTGTATACGTTTTTGTTCGTATTTGTTTTGATTATAACTATAAGGATTTTACATCTGCAAGTCTTGGACAACATTTGTTTAGCTTGGATGTAATAAGCCGATACTGTATTGCATTCATGCTGGAAAAGTTAAATTCAATACAGAAAAGCTAAATTTAAGATTGTCACAATCCTTTCGCTCGAGGAAAACAAAATAGGGGAAAAAAGAACACGTGTTGAGTGGGACCAAAATTACTTTTCATGATACATTTATGAAGGGTATGAATAAATGGATTAGTAGATCTACCATGTTTATCTATTCAACAATATAATACGAACTACACTAGAGACTAAATCGCATTGTTGAGTGATAATCCACTGTATTCACAACATTTTTAGGATGATTTTTTTTTCAAGCAAAGGGTGTTTTGTACTTGTTTTTGTTTGTTTTGATTGTCATAGTTTTATATTCACCACTTCTAAGCCTGTATCAACATTTGTTTAGCTTGGATGTAATAAAATCACAAATGAAAAGTTTACTTCAAAATTGGCCACAATCCTTTGCCTCTTGGAAACGAAAACGGTGTAAAAAAAAAATAAAGAAGCAAGACCACGTGTGTTGAGTGGTGCCCAAATCACACGCGGTTGACAGGAAAGTTGTTCTGTAGCCGTCTCCACGATTCTAGCGTAAGAGTAGTCCGTAATCACCACCCATCGATTCGAACCGCGCGGTAATAAATGAAGCACCTCTTCCCAGACATCTTGTTTGCACACCTCAACTACCCATCTAGCTCTAAAAGCCTGCAGTTAACCGAATTGTCGCGGCACTCGGGGCCGAGAGAGAGCTAACAAGTATACATACTCATTACCAGCAACGGCCGTGAGAGCAGGTTTCCCCGGTGCAGGGTTCGATCCCCGTCTCTACGCACGGCAGGGTCGGCTGGCCCACTCCAAACTTTACACGCACCACACAAAGCTATCAGCACTTCGTATCAGATAATATTGTTTTGGTCTGCAAAACTTGTCTTTGTCCGAGTCTAAATGGTGTCCAATTTGTGCCCTGAATGGCTTATGTATCGGGGTCGCAGGCACACAAAATCGCCAGGCTGGCACGAGGCGAAGAGATACAACAACAACATAGGAGATCTAGAAGAAAAACCCTACAAAATAGACTGCAAGCAGCGACGAGACAAAACCTCTTCAGTGTCAAACTAACACTACACGCGACTGTGTTATTGTCTGTGTTACAATTACACAATCGCACGTCCTTCAATACTTCCTTTCTGTCCGTGTAGTAACTGGATGACCCCCACACAAACCCTTAATAGAACCTTAATAGTTGTAAAAGTGTCCTTTCTTGACACCCCGTGTGCCCGGTGAGCGGTTGTGCCGTAGGCCAGGTGTACCCTGGACCTTCCCATCGCCCGTACCGGCCACTAGGACTTATCAGAGCCCCGTGTGTAACAACCGTCTGTAGCGATAAGCTAGACAATAACGCCAGCCTCGCTAAGTTGTCCAAGAAGAAGATAAATACTCCGGAAATGTACGAGCGTGTTGCCTCTTGCAAACCGTTTGACCTTTTTTTAGAGTAGATTTTCACCCCTGTGAACTTTAGGGCTATTGTTCGTGTCTAGGATAGTGTGACAGCACTTCTATACCCGTGTGTATATACCTGTCCGGGCTATTATTATATGACGGGACGGACTTTCTCCAATGTTATCAGGGATGGTCAGCTTTGGATGAAATGGTCCGAGAACTTTTACCTGTCCAACTTTTAGACCATCCACCCTCTAGTAGTGAGAACCGCCAAGGAAAGGGATGCGTAATCCACAAAAGTTTTCTTAACTTGGGAAAAATTTCGATTAGTAGGTTGTGTCAACATTTGGCTACATCCTCTGACGATGACACACACAGACACACACGCGTTTATTTTTACCCCTCATCTTTTCTCGGATTTCTGCCCCAACGATTTGCCCAAACCAAAACATATATACCTCATCAATTGTCTATAGAGAAATCATGATGCTGCTCGATACATATCCATCCCCACGTGTTGTGTAGGCAGCCACGGTCAATTGTTCCACATCATATTACAACGATATAATTCGATTGAAACACGAACCGAGCCTTCCAAATGGAGTGGGGTCTGGCATATCATAACACGTGAAAAATCCGTGCTTCAAAGTACACAGAATAAAATTGTTATTGGTATTTTCGTTGGCTGTGTAATATAGAGATTGTTGCGGCTGATACATGTGTATGTCCTTCAGGGAAGGTGGAGGAAAAAGTGCCCGGAATTCGGTGTGCGTGTCCTCCAAGCCAGGTGCAAATTAATACATATATCAGCGCGGCTTAAATTATCCCTAACGTTGGGAGACAGAAGATTTCTCAGAGGGATTCTACCGATTACCAAATTGCTTTTAGATGCGCTCTCAAATTGAAAATTGAAGAGCTGGGGAGAGGGAGGACGGTCTCTGGTGTGGTACAGATGATTAGGTTTGGTGGCCACAGAGGGCCGGGCAGCCCGAATGTAGACCTGCGATAGTCTCTGCCAGACTCCGGATCGCTGGGAAAAAAACTAGAAATGGAACAAATAGAGGAGTAAGTTGGCCAGAGAAATATAGCCGGCTAGGGAACAGCACGCGATCTATATTCATCTGGCCGGCTTACTCCTCTATTTGTTCCATTCCTACGATTTTTCCAGCGATCCAGAGTCTGGTAGAGACTAGCGAATGTAGACCTACGACAACTCGGATCGTGTTTCGTGGTGTTGACTTTGCTTTTTTTCTGGACACATGACGCAGGGTTGTTCCTGCTTTTGTGTGCGGACTCCAGACGACGTTCCGAGCCTGCACACAATGGGCACTTAACGGCAGTGTGGACCGTATTGCCAACGTTCTGCCCGCACAATAACGTTCTTATCATAGTATCATTACTGCCCTCGTCGCCCCAGAACAGTCATCATATTAAATCTAAATACTGAACATGATACCTTCTCAATTACTGATGGCATTGCAATCAAATTCTGTTACGTAGTATTTTCGAAAATACTTAAATACAGTACTGACTACTGTAACATTTTGTCATAGGTTTTAAAGTCATAGTCTAGATTTCATTCATGTTTAAAGTTATCAGACACTGAATATCCACAATGCTTGGAATTTCCGTAATGCTTGGAAATTCCTATGTTTTCCTTTGTTCAACATAATGTTACGCCGTCTTTCGAAAAAAATACTGTAGGGATACAGTACTGTAACATTTTGCCATAGCCTTTAAAGTCATAGTCTATCTTTCTTTCATATTCTATAAGACAGTGAATATGAATGACGCTGGGAAATTTGTACTTTTTCCATTGTTCGATATAGAGTCCTCTAATGGCAATACAATATTGATAATTTGATAGGAAAATATGTTTTTAAGAAATCCCCCAAAGCTGTCATTGCTATATGGTTTACAGGGAGGGAGTGTGGACTTTGTTATTGTAACATGCCTTCGGGCGATTCGTATGCAACTAGATTTACCTCATCTATAGCCCCCGCTAAATACATTATGTCATTTGCCATACTCAATACCTTTTCACTATGGGTTTATATTCAGTAGCCAATTTATTCAGAACGGTATAATAGCTTTATACCGTAACAGTCAGTTGTTCTACGTTACTTTTGCAAACCGTTGGTTCTCACGTTTATAGCGTATGTGGTGTAATAAAACTCGGTGCCAATTAGCGGTTCTTTCTAATAAAATTGTAAAGGTATTATTTGTGAAGAAAAAAAAGTTTTATCGCGTCCGGTGTGGCAGATAAAACTGATATAACACATCCTGTGTGAGGCACAGGCTTGTCTGTGGAGCCGCGCTAACATGTCAAATTGGTCCGTACTCGAGTATTATTTGAGTACAAGGGTTTTGTGAGTAATAAAGCGACCGTTCAACACCTTGCCTGAGATTTGTAAACCCGGGCTGCACGATCTAATCGCGCTTCTAGAGATAACAGACCTTGCTAATGTGTGTACGCGTGCCTCCGTTGTCCCAGTGAACCTATCAATGGATTAATACATACACACACGTACTCAGCCTCACACAAACTAAAGAGGCCATAAAACACTTAAAACCTCCGGTTCTCAACCCCCCCAAACATCTCAAACACAGATAACGTCAATCTCTACTATTAGATTGAACATTTTTGTCGCTCTTTCCGTTGAAAAACCCGCGGGCTGGTTGAACTTTGACAAGTTGAAGTTGTCGTCGCCCCCCTCCCACCCCGTGGGCACACAGCACACATACATCAGTGATGTCGTCGACTTTCTTGGATTGAATCGTCCTCCGAGACCCGAGAGATAATTGAAAAATCTATGTTACTACTGCGAAGCCTGATCGGTCTATAAATTTTGCATCGGGTCCTGACGCGCGGCGGTCGCGTTTCAAGTCTCTCCCCATACCTCACCGCCAGCCAACTTTTCCCTTTCCCAAGCGCTTCCAGTGCCATAAATAATGAAAAGAGACCCCCTAGGACCTTTAACCCTCGCAGGTCAGCTTATCTATCTCTGTAACCTTTGATATTCATCAGGGAACTACGGGGCGAGATGTATGCGGGCTTGACGGAGCCGCCTTGGGAAAGTGACGGTTTTTGAAACATCTGTAATTCTTGGATCGAAACCCACGAAACTGACAACAAAAACGCCAGCGCAAAATCACCCACGGTCAACCCGTTAATTGCATCGAGACATTTTCGATTGGATTTGTGCCGAGATAGATAGAATACCGTACTTTTCGTTTAGGTAAATGATATTTTTTTTTGAACATGCGATTGGTAATGTTATATATTGTAGCTCGTAGTTCTATCAAGATAGAAGCTGTTTGATTGTAGTTATCTTCATAATACAGTAGTGAATCATCTCGGAGAAAGACGGCTTGTGGCACCCACCAAAACCTTAATAGTGACCTACTGTAATAATGCTCATTGAGAAGGTTAAAAAGGATGCAAATGTTGCTGTACTTTATCACAAATAAATATTGTAAACATACCTTCTTCTGTGAGTGTCCTCTCAGAAAAGCAGCAATTATAACACGATACTTAACAAACTAGTTCTCCGGTATATAAGAAAACATTCGTTGTTTTGAAAACACAAAGACACGGCAGAAGTAGTAATTATAATACGATACTTTCCCAAGCATTGTCCCAGATATAGGAAAACTCTCCTTGTTGTGAAAACACAAAGACACAGCAATCAAGGGATGGGTTCTGTTTTTAAAACAGATTTGTCATTTCCTTTAACTTCTACATTGGGTGATATTTGTTTCCATTCTCACATTTATAAAATTTAGTTTATCGTTCAAATTGTACAAGCACATTTTCTCTCAAACACATACTAGAAACCGTATACTATATTTTCGGTCTGAAATACAATTCGCTCTTCATGTGATCTTCTTTACTAGGGTGGAATAAAAGCAACAATTTGGGAAATGTTGACTGGGTAAACCGCGCCTTTGTTTAGGTGTGTGTGATCATTTTAACCTGTATTGTGTGACTAGATTTGCTAAATTATAAATGGGCTTTTGTCATTTTTCAGGGGTCATAGACTGTTCTACATAGCAGTATGTTTTACATGTAGGGCATACATTTAATGTCAATTTCACCACTTCAGACACGAAAATGTGTACCAAGATTTCGAACTCGATTTTCTTGAATATATATAATCTACCCATTGAACATATTATAGGGAAGTATCATGTATATTGTCATACAAATGGACAGTGTTCGAGATTTTCTATGTATGATTATTCGAAGCAAGTAAAATTCGCAACAACTAGTATTACTAGTTAAAATTCTAATATGTTATTTGATGCCTATTTTGAGGACATCCTAGTTCCAACTGGCCATAGACCAGTTTATACCTACGCCGATCCACCTTTCAAAACCCGTTGCTAGTCCTGCTATTTTTGTGAGAAGTAAACAGGTTGTTGATAATAGTAGTTTTTCCACAGGGGTTCTGCCATGGTGAGAGATTCCGGTCGATCGATTACTAATTCGTCCCGATCGCACAATAGTCTCTGTCAGGGACACCAAACCCTACCAGCTCGGCCCCAAACAGCTCATAATCACCGCGTTTTATATCTTTTGACTGGGTGTAAGCAAACCCCAATGGGGGAATGTTTACCCCTCGGTCTGCTACAGCGGTCCGGCTATTGTGGAATCATATGTTTGATTATACTCGCAACAACACGCCACAATCGCCCCGTGAAAGATTCTGAAAGCGTGAAAAAAGAAGCGTCCCAGGATTTACAGAACAGGCGGGCGGGCACAGCAAACAGTGCCCGGCCGGTTACAACAGTAACGTCCTACGATAACAAACAAAACAGCTACCTCGCTCAAAGGGGGCTGAAATTGTGATATCTCCGCCGGCATTGGTTGCAAGCGAAGGGGAAACGTAGAGGTGGGGGTTCGGACACACGAGAAGAGTTTTTTTGTTGGAGGGGACATGCTATCTGGGACACAGTACACCCGGCCCCTGCGCGACTTGTGTGGTGATGCGCCCGCCACCGGGAAGGCGTGAAGCCTGATAGTGGTTCCACAGGTAACGGATACCTGGGCACACCTGTGGTGGCGATACAGGTAGACAGGTAAACCACGTATACACCGGAGCGGTGTCCGTCACCACCTGTGTCTTATAGGACCCAAGTTCCTCACCCCGAGTCGCAGGTGTTCGATTCCTGTACCTGCTGTACTGCAACACACCTGTCCCATATACAGGTAGTGTCAGAATCACACCGACGTTTTTAACACCTGGATGTTATAGTGTATATCCTCAACTTGTGGTATACGAAATTATTTTGTGGTTGTGATCCTTTAAAATTGTTAGCAAAATTGTGCTAACCCCGCACAAATAGAGCTGCTGATAAGGGCACCTATCGGTACAACTATATCCCGTGTTGTCCCGGACCGTGCACACCGGACTGTTTGCTCAGCGAGAGATTTTTCTCGATAATAACAAAACCAACACGAGCGGCCCCACTAGGTAGGTCTACCGTGGAGACTGTGTTTTTACAGCCAGAAGTTTCTCTTACCAGACTTAGGATAGAGTATCGAACGCGGGAAACTGCAAAAACAACAGCTAAATCTAAGGTGAAAGTGGAGAGTTGAGTTGAGAGTCTACGTGTTTTCTATGACAGAAATATTAAAAATAGATGATAGACCTAGTGCTAGTTCCTGCGGACATAGAGTTTCTCTTA
Organism: Branchiostoma floridae x Branchiostoma belcheri; assembly: GCA_019207045.1. Taxonomy (NCBI): domain Eukaryota; kingdom Metazoa; phylum Chordata; class Leptocardii; order Amphioxiformes; family Branchiostomatidae; genus Branchiostoma; species Branchiostoma floridae x Branchiostoma belcheri. The sequence goes on along the minus strand of CM033035.1, from coordinate 5,373,545 downwards.
TCAGACTTAGGATAGAGTAACGAATGCGAAAAAACTGCAAAAACAACAGTCAAAATTCAGGTGAAAGTATTACAGACATAGGACTCGAAATCGCACTAGTCTACGTGTTTTGTGTGACAGAAATATTAAAATAGATGATAGCCCTAGTGCTAGTTCCTGCGGAAAAGGTCAGATCTCCTAGTGAACAGCACACACAGTTGTCAAGGAGGTTTTTATCGAGCCACTCTAGCCCAGCACACCTCTGAAGTGGGCGATCGAAAAAATCGACGATTTGGAGTTCCACTGCGGGTCCAGTCGTGCAGACGGTATTTTCTAGGGGGAGGGGGGCACACGAGTTTTTTTAATTACACTAAAAGGTTTCCTTACAATATGAGAGTGATGATTAACGCCTAAAAAGTATGTTCTGACATTATAAGTTGTTAATAAGATACACGGATGTGTAATTATTATTTTTTCTAGATTCTTGTTGAGTGCAGTGTGAGCATCTTGAGACTTAAGAGAGGCCTGTGGACATCCTGTTGGTGGAGTCCCGGGTTTAAACCCTGGGTGTGGGTACTTTACTGCACAGCCCGATTGGTCTAGTCCCGCCAGCGGCTCAGAACGTCGTGTTTACCATGCCTGCTCTACGGCGGAAATTTTCCCCGCGACTCTGGGACAACGCAAACACACCTAGACGTCGCTATCAGAACCGCTCTATCCGGTGGCAGAGATTTTTAACAGGGCGAACCTTGCGCGACCCCCGGACCTATCATAAATTCATCAAACTCCTCAACACGGTCGCGTTTTTTATATCGTTACGAGAGAGGGAAATGGTTTGGTTTGGAGGGGAGCGCAATGGTAACAGATTTCGTGAACACTTGTGGAGTAGAACACTGTTCAAACAAGAAGCCAATGCATTAGCGTAGTGTCGGTGCCTAGTAGGCAAACAAGTCGGGCTAGGAGTCGGTGAGAAAACGGCAAGGGGGGCTCAGTTCAGATATGCATGTCCTCGGGTCACTGGAAAAACTAATACCTGGCGTTAGCACCACATCCTGTATGGAGTGGGAGTAGCCGCCGACACGACATCAGAGAGAGAAAAAAAAAAGGATGTTCTGAAATTCTTCTTTCTGTTTCTCCAACTGCATACACACACATCACTGAATGTACACTGCGAATAGAGGGTTTATTTCAACCCGCACGGTTTTTGTCGCAACCCCTTTTATTATTAACTTTCCCCTCAGGGATAACAGTATAATCGCTTAGTGGAAGAAAAATGCCCCAATCTGCAGACGATTCATCAACTGTAGTCAATAATGTGGCAGGTCCCCATTTGGAAATATTATTTCAATCAAATCTAGATCTGTCCCTGTCTAGTATACCCCAGGTACCACGTCTATGGTGGGAGGTATTACACCACATATGTTTGCATTGCGAGTCGGCTTAACCTATGCGACTGTCAACAGGGGAAGGAATTATTCTACTGTCAACATGATACATTTTGACACGGACATCAAGTCGCTGGAGTAATCCTGTTTGGGTGTAGCGTTTCGGGTGAAACATTGGGGAAATTCTCCGTGAAAAATGCGGCATATTTCGTTTTTAACTTCTCCGTCGGATGCAGGTTTGCACGCACAACTTCCACCACCACATGCGGCTATGATAAACGATATCCAACAGCCTTTACACAAAAAATGACGTGATTTGGTGTTAAATTTCATAGAAAAATTCCAACCTAACATCACCCCCGTTTCTCCTACATACATAAACATCAGGTAACCATAATTCTAATTGATCTAGTATGACATCAATTCGGGAGGAGAGCTTGACACAAAGGGAAAGCGGACGGGAAAATTTTGCAGGAGAAATTCGATCCTTACCGCGAAATCCCGTCATACGCCGTAAGCCTCTCAGCCCGCTCGGCCGGCGTCTATCCCCAACACCAACACGCTAAGCACCTTTCTGTGGGAACACTTCTCTTCTAACCGGATTTAAAACCACCGGAGAAAGATTCCCCCGCCGGCCGCCTGACTCAAAACCTCTGGCCACAGTGATACTTCTTTGGAAACAGTTGCCGATATAAAAAGCACAATATACACGGTATAACATCCGACCTATTCTTTCTTTCGCGCCACTTTTGCTGTGAACAATATGCCTAGGGTTTCCCCTGAAAAGAGTCACCCCAGGCTGCCACATGTTTGCACAATTTCTCCTTACAACTGTACTAAAGAAAGGGAAAATAGGGGATTCATAGAAACTTCTGTGTGTGTTTTTTAAAAGCACGCGGAAGTGGCGAATAGGCAACAATGAAATAACGAGTTGACGCATTTTGACACATTCGATCGCTGCGAACAAGTCGCTATTTTGGTAATTGATTTTCAAACGCACCTCTGGGACCCGGCGTTAGTTTGGGTAATAAAATGCCGAAATAGGAATATCACAGGGACAGAAACGTCTAGATCCTCACTCTTTAATATCGCCAGCTTTTAACATTATAATTTCTAACCCGGTGCGAAAAGAACATAACGTGTTTAGTTGTAATTAGGGCTTGGAGGAATATTATGCTAAACGTAGTTACAGCAATGCGAGGGTGCATCTAACAAAATACCCGGACTGTGAACGAATATGTTACAACTAACCCCGGCAAGGTGATTTTAGCACATCTCTAGGCTTGGAGAGGTGGCAATTGTGTTCTTTAGTACCCCCACTGTCAACATAACCACATAAATGTTTGCGAATGGCGAGTAAGAAGGGCGGGGGAAAGAAAATTTGTTTGCACGACAGCGGTAGCGAGTGGTTAGGCCTTGCACGCGATTTTCTTCGGACTGTCAGCTGCTCAACTGTTCTAAACTACGGTATATCCCTGCGAACCCATTCCTACTGTTAGCTGTAGGGCTGTTGTAGTTATAATGGAATCGCGAAGAATTAAATCTATGTCAATATAGGCAGTATACCATTCTGTTAGCTACACGTTGTGCAGATGAGTTCTAATCTCATTTTCTGTATAGCCAGCGGCGTAGGACAGAAAATACAATTTCTGCTAAACGTCTTGATATGAAGCGATCTCGGTTCTAACTCGGTTTTTAGTGAACAGATTTAGTGGGAATATACACACACCCCCTGGATGGTACAATTATGGGTTGTTTTTCTGCAAACTCATGCATACGCCACCACCGGGAGGTCTGAGGTGATTTACGGAAAAAAATTCACATGCTCTTGCCGCGGTCATCAAGAATGGCGCGCCGAATGGACATGAAAGAACCATGTGCGAATGACGTGCTAAGCTTACACCTCACACCCTGGGGCTCACACTTTTGTTGCACGGCGGTATTGTGGGAAATTAACAAGACAAAAAATATAAAGCACAATTAAGTCGGAATCCCCCGGTCGTGTTTTGTCGTAAACATGACCCCTACTATGCCTCACTGGTCATGATGTGCTATCCGCGCGTTTTTCTGTGTTTTCTCTCTTCCATGTTTCCCTGTTTCAGTCCGTGTGGTTGGCGTGATGCGTCATGTTTAGCCGAAGTTGGAAAGGTGAGTCAAAGACAGACATCCTGCCCATTTCCTGCGCGGTGCGAGTTTGTGTTTTGGCGGGCCGGAGACCAGGTAACAGACGGGCGAGCTTCCACACTCCGCCGTACCAGCTGGCCGCGTGTCAGCCACCCTGGAATTTATATGGTTCTAAATAGACGTGGTACATCAAACATGAAAACATGTTCAGGTGCTTCACCGACATTTGTTCAGCTATACTCGCCAAACTCTAGGCTTTCACTTCTCCTTACTGGTCGCCCCGTAACCAAAAAAAAAAAAAGAAAGAAGAAACCCTCCCTCCCACACACACGTACCCAAAATCCGCGTAGAGAAGAAACCTGTTGGATCGGTACGAGTAAAGCAGACCAATTTTCGGATTTAGTCGGTTGGGCTCTCAAAGTGGTTTGGTGATTAACACTACATTACACTGCATCACGCTATGTATTATGGATACGTGTATAGTAGGGGGTGAGGGAGGGGGGCTTTGGTTGGTGAGGGTAAAGTACAAGTTACAAACTGTGCCCGACATAGTTTCGTCTCGGCAGAAACAGCCCTATACCTTTGGAAGACAAACACAGACCTGAGATACTAGGGGTCAGATATTCGCGGAATGCACTTGGGGGCACGTTACCAGTCCGTCATACCTGCTAAGGTGAGGAAGTGTTACACAAAATGAAGCCGAACGTATTCTCCCTGCGTTTTTTGGGCCATGTGAACCGATAGTCTGACCGACGTTACTACAGCGGGCCTGTCGCCTCCCCTACCTAGCAGCCACCGAGTGGCACTTTGTAGCGCCACGAATAAACAAGAAAGGCTAGTGGTGGAAAAAACAAACGAAAACTGTCTCCTCCCCACACCCCGATTACTTCTCCTGTACACATGGCGCATTGTCGCCATTGTTTTTAACAATACCTTATTACCTGTCATCAAGGGGGCGCACGAGTATGGCGAACAAAACCTTCAAATTCTAGCCTACATAATAGCGATAATGCGTATGATTGTAAAGAAACCCTACAACTCAATAGCACTGAAAGGGCTCGGACTGAATGGCTATACTAACAAAAAACGCTACAAGGAAATACGGCGCACCACACGTTTGTCTCCTTTTTCAACAACTCGCTGTCAATTTATTTCTCGACTTCTTCAAAAACGGAACGCGTCAACAAGTAGTATTAGAAACTGTGCCGATATATTTACATCTCTTGGCTCTGAGAAAGAAGTCCACAAAAATAATTATTCAAATAACTTCACAACACTGAATAACATTACAACTGAATTGTGGAGAACACAGCATAGGAAAATAAAACCAACAAACACAAGCAATATTTCCTCACAAAAAACATCGTCGTCAAATAGCAAATAGAATAGTTCAACAAACTGTCTCATGTGGAAAAAAAGTTTCTCTATAAATTATATTTTCTTTACAACTGCTTGGAGCAGTGGCACTCGGAAAAACAAAATAACTTCTTTTTTCGCGCGGGAATTCCGCACAACGTTGCGTAGACTGTCCATAAAACTTGCTTCTGTTCAAAAAGATATATCTACAACACACTTTGTCATCTAGCAAAAACACAAAATCTTCTTAAATAACAATAAAAATGTCCAAAATTTGTACAACATATAAACAAACGGCAGAGATAAGTCGAGAGTCGCTTTGTGCAAAAAATAGTGACGTGAATCCTAGTTTGACACCAGTCGTGTGGATGATGATATAAGTCATAAAAACTTTCTCTTCCCTACCAGGAAAAAAGCTCCGATTTCAGGTTCAATTCACGGCATGATTGACTTCGTTCAAAACGAAAAGAATAATTAAAACAAAACCTATGGCTATGACAATGTACCCCAAAGTCGCACTGAATACACGGGTAAACAGACCCTATTGAAAAGTTGTATGAGGACGTATTGATGCTCACATGTGACTGAGGGGAACTGTACCGTTGACCCCGACCGAGTTCTGATAATGTCCTTGCATACTGTGAAGCCGACTCTGTGCGTTGGGGTCGTTGGCATCGCCAGGAAGGTACATGGAGATCATCTCTCGTAGGTCCCCGGGACAGGGGTTCCTCCCGCGGCCGTCGGCGGGCGGCGTACCGGTCGGTGCTGCGGGGCCGGCCTCCGTCTTGACCGTCGTGAATCCCGGCGGCATTTGGCTACTCATGGTCTGCGGCGTGGTGTAGTGGTGCGAGTAGGGGTTGGTCGTGTAGCTGGAGCTCGTGTAGCTGGAGTAAGAGTTAGTGGTAGCCATGGGGTAGGGTGGAATTTGGCCCGACATGTCGTACCGTGGCGGCAGGGATGCGTTGGACGCCATTTGGGACGCCGTCTGGGCCGGAGAGATGCCGGGGTGCGGGTAGGCATGCAACTGGTCCTGGTGCATCATGTGGGTATACGCGTTATTCGACATGTACCCGTTCATATGAGCATACTGGTCCATACCTGTGGCGATGGTACGCTGAACTGGGGCCCCGTTCGCTGCGATCAGACCACCTGGCAGACTGTATTTGTCCTTCTTCATCAAGGTTTTTGTCTTCCTCCTGGGCCGGTACTTGTAGTCGGGGTGTTCCTTCATGTGTAGGGCACGTAGCCGCTTGGCTTCGTCGATGAAGGGCCGCTTCTCTGCCTCTGTCAGAAGTTTCCACTCGGCTCCAAGACGCTTGCTGATCTCCGAGTTGTGCATCTTGGGGTTTTCCTGGGCCATTTTCCGTCGCTGTCCGCGCGACCACACCATGAAGGCGTTCATCGGCCGCTTGACTCTCGACGAGTCGTTGGCGGCCTTGTTGCCGGGAGAGACTGCGCCCGATGTCGGGGGCTTCAGCTCTGTCGGCGACGATGCGGACGGAGGTTGGCTGGGCTGGGCCGGGTGCACGGCTGTCTCCATCATAGCGAAGTACCTACTAGTAGCCAGCACGACTGAGTTCGTGTTGTTGTTGGGAGAAATGGAGAGAGACTAGGAGACGAGACGAGAGGTAACAAGTTCCCGACCGCTGCGTACCACAAGACAGGAATACTATGCGACTTGTTTCGTGAGAACACTCGATATTTTGGGGGGCCGTTTGCCTATCACGTCCATGTCTATTGATTGGCAGTGCGCAAATCACTTAGCGATCGACCAATCAGAGGGCTGCATTCTGACAGCCATGATGAATAGTTATTTAGTTATGTTGCCCCGTCAGTGTTGGTGACAGGTGACGTAGCTAGGTGACAATTGGCGGCGGGATCTCGCCGAGTAGGCGGCGCTTCGGGTACAGGCGCGTTTTTCCATCGATCCTCGATCGACGCTACCGCAAAATCGAATCCAGTTTTCTGCAGTCAGCTGGTACAATTAGGCCCTAATCATACCAGCCTGGGAAATGAGTTGTCAGTCCGCCATGATGGAACCACAACCCCCAGCTGCAGGTGTTTACTCCGGGCATTGTGATTGACAGCTCGCCCACGTGCCAATCAAATGACGTCATGTGACAAATGCTTCATTCTCCCTTGTAGGGGTGCCGTAGTTGTGGTGATGGCATATGCAATTAGGTCCCCACCGGCCGGGTGCCGGGAAGAATGTCAGAACGCCCGGGTTGATTTATTGCCCCTCACCGTAACGTCCAGTAGGGGGAAAGAAATAAAAAAGTGTTGAAGGCACCGGTAAGGGGAGCTGTTGAGTTACCTGGGCGGGGAGGGGTGCAAGGTGTACCGAGGGGCACGTTACCCGATCCCGGTCTCGCCTTTCCCGGGGCCGCGGTCTCCTAGCGAAACACGAGGCGTTCAGACTATCGGATTTTTCCACAACAAACAGTGGCAGGAAATTCGAGTAATGATCGGCTGGCCCTTTGCTCCGCCCTTACAATAATTAGCATTTATCAAGCATTCATCTCAAACCACCTCAAACAGGGAAGTTGTGGGGTCTGAATGGGCTGGATGTTTAAGTATGGACTCTCTAAAAGAACCCAAAATATGAAAATTGGATAACAACAGGCCCTACAGACTGTAGAGTGTCGATGAGGCCACTTCCTACACCATGTTTTGTCCCACATGTAGGCTACACGAGCACGCATTCTCTAACAGTTGGTCGCAGCCATTTTCTCGTTCTTATACATTGCTAGTAACACCTAAGTAACACCAAGTGAAGCAGTGGTGTCTCCTGTCTTCGCCTACCATGCCTATCCCCCAGTCGTACGTACTTTAGATTTTTCTCTCTCTTCCCCTTTCTAGTCATCTATCCCGCAAATCTGCGAGCTAAATCCCGACAAAACTCCCAGTGCGGGCGATTGGTAAGTACTCTTGGGGCACATTTCGCTCCCGCGGTAGAACCCGGAGGATTAGACTGAATATCTGGGTAAAACAGATAGAAATTAAAAGATAGGGGCACGGAGTATAAACGGTGGGAGTGATTCGTCCCCAGGGAGCGCGCATCCAAATCTATTACGCGGCATGATCCGCCGACATGCGGCCTAATGCTCGGCGCAGTGGGACGGCCTGACATTTCTCTACACTACGCGCCCTATTACCCTTGTCCGCGCTAAATTAAAAATGCGCGGGCAGATTTCTGTGAACCCCGGATTTCCCCCGGCTTCAAAGTTCCTCCCGGCCCACTCTCCCGAGCCGCGCCCAGGTGGGATTCGAACCCAGAGTCGTTAGTCCAGCTCGGCTTTAGAGCTGTATTGTACAGATGGGCCGGCGGTAGTCCCTGGACCCTTCTTCACATAATGAGGATATGCGGTGCGACCGTGGGAACGGACCAAAGCTGAGCCCCTCGCGTGTAAAGTCGTGTTTTTCCCCGAGTGTGTGTGGGGGGAGGGGCGGTAGAACCGGTACTACAGAAGACTGACACACACACGTTAGGAGATAGATCCCGATAGCCTCTCCACCTAACAACATTCCACAGCACACAAGTGTGAAGTAGGGAGGGGGGCGGAGACGGCGTTGAACTCCAACAGGTGTGACCGGTGGTGCATCCTGTGTCCCAAAATACGTCTCCGAAATGGACCGAAAAACGGATGTACAACCAAAACAAACACGTGACTCACATTTAAAACGCACACACACAGGTAGTACAACTAAATATCAGCCTATGTCAGGGTGCCAAAAAGTTCAACTCGGTCAGCGTAATTAAAATCTAACTACTAAGGCCCACCAACATTGCTCCCGACCCCCCACTAGAGCTTAGAACAAAGAGACATTTAGATAGCGGAGCCCGATCGCCTGACAGTGTGGAGTGTGGCACCCGGGAGATTCCTTACACCTAACGGAGATAAGTTTCCTTACACAGGTGGAACACCGGAAGCGAGGGAAACTTTTGTTTCAGTCTCCGTCAAGCACTTGTACTCCTGAAGAGGGGATGCCCCCTTTAATGTTTGGAAGATGCTGAGACGGAACACAAATACGTTCAAGTGCTCGTCCTTCCCGCCCTTTTTCAAAACAAAGACTTGAAGGAACTGTAGACCCAAGATGGAGTTCAAGCGAACGATTTTTTCACCACGCCTCCAACTTCCAAGGTTGTAAGAAAACACGGGGCGAAGCTTGACCCAAGGAATTCTAGACACCCTGCTGAAAAAGGTCGAACAAGAGTAGACACGTGTAGGGTTACCTCCCATTTTACCACGCCGTGTCCTATACCAACACGCCAAAACCTTTTAAAACACACACTTTCAATCTTCAATATCACTCAGTTTTTCTAGCCTCCACCAGGCCTTTCTACGGGGGTATGGATCGTACAATTCGGCATAAAAGGGAATACTTGGCCAGGATAGTTAGTCCATGCATGCGAAATTGAAGCGAAGCCTAAGAATTTGAAACCTTAATTATGATAGCCAAACTTCCCTGGCAAACTATTCTCCCTATAGCTATCGTAGTTAGTCTTGTAGAAACTTCAGAATTTCAGTCAAATTCCGGCTGTCGTTTTTGGCATTCTATCACAATGCTTGCGTGGCAAATCATCGGCAACCGTACACTTACTTTACCAAAACCTCCACAGCCTACAGCCCCAAATATCAAATTATCATAGCCTGAATTTTTCAGTAAATCTGCATGAGTAAATTACAGCACAGGTTTGGTAGCGGGGGTCCCGGGCTGAGTGACAGCACCAATTAGTCCAGTAAATTAAGTCGGAATATTGGCTTAGACCAGCGCACAAACACGGGACCAGTCCTGGGTTTCCAGTTCTCCTACGTCGCTGGGGACAACACCAATTCTACCCTGTTTCCGAGAATCGTAGATAAGAGATATAACTAACGAGATACAGACTTAAAACGGAGGGAAAAAATACAGAAAAGCTTGCCAGTAAAAAATGCGACAAGTCTAAGAGTTCTTAAAAGTGAGAAAGGAAGTAGACGCGTGTACTTCTTAAGGCAGGTGGATAAAGGAATGGGCGGGGACGTGGCAGTGTTAAGGTGTTAAGAGGGCTTGAGTAGGCCCGACCCCCGGTGATGGTCCTCCACCACATCTCTCCGCCACACCTGGGAGTAAGTCCACACGTCACCCCCAATGATTTGCTACCTGTAATAGCGAAGAGCACCTCAAACGCCTCGCACAATGAAAACGTGGTAGTAAAGACTTGCGGCAAACACTCCACACTATAGAGTCAAAGGGAAGGGGGAAGCCGCTCTTTTCACACACTGACAACGGATGATTTGTACCTATTGTTTAAACCTACACAACAAGCCGCCCGCTTAGTTTATGGACTACCTTACACGACGTGTGTGTACCTGTTTCCTCCAACAAAGGAGAACAGCGGTCACTACACTATTCACAAACACTAGTCGTGTGCTGGGCCCACTGTCTTCTTTCTAAAGACCTTTAGAATCTCTGTTACAGAGAAACAAACCCGGGAAAAAGAGAAGTCGGCGAGGCTTGAAGTTAAAGCTTTTAGGTATACAAAAGTTTTGATAGTGTTGTCGTCATCTGTCAATATACTTGTGAGTTATAGGATGTAGATTTTACGCACACATACGTCCAATATATGACATGTAAAACACGGGTAAAGGATAGGGAATCTAAACAAGAATAATAAGGCAAAGAATTTAGAAGCAAAGCCCTATAGATGACATTTTTTTCAAAATGCAAACTTTTGAACTTGTACAGATAACTAATAAACTAGTTCTCTCTAAACATTTCAAAACATAAACTTTTGTTGTCTAGACGCAAGTCACATCCCTGAACTGTTATACGCTATAGCGCCAGAAAACCTGATTTTCACACGTTCAGTGGACCCAGGTGGTGTTATATCAAGCATTTCCTCAAGTTGTTTGTAAATCAAATGTCACTTGCTAACTATCCAAAACACAGAAGTGGCGAGGAAACAAGGAATAAACTGTGTCTGTATTTATAACTTTAGTTAGAACGTTCCAGAGCATTTGTCGAGCGAAGTGACCTACCCAGGATCTAGGAATGTAAGCATGCTGTCTATAATATTTTGGAAAAGTCGTAAAGATTTAGCACCCCCTCACGAAAGTATATTTCTCGAGTCATTACACCCCCATACTATACCCCCTAAACAGAAAGCTGACGCCCCCCCCCCTCGACACCAAGCCCCTCACAAAAAAGTGATAAAAGTAATCAGCTTTAAACATAATCAGTAAAATAATCCTGCGAAAATATCTTTACTCTAGGGGACAATCCGTTACATCTCCTCAACGATAAAGCAAAAGTACAATATTTCAATTTCTAATATCTACATTCCATGACAAAAATTTAGGAATATAATCAATCATTTAAATCCTATCAAATTCTACCTTTGGGATAAAAATTGTCAAGCCCCTCAGGTTTTTCTCCTCCTACTAGACTAGTTACTGGTTTGTCCCTAAACCCGATCAGTACTTGAGGAACCTTGAGTGCGGGTTAATTGAATTTGAGGGGAGGGGAAGCCTACCCTCCGTACGGGAGGGGTCTGACTTTGTTAGCTACCTTATCCTCCAAGTTGTGTCTTGCAATTAACGACAGTTTCACGCAATAAAGTTTAAGTTTCGCCCGCTAACTGCTTCATTCCATTGTGTTAACCGTGACTGACAGCTAGGCGAAACTTCGTTTGGGGGGAGAAAACTAACTTAACACCCTTAACTCAAGAACGAAAAAAAAGTGAAATGAAAAATTTCGACGCTTCGATTTGTTTTAGCAACTCAAAGCGTGTTTTCGGTATGAATTTCCATTTAAAAACGACAGATTGTTGTTTATCTTTCTTGGCAAACGGGGGGGGGGGGATCACCACGTGACACACTGGTCTTGTGAGAATCATGTTTTTATAAGAGAAAACACGTGATATGTACGATTCTGGATTTACACGAAGATAAGCCTAACAAAAGAAACTGAAGACATATTCGTTTTCCTTCAACCTGTAAAAACAGAATCATTTAGGAAGAATTCAGCTCTGAAGCTATGTTTTCTTTTTTCTTCTAAATTCTGACTTATATTTCATTTCCAATTTTCGGACGTAGTACTAACTTGAACTTGGATCGCCCTGTACGTTCAAGAGACGTTTAAAAATATATATCTAGAAGTACAAAATATAGAAATCAGAGCCAAAAACGTGCTAACCGTCCTGGCATATCATGAAAGAACACTTTAGCTCAGCAGAAAGCAGAGAAACCCACTAAGTAACGAAGTTACCTCATTATAAAGAGTCTAGACACTTGAAGATGTAATGAGAATGATTTTGAAGCAGTCCAAGACAGGAAACTACTAATGGTTTCCGCCTTGGCGAACTTCAAGACGATTAAAGTGAAGACGACAAAATCAAGCACAGCTTAAGTGGCGTTCAAGCACCGTCGTTTCCGAAATTACGTACGAAATAGAACATCGTGAATCTGATCTCGCACGTACATATATATATACCACGTACGTTTGTCAAAAGGATTTTCGCAATTTTTGCGTAGACGCGTGCTTGTTGCTTCTGCGATGTAGTATCATTTTCGTAGTCTGTTTTCTAAATTGTTAATATTTTTGTGAATTCCCAAATGACAAATCGTTACTGTTATACAATACACTTTCGAGAATTGTTTGGGAATTCAATAAGTAGAAAAACACTTGATGATAACTTCACACTTGCAAATAATTTTTTCTAAGATTTTGTGGCGTCCTTGTGCCTCATAAGTGTAAGGCAAATTCTGTATGTTCTATCACTGAAGTGATGCTATAAAAAGAAACATAAAGAAATAGAAACAAGAAACTTCTTAGATAATTGTCTGTTATCATAAAGCCAGGACAAATAAGTATAGTTTTGTATGTTCTATGTAGAAGAATGGTATTCACAACTTAAGCTTTTAAAATCAAAATTACAACTACAACTCAAGTATAATTCACAATGATTATATCATGACATTAAGAAGCAATATGCACACAAGCGATCTGAGAATACAGATGTTTGGCCACAGATTCAGTTTGTGAGATATTCCGAGTGTAACAAATGGCGGGATGGAGTCATTCGTATTATTCCGTTTCCGTTGACAGTCGCTTTGTCACGGCGCAACCCTTGCCACGGATTCCCCCACTCCAGCCCATCTCTGTCTCTCCCGGAGAAACCCGCTCAATCACATCTCGGCACAGAGCGTGTCTCAGTCGATAGCAGGGGCTTAGGGTGGAACCCCAACGACCGAACACCGAGAAATTATATCTCCCCTTCGCCAACGCCCTCCTCGGGGATCTGGCTCCTATTTTTCTCCGCAACTACCAGAGGGAAAATAAAGAGATAGTTGTAACCCGACTATCGCAAAACTGACGGGCGAAAATCACCCGAAAAGCCTCGACCCACATCGATTGTTTGAACCTTCTAAATTATTCAGGCGGGCTAATTCCTAGCGGAGGGGCGCCGTACAAAAAGAAAGCGACATTGAGCGATGGGAAGAGGATACGTCGCCTTTTGGTATAAAGCCCAACGACTATCGAACAAGCCTGTAGCAAACGAGGGCCAATCTAAACCTGACGAGAAGCGACCTCCCCGCCAATTATAACGCCATTAATCAACAGTCTTACGGTTTCTTCCTAAATATCATATCCAGAAAAGTTAGAAATCCTCGCGACACAGATGTTTTTGTGGAGTGGTGTGAAGAACTGTACTTCAGACGGACCCTACAGGCCCTTCGTGCGGCGATAACAAGTGTCAACATCCACCGATTTGCAAACGTACTTTCCATATCCAAATATTAGGCCGCCCTAGCCGGCAATTGAAAAGATAATGCCGGGATAAGTTTCAATATTGCGGCCCGGGTGATGAGGCTCTGTACTCTCCTTCCGTCCCGGCCGTGTCGTCCATTGTCTGCCGTGTTTTTATAACGGCGGGGCAGAAAGCAAGGAGTATACTATTACTTCTACAACATTTACGAACAGTTTAAGTGGCATGAATATTTAACGGCCTCTTAAGGGTGGCGTAATTCCTCGGTTTACGCTGTCCATGGTCCTGAAAGAGGAGGATAAATCGACCAGTTTACCGGGGGATGATTCCCCTCACGTAAGACATCTCCCTTTCCTCTCCAATAAAAACGGTCCCTCCTTGGGGAGGGGAGAGAGTCTTAAGATTTCCTCTCCAATAAATGATAGAAGTTTATTTGCTAGTTCATGCCCGAGGGCTAATTGCAAGTACATGGTATAAACATAGGAGATATACAACTGACAGTGAACAGTTATAAACAATATTCTACTCTAATACTAGTGTTGGATTTTTCTAAACAGGTTGGGTTTGACTTCTACAATTTGTGGGTTCTGCGATTTCAAAAGTGGCTTTCTGTTCGACTGTGAACGTGGGGAAGTTGGGATAAGTCTTTGTGGCTTCTCTAAACAGAGTGATTCATAATAAAAACGGCCCCTCCTTGGGGAGGGGAGCGAACCTTAAGATTTACGACGTCAAAACTTCTTCGAGATATCTACAGACCGGACGTCCGCTATGATGGCATGCAAGACGTCAGGACGATTTCCTTATCAATTTTTGAAGACGCGCTTCTCTGTTTAAGAGATTTTTCGCGTGCCCACTTCAGTCAATTTGTATTAGACAAGACAGCGCTGCGCATAGCTTACAGCCAACCATATACACGATATTCTTCGTTTTATCAATCAACATATGTTTTGGGGTTTCAGCATTTTAACTTAAACGTTTAATGCATCTGACTTCTCACTGATGTTCAATTAAATTTCCAAAAGTAACAGTTATAACTGTTCGACACTGTCGCACATAATTATATAAGAGCTATTCTCTTTCATGGTGCCCACTTCAGTCAAGTTGTATTAGACAAGACAGCGCTGCGCATAGCTTACAGCCAACAAGCTACACGATATTATTCGTTTTATCAATCAACATATGTTTTGGGGTTTTCAACATTTTAACTTAAACTTTAAATGCATCTAACCTGTCATTGATGTTCAATTAAAGTTCCAAAAGTAACAGTTATAACTGTTAAACACTGCCATACATAATTATATAAGAGTTATTCTCTGCCCACTTCAGTCAATTTGTATTGGGCATTCTATTAATTAATCAATATATGTTTTAGGGTTTAATATTTTAAAGTTAGACTTTTAATCAATCTACAGCACTGCTTATATCTTACATCCAACAATCTACATGATATTGTTCGTTCTATTAATCAATCATTATATGTTTTGGGGGTTTAACATTTTTAAAGTTATACTTTTAATGCATCTAACTGGTCAGTAATATTACAATAAATTAATTGCAAACAATAACAGCTATTACAGTACTTACTTTTACTTGGGCCCTTTGCCTAAGTCGGAGCATGATAGTCCTCCGAGCTATGACAGTATCGAAAACAATTCTCTAATATATATATGACCTATTTTCTTTTACGGTTTGGTTTTTCGGCATGGACTTTCATGTGTGATTTGATATTGGATATTGGATAATTCTTATATATAGTAAACAGCATTATCATATGGAATCTGATCCCTAATAACCTGGATGCATAACCGTGACATCTGAAGCACGCAAACATTACCTAGTCTCTAACAGACTCCGGCATAGCCGAATAGTAATAGGGGGCATTTGCCAAGTTAGGAATAAAAGTCTAATAGCAGTTAATTGACCTAGGAGTGAACTAACAAGCCTGCGTGATAGCTGGATAGACTAATCTCCAAGCAGCTCCTGCTGTGACATAAGATAGTATCAAAAGCTGGCAGAGGAGTGAAGTCGGCCTAGGTGTGTGTTTGGCTACCGGGGAAATACAAGGCAAATGGACACCTTTCGGTTGCCTACACTCCTTGGCCAGTTTGGTACTATCTTATGCCATTGTAGGATCTGCTTGGAGATTCGGATAGACTGCAAAAGACCGAAATCCCATGGCAACTTAATACATTGTCCCTATTTGGCCAAATTCTTCTCCTTTGTCATCCAGCTGCCACGTCTGCTTTGAGACTACACATGACCACAGTTTCGTGCGAGGATACCTGTCTCTGTGTATGTTTACTGTAGTGTATAGTCATACACCCATCTCCCTATGATTGATGACAGTATAAACAACTGATCTAATGTACGCGTGTGTGTTTTTCTTTGATCTTCAGGACAAGCCGACAGCAAGAAAACAACTATCGGGGAGACCACAACAGTTCGGATCCATCGAAATATTATCATCCAAAACGTGTAATACAATTTCTTAATGCTCGACCTTGAAGTTGTAATTTTGGTTTAAAGATGTGTAAGGTTCGGTATCTGTCTAGAGGTTATATTCTTGTATAAAACATATCAGGCTATCTGTATGAATGTAATGATGACTGTAATTTTTATTCTACTAGTTGTACTATACTGAGAATATCAACATATATGAGGTACACTAGTATACGATTGATCTTATTATAACCTTGAAGCGGTTTTTCGTAGTATGCTTGGTATAACGGTATCTGGAAGATGAATTCTTGTATAAAATATATTAGACTTCTAGTACCTTTATGAATCTAATGATAATTGTAATCTATTTCTTCGAGTTATGCTATACTGAGAATATCAAACATATGTAAGGTACACCTATACAATATGATCTAATTATAAACTTGAAGTACTTTTTTTTTAATGTTTTGTATAACGGTATATATTGAAGTAGGATTCTTGTATGTAACATATCGGTATGTATGTAATAACCGTGAACTATATGAGTTATGGTATACCAAGAATGTTAGATAAACAGGACATATACAATCCATAACTGTAAGTTGTGACTGAACACCGGGCATTTTTTGGTTTAAAGATATCTAAGTTATATAAAGAGGTTGGATTCTTGTGTGAAACATTTCAGAACATATGTCTGTACTGATTGTAATCTATTCTCCATGAGTTATACTATACTGAGAATCAATCAATATCATATATATATATATATATTATGTACATCTGTCATAGAGGTAACTAGAGGTTGAGCACCGGGTGTGAAATGACTGAAACGAAGCCACGCCCCTTTGGCGTTATGATTGACAGGTGGTAACCTTGGAGACGACAGCTTGCAAATGTCAAGCGATCTTCATTTTGTCAGACGACCTAGCGTGTGATATTACGGGCGATCGTACATGTAGAAGGAACGTGGATACGTGACAGAACAACCTGTACCCTGCTTTGATATCTGTATATGTATTTTATATATAGCTTCCTCTATATGTAGGATGACAAGCGGCCTGCAGGCCGATTTGAGCTTTCATGAATAAACAAAGGTTCAAACAAAGATTGGACCAATTTCGTAGGAAAATATGAAAATATAACAAATACGTCTCAACTTACTGTTTCTTCGAATTCTAGCCGACGTACATTCTTAAAGGTGGCAGCGATTGACCACATCTTCCTTCATTGTCTGGAAATAAAAGAGACAAATATCATTTACTGAAATATGAGTATAACAAATAAGTAATCATATATACTATACCGCAACATTTACCCCCAACAGGACATAACAATTGTAACAGATACGAGCCATTATCAAGTCATTGTGCCCCTCCCCACTATACACAGCGGGACATTTCCTACCGATTGTTAGAACGAACTAAAGCTATACAACATTACAGATACCGAAGTCATCAATCTAACTTATATTTCTGACGAAAAAACGCACAAAATGAGCGAAAATGTATAGAAATAGTGATACAAATGTGGATGATTTGAATTACCTATGAGATTAAGTGTCGTACTATCATTTGTGTAGGATATGGAAAGGGGTGAACATAGAATATGCAAAAGATAAGAGAAATGCAAAAATATTAAGAGATTATACACATTTTATTACAACATAAAAGAACTATACAAAGATTAAAAGAAATATTGATGTAAAACAGATAATTCAATTGTCCATGATAAATAGATAAATTGTCTATGAGATTATGTGTTTTACTATCATATTTGAAACATATGTTGAGGAATGAACATGGAATAGTTTTCTATTTCTAACGGAGTCGTTTCGTCCTTCACCAGATGACACAGCCCTTACATCGATTAGCTACTGTCCTGTGCCAAACTTTCCATGGAAGGCTGACAAGAAACAGACACCTAATCAATAAAAAAACTAATAAAGGGATTTAGCAAAGTGCAACACGTTTCACATAGGAGATTAAACAATTGTGTGGCGACCCTGACCCTGACTGACCCCCCTCCCCTTCGCCGTGCCCGGTAGGACGATAGAGTTACTTGCAGGAGAAAGGACGGAGAGAAAGCCAAGTGTTGTTGTCACAATGGCTGGATGAGAACAGTGGTGCTCTCGTGTCGGGAGGACCTTCTTACAGAGGCAGCCACTAGGGTGACGGGAGCGACCGGCCGCGAGAAACGTTCGGCAGCCAACCGCGGAAAGGCACAGAATAGCTCTGTTATTTCTGTCTATTGAAAATCAACAATCTCAAACATGTTTGTCCTATCTAAGGTTAGATACAAAATCAAGCGATGTACATACACATACTTGAAAGCAGCCAACCGCAGAAAGACACAGAATAGCTCTGTTATTTCTGTCTATTCAAAATCAACAATCTCAAACATGTTTGTCCTCTGTAGGGTTAAATACATATATCTATAATCTTGTAGTCACTTCAGGAAAAAATCAAACGATGTAGATATAGAATAAAAACAGTCAACCGCGGAAAGGCACATAATACTAATAGCTCTGTTATTTCTGTCTATTGAAAATCAACAATCTCAAACATGTTTGTCCTCTCTGGGGTTAAATACATTTATCTATATTTCGCAGTCGCTTTCTGAAAAAAATCAAGCGAAGTAGACATAGAATAAAAGCAGCTAACCGCCGAAAGGCACATAATACTTAATAGCTCTGTTATTTCTGTCTATTGAAAATCAACAATCTCAAACATGTTTGTCCTGTCTAGGGTTAAATACTTATATCTATAATCTTGTAGTCATTTCAGAAGAAAATGTAGATACAGAATAAAAGCAGCCAACCGGGGAAAGGCACAGACAAGCCCTGTTATTTCTGTCTATTTAAAATCACCAATCTCAAACATGTTTGTCCTCTGTAGGGTTAAATACATATATCTATAATCATTCACTTTAGGAAAAAAATCAAACGATGTAAATATAGAATAAAAGCAGCCAACCGGGGAAAGGCACATAATACTAATAGCTCTGTTATTTCTGTTTATTGAAAATCAACAATCTCAAACATGTTTGTCCTTTCTGGGGTTAAATACATATATCTATTATCATGTGGTCGCTTTCTGAAAAAATCAAGCGACGTAGATGTAAAATAAAAGCATTGCACAAAAGACGAAAGGCACAGAATAGCTCTGTTATTTCTGTCTATTGAAAATCAACAATCTCAAACATGTTTGTCCTCTGTAGGGTTAAATACATATATCAATAATCTCACAGTCACTTTAGGGAAAGACTCAAGCGAAGTAGATGTAAAATAAAAGCATTGTAGAAAAGCAATTAGAACACATGTTATATAAAAGGTTCGTGTCAATGGTGGCTAATGAAGAATGTCATTTTTCATATGGACAATGTTGCTGTAATTGGTATCGACAGGTGGGCGTGGTCTTCCTTGGCAACGCCATAGCAACGGTTGCCATGGATACACATGGTGACACCTACATGACCTGATGGTCGTCCTTGTGTATTTTGTAAAGAAAAAAATGTTGGCAATTAAGAAAGAAAATGTTACATATGATTATTACTATTCAATGTTAGAATAGTAATAATCATTGAATGTGATAAAAAGCAAATAGTATTGATATTTTGCAGAAACTCCTCAGTTCAGAAAACCTCATCTTGGAGCGACAAAATGACTACTATTGTTTTCGAAAATTAATCAAACACAACATATGTCTTTTCAATTAAGATTTTAGCATTTTGGAAAATAGATATAACATACTAGTATCAAAACTACATCTGACATATATGAACAACAAGCCAGGGCAGAAAGCAAACGTATATTCACAACAAACATTTGTATTTGACAGATAATTCTGAAACCCTTTCACTTATTGTATCAAGTATTTTAAGCCTTTGTTATTGTCTGTATCGAGTTTGTAATGTTAAATCACTTTAATGTAATGAATGCAAACAGATATTCAGAATTATATATACATACACGACTTTGGCTAAAGGTGACACCGGAAACGCCTACAGAGTTACAAGGGACTATATAAGGCCTCAAAAGCTTATATAGCCTTTTAAGATGCCGCTAAAGGTTGCTGTTTCTCTACAAGGTTGTCAAAAGCACCTGACGAAATGTGTGGTTTTGACAACGTAAGAGAGCCGACACGGCATACTCTCAACAGGGGTACCGCCTTGCTTCCGTCGAAATAAGAATGCCTCGCAAAGATGTCGTGAAATCCTGGAGTTTTCCTTTATTGTTCTTAGATGTATCCGGTTGCCATTTAAGGAAATGTACGTGTACTTGATCATGAAATTGAAGGGTAGGGACGAAAAGAAGTAACTGTACATGAGGTATACTTGGCTTGACGTGACTTGATTTCATCCACAATTAGCCTGATATTTCAGCTATTCTCCCTGTGGTCTATACATGTAGTACGTTGATACATCATATAACAGAACGAAGATGACCTTATAGAACTGTCATAAACAAAGGACGAAAGATACATACAGAATTAAAAGGTAATCGGTACTTGACATTGTGTGTGTCTACATCGGACGGTATTTTTTCGTTACCCATGTAGTCTATACATGTAGTACATTGATACATCATATTATAGAAAGGTTGACCTTATAGAGCTACTGTCATACACAAAAAGAACGAAAGATATATACAGAATTAAAAGGTAATCGGTACATGACATTGTGTGTGTCTACATCGGGCGGTGCTTTTCTTCCCCCATCAATGAGGTTATATACACCTCTATATAACCTCCTTGTTCCCCATGTAGTCTATACATGCAGTACATTGATATACATCATATTATAACAGAGAGGATGACCTTTTTGAATTGTCATACATAAAGAATTTACGAAAGATACATACAGAATTGAAATGTAAATGTGTGTCTACATCCAATGGTATTTTCCGTCTCCAGCCTTAATTCTGGAGACTAGACATGTAAAACGGCTGCGGGGTCAAGAGCGGGGGTTTGTCAGGATTATCCCCTGTTTGCAGCGAGACGTAATTGATTTGTACAGACTTATACTCGTACAAGTGGCACACCAGGCTGTACGGAGATATCAGCTACATATCAGCATGGCATATCAGCTATATATCAGATATACGGAACACCTGTTACAGACTTATACCCGTACAAACGGCACACCAGGCTGTACGGAGATATCAGCCATATATCAGCATAGCTGATGTGATATATTGAGCACTTGTTACAGACTTGTACGGAGATATCAGTTACATATATATATCAGCCTAGCTAATGTGATATATATTTAACACCTGTTACAGACTTATATACCCGTACAAATGGCACACCAGGCTGTACGGAGATATCAGCTTTATATCAGTATAGCTGATGTGATATACGGAATACCTGTTACTCTAGTACGCTGAAGAAGTGTGATGGATGTCACTCGAAAGTCCGGAAGTGAATCTCCGTTTTTATACAATTGTAGAAATTGAATTGTATTTGAATATAATTTACCTGGATGGCTAACCTTCATAAACGTACCTTACACTCATACATAGATTCAATATATCACGATTGTACCAGATTGTACAGAGATATCAGCATAACTCAGGCGATGTACGGAAAACGAGCGATTTCTGTACATGTATCGCCGAAAATGCTGCTAATATATGATGCAGAAAGACTTTAATAGCGTGTATTACTCTGCCGTTCATAACAAAAATACTTAACAGAGATAACAATAAAAATACAATATAAAATTCAAATTCATATTCATATTCATATTTGATAAACTTAAAATTATCATTATTGAATGAATGAATGAAAGTCCTTGAAAACAGTATGTTTCCTGTTACAATTCTCACAGCTAAACGTACCACACGAGTATATGAACAACACTATAAAGCTATCTATCGCTTTACGCCGAAGAAACAGGGACCATAATGTGTTATTTTCCGGCCGAAAGAACCCACAGTATACCACTATTGTTACCGCTAGCTGCAGCCCATCCATCTAACCCCCTTCACTCACACTATACTGCTATTAATATGCTAATATAATAAGGGGGTTTCCCCGTGTATATAATAGCTACTCATGTACAGAAAGCCTGGAAGTGGCTGCGTCTAGCTCGCTCGGGTTTTTGGGGTACCCCGGAGCCAAAAAGAATGTGAATTATCATGACGTATGACATCAATTATGTCATCAGGAGTTGTGGATTTAGATAAATCTGCCGAAGCCGCGGGAATCTGCGGAACCACTCCGCTAAATTAGATTAGCGGCTAAGCTGAATATATGGAGAGACGGGATTGTACATCGCCGCATCTCACTCAATATATCGATACGTTAGGTCCCGCTGTGTGCGTGTGTGCGCATTCATTTCTTTTTCTGCTGAAATTGCATTACCAAAATTGCATTACCAAAATTGCTAGAAAAATTGCTGTTATTTTTTGTTGTCAGAAAATGCCACAACAAAGCGTCTAATATAAGATGTTACCGTTTAAATTGATGCAGTAACGTTATAAAGATAGTTCTTATGTATTTTCTTTCATACGGTGAAAAATCAAAGATGTCTGAATTTGGTGTTTTAGAAAAGAACCGTAATAATTCAGGCTTTATGTAATCCAATAATTCTATCACTTCGATACCGTTTTATAGTGTCAAAGGTGATATAACCAGTAAATACAGGGTTCTAATTCATTTAATACCCATCGTAACATTGTCTCCTATACTGATATAACACTACTAATTACCCATTCAAATATCGTCATCCACCGGCAATAAAAAAACAAACTCTCAGGATAAATATGGCATTATAATCGCGAAATTGCAGTAAACAACATGTGAACATCATATCGATAAGATAAGAAACTATTTGTCCACACACACTCATCATATATAAGTTAGGATATCTAAAAATAATCTTAGGAATGAATTCACTATCCCTTGTAGTTTGCTAGATCTAGAAGAGAATATGATAAAAAAAATGGAATTATAATTGCGAAATGACAATAAATAAACATGTATGATTTCGGGAACAATATCACGAGAAGTTAAGAAACTCTTTGTAAACATACAATCGAAATATATATTATGAGATTTTTAAAAGAATAATCTAAGAAATAAATTGACTATCCCTTGTAGTTTGCTAGAGGAGAATATGATCCGGAAAAATGGAATTATAATCGCGAAATGACAGTAAATATACACGTATGGATTTATGATTTTCATAAAGAGAAACAAAGAAGCTATATATTTGTACACATACGAAACTAATATATAGGTTTTAGAAATGAATTAACAGTAGTTTTCTAGATGAGAACCTGACCCGTAGGGGGTGTGTAAGGATACCGTAGGTAGATGTGATCACCATGTCGGAGCCATAGTACAGGGATGGGGAGGCGTTATCAAGCCATGACAGCGGGAGGACTCAACAAATTACACCATCCACAAACCAGGACACCACTTTCATATCGTCTACCCACGTATGTCAGCACAGAAATAAATTGATAAATCTGTATATAAACGCGTTATTCTATATACAACTGAAAGTGGCTGTATATATGATATAATCAGGATATAATCTGGTTTACATCTGGAGATAAATTGGCGTTTGAGCTAATATATCAATGATATTTGACAGCTATTAATTACATGTGATATGATCTTCGTGATATGTGTTGAATGGCGTTTTCAAAATGAAAACGAACCTCATACTGAGAACGCAGATCAGAACGCCGAACGTCTGAAATATTGAAGTTACAAATATAGACCCATCTCTTCATCTTCATCAGATGATTCTTATTCAAATACAATTAACAGATAATAAGCATTTTAAATAGTAGAAGGCATATATATGTAGTCCCACGACAAGGATTGCTCGCAACATGGTGCCATACCAGGCAACGTTGAACAGATAATTGCAAAAAAATAGATGCAAAACGATATTTGAACTCACGAGGGATGACATATAATATCATCTAAAGCAAGAAACCTGACTAAACGAAATAGGCATACAAATGAGTTTGCCACTTATACAAACGTTTTACATAGACAACAAGCAAACATAAAAACTAAGAACAACGCACTCACAACAATGACCTTTAAAAGTAAGGTTACATTACTTGAAGGACAGACATGAAACCAACACGATCCAGGTGAAATGTATGCGTGTATTTCTGAAATCGCCAGTGGCCATTCTTGGGGATTTACCCCCATTTCAATTTCCTAAGCATTATGAAGAGGCACTCGGCACTCCCACCCCAACAAAGGCTTTAATTTCGCTTTTCGAATGGCCGCTGGCAAGACGAGACTTTATGGATTTACTTTCGATTTTCAGTGTATGAAGTTGTTTGTAAGGGAGTGAAATCCGAGAATACGTTCATATTGAAACATCCAATAATTCAGGCATCTCGCCGGAGGTGCCGTTTTTACATGATGTAAGCCTGTTCAACATGGTACACGCGGTAAGGATCTAGTTAGGGGCAAAATATGAGCCATCTAAACAACTTTAAATCAATTTCACTTCATAAGGAGGATTACTCGCACTAGCTTTTCATACACCACACACAAAACCTGGAAGATGTGGAGGCTTATCTGCCAAGATTGGAGAGTATTAGACTTGTCAAACATTTTTCCTGTGATACCAAACATGATATCAAACTCGGAATAACCAAGGTCCTTGGAATAACGTATACGGAGGTTATATGGTATCGGCCCCCTCGCCGAAAAGAGATTTTTGCAATGGAAATCTTACAGAAACTTTCGTGATTCGTTTCCAAAGAATATAGGTAAGACAGAAATTAGAAGTCTGACGATGTACAACTTTAGACGAATACTTTAAACTTTTTTTAATTTCCTGTTTTGTCTAGTACTTCTTCCGACTGAGCGAACATCACGTGACCACTTCAGTATACACACCACTGTAAATTTTATATCTGTCTTCCCATTTCTATGATGGTAAAACTTCTGTAAAATAAGATAAAAACATGTTTACGACGAAGTTCTGAATTCTGTCTGATTTCTTGGAAAAAAGAGATCTTCTCAAAACCGTAGGTGGTAAAAGAAGACTAGCGTCTACCGTCGTGTCCAAAACAGACTTCTGTTTTGTTGCCAAGTATTTCTCATGTCGTGAAGACACGCAGAATGCAGTTTATTTTTAAAGCGAAGACATGTACCGCTACCATCTGGTACCGACGTCTCTATAAGGCACGTTAATACAGTTATGTAAGAGAAGCATATTGGGAATTCTAGTACTTTACTTAGCCGAGAGGATACATTAGACACTAATAAAGATAAGTAAAAGGTAAAGCTAAACATTAAAAAAAAACGCTTTAAAAGCGCTGTCGGCTTCGTGGAATAATTACGAAGCATGTAATATACTTTGGTTTATGTTTGTAATATTTTGTACTGAATTGCATAATACACTTCAGTTGTGCTTCTGTGTAACGTCCTTGAGTAATGTGAGCTTTTTCTCTCTTCCCCAACTGTGTGGGAAAATTTTAATGACCCCTCTTTTTTCTCTCTCAAACTGTGCAACACCCCGCTGTGCTTTTTTATGTAAATGAAGGGAAGTTGTCCGGGTGTTTTCCTCTAAACCGAAACAGGGTACTTTTTCATTCCGCCATTCTTCTTGCCGACTCGCTACACTTCTTGGGAGGTTTCTGAATATTTCTCTGTACCACCCAATTCGTTCAAAGGAGTCTAGAAAATGTGCATTTCACAAAAAGAGTTTTAGTCTGCAGGTAAATTTGAAGTAATAGCATCACTATGATAACTTTGAAAACTGTGCGTTTAATTCAAGTCATCAAGAAATAGATATGCTCTTTTCATAAAGTTCGTAATACTAGTAAGCCGCATTCTTCTTAAAGCGTGCAAACTGTAAAACCATTGGACACATTATAGCATGTTTTTGTTTGAATAATGTTCCGTATGATTACAAGAGTGGTGCTACCTCTAATTGCTCTGTATAATGACAATAATTACATTTCAGGACAGCCTTTCAACGCAAAATAACCCTACATAGGGCAAAATCGATAAAATCACGATTCGGAACAAACAGAGTTAACGCACACAAAAGTCTGTGAAAAAGGTGTTTGTGTTTACCAGTATCAGAGTATAGGCTTCGTCATGTATGATTGGTAATGATTCGGATGTTATCAAGTTCTTATTGTCACCGTTGTATAAGTATGTCATCTCTTTTGTGGAACCAAAATGTAATAATCAAATAAACACACCATTTTAAGTGCCTAAAATTGGTGATAAATAAATCTTGGGTAAAGTCGATATTTTTGCCGCCCCCCTCCCCCCTTTTTAAAAAGGCCCTTGTCCGTGTAGCATGCCTCTCTGCCGTGCAGATGTTTCAACTCCAGCTTTCCGCGCTGTTTGGTCAGCGGGTGCAGCGGCAACAGGATACGTTCCCCCCGCTCCGTCCGGCTTGCGAGCTCCCTCAACCGTGGCCGGCGCGTCCGTACCTCGCGCTAAAACACACACCGGGCCCGACCGCGCGCGCTGTTCACTAGCACCGACTGTGAAGCCTTCGGCATTCTCTAAAACCCTTCTCTGCAAATAACTTTCGTTTACTTGGCAACTTTGGCCACGGTCAGGCTCCCCTGTATGGCGAATTCTCGCCGCGCTCAGTCAGCCGTGGTACGCTTCGGCAAACATCGGGAATAGTCCACGTTTTTTTCTTACTACAACTCAACTGCCTTAAAATCTTCTCCGCCAAATTACACCTGAGTAATTAAGTATGTTGCAACAATCAACCCCTTTTAATTTTGGGGTGATACCTGACGACTTCCTGTACACGCGTGTTGGTGAAGTTTAGTTGTGGGGATATCTCTTTTCATTTACATTGATGCGCGCACCTTTTCTGATATATCCCTCCCCCTGTTAGCGAGTTTTAAATCTGGCCAGGTCAAACAGCCTACAGCGGTAGCTACTGTATCATTATCGGGCTCGCACGTCGTAAAAGAGGCGCCCGAGGCCGTAAGTGAAGAACAGGTGATGCGGAGATGGGCCGTATGGTGTGCGGTGAGATCGCCTCGCACCTGCAGCACTCAGGTGTTTACCCAACAAGGCAGGTAAGCCCGGCCGCCTGTCCTGCACACCTTGATGGATAGCACGCTACCTGTCCGCCGACTCCTGCAAAAATACGGCCCGAATTCCCCGCCGCGCCCTCACAACAATAAAAACACCTTTAAAAGCATTGCAGGCCGCGTGCTCCACTGCTTAAAAAAACAACCCAACCGTAGTCCACATTTCAAAGAAAAATAAGATAAAGATAACACTTTCTAGTGCTCCTCTCTCTTAACTCAAGTCAGCGTAACTCGCTTAAGATCTCCCGTTTTCTTTCAAACTTTCTTATAATACAACAGTTACAACTCTTTAAGACCTAAAAGATGTACAAGACACAGACTAAGAAGGAACAGTACACGGCTCCATTTCAGCTTCCTCGCTAAGACGATTTCGCGATGAAAAACAAAACCCGCCCGGCTGAGCTGCGATCAAACACTCCGTATTTATTCACTGGTGCGCCGGAGTAGCCGATGACAGCTTGTGTACATAGGGACACCGCTTGTACAGGAATTAAACGGGAAAAACGGAGGAGATTTTTAACACTTAAAAACATAATTACTCCTCGTACGCTACTTAACTGTTTTCATCAAAGTATTCAACTCCAAGAATGTTGATATAGAAAATACCTGTGTGTTCTTATTTTCCGGTAATCCTAGAAAAATAGAGGAAAATTCTAGCAATGTACTCGTCTCAAAAGACGGGAATGACAACCAATATATTGTACAAATATAGGATTAGACGAATTTGTTATAAGAAGGAATTTGTTGCACGGAAGCAAAAACGACACGGCAAAGAGAAATATATGTGAGACGGCTTGGATGAAAAATGGGGTGGAATTCAGGATTCGTTTAGGGCATAATGTAGCCCAATTGCATTTCGCTTCTGCGAGCAAATCACCATTATAATGACCGACCAGCGTGCGCAATTATTCCACCCGCTAGAAATGGGACACAAACATTCTCCTGCAGCGCCTGGAAAGGGTTTCATATCAATTTCACACGCCTGCAGTTTGGCGTGTACAGATCTCTCCTCTCTCTATCTGTGTGTCTGGGAGGTGGACATGTCATAACCACCTGTGTGTATGTGAGGGGGGGTGGAACAACGCGGCTGTTACAGGTTTTTCTCTCGCCACTAATGGCCCGGACGCTCCGAAGCCCGCGGCTGATACACTGATAAACGCAGAGAGAGAGAGAGAGAGGACCCTCGGAAAATTCCACAGAAAGAGCTTGTGCCTGCGGGGGACGCCTTTTGTTCAGCCTTCAAATCCAGTCATTTGGCAAGGCGAGTTGGAGACGGGGGACCCCGTGACCCCTGGCATTTTGCGAGAGAAGTCGGTACGACTTGGTGGTAATTAGGGGCCCCGGTCGGTCCGGGCAAACCAGACGGGCCGACGCGCCACCCTGCACCGAGGAACCGCTGTGCGCGCTACGCTCACCCTTTCACGCCGCAAAAACCAACGATAAAAATGTCATTAAATCATCGCATGCGTTGCCAGCATATCTGCGCAAACTTCACTCTCTCCCGCTCTCCCTCCACTTATTCTACATCAAAAACTCCTTCCCCGTAGCGAAGCTATCAATAAAAACGGTCCACGGAAACCAAACCCTTGGTTTTCTCCCAGTTCCCTATAATTTTATACAAGCGGGGAGTTCTCTGTTTGCAGAGATAGGTGAGACGGGGACTACAAAAAGAGGAAGAACTGTAGAGAGTAAGAGGAAGGTATATAAGCGTGTATTTGTGTGCCTCCCGGCGAACGAACGGGTTTCATTCAGTGATACGGCGAATGTGGCTACATGTGGGGTTAGTTTTCAGCCGCCCGTGCCCGTGTAGAACTGTCAGGAGTTGAGCTGTCACGGCAAACGTCGGGTGGCCGCGGGTCATCTCGTCCAGGTGTGGGGAAGGGATCGGATTTCCCCGCCCGTTCGTCCCACAATACAGGTGCGCGGTCCCCACCGCCGTACAACGTGCAACAATCAGGCGGCTAAGCCATGCTAATGAACCCCGCTCTTTACCTACAAGCAAGACGTGGGAACAGCTACCAGAGAGGCCTACCTAAAATAACAACATCCACAGAAAAAAACCCCGAAAGAAAACATCACAAAGATTAAATCCTTTACCCAGGAAAGTGGTTGAAATCTTAACACAGATGTTGAAGAAGTGTGTGAAATTTTAGCGCTGTTTTAAACGCTATATTACAGGAATAAGAACATATAATACAGGACTGTTAAAGCAAGGACATGAGCGCTTCGGGGTTGCTGACTGACAATAGCCCTCATTGTGCCCGCCCTATTTTAAGAAAGAGAAAGTGTGACGAATCTGTGAAACACAAAAGAAAAGCCACACATCCTGATTTCTACAGAAAAGACCGACCCAGATATATCCGTTCTCAGCAAATAAAACTTTCTATGAAGCTCCCGAAAACATATTTATTTTCTGAGTCCAAAAGTGTCTCAACGAAATATACTAGTACGTTGTACACAGAATTAGGTCTGAAAACTCCAATCCATCTCTTCTATCAGATCACAGAATATCTACTGTTATTTCAGACTTGCTATGCAGACTATGCGTATTTTATATCCCAAGAGAATATGTTTTACTTTTCGAACGATTACCAACGTTTTTCGATCCATCAAAATGTATTTGCCCCTTCTGTGTGGTATGGGGCCGCGATTTGGAACGGCCTTTAATTCTATTCATTATCTTTCACTTACTCACCCTTCAATGTACTAGAGAAGGTTCTTGTGTTTTATGAATGTAAATATCATGTAATAAACTGTCGCTAAAGACATAAATGGCGTTTTGACAAAGCATATATTTGCCGACAGCTTTGCGAGAGTGTGCTTGAATATCTTGTTTCGGCCTCACGGTAAATATCAAATTGTAAAGGCTTGGTTTTCGAATAGCCGTGAATAAACACTAGAAACATTAGCGATGCTTCGTTCTGTAATATACGTATACTTAAGTCTGTAGTAATTTTCCGTTCCCAAGTATTTACTGATACAGTATAATACGATCTAAACAAACATATGCATTGCTTATTATAAGATAGCTGAAATGTACTTATTACCAAGGAAGCTCAATATTGTACGGATATGCGAAAATCAGACAATATGTTGAATGGCAAAGTTATTTTTCTCTTCAGAAATATACATGGAATAAAAATGCCGCTTTAAGAACTATACATTCGTTATTTCTAGGTGAAATTTGTAACCAGAAAGCCATAGTTTGTAACACATTTCGTTCGGTTTAGTTGATTCCAACAAAATCTGTGAGCCGCCAGTTTTTTTTTTCCATTCAGATGTGAGAGCGTCGGTCTCATTAAATTTAGTTCAATTGTGTGTACTATGCACACACTAACACTTGCACAATCGCCAATGTCAATGTCACAATTAAACCAGGTGCCAATCCTTTGTTTACCAATGTGTTGCCGCGCTTGCTGAGCAAGTAGAGGTGTGTTTAAAACTCATTAATTCTAACACAACGCCAGTAAACACTTAAACTATTGATGCTTATTTGCCGTGTGAGCTGTACGGATTTTTATTGACGGTACTAGTCTCGGAGGAATTGGTTAGAATATGATATATAAAAAGTGTTCGTTATACTTATAGACGCGCGACCTCGAGGTGAGTAAATATAACTAGGCGCGCGCGGACGGGAGTATTTCTATCCAATCCTCCCAACAAATCCATCCCATCGAGCGGGCCCAGCAAATCGACTATCCAGCAAAAGTGCTCATCTTGCTCCTAATATTCCGCCGAGTAACGAATGTATCGCCCTTAGATTGGAGCTGTCATGGGAGAGATATATAGACCCGCATGCCCCGCCGGCTATTTGGGAGCAATTTCTGAGGGACGGGGGATATTTACTCGCAATCAATTTGATGATGCAGCCAGCGGTGTTTAAAAACGAGGCCAATGAGAGAAGGGTTGGGGCACCGAGACGCAGACAGCCGCAATGCCATTACGGTAAAACGGCGGCACAGCCGGCTGGGATCGTGACATTTGCAAATAGGCTAGCGCCGTTATTCCTAATGGCTATACAGCCTATAGCGACAGTAATGCAAATATACTACTGGCGGAGTACGCAACGTTATTTGATGACTAGGTCTATCAAATCGTCAGATTGATAAATATCCACACACGCAATCTCTAATTCTCTATTTTAGTATTTGTACAAAAGAAATCATTACAATCTTATTTGTCCATATATTAGGTATCTCTACAATTGTAAGTTTCCAATCCAAAAAATAGCAAAAAGGTTATGCAATATATCAAAGACAGAACAAGAACACAATGTTCACATATGATGCTTGTTAAATGCAGACCCAGAATTGCGATCTATATTGTAGTAATGCAATTGAATATGTTTGCATTACAAGCGAGCTATTCTCCAATTTCACAACATTAGAACATTAGATCACATATAATACGTTCAACGGTTATAACCAATATCTCATCGTACATCGTGATATTTTGTGTTGAGAATGTTCAACATGCTGTAGTCTACAATTATCACAGCCAAACATACAATTATGGGGCGACTTGAGAGATTTTTGAAGAGTCAAAT
Source organism: Branchiostoma floridae x Branchiostoma belcheri (assembly GCA_019207045.1). Lineage (NCBI taxonomy): Eukaryota > Metazoa > Chordata > Leptocardii > Amphioxiformes > Branchiostomatidae > Branchiostoma > Branchiostoma floridae x Branchiostoma belcheri. The sequence goes on along the minus strand of CM033035.1, from coordinate 5,341,911 downwards.
TTCCTTTTATTTACACAATTTGAGACAGAGAATAGAAAAACCTTGTCCTCATATGTTTTGTAAATGCTCTGCCTGTTCTATAAAAGGGACACTGTATAATAGATACCAACAACAACGTAACTAGATATATGTATTTTCAGACATATCACATAGACAAGAAATAGTTTTCAATGGTAAATACATTTTAAAACATTTGTGAATGAGAACTAGAAGCTTCTGTGTCGTATGACTGTGTACGAATGCGCGCTGCAACCTAACTAACTAGACGAACCAAATGGGAAAACCCTACAACACGACGATACTTTCAGTAACTCCAGCTAGCTACCCACAGACGTTATAAGGTAAATGCACATAGACAACACACAAGTACTGCTAGTAGATATTTGTTTGTAGTTACTAAAGGCTTTGAGATAAGGTAAGGGGTATTGTTGGATACATGGTCCAAATACGGAGTGTAAAGTTAGGGAAAAGATACTGTCTGCTCTACCAAGGATCTTTTATCAAGGCTGCTACGCTCGCAAATCTGCCTAACTCATACCTCTCTCTAACGGGATGCAACATGGAGCAAGATGCCTAAAAGTGTGATCGTTCTACGAACCCACGTTAGAACTCACAATAAAAACAAGGGCACTATAGAAAACAGAAAAAAAGAAGATACTACGTAATGGGTTGCTTTACGCAATATAAAAAAAAGATAAAATGTAGTGGGCAATGGTAGACTCATAGCAGAAAATGTTTCATTTTAGAACTACAAATCTACATTCTAGTGTAATGTTTCAACAAATTACAACTAAGAGGTGTAGATTTTAGGTATAGGTGTCAATTTATATATGTCCGCAAAAAGATTTATACCAAATGGAGTTGCAATACAATGGCAAAAGGCTAGGTGGCACAATTTAGTCTTGCGAATTAGAATAAATAAGTATATGTTATGTAGTAGTCGTATTACACTACTAAAACTAACTTAACTGCATCACACACTGAGTAAAGAAAACGTAAGCTGAAAACTTTGTCGAAACGTTTAGGAAATTCATAAAAGTATAAATCCTTTTAAGTATCATAAAAGTATGAATACCTTTAAGTAGCTAAAGATTAGACCAGAAGTAGAGTTAGTTCAGAAGTAGAGTTCGGCGAGGCAGGCCCGACTGCTGCAGTACAAGCGCGCCCCCTATTAAACCTATTCCAAACTGCAGCCGATGTCTCTGTCTCTTAATCCCCCATATAATAACACACGTGTCGTTTGATTGACGTCGGGTTATGACCTTTGACACTTGTTGACCCCAAACATGTAGGTAGTAAACGCACATATGTTCATTTTGACCTTGGATGTCGTCCAAGGACAATTTGTTTACTGGGTAGACGGAGAAGATGCTTAAAGTTAAATGTGCATATCATATATGTATCTTAAGATTTAACATGGATTTTACTAGTCCTGTAAAATTTATCTTTCAAAAAAATGATTTTAAAGACAAGTATAAATCTAAGAGAGAATGTGTAAAGCTTGTAAAAATACTCTTTCACCCAACATCTGCTTGGAGATTATCTAGACATAACGTCACGTCATAAGTAGGTTTTGAGTGACAGCTGCTGCAGACGACACCAGCGGGGAATGTTTTCATTGGTCAAAGCCGTTACTGACTAAACTCGGCCTTCAAAATGATGAGGTAACTGTTTTTCCAAGAATACCTACACAACGAAGATGTCACGCTATAATCTCGCGCTAAAAAAGATGGGCATTTAATAACGTTAATGATGTCGTTATTATTAATGACGAAATTCATCATTAATAACATAGTTAGGCGAAGTCAAATGTCTGTACTGACAGAAAGAACTTTAAAGAATAGCCAAGAAAATTCTGCCTAACCGGTCGATTCCCATCATGCACTACTCCTCCCTATATTTATCTTTTCCTGAAAGCTTGACGTCACTCCTTAGCAACACATCCGCCATTAATGTCCTTTCATTCAGCAGACAATCTTGTTTTTCGGTCGAGGACCTTTTCATGGAAAACAAAACGGCCTGGCCGCCCGTGTGCCTCTGTGGCGGTCCCCAGAGCTTTGATGGGGGAAAATAGGGAACTCCTAGTTTATGCCTCCATCCAATGCTGTCACAGAAGAGGAGGCGACTTTCCATACTGTTAACCATCAGTAAAGCATCTTCACATAAGCTGTCATCTGTATGCTTCTGCAGGTTTCCCTTCGATCGTTTTCGTTGAACAGTTTTCCTTAAAACAGTTCAACCGTATGACCTAGAACCATGTACACTACTTCTACATACATCTATCTATACACAGCTCCTGTACTCCTAGTCCAACAGTCCAGCTATAAACAACGCCCACCGGCCGGGTCCATATACCAGTACAGTAATTACAGACAGGATAGCGGAGGCTTGGCACGCAGAGCGCTACCCCTGCGCCCCCTGTACGGTAGCGCACTCACGTACCCTCAACCTTAATGACGTAGGAGCGCACCGCCGCAAACTTAAAGGTAAATCAGCTAGCGCTACCTGCTGTAGCAAGAACGACGTACTTACGTTCGTGAACCCACACCACCGGGGTACCGCACGGACCTTCCCCCGCGCACATCGCTCTGCCTCCCGCCTGGAACGCTAAGCCCGCTCGGCGCCGAGGAGGTTTTGTGTACGGCCCACAGCATCTTGAAAAGCGTTCCCCCACTCTGGTTGAAAGGTTGCCTTTTACGCCTATTTCTTCTCAAGCTTGCTCCAAAAAGGACTAGTGCACAAAGAGCGGAGACAGCCCGTCTCCACAACTACAGAGTAATAACTATGATGCTGAACAAAAACCCCCTAGTAATTTCAATCGTATGCACCGTACGAGCAATAATAAAATAGGACTGCTTTGTGAGGTAAAGACAGAGGGGATAATTTGGCAGTATTGTTGGCTGGGCAGATGGCTCTTGGCACAATGCGACATGAGCTTTTGTGCGCGCTCTTCCAACAAAAACTGGGCATTCTTTTTCAATAACCCGTTTTTGTCTCAAATTGTAAAGGTAGCGACAAAAAGCTTAGGCACCATTCATCAGACCTAGTGTGTGCTGCAGGTCCTTTAATACAATGAATTTCCCTCCAGATTTCCAGCACACAAAGCAAGACTGGCCTGACTCTATAGGCCCGTCAAGGAGAGGGATTGATTTCCATTTACTTAATGGCTCCGCGTTCGGACATACAACAGTTTGTACCTTTTGTTTCGTCTGAAAACCTCTTCAAAGGGAACGGGTTGATGCGGGAACAAAAGAGAGAGGCATCGAGCGAGAATCATTTATTATTGTGCATCGTAGCAGGCAAAATACGGGCTTGCTAAAGAGGCTCTGCGTTGGTGAGTGCGCTGAATGGTGAGTACCCCGAGCCTTTTCGTGAGAAGAGGCAGAAATCAGTATTGAATTGTAGCCGCGCGTCAACAAGAAACTTCTCGTGAAAGGATTCTATTCAACCCTCCGGGTAAAAAGGACCTTCCAAGGGAAGAAAGGAAACCCTTTCAGGCCTTTGAACCGGGGAAAGAAAGGATTCCCATGAAAATGCGGGGCACATGTGCCCCGGAGTCAGTCTTTGCGGGCGATCATATATATGTTTGATAGACAAGAAGTCTGTCTGATTTTGTATACGGCGCCATCTTTAAATTCGGAGCACATCCCCGTCTTTTGTCCCACGATGCATTGCTTAGCCGTGTTATCTCTGTGTGGAGTCAGTCAGCCGTGACAAGGGACATTTATTCTGCCTAACTAGATGGTAACTGACAGGACTAGTCTCCGAGCAGACGTGTCAGATGGATGATAACAAGAGAAGAATTTTGCCAAATGATAAGTTGCCATGGGATTTCAGTCAGTCTTTAAGCTTTGACAGTCTATCCAGCTATCATGGCGGTCAGTCAGTCAACTCCCTCAATCTACAAGTATGTAGTCTCCAAGCAGACATGTAAGCTGGATGACAAAAAAGAAGAATTTTTCCAAATAAGTTATCATGGTTTTTAGTCAGTCTTTTTTGCACTCCATCCAGCTATCATGCCGGCCAGTCAGTTCACTCCTAGGTCAATTAACTCCTACCAGACTTTTATTCCTATTTGGGCCAAATTTCCCTATTACTATTACATTTCGACCAAGCGGGAGTCTGGCAGAGACTATGACAGGACACGTAGGTCTGTTTAGGCTAGCGCCACATTCCAACCCGGGGCCCGACCGGGCTGTTTTTGGTAAGGAAAAAAAAGACATGTATACGTAAATATGTAAACAAACAATGCCCACGTGCACGACTATTCTCCTTACAAAGTTTAATCTGCAAGCAGACGTAAAGGATCTTGCTCAGTCAAAGTGTTCTTCGCTTGTTTTTGCAGTCTTTTCCTTTGGTTATTAGAGAAGGCAAAGAGGAAGAAAGGCGCGGTACTAAAAGACTTATTGAACGAATTCCGTAAAAAGACGCTTGGAACACTGAGACTTGGTCGGATCCTATCATCTGCTTGTATATCAGTATCAACGACAGAGCGACCTGCTATAGAGAAGTGTTCATTCCGAAAGACAGTAAGATTCTTATGGCCATACTGAAGTATTTCAAAACTTTTTAAAGATCTAGAGCAATAAATAAAGCCACAGCGTCCATCTCTACAACAGTGTCAACAACTACAACCGCGATTTCTGAAATATAATCTTTTATGATTTTAATACCAGTCCCTAAAATGTCCTCAAGTCTACATCTGTAAGTTTGTGAAGGATGCTAGCTGGTTCTACCGCTATTCTAAGAAAGGTTGTACTTGGGCTGCAGTAATTTGAGGGGAGGGAAGGGGGCGTGGTTTCGGCACGAGGGAGCGGAGACAGCTGGGCCTTTCATTGGTGACCCCGGGGTCAACGCCCGACTTTGAAAACAGACGGGAGAATAAAGGTACAATATGTCCCACTTCGCTTAACAAAACCCGTGTGCTCAATGGTCCGGGTAAAATAATAGACTACAACACAAACAAAGGCCGTGAATGTCAATATTGAATACTGAATCCGGACAAGGCATTGAGGAAAATACATTTTCTATTTTATGAGGAATGTTTTGAACACTCTGTTTTTCTCGAAAATGTAATTCTTTCCCCCTAAATTATCTAGTTTATTTAATATTATTGAGCACATTTGAATACATCGAGAGTATTTTGTTTCATTTGGTTACTTGAATTTGGACTTTGGACGTGACCCTAGAAATTTGCACATGATTTCGCAGAATTCCTAAATTTATGTAGCAGACTTGTCCCATGCACTGTCTATAACATTTAACTTAAACTTTCATTTTACACTAGTAAAGTGTCATATATCCTGTCTGGTAGAATGTCAGCAATAGAAATCCATGGCTTAACCATACCCCCCCCCCCCAAAAAAGAGAAGAAAACAAAGCAAGTCTATACCTAGTGACAAAACTAGCTCTTGCGCAAAACCACGTTGACGTTATATAAAACGTATTTATGTGAAGCGTTACAAAACGCGCCCTGGTCTAGACATAGTAACAACACCTACCACACAACTACATCACAATACAGCCGCACATTCAGCTACTGAGGGATAATCCTTAGTAATCACTCCGTTTTACCGAGTTTCAATAACAAAAGAATTTGACAAGTGACGTTTTCTCTCTCTCCATAAAGTCTAAACAAACGTTATCGTATCATTCCAACATACCTGCTTTAAGCCACGTCGAGCGCAGGCTAGGCCGGGAAAACAACACAGTCTCTACTACACTCACGTAAAGCACAGTCTGCGTTTCACCGACGGAATATGGAATGAAAAATTACCGAGACTCGCTTAACACCTGCACAGAGCGATTTATTATTACCCAACCTGTACAAAACCAACATAATCATAGGTCCGGACACAATTTCGCTCGGGGAGGTCCAGCTATGGAAATCGGCGCGCACAAAAGAGTCGTCAAAGAGTTTATACACCCCGTAATCAGCCGAAATTTGGCATCAAAGGATCGGGTCGGCCGGGTCAGATTTGAAATTGTTCCCATCCTAGCAACGGAGCAGGAGAAAGGCGCTCCAAAGAAGGGAAAATGGCCTGCTTTACAAAACTAAACGCCGCCGAGTTTTAAGTAAATGCAGGGCGCGTATTTAGCGCTCTGAAGGACATGTTTTGTGAAGGCAAGGAGAAAGAGGGTGAATATGAAACTCTTGGCAGCTACGTTCGGATGCATAGAAATGGGGCTTAATTTAATTTCCATCTGAAACGAAACCCAAGAGTTGTCCCTGTAAGAAATTGAACCTATGACTGTCGGAAGCTATACATTCTATGGTACAAAATCGAGTCTTTTCCGTTTTTAGACTTGGAGCAAACTACCAAAGTGCATTCTTTCACGGTGTGTTAAATCTACGCTTAACTTTGCGGACGGGATTTCCATTTTTAAAGTCTCTCATTAAATCACAAGAGAACAAGAGACAGTGAATAGAGAAAGAGAGAGAGAGGGAGGGACAGACAAAAGTTTCAAGTCTTCGATTTCAGGTATAGCGTAACTTAAAAACAGTGCTGTGCCAACATTCAACAAGAAATTATGATGCAACTCAATCATCAGTCCATGACGTATATTCCCTAATAAAATCACGGGAAAAACGTACCATGTTTAGTATTCACGTAAAATACCCCCTCCCTATTTACCCCATATAACTTGGAAATTAAGGCAAACTTCTGAGGTGCCCTCAACCCAGGCTGGGATTTTGACAATACAATTGGGAAGAAAGTTGTTCAATATATACCAGAGAATTGGTCATGTGAAACTTTATAGCTTTACCGTGCAGGATAATTTAGACGATTTTTTTATGTCAAATACGCGCGATACCCCTCAACATCCGCCATTTTGACACTGTGCGTGGTCGACACGAAAATCGTGTCAGGAGTACCATACATGGCAATGCTATGTACGGCACTCCACATGGTACAATGCCACAATGCCTAGTCTGTGGCTCACATTCTAGACGTATTTTGTACCAAACGGTGTTGTCCAAATCCCAGTCAGTGCCGAGAACACCCCAGCATCGTCCCGTAACCGGGTACACTAGCCTCCACCAGGCCTTCCTACAGGGGTACGGGGATCGTAGAATTTGGCAATAATATCGGGGAATTGGCCAGGGGAGTCAGTCCACGCTTAGGTTTAGGTCTTTCCTTCGAAGCGGCCGACCAACTCCTCTGGTAGGAAAACTTCCCTGGCAAATTATTCTCCCTATGATAGCAAATGTAGTCAGCCTGGTAGAGACTAGGTACACGCTGAAACGCTTATTTGACTGCGCGACGTTCGAATGGACCGATCCCAAAACCCCGCCCCCTGTTCGATCATGGTTCTATTTCGAACACCTCCGTAAAAAAGAGGCAATTTCTGTCCCACTGTGGCAGTTTTTGAGGTGTTCGAAATAGAATAGGGGTTCTATTTGTTCGATATGGCGTTCGACAGGATCGGTCCATTCCGTGCGGTACTGTCCTTGGTGCTGAACGGCGCTCACATGAGAGCGCGTAGCAACTTAAGACAAGATATCACATACACCAAGGAGCTTTCATCTTTCAGTTTGATGAAAGCTCCTTGGATACACCATGCGGCGTGGGCGAGTGAAATTGCCGTCTTTTGGACACGGAAAACAGGATTCTCCTTGTATGCTTGAACCGGGAAATTTGGCGTGTTGGTGGCATCCAACTTGACAATGTAATATTTCTAAAACAAGAACAAGACCTCAGATAGATACACATGAAACTCATCTCTGAAGACTAATTACCCGTTTTTATTCGGGGTAGAACAAAATAAAAAAAAAAGAAGGAAAACTAGACAAGAGGGACAAGAGTTTTTTCACTGTTTTCATTTTTTGTCAACATTTCAAATAACACAGCGGAGCTATTGGGGTATTTAGAGGAAAATGAATGGTACTTTTCTCTCGTGTGTCAGTCACACCAGTCAGTTTTGTGTGTGATTATTTCAAACGTTAATGTCAGTATATGATAACAAATTTTCCTTATAATTTAACTCACGAAAAAAAGTGACGTCACTGTTCAGATAGGTTAATGAGATAATCAGATTTTGAATGGTTTGACAGGATTTGGCGATGTGTCAATAGAAGCCGACCATTGAAGCGTGTAAAACAACGTTTGCATATCTAATCCTATGCACATATGCTTCATAAAACAGGACCACAAATTTTCCCGCAAAAATCTACCAGAAAATGTCTTGTAAAATATATCTACCAGAATATGATTCGACCCCTTTCACAAAACTTAATTTGTTTTAAAAGTGTTTTCTTTATATTTTGTCATGAACCGTACATATATATAATACAGGGGTAAGGCGAAACGTTACCAGGAGCAACCATCTATCAAGTGTATGTAAAAAATATCATTCACAAAGTCGAAAGATAAATTTTACCACAAAAACGCAGTTTAAAAAAAAACGAAACCTACGCAAAACGTAGGTTACATGTTACAGGGTGTTTTCTCCATTTTTTTCCTTAGGTATAATACAACGAGAAGGGGACAAAGCCCGGGGCAGCCATCTATTAAGTGTATCTCATTATAAGCAGTAAAGTCGGAAGATAAATTTTGTCACAAAAACTAGTTTTAGGATGTTTCTTCCATTTCTTTCACTCGGTACAATACAAATTTTTCCTCAGCATAATACAAAGAGAAGGGGACAAAGCCCGGAGCAGCCATCTATTAAGTGTATCTTATTACGGGGCCGTACAAAGTGAGGCAAATTATTCTCGGGGGTGCTCCTGTGGCGCGGAGATTGTCGGGACAATGGCTCCCAAACTACCACTCACCGCTCCCGCCGTACATCACGGGTTTAACGACCCGGGGATTAAACACGCGCGCACGGATCAGTCATCCCTTGTCGGTTTTTCCCAATCCGTGTATTAAAGCCGAATTTCCGATGTCTAGAAAGAGCTGCATTTCATACCAATCCAAGTCGTTAATTTTTGCCCCCCCCCCCCCCCCACAACACAACAACATGGTGACTTGCATACAGGTACAACGAAAATGGTTTTCCGTGTATAAAAGCCGAATTTCCGATGTTTGGAAATAGCTGTATCTCATACCAATCCCAGTCGTTAATTCTTACCCCTCAACACCCAACGACCCCCGCCCCTCCCCTTACAACAAAACAACAGCATGTTTTTCTCTCGAATCAGTGCATGGGATTGATTCCAAGACACTTAATTTTCATCTGCTCCGGGCTCATTCACCCCTTGTCGGTTTTTCCAAATCTGTGTATTAATGCCGAATTTCCGATTTCTGGATAGAGCTGTATTTCATACCAAATCCCAGCAGTTAATCCTGGGCCTTCTGACAACACAACAACATCGTAAGTTCCAATAATTTGCATGCTCACAGCCTTTTTTTTCAAATCCGTGTATTAATGTCGAATTTCCGATGTCTGGAAAGAGCTGTATTTCATCCCAAATCCCAGTCGTTAATTATTACCCCCCCCCCTCCCCCTGATAACACAAATCAATCGCATAATTTGCATACAGCGACAACGAAAATTAAATGGTTTTCCGTGTATTAAAGTCAAATTTCCGACTTCTAGAAAGAGCTGTATTTCATACCAATCCCAGTCGTTAATTCTTAGTCCCCTGACAACACAACAACATCAGGAGTTGTACAACGAAAAGGGTTTGTAAAACGTTAGTTATGGGTGCCCCGTGCCTTCACTAAATTTGAATCGTCTGAGTGCACGAAGTGGACATTTAGAAAAATCAATGAAATTGCTGGATGTCTTTTAAACAACCGGGAAAAGAGATGGAAGGCAGACAATGATAGAACAGCATTCCATTGTGACTCATCGTGTGTAATTACTCCATAAATCATTAATTATCGACCAGGGGTATAGCATCCAGACACACCCAGAATCTAGTGTAGCGCTCCGTTCCACAAAACTGACGAAAATATCGTCTGAAAGTCGTTCCCAGGGTTGTTTCTTTCCCGCGCGCGGCGCACTCGTTCCCATGCCCGCCGCGGCCATGACAGAGCGACTCAATAAAAACGTAAAGCGCGGCGCTTGCGAGGTTAAAGCGAGGCCGGGCGGGAGAGTCATAATCGTTTGACAATCACGCAGTCATCAAGTTGCATTTGAGGCGTAATTACGGGGATAATTGAGCGGGGTCGAGCTGGTCGGGTCCCCGCGGTGGCCCATCGATCGCCGGCGGGGCTATCGCGCGTTGCCCCCGCCGCGCAGCTGGGCCCGAGGTGCGGCACTGATGGGTCGCGGGAGATATTGGATTTTGTGTGGAGTGATTATTACCGGTCCTGGGACTCTGCTTTATGTCGGGGTGGCTATGTACGCTCGATACCGGAGAAGCAGACCCGGGGGAGCTGTGTGCGGTAACTGGCCTGGATTGCGGGCAGCCGCGAGGGGTCTTATGAATATCATTATTATAAAGGAGGGCGAAACGTTCACATATATAATGTCATTATACAGCTGTGTGATGTAAAAACTCATTAACATATATTCTAAAACGAGAGAAGTGTGTGAATTATATAAACAGATAAAGATGAATATAGCTTTTTTTAACATTCTGACACTTGAAAAGAAAACTTCATTTTCATTGTAATTACAAGCCGCACATGCGCTTAACGCCATATATCTATGATTCGTTTAACCGAGAGATATTAGACAAAAAATTGACGTATCTAATTTCTTCATATGCAAATACATGTACTTCCGGGTCATCAGGTCTTCTATCGTATGTAATTACCTGTTTGTTATTGCTGGTTAAATTCATTTTAAAGACACAAAACTTCATCTTTAAAGTATTATATTTAGTGAAGGGATCCGGCGTAAAATGATCTAAGTTTCTTCTATTTGCTTGCTCAGTTTTGAAGGTCGCATTTTGAAGCACGAGGTTGTTGACCCACAACACTTACTCATTTATTTGGGAACAAAAATGGATTTACAAAACGCTCTACCAAATTTTTCTACTGCGCTAACGTTATTGAGTTTCTCCCAGCTTATTTGTTATAATCCACGGGGAGGGGTGATCCAATCCGCGAAACGTGTCTTTAAACAACGTGTACTAATCCTTGGGCAAATCTCTGTCGCTTTGCCAAACCCAGAGGACCTGGTCCTGATAAAAAGAACGTACCCCCTCACGGGACAGGTCGACACCTCCGGTTTCAGGTCCGTAATCTCACCCTTGTTGACCAAACACTAGGTACTGTCACCACTGACAAAACAATATTAACGACCTCAGATGGGAGTACATTATACGCACAGCGGAACTCAATCTTTTCCACGTTGTTTTCCATGTGTTTGTGTGTCGACAATTGGGTGACTGTGTCACCACGGGACTTGGTGCAACCCGGTACTAACATATTTGGGTGATACACCACCTTTGTTTAGTGATGTTGATAGAAAATAGTCGATGTCACTACGCTCTAGACTGATATTTTTCAGATGGCAACAAGATATGGATTTTTGTCTAAAAAATTGCATATATGTTTTGAAATAATGTATGCCCATATGGATAATGATGTCTTTCGTATGTCTGATCAGATGGAATTGTCACGTGATAGTCATGTGACTGTCACGTGGGCTGATAGAAAAACTATGTATCTAAAAGTATACTAAAAATGGTATTCATATTATGAAGTAACACAATGTTTTTATGTCTTCGCTGTGGATATGTATTATGATTTCTTTCATTGTTTTTTTTTCACCTATAGCAACGTTTCAAACCTATTCAAGAACAGACAACTTCCACAATTTTTCTTTGACAATATCGCTGAAATTTTTTTTGGTACATTCAAAGACCATAATCGCTCGTTTCAACAAGACGTCGTCAATTTCACAAAAGAAAATTATTGTTGACTTAAGTGGAACCCACTTTTGAATCACTGTCCTTTCAACTCTTACTTAATGGAATTAAATGGTCTGTTCACAACAAGATGTCTGCCATCAAACGATTTAGTTTGAAGTAAAAAGGTGCTCTGGTTGCGCCAGACTTCATCGCCAAGGACACGGCTGTCCATTGGGGCTTTTGAACAAGACAGGACTAAAAACATTCAAAAACATTCAATTTCGATTTTAAAAATGAATTACGGTAACCTTTTTCTCAGAGGAAATATGGGAATGCCAAGTTCAATGGTTGTAAGAGTTTTCACACAAAAAAGTACAAGGCTTGCTGTTTTAGCCTTTCGAGGTTTTGTTCAAAATCTACGCTTCCAAAACATAGTGATATTTTAGCTTTACTCGAACCTTTTACAAGTTATATATTTTGTTTTGTACAAGCTATTCATGTTAACTTTATCACTATTGTGTATGATTCACATTTGACATAATCCAGACTTTTCTTTGAAAGTGAAATAAAAGCACGAATAGATTTCCTAGTGAATAAGACGGACACGCACTTGTCCTACTCAATAAATGTCTACCTTATAATTCCATTGTTCTTTTGTAAGCAACATGTTTTTGAAACAGAATAATGGCCATAAAATGAATTACGGTAACCTTTTTCTAATAAATTGTAACCTTCAAGTTTAGCCTTTCGTGTATCATTTATTTTGTTTGCAAGTTTCATAAACAATTTGACGTTACCATGGATACGATTATCACTGAAAACACGAGATAAAATAGGTTATATGTTAACCATAATCAAATTTATGCGCACTGCTCGAAAACATCTTTGCTAAACGTTGCTAAACATTAGGTACCAACAATACGTATGGTACGGTAAGGTTGATTTCATCAAGTTTGTTAATAATGACTTTGTAACATGGTTCTCTATTCACAACTACGCAGCCGCAACAACGTCTACTGTAATAACTGTAAAAACTGTGGTTGTCAATAAACATAAAGTATCTTGTTGTACTACTGTATTTCTATTGTAAGATGGCTGTTGTTTGTGAAAAGGTCATTTATAACAACACATTTACTGACATAATATGACGCTAATATCATCATAATCGTCGTATTACTAGTTCTCAATCGCTGTCTTTTCTCAAGCCGACACATTTTCCATTTCCTCTGAAGAGAACGCCACTTTTTAGACTATTCGTACTTCGTAGCGTCTCGTTTTTACAAGAGCATAGAAATATGCACATAGGGAGACGTAGAATTAATACCCAAAATACGTTAAGCCACAAAGAACGAAAATAAACTATAAATGATCGTAAACGTTTGATAATAAATTGCAGCGTTAATTGTATAAAAGCGAATCTTAGAGACCTTCAGAACTTTCAAGACGTTTCATTAAGACTGCAAAGAGTACTAAGACATCCTTGTCTTCAAGAGCTCTTAATATACGTCCCACTCATACATCTGTACAGCAGGTGTAGATTCCAAGGCTAAGCAGTGACATTCTGCGCCGCTGTCAGTTTCACAAAAGTGGTGTCGATTTCACAATGCAAAATTGATGACGACATTGAAATCCGATACCAACCCCACGTGAAAGGGTGTCCTTTTAAAGTGCACGGTGTTCTATAGACCTGTAGGAGAACAACAAGCTATTATCTTACAAATTGGCTTCTCTTCATATATTTCTTATCCCAATCAAGTTGTCTGTCATTTTCACACAACGCGGTGTCCATTTCAACAATGGGAGATTGATGTAGGAGAATGGGACGACGTCCAGGTGTGGAGCGGGGAAAAGGTCTTCCCGGAAAGAAACATAACTCCTTCTGGGCGGAGTCGGCACAAGATTTCTTAAGCATTAAACGACGTCTCTGTCTGTTCTGTAGATTTCAGAACAATCATAGGAAGTTAGTAGGGTTATAAGAGAGTCTGGGTCGAGTTTCAGGGTTGGATATCGTTCAATATGAACAAAACAGGACTTTCCGGAAAGAAACATAAGTCCTTCTGGGCGGAGTCGGCAAAGATTTCTTCAAGCTTTAAATGTCTCTCCCCGGACAGGCTATATACTTGTGTTACATGACCATAGTGGTGTAGTTTTCAGAACTATTATAAGTTCTTCGTAGGGCTATTTGAGAGAGTGTAGGTTGAGTTTCAGAGTTGGAAATCGTTCAATTTCTTTTTCAGATATGTTTTTGGCCTAACGTGGGTTTGTGGGTTTTATATTTCACTTTCTTGTCACAAATTCATTTTATAACGCTCTTGCGCGAACCAAATAATTGTGCGAATAAAATGTATCCACATATGTTTTGCAGGATATCATTTTCGGCAAGTTTTAGAGAAGGAAAGAGAAAGTAAGAGTAAGTTTGTCAATATAGTTTCTGTACGGCGTGAGTTTGAACGTTATAAGAGAAAAGTTTGTCAGTGTGGTTTCTGTATAGCTTGAGGTTTAATTGTAAGAGAAAGTTTGTCAGTATAGTTTCTGTACGGCCTGAGGTTGAACATTAATAGAAAGTTTGTCAGTATAGCTTCTGTACGGCTTGAGGATGAATGTTGTAAGAGAAAGTTTGTTAGCATAGTTTCTGCTCGACCTAAGCTTAAGGTTGAACGTTGTACGTGAAACTTGAGTAAAACGTGACCGAAAGCATAGTTTATAAACGGCTTAAGGTTGAATGTTGTAACAGAAAGTTAGTCAGTATTCCGTCCCATTCGTACTAGTTATGTAAATATAAGAGAAAGTTTAATTTCTGTACGGCCTGAGGTTGAACATTGTAACAGAAAGTTTGTCAGTATAGTTTCTGTACGGCCTGAGGTTGAACGTTATGAGAGAAAGTTTGTCAGTATAGTTTCTGTACGGTCTGAGGTAGGTTGAACGTTGTAAGAGAAAGTGTAGCTTTTGTATCATCTGACTCTAAAGTTGACTGTTGTACGTGAAACTTGAGTAAAACGCCGCCGACAGGCAGCACCACGTCTCTTCCCCTCCACTATTCCGTTCCATCCGTACTACTAATATAAAAGAAGTTTAGTTTCTGTATGGTCTGACTCTGAGGTTGACTGTTGTACGTGAAACTTGAGTAAAACACGGCCGACAGGCAGCACCACGTCTCTTCCCCTCCACTATTCCGTTCCATCCGTACTAGTTATGTAAATGAAAGAGAAACTTTAGTTTCTGTACGGCCTGAGGTTGACTGTTGTACGTGAAACTTGAGTAAAACACGGCCGACAGGCAGCACCACGTCTCTTCCCCTCCACTATTCCGTTCCATCCGTCTCCGCCCCAATCAAACGGTCCTGTCACTTTCACAAAGTCTTGTCAATTTTCACAAAACAAAATTGATGACACCCGCGCGCCTTCCCCTGACCCATTCAGTACTTCTTTGTTATCGCCATCCCCACAGTCGCGGCGCTATTGGAGCTGGCTATTGTGCGCCTGCCTGATACTGTCGCCGTACTAACTGCGATTGATACAGAAACGGGAGATATGCACCTTTATGATGGAGTGCTTTAAAACGGCACAGGCAGCCTGGGACGGTGTTTGCCTCCTCTACTAGTGACGGCTCCCTGTAAAACAGCTGGGCACACGTCGTACAGGTGCCAAAGTACAAAATTTGCACTGTAAATATAAGAGTATATACATTGTACCAATACTCCCTCGTTAGTATGTATCATAAAAGTATAAATGTACCAATTTTCCATAATCCATTTTAAAAGTATCGGCTACCTGTAAAACTGTTGGGCACACGTAGTACAGGTGCCAGAATACAAAATATTCAGTGTAGGATATATTGTAAAAAGTATGACTAAAGTCATTCATAGTCTATGTGTATCATAAAAGTATAAATGTACATTTTTTCATAATCAGTTGTGAGTCTTTTAAGGCCAACTATCAGCTACCTGTAAAACAGCTGGGGACACGTAGTACAGGGGCCAAAATGCAAAATATTCACTGGAAAACATATCTATAAAATGTATGCCAACTGTCCTTCATAGTATGCGTATCATAAAAGTATAAACGTACCATTTTCCATAATCCGTTTTAAATCTGTTTAAACCCAACTATCAGTTACTTGCAAAACAGCTGGACAAAATACGTACAAGAGTCAAGTTTAAAAAATATTTACTTTGAAATATTTTCAAAAATTGTGAACGGAAGACTCAACACTGATATGTGTATCATAATAGAATAAACGTAGTACCTCTTTTGGCAAAATGGCTGGGCACACATCGTAAAGGGAGCAAAAGTACTACAATAGTCAGTGTAACATATCTAAAACTGTATACAAAAATGTTCAGCGTAAGCAATAATATCTTAATCAAGATAAGCATATGATTTTGCCATTTTCATCATCAAATGCTTGTTAAACACCGCCAAATCATTTATCAAAGCATTACAAATGCTACGAATATCTAATATTTTGTACAAAGCATTTTACAGTGGTGCAAAATAGAATATACCTGAGGAGAACTTAGTTTCTATTTTAGTGGGAAAGTTAATTCCAATAGTCATTCAGTTTTACTTTCTCTTATATTCAATTCCAAGAGACCCGAGAATCAACTGTTTAAATGTACATTTCAATTAAACTCTGCGCCATCCCCCTCCCTGATTGGACTTAAATTGATTGCTGCGGTTGGCAGTACAAAAGATGAGAAGGATTCCCCGCGGCACAGGTAGGTAACCCGGCAATGTGCCACCAACCCTGACTCTCACAGGGTACAACTTCTCACACGAGGCTCGCAGGGGGGTTATCTGTATCTGTGTCTTTTATATAGCCGGTACAACCACTCTTCGGCGTAACACACCAGCTTCTGTATCTGTATCTATATAGTATATAGCCGGTATACTAGTAACCTGCCTTCGGCGTAACCAACGCCCTTGGCGTAACACACCAGCTTCTGTATCTGTATCTGTATCTATATAGCCGGTATAACCGAGCTTCGACGTAACACACCAGCTTCACAGGCACGCGGCGCGGCAGCAGCTGGTTATATATATATTACACTGAACGACCCGTCACACCTAACTTTTGCACATCTATCTGCAAGCGTTCTTTAAAACTATCCAGACAAGATGCCCCTACCGTACTTGGTAATAACAAATTCCACTCTACGATAGTTCTGGGAAAGTACGAATTTATAAACACATCAATCCTAGGATGGTAAATCTGGTACTTGAAGTCATGGCTGTTTCTTTTTTTTTTAGCTGCTATTAGATACTTATCAGTCGACACGTCTACCAGTTTGTTGGTCATTATGGAAGGAACGGAATTACAAAAATTCCAACTACGCTAGAATTTGGTGAAGGCACCGCTATAATTGATTGAGCAAATTTATTAAGCGATGTTCAATAAACAACGGACAGGGGTCAACGTTGAAGCGAGAAGAAGTTGAACCTGTACATACTAGCATACATTAGACTTTGAAGTTGCATGTAGTAAGATAACAGGTTCTTACAACACTAGTACTTGTACTTATTACCTAGATCTACCTAGAACTTTATCATCCTGGCCTATACTTAGCATGTGAGAGCAGAAACGTACAGTAAAGGTCTCCTTCTTCTAATAAACTTGTATCTATCTCATCTAACGTTATATATACTGTCCTTTTCAGTGGTAAATTGTCATCTTAAATTGCTATCAAGTACAGCTTCACCAAGTGTTCTAGTCCAGACCTGTACCAGGTAGTTTAGGCACAGGTGCACCGAAACCGATTTTAGGTACAGGTGCACCTGACCAATTTTAGGTACAGGTGCAAATAACCAGCTTTAGGTACAGGTGCAACTATCCGATTTGGGGTACAGGTGCACCTAACCGGTTTTAGGTACAGGTGCACCTAAACGATTTTAGGTACAGGTGCACCTAACTGATTTTAGGTACAGGTGCAACTAATCGATTTTAGGTACAAGTGCACCTTACCGATTTTAGGCACAGGTGCACCAAACCGATTTTAGTGCACCTAACTGATTTTAGGTACAGTCGCACCTAGCCGATTTTCGGTACAGGTGCAACTAGCCAATTTTCGGTACAGGTGCAACTAGCCGATTTTAGGTACAGGTGAACCTAACCGATTTTAGATACATCATCATCATCGGCGTCAGCTCGTGACCGAGCATTAGTTCATGTCCATCCAGTCTCATTTGTTGATTGTTGGTGGCGGTGTCTAAGGTGGCTGCTCAGTCCCAGGGCAGTGTGAAACAGTCTGGGACACTTTGTGCAGGACAGAGTGGGTGGGGAGCGAGGAAGTAGTAGTCTCTCTTTGCGTTGTTGTCTTTTTGTCTCGGCTTCGGAGCGTCGTAACTGCTCCATGTGATCAGTCCCCTGCGTTATGGTGCGTCTCCACTCAGACCGGTTCTCCGCGAGAGTCTCCCAATTAGTGTGGTCAATGTCGCAACGAAGGAGGGTAGCCTTTAACTGGTCGCGAAACCGACGCTTGGGCGCTCCTCGCAACCTTGTGCCGGATTCTAGTTGGGAGTATAGGATCTGGCGAGGAAGTCGAGTTGTAGGCATTCTTTTGACGTGTCCTGCCCAGCGGAGACGATGTCGCGCCATCGTAGTCTCAATGCTGGGGAGCTTGGCCTGGAGAAGGACAGCTTCGTTGGAGACACGGTCTTGCCATTTTATATTCAGAATGGCACGGAGTTTTTGCTGTTGGAAACGCTCCAGCTTTTTCACATCTCTCCGATACAGGACCCACACCTCGCAGCCATATAGGAGGGTAGACAGGACAATGGCTTGGAAAACCATGATCTTTGTTTGAAGATTGAGGTCATGGTTTAGGAAGACACGTTTGGAGAGCCTCCCGAAAGCTGCATGTGCAGCCCGAATCCTATTGTCAATGTCTTTCTGCATCGTACAGTCATCTGAGAGGAAGCTTCCCAAGTAGGGGAATGATTTTAGATACAGATGCACCCTAATTACCGATTAAGGTACAGGTGCACCTAAACGAATTTTAGGTACAAGTAAAGTGCACCGGTACATAGCCCTACTCTACGCCAGCAAAAGCACACCAACACACAGGACCAGCAAGTGTAAGAAGACCTCTGACCCATGTAAGACCATAAACAATACAAGGTACAACACATAAACATGGGGTTCATGCCACAACTGAAGACCTGATGTCAGCTAATAGACAGTTAAGCAACACGAAAATCATTGAAGAAAAAACAAACTATTTCTAGTGTCTTATAAGTATAAAGACACCTGTTCTTCGAAAATGAATTTTATCAATTGATGATCATGTAAACTATGCCAAGTTACTCGCTATAGTAAGAGTGAAGACTAAAAGTCATCTTGAAATTGTTGTTTCCTTCTGTTATATATAAGAGATATGTGTCGTAATATTCATTAAATTCTTAAAGTTTTATAAATAGTATCACCAAAGCTTAAGTGATCAAGGACAGAAAGAAAGGATGTCACATAAAAACATATGGGGAGTGGTAAAACAGGTTTGTTTGGGGATTGTGATACAAAGACAAAAGATGATATCCAAGTTTGGAGGTTAACTTGCGAAGAAAGGTCGTAGTCAAGAAGAAAAGTCGTAGGCATATTGGAGAGTAGAATGAATGACTGATAGATAGAAGAAATCTCAGACTGATCTCTCCTTCTCTCTGTCCCTACCCCTATCTCTCTCCAACCTTAGTTCCCTAAACACACAACTACAACACAACTGCAAGTAGTGACCACCTGTACAAAGACTCTACCCCCTAGGGCTAAATGACTACATTGTTGTACTGTACATTGTTGCGTAATCTTCCAGGCTTATGGGAAAACAATGGCATCTTTAACAGGTGTGTGCCGCGTTTCAAGACTCCACTTCCAAATATGGCTTCCTCCCAAGTGAAAGGGAAGAAAGGAGAAAGTGAAGTCGACACCTGCTTTAGTCGCACACCTGAGAAAGGTGTCACGTCTCATGTTCCCCCTAACCGGCTACCTGTACGTCCCGGAAAAACGGATAACCCGGTAACCTAAAACCCCCTGTGTGACCCTCGCCATTGATATTCCCGCACCGTGCCGACAAAATTGGTCGGAATGATACATAAGTATAGGTGTAACGCGTTTAGCGCGCGCCTTCATTAGTTGGTAGCGCTTGATTGTGAAAGGGACACGGACGAAAATGACATGAAAATGAAATTGAAAACGGGAGCAAGATGAATGCTGGAATGATTACGTATTCCTCAGCTGCGGCGCCTTGATTAAATTCCCCGGGCCCCCCTTTCATCGCCAACAATTGGTAGTTGATTCGCCATCAGGCGGAGAGAAGAATTTCCCTGCGGACGGATGATGACAAACTGGGCTCCGATGGCGGCACTATCAGGGGATATCTTCTGCTGTATTATTAATTCTCCCTCCTTTTCTTGTCTTCTTTCTCAAAAGAACCAGCCACGAGAGACCAGGGCGACAGCTAGAGCGAGGCCCGCCTGTACCAAGGCCCGGGGCATGTACGCATTTCCGACACAAATTCTCTCCAACAAGTTGAAAGGCATTTGTGCCTAACCTACCAATAGTCATGCTCACTTGAGACACAACACCGGGAGACCGGGTAGTGAAAAGGTGACACAACATAGCGATCATTCCTGACATATCCCCCGCCAAACTTTACACCTACCCGCGGCACGTCGGCCTCAGATCGCCGTGTACGTCCACCGGGAGGGTCTAGGTCCACCCTGGCGGCGCCCAGACCCGACGACCCGCCGACCGTGCCCCCCTCCTACCTGGTCGAGCAGGTAAACACACAGGTAAACACGCGCCCCGGGAAATGTTGACCCTCTTCTTACCTGTGAGCACGTCGGCGGAAACCTCCCCTTCCAGCTGACACCCCACCGCGAGCTGTGCAGAAATTCCTCCCGACGAGGTCCCACTCCTCCCGTACACACTCCGCCGCAAGACCCGGTGCCGTATTCCTCCCCGTACGGGGTAAAATCCGCAGGTTCCTACCATCTGGGCCCGGCTCTCTCTCTCCCCGCGCGAAGCCCGCGCCGCCCAACCCGGTCCTACTGAAAGGCAAAATACACTGGTGAAAAATTTGAATGCTTCAAGAATAGGGACTCGGCGGGTAGACAATAGGTTATTCATTTCTCCATTGTGGATGAATTACATTGCTCACATGTCTTGAGTGCTTGTAGAAATAATGTGGGGTGGGCACTCGCTAAAGCGGTCTATTCAGCCCGGCGCTTCGTCTACCCGTGATTGATGGGCATTATTGTTTGCACACAAAAGGCATGTATTTCAATGCTAGACTAAGCAAATAATTATACAGTATATTAACCGTACAAAAGAATGGCCCATTCGGTCCACGAAGATACGACAAAAGTAATTTGGCTGCCCGGTCTAAGGGGGGATACATCGGTACCCGATAATTAATGCTTCTCCGTCGGATTGGCCTCACTTTACAGAAACGCGCTCAAGTTGGAAGTTTGTGTCGGCGCGGGTCCACTTTCACGGCCGTCCCGCAGTGGACCATGCCCGGCCTGCAGCGTTATTTTTCTCCCAGGGCGAATCTTACCCCGTAATGGACCATTCTTCTCTATCTGTACAGATCCCCAGTAAATAGGGGCGGGCGAAACAATATGGTCCGCCCGCCGACAAAAGAAAACCTCCTTGGGCGCTGGGACGGTCGGCGGACCATTTTGAATGGGCAATGTTGACAACTGTAACATTTGCGCTGGGTTGGTATTTTGGCCTTTTTGTGGCGGCTTTTTGTAGCGATGGCCCCCGAGATACGGATTGACTTTAGATCGGCTCCGGCCGCGTCAAGACAACACTCTAGGTGGGGTCCCCGCGTCTTTAAAATTGGTAAAGTACACCGAGACGTTTACTTACACAAACGTCTTAGGTAACAACCTTAAGTTTATACCAAGTAGAGAACTTCATCGAGAATTAAAACAGTGGTTTGTATATTGAAAATATGTCATTACGCTGTCCTCAGAGAACGTAATCAAACATTAGACATAATAAATTTTATCATTTGATATTTGGTATCGCCAGGGGCCTTATTCTAACGTTGACCTTTAGTAAACGCATGTGTGTCGCAATGTCGCATCACAAAGTGAACGTTGAATAATATCAATCAGGGTGATATTATGTAACATAAGCCAGAAATTTGTTACAGCAAGGAGGCTATATTGCTACAGTGAAGTATAAAAATGTCTCTGTGAATTTGAAAGCTTCAATCGTCACTGCAAAGAGCTGTGAAACAGCAGATGTGGTTCGTTCTGCCTTAGTGGGCCTCCAATCAAAATCAATCACATGTAATGCCATTATAAACAGCTACCTTGTTGTGAATGGTCTTTTCTCCCCGGATAATTATCGCACTGTCACCGGCACAAAAGACTAAAGGTTGCGACCGGGTAGGCGGTGCCGTACAGGGCCACGGGGCCAGAAGGAAAGGGACAACCTAGACATCAAAACACGCGATAGGGCAATCAAACCAAGGATGAAAGCTCCTTGATCAAACACAACCACAACAAATAACTTCTTCTGTTCCAATGTTTTGGGCGGTCAGAAGTCCAACAGTCTTAATGGATAATTAAAGTTACTTGTATCACATTTAAGAGGAAAGGGGGATGGTGTTTAACTTCATAAGAAGGTTATGATTTAAGGTAGTATCTCCTTAAGGTGACAGATCGTGATGTCATGATCATGGGCGGGGCTTCAAGGACAAAAAGTCTTTTATCAGATAACAACACAAAAGACCAGTTTACCTGTAGCTATTCATACCTGCTCACTCACACATCCGTCAATAGAATAAAAGGCTAAAACCTCTGGATGAATGGAGAGGCGTGTGAATCGGGGGGAGGGGGGCGATGTTTGGACACACTGTTTTAGAACTGATGTGCTTGTTTTACCATTGTGCGCGCACGTTCGGCAAACTTCGCGAGGGACTGGGCAAACTTGTTGGTCTATATGCAGGGCGGACGTTTTGTTACTACTTGAAACACTGCCACAGCAGTTTACCCCGGGTAAAGTCGGCAGCGCTTTTGGTTAGAGAAAACATGACATGACTAGTTACCGCACAATTATTGTTACATGTACAAGTGTGCTCACCACTCCCTCTACAGCAAACACTGATAGAAGTGAGCGTTACCCAATTCTTTCTCAATATCCAGTCAACCAAACTATCCAGATTTATAGTGTAAACTTCAACAAATTAAGATCTTTAAACGGTCATTGGTATTTTCAAATAAATTCCGTGGATATTTCTGTAACATGCGGTTTTGTCGTCCCAAGGTCATGCAATACATACGTTGGACAGAGTAAGTGGCAAAGTCTACTGTTCCAGTGCACTTATATGGCTCAAATCTAGATGAATATTGATGTAAATTATATTCTTCTCATTTTTGCTAGTCAACCTCCTTCATAAAGCATTGTAAGGCGAAAGTTAGTGACAAAGTCTGTTTTTCCAGTGCACTTATATATCTTAAATCTAGATGATAGTCCAAACGATATTCTTATTTTTTTCTATATAACGTCCTTGATAAAGGATCGAATGACGACATGACATTCCGTCGAAGACGATGAGAACGAGATCCCCTGTAAGGCCGCTCTCGTTCCCGGAGACACCAGACCTAGTCTCTATCAGACTCTCGCCTGGTCGAATAGTAACAGGGGAATTTGGCCAAGTTAAGGAATGGGTAAGGAATGAAAGCCTTGTGGGAGTTAATTGACCTAGGAGCGAACTGACCGGCTGGATAGACTGTAAAAGACTGACTGAAATCCCATTGTAACTTATTTGGCCATATTTAGCCAAATTCTTCCCTTTTTTTTCATCCAACTGACACGTCTGCTTGGAGACTAATCTTCAAGCAGATCATACGGTAGCATAAGATAGTATCAAAAGCTGGCAGAGGAGTGAAGCCGGCCTAGGAGTGTATGCTCCCTTTGGCCTCTTTTCAACCTCCTTGCTTTAGCCGGCTATACCCCTTGGTCAGCTTTCATAAATCTCATGGCACCGTAGGATCTGCTTGGAGATTACTCAGAATGGCCAGACCAGTCCAGACCGGACCAGACCAGATTGTGCATGCAGGACCGGTCGGCTCCGTACCCGTCAGACATCGCCCATTCCGGTGGCACCACCGACCGAAGCACGCCACTTTTTAAAAAGCCATAATTCCTCCCCGCCTGCAGCGGTCTGAATATCACAACAATGCGGCACAAAGGGAAGATTCCTGGCCATTGAACATCCACAAAGGCGCACGGAAGGCCGGGCCCGGACTGAAAGGACCGAATCTCTTCCCCGCGCTTATATCGAGCCGGCTGGAGAGACACGACCCCTGAATGCGGGTAGATCGCGCTGATTTTGTGGGCAGGGCGCGCTTTTGTGTGGAGGCTTTTCTTGCCTTTCTGTCGTCTCCGCGGGATGTTCTGGACTATAAGGCCTTCCATGGTCCCTATCCGCGGTAAGTCACGCTAACTACCGTCAAGTGACCTTCACGGATGGAAGGTCACAGGAGGCAAGAGAGAGTCCCCCGTTCTTTAAGGCTGACCTCTCACCCCCACACGTAGCTGTCCCAACCATGCGCCCACTTGAACTCGAACAACAAGGTAGATTTAAACAGCTATTCAGGTAAAACATGTCTTGCATATATTTGAACACCTGGTGGGTAGACATACAGAAAGCCTGCGGAACTAAGTGAGATGAAGAACACATTGACGATGGACTCCAGTTCATACGTGCGGGGTTTAAACCCAGTCCGTTTAGAAATAGTGAACACTAGAATTCGAGTACCCTCTTTTTTCAGTAATGTTTATCACTATTCATTATCACATGTATGTATCCTATGTTTTCACCATGAACCTGCAATTAAACTTCGATAAGTTAACTTATGTTCCACTTACTTACCGGAAATAGCTACAAACGGGCACACTGTGTTGGAATGCGGGTACTGATGAGTTTGATAGTTGACACCCCATCCACCTGCTCCAGTGTGTAAATACGACTCATACATATCCTTGATTGATAACCTTTTATAAGAATGAGCCAAGATCTGCGTTTCGATGACGTAATGTCAATGTGTATTCTTCTTCCTCTCCTTCCTTTCTCGCTCACTTACTCCTTTCTTTTCTTTACTTCCTTTTCTTCCTCCCTCTCATTCCTTCCTTCATCCTCTCATTTTTTCTCCCTCCCTCCTTCCTTCTTTCTTTCCCCAATTCGAATTGCCCCTCCTTCCCTCTCTGCTTCCATCACTCCATCCATACATCTCTCCCTCCTTTCGTCCTTTTTTGTCCTTCCTTATCTTTTCCCTTCCTTACTCCCTTCCTTATTTCACCCCCCTCTCTCGTTCTTTCCCTCATTCTGAATCCGTTAACGTTTACAATTTCAAGTTGAGCCCAGCTGCAGAAGTAGTACCTCACACTTCACCCTTCCATAAGGTCCAGCCAAACTGTACATGTTTATTCCGACCTGTGGTTCCCTTCCTCATTCCTTCCCCCTCCGTCGTTCATTCCTTCCTTCCCTCAAAGTACGTTACAGTTTTCCAGTTTCAAATCCATCCCAGCTGCAGAACTAGTACCTCACACTTCACCCTTCCCCAAGGTCACAGTATGACTGTGCATTATTCCTATAGGGCTGTCGGATACTCAGAATCAAACAGATTCCTTTGTAGGAAATGGACCATTGATTTGAGTATTGGCCATTCAGAAGTTTTCACTGACAATCAGGCCCGCCGCGGACCTGTACCCAGTACCTGGTCCTCTCGACCTGAACCATACCTTTACCTGAATTTTCTGTACCGGTACCCACTCCTAGAGTAGTTTCCTATGCCTCCTCTATAACTCCTACACCAGGTCCGTAATGCCCATGCACGCTCCCTTATCTCCTCCCTCAGCCCGCGGCCGTGTCGGGCCGTGGCGCCACCCCAAATCATGCATGTCCGAATCCTCTGTGTCCGCGCCAGACGGGTTAGGGCAGAAAAAGGGCTTCATCAAAGAAATCACCATCATGTTTATTGATTGAGAAGGTGGGATTGTAAAGGTAATAGCCTGGCTATTCTCAGAAAATTCAAAGCATGACAAAAGTTTCATCTTCTCTCTTCTGTTGGGCGAAGTGAAAGCCGCAGCGGCTATAGAAAGCTATCTGCAGACTTCGTGCACACAGAATAGCAGCTTATTGACAGGTTCACAATATGAGTCGTGTCTTCACTGTCTGTGTTTTGTCTTTTTGTAGACAAATAAATTCAGTAACAAATGGCGTATAGCTTTTACGATCTATTTGAAAGACAGACTTGTTTCCAGTAAAGAAAGATCAGGACAAGACTCAGGCGAACATAAATCTAACCCATACATCAAGACGCTTGATGAGAAAAAAATGAAAACACTTGATAATTATATATAAGAAAAGACATCACGACCACAGCATGTCCATCACAGAGGACATAAAAACCGGACGTCCCGCTGCAGTACCAAGGAAAGCCGCCATGAGGCTACTACCTAGCGCCTACTAACAAACCAGATATCGCCACAATCTATTCACGGATTATTTCTGCCAAACAAGGTCGCAAAGACAGACAGACACACACACAGACAGACACACATGCAGACACACCAAAGAAGCTGACGTGACATCACGGCTGTTTTTTTTTTTTTTTTGGTCCTCATCCCTAAAAACGTCAGCGAAGTAGATGAATAACGTTACCTATTGGAATGTTTCTTTTAACCGAAGGTATTCGGCGACACGGCAACCAGGTCACATGGCTAATTGCCGTCCAATGAGAAGCCAACATCTAGTAACGTTAGTTCCTGGATGGTACAAGTACCCTTTCGTCAGTTGTCGGTTCGCCTTGTAGTGAGAAGTGGTAAGTTTGCTTGCTGTTTCTGTAGCAGGATATATTTGTTTTACAGGTGGAGGGGTTGCTAGCCCTTCCCATTTAACGTACACGAGGCACCTCCTCTAACACGAGACCTCCATCTTACTTCCCCTCCGAAAAACAGAACCTTCACTTGACGTCCCTTCCGAAAGACGGCCGGTGCAGCCCCAACCGGGATGCCCTTCCCAGGGTTTGAACCGGAGTTTCCCAGTTTCCAACTTCTAGTAATGGGCAGATCCCGAAACTCCGCCCTCTGTTCGATCATGGTTCTATTTCGAACACCTCCGTCAAAAATTCCATTTCTGTCCCGACGGAGGTGTTCGAAATAGAATAGGGGGTTCCAACTGGTTCTATTTGTTCGATATGGCGTTCGATCAGGATCGGTCCATTGGAACCAGGTGCTCAACTGTGAGGCTGCTACCAGAGGAGTTACAGGGACGTCCCTTTTACTTTTGCTCAGGCTCGTAGAGAAATCAGACCGGCTCTCACCATCAAACCTACGTCAGTATTGCTTTAGTACTTCATTAGAGTAAACACGTAAATGTGGAGTGTTTGTACTTCCAGAAAAGGTTGTAATGTAAACATGCACTTGCTTCAAGAGGGAGGGGGTTTGACGTAGCGTTCCTGTGACGTCATTAATCTCCAAGTAGATGTGAGTGTTCGGCTCCGTCTCAAGTGTTCTATGCATGTTTTTGCGACTTTGAACATATCGTTTTAGTAGTATGCCTGAATACGACAGAAAATCGCGGGCACTAAAAGAATATAATTTTTATGTAAAATGACTAAAAAACGTGTAAGATACTGCCTTAAACATTACATCGGCTCAGAGTTTACCATAGGGTAGCAGACACCTGTTTTGCCAAAGGAACCCGCGTCCCAGCATGCTTAGCGAACGGATGGTTTAACTTGAGTTGACTGTATCAAAAGTGTCATTCGGTAACCATGGTAACGTACATCCCCCCGCCCACCATCCGAACCACGCGCCTTGATAGACTATATTGGGACAGTGTGTTGTTCTATTTTCCTTATAAGGTATCGATATAGGTGATGGTGGGATGTAGTTATTTACAGAAACGTAGCGGGAAACATATGTTCTTGACTTGAATAGAACACCTTTGATGATTAAGTCGGTTGTTGACAGAGAATCCTGAAATATCCGTCTTCAAAACACCCACAACAAATCATCTCTATTAGTGAATTCATCCATGATTTGTAAGAACACGTTCTTCTGCTGTAGTGTTAGAAGAAGCGCTACTTAAGACGCCCACAACTAGTCGCTACCAGACCGACTACGCTGGCTATCATAGGGAGAACAATTTTCCAGGTGAGTTTTTTCTACCAGAGGAGTTTGCCGGTCCCACAGCTAGCCGGAGGGGAAACATGAAATTAAGCGTGTACTGACTCCCCCGGCCAATTTCCCTATTTTTTTCGGAATTCTACGATCCCTATACCCCAGTAGAAAGGCCTGGTGGAGGCTAGCCCAAAATCGCCTTCGTCTTTTCCAAGAAATACTCGCATATCAAACATCATCACAGTCTATCCATAGCTTGCAAAAAGACAGACATACAGACGACACCGCTAAACATTACCTCCTGAACGGAGGTAATAACAATGTCAACGAAAATTCTAAGACTTACTTTACAACAGAAAGAGTTTATTTATCTTTCCTACTTTTTCCCATTTCTCTTATTTTTCCGTGTCTATACTTCTTACATACACCTTAAATTCTGATATTATTCCAGTTCACAAAGAAGAAATCATTGTATATCGTTACATTGAATAATATACCTGCATATACGCCTATGCAGAAGTTCAGGTGTACCAACATAACCGTATCTACAATTCAATCAATACTCCTTGACCGTATCCTAAAGAATGTTAACCCTACAGTATTAGTATATACTGATAAAAATAATCTAAAGGCAAACTTAATATCTGGCACGGAAAATGTGACATGGAGTTGGCAAGTTTGCTCGAGAAGGCGGTAGTTGGTGGCAACCCAACGATGTGTAAGAAAGATGCCAAAGAAAATTAAGTATTTTCCAGTACACAACGATGTGATACATGTCCTAATATATACGTGACAAGTTGAGAAACACTATGGTCATATTATGCATTTTTGTGGCAAGTTTTAACAGAAAATTGTACATTCACATTTCTAAGATCAATGTTCTTCTACATCTAACATATTACGAATACGTCGATGGAATTCGGTAATTGGGTAGAACACTTTTTAAAAATTCAATAACACACGAGATAGACAATTTGGCGCTGCACTCAAGTTATACAAACTTATTTCAACAGCGCCACATAACAAAATGCAATAAAAAGAATGAACTCAGCCGAAGTCCCACCATCCCAATAAGTAAGATAGTGTAGAACATTGCACCGTATAAACTAAACAGGTAACTGGATACGTTTTCTCTAGACATTCCGGAAAGGCATCAACTATTTTTCATCATTGACCGAGACCTACCATAAATAAGCTTTAAGAAACAAATAGAATATCAATCTGAATATCCCTTAAGAACATTATCTAGGCGACAACTCACCAAAATCCAAGGTATTTGCAACGAAGTCTTCCGTTGAAACTAGAGACCCACGATCGCCCACACGCCGCACGCACGAGACGGTGGGACTTCCACAGAGAGCGCGGAGTCGACTGGAGAACTAGTAGTGCTCTCAAGACCACAACGGTTCAACCTGCACACACATGCACGCCTCGCTGTTTGTTTGCCGCTGCCATGGCGACAAAAATATCTTCATAAACTGCGCTCAGCGAGGCTGCCCACCTGTCCATTGTTCTACACAAAGCCTTTGGTCTATGTCAACACCAACGTTTTGTTCGCCACCACCACACTCCGCATACCCCCATTCAATCCGGGATAAGGGTCTATTGTTATGGACGGATCCAGCACTTGTTTGCTGAATTTCTAACTGGAAACACCTTAAGTAAAGTTTTGAAGAGATCTCAGGTCCCGTCGCGAGGGTGTGAGGCATGTGGGAATATTGAAGCTATTCATGCGGACCTCTTGGTTGGAGGTAACCAAAATATGCACCAAACATTCACATAATAGAACGATATCGGCGACCAAAGTTCCCCAAATATGCCGGTAAAAGCTATCTAACCACGATCTTGTGCGACCTTTGTGTCTCATAACACGGAGAGTTTTTCGGCCCAGGCGTCTCCGTAGACTTGAGTCGTTTCTGGCAGCTTAAGACGACATAAACACCGCCCTTACGCCCTTTAAGGATCGGTGATTTACAAGAAAGGCGGCGTAATCCGAACGTCGTACCGGTCTCGGATGTATTGGACAAAACGTTCTTAAATTGATTAGGCATAATCCAGAACATACGTCAGTGGTTGGTCTCTCCTGCCCGAGCGAGTCAGAAACAAAATAAACCTACCCTCGAATTCTATAGCAACTTATTTTTCGACTTCCTTTTCAAAGCAGTGGCGAAAGAGTAGGTAAAACTACCATTTGTTGGGTTGCTCTACTGTTAACTTATCATTTACATATGTCAGACATTGATAAGCAAATCTGTTTGCTAACTAGATAGTTATCATCGTTAACGAGGTACTGATCATCGTTAACAATTGACCAAAAACAATGGACCGAAGAACCTTACAAAAACTGTAGATATAAAATCCCATTCGACCATTGTCTTTTCCAAAGAGGTCAAACAAAGCGCTCTTGGAATGGGAATAACAAGTTTGATTTCAGAGGCAGGGCTTGTGGAGAAACGATAGCCTCTACCAGGC
Organism: Branchiostoma floridae x Branchiostoma belcheri; assembly: GCA_019207045.1. Classification (NCBI taxonomy): domain Eukaryota; kingdom Metazoa; phylum Chordata; class Leptocardii; order Amphioxiformes; family Branchiostomatidae; genus Branchiostoma; species Branchiostoma floridae x Branchiostoma belcheri. The sequence goes on along the minus strand of CM033035.1, from coordinate 5,311,550 downwards.
TCCACGGAAAACAGTACAAATTGGACAACTAGAGGGAAGTATGCTAATCGATGAAACCCAGGCAGACTAAAAGGAGAGACAAGGACCGCACAATCGAGTTAAACAGCTAGAACTGAGTGACGCAAGATGATCCTTTGTTCTACCAGGCTAATAGATAATCTCCAAGCAGATCTTACGGCGCCATAGGATAGTATCAAAGCTGGCCAAGGAGTATAGCCGGCTAAGGGAGTCAAACGTGAAGTTTGATACTATACAATACGCACCGTGGATCTGGTTGGAGATTAGCTAATAGACAAATAACACACCAGAGGACTAACCTGGCAAAAAAAATACACAAGTTTGCGACATGGGCATCCTGTAGTTTTGGACCGGCAAACTCCTTTGGTGTGTTATCTGTCTACTTGGCCAATTGCTACTATTTTTGAAGCGGAGAGGCGAAGGTGATCCAACCTTTCTCAGACGGCATCCGATCATTTCCTAGACGACGACGACCAAAAAATACCCAAGAAAAAGCTATATTGTCGTCTTGTTAGTATGAGTATGAGGACTTTCCAACAATTTTCAATGACTTGTATAGGCATCAAAGAAAGATCTTGGTCGACTTGCAAACGTACAAATATCATGGCTCCAAGCTAAAAGTCAAGATATAGGTCTGTGAACCCCCGGATAGTGTCAATTGGCATCGAAGCACCAATCCTTCTTGCCAGCCACTTGACTTAAATACAGTCAAACCTGCGCAAGTCGACCACCATGGGGACCGAAAAAAAGTTCGATTTAGACAGGTGGTCGCTGAGAAGAGTATCATGGTAATCTCCGGATCCAGGCAGATTTACCAGCGGCATAAGATAGTATCAAAGCTGACTAAGGAGTACAACTGGCCAAAGGGAGTCATCAGCCACTCCCGCAGCCAAACACACTCCTAGACCGGCTTAATTCCTCTGGCAGCTTTTGATACTATCTTATGCTACCATAGAATCTGCTTGGAGATTAGGACTTGGAGCCATCCCTGATTTTAGACGGGGGGCGCCATAAACTTTTTGTCTGTATCTTTTATACCCCCCTCACAATAGGCGCGATTCGATCGGAAGACTAGTTTACGAACTCTGAATGACATTTTCGTGAGTAAGACGTCCGGTGTTTTCACGATCATCTTGCGATTTTTACGGATCGCCGGCAGTTTTCAGGAGTCTTACGACGGTCGCGGTGCAGCGAAACATGTTCTTAACATATGCGACTAGTCGAAGGAAATCTGCAAAATCGCACAGCTCGTTACCGAGTCGCAGATTGTGCGTACAAATCGTGCGTACCTTGCAAGGGTATCGGTCAATAGTCTTGCGTCAATCCAACGATTGAAGACCGATAGGCGAGCAAAGACATAGTTATTAATCATCGAACGCAAATCGGATGGCGAACGCCCGTCAGTTGGGCAACGTTCGGGCGACGTTCGCCCGACTTCCGTTTGTTTACAAATATTGAATTTCTGGGAATGTGAGGGTAATTCTAACATTGCGGCCGCTGTGGCAGTATGTAGGCTGGCTTTGTGACACACTTTCTTTCTTGCGTCATTTCTATTATGCCCGCGCATTCCATTCATTGGTTAAAAAGATTCCGACAACAAAATAAGCAACATTTATTGATCTCTTGCCTTTTTTGAGGAACGTTTTGTGTTACCTTGTCCGCGTGCAAGAGGTCATGGGAGGTTTATTATCATAGATTTATTCACCGTCGATCTCACGAGCCTCGCGTATATGTGAGGGGGACAGTTTTGAGGCGAAAAATACGCAAGACCATCTTAAGATCTTAAAATCAGCCGACCTTCCTGCGATCGCGAAGAACGTCCGAAGATCGTATATAATGTGAGGGGGGTATAAGTCGACTGATCGCCGAATCACGTTTTCTCATTGCCGTCACAAATTGTCATTGATTGCGTTGTAAAGGTTACCAATACGCATGCGCTCTGTACCACCATCATCATCATCTACAATCCTACTATATTACTGGATACGCATGGATTTAACAAGAAGAGTTTTTGGATTAAAAAATTCCACATTTTTGTACACTTGCACTGAAGACAAGTGAGAAACGGGTCAATTTTGAAGGGCCAAGGTATTAAGATTAAAGGTCAAAGCCCCTTTCAAACCGTCCACGGCCAATATCACTTAAACTTCTAGGTAAGGCCGTTCCGAAAATCAGGCGTTACTCCGTTTTTAGCACTCTTTCATAGCCAATAGTTGTAAGAAAAAAATCCTACCTCGATCGTTGTTTGTGCGGCACCGAGTGATCTAAAAACGACATATCAGGTAGCGCTGGGTTTCTTCAAAACAATGCTATAAAGAAGAGAAGATTGAACCTCACCAAGCAAAGAGGATGTAGGACTAGGTCGGAGGGCTACGGTCCTTTGGCTTTGCGGTCGTCTAGTAGTCTCTTCTCTCGCGACCGCTGTGGCACCTCTCACCGGCGCCACTGACAAGTGAAACAGACATGACTGACACAGATACATCTCTGTCTGATGATACCGGGTTAGATCTCTCCGGACAGAGAGATAGCGGGACCCGAGACGCCAGGACCTGTCGCCGAAGAGATGCCTATCCCCAGCCGTCAGCAGCGCCGGCTCTTTACGTGCGCGCAACTACAAGAGAACCGCGCGCCGCTCACAAACAACTTCTGAGAAAATCGCCTGCTCTTCGCACAGACTGTCAGAGCGCGGCGAAATGAAATTACCTCCCGAATAAGAACGTATTCATGGCGGAAGAAAAGGATCGCTCCCTGCCCTGCAAGCATCGGCACAACAATGGCGGGAAATTCGCCTTTAATATCACCTTAATGAACGAATAAGTTCACCCACAATCGTATCCCTTAAGCGCGCCCGCCTCTGAAAGGAACCGGGGTTCTATCTCCTTATGGGGCAGGTTTATTCTAATCAGCGAAGCTCCAGATACGAGGCAAACAAATTATTAACTTATAAATTCAAAGGGACGCTGCTGAATGAACATGAGTGGAAACCATTCATCGAATGACCGAGAACAATGGGGGAGGGGGGTGGCGGGTGGCTCGTTATGGCGGGCATTGTGCGCCCCACAAAGCGACTCTGCTTTCCAAAAGCGGCCGCCGAGAAGGACTGAAATTACATTAGGCAATTCTGACGAAACATGGCGGTCGGTCAGAGAAGAGAAAATGTCACACAGAGAAAGAAATCTTTCAGCATTGAAAGTGCGCTATTCAAAGAAACAGTCTGTCTTGTCTTTTTTTTTCTTCTCGAATAGTTCGCACCGAGAAGGCAGCAACAGAACAAGCGCGGGAGAGAGGGAGGGGTAGCGGGGAAAATATGCGTTGTAACCGGCGTAGTCATGCCCACAGGTGCAGCCACACTGATAACGCGCACGACGATTACCCAAATCATCGCTTCGCAATAAACCCTTTCAGAAATCTGCCATACTCCATTGGTAATGCAGATAACGCGGGCGCGCTTTCTCCCTGAAGAAAGGACGACCTTGTTCAAATGCGCGGGACAACCGGGCGAAGCCACGCAAAATGCAAACAAAATAAAAGGAAAGAAAATCGGGAAGCCCACACAGAAAAAAATGAGTTAAGCACACTACAGGTCACCTATGCAAATGTTTAGGAGGGTAAAATAACGTATTTATCCACAAATACAATGTGCTGTACGTGTTATACTGGCAGAAATTTAGTACGTTTAGCAGGAAATGCGTTTTTCACAAACAATCCAATATACAGGTCATATTCCATTTGCCTCACTTGACTCGATACAATAAACGAACGCAGTACGTAGAAATTTGAGGCGGTCTTGTCTTGCGTTGTTTGAATGATGCGCAGAACTTGGCGAGATACCGTTATAACAGGAAATAACCATTTTGGTAAGACAAGCGCCCAAATGTCGCCCATTTCCTCTGCACAGCGCAAAGCGGCTTGCTGTTCGTAATCTCCCCTCTGCCATTCGATATACGAACGTGCCGGCAGAAATGCGCACCATATATTTCGCTAACAAACTGCGACACCAACGGCTTTCAGTTCATTCCAAGCAGACGGTGAAGGGCAAAATTCTGACATTTACTCTAGCTCCCTGTTTTTGCGGCACACGTCTTTGCTACAGAAAATTGGGTGCTAGCAAACGTCACGATTTTGCCTCCAATATCTGCTTGGAGATTGCAGTGAAATTGACCAGGAAGCGTTTTTTCCCTTTCAATCTTTGCCCTCGGAATGCTTTTGAATATTTCTTGTTCAGCTCTTCAAGTTTGTTTGTTAGCACAGTTAATTATAGATTCTTAGTGTATGTGCAGAACATGCAAAGTGTTTATTATAGCATCGCAGTTTTGAGGTAATAGCCGAATGTTCACATCGGAAATGAAATGGTACGTTCCAGATCCTGTGCGCTCATTGGTTGACTAAGTGTTTCATGGACGAGGAGAATATATGACGTCACGTCTGTCAACTTAGAAAATATGAATGTCATAAAATTGAGATTTTGTGTTTGAATCCATCCGCACTGTTCAAATATTTCAGATTATCAGAATGTAAAAAAAAACTGTTTTAAGGCTCCTCAGTAAAATATGTTTTAAACTTGCTCACGTAAAACAACTACAACACAGTTTATAAAATACCAGACATTAAAGAATTCTAAATCTTATCTTTAAGTCCTGCTATAAAGTTTGAATGTTGTGACTTTGTGAACACTGCGTTCTGAAAGCTAAGTACAGGTCAGGATGATAAAGTTCTAGTAGTTCTAAGTAATCTAAGGACAAGTACTAGTACTACTAGTGAAGTAAGAACGTGTTATAAATAGCGACAGTACTTCTCTACGACTAACAAGCCTATTATGTGGCACGTGCACGTGGTGCCAGGAAACGAACCATCGCAACCTGTTTGAACAAACCCGTGTTCCTTAATTTCAGTTTCAAGATCACATCGTGGGCGGCTTGAAGAGGTTTGTTTACAAGGAAGTGCTTTTGAAAAAACCCTGCATTTTGGCGGTCACAGGATTATACCATTCTACACAAAGGGGTATGCATTTTATTTCAGTTATTAAAGCTATACTCCTTGGCCGGCTTTGATACTATCTTATGGCACCGTAGGATCTGCTTGGAGATTACCACTTGCTTCACAAGGACAGAGCTGTGTGCAACAGCTCGACAGGACAGGCGTCATGTTCACGAAGTTACAATCTTTGTCGAACTAAGCAGACTAAATGTTTATAAAGCATCTACGTCATTCTGACGACAGTGGCATTCAACCCCTCGGAAATAAACTGTCAGAAATTAAATACATTCAAATTCCAGTCGGCACTGAAAACAATACAGACAAAACATCGTGACGCACACAGCCGAGACACCTCTGGATCTTTTCGACCTGCCACAAAGGCTGCATTGTTCTTAACAACATTTCACGCGAATCGGTAAGATTAGTATCGACGGGAAAGCGCTGTGCCGACGATACATCTCCAAATAAGCTTAGCGTTGTGTATTCGAGAAATGTAGTATGAATATGATTCATGTAGTCAGAGCAGAGAGAGAGAGAGAGACAGAGAGAGAGAGAGAGAGAGACAGAGAGAGAGAGAGAGAGACAGAGAGAGAGAGAGAGAGAGAGAGAGAGAGAGAGAGAGAGAGAGAGAGAGAGAGACAGAGAGAGAGAGAGAGAGAGAGGGGGAAAGAAAGAGACTCGCATGAGAGAGGAAAGGTCCATGTGTTGGCAATCAAATAGAGAACCAGAGGAAAACTGAAACGCACAATACAGTTGAAAGCTTTTCAGCACCAAGGAGATGTCTCACCTCAGTTCCCAATACATAACAGTGACGTTTGAAGATGCAGAGAGATTGACCTTCTCTGTAGGGATTCTTTTTGTGTGATGAATTCTTTTCGTCACAAGTATCGCGTTAAACACCTTTGTGAAGACAATTATAATTTCTAAATTTTTATAATAACAATAATAACCTTTATTGCAAGTTCGTGCCCGAGGGCTATAGCTAATTGCAAAGTAAAGTAGTGGTAAACATACAATGGTATACTTTACAGAGAAGGAAATGGAGATCTATAGATAAATCAAAACAGAAATAATGTCTAATCTACATCTATTTCTACTTAAGCCTTTTTGATGGGTTTGACTTCTTTTCTGCGAATAGGCCTACGCCAATAACAACGTTTTCAGAACTACTCTATCTAATCTGTGTGAATGGGAAAGGCCGGCACTTGATACAACTTTCCTCACTCCACCCAGGGTAACAATGGCTACCTTACTTTGGTTGGGGGGGGGGGAAAGGTGGATCATCAGTGGATTACTAACCCTCGGTCCCTACTTCCTAAAAAAAGCCAATGTAACTAACCATAACTTAACCTACCTTTTTTTTACCACATTTTCCAATGCTAGTCAGTAGTGGCAAACGACCCGAGGTGTTTTTCACTGTGTGTTTTCCACAAATGAACCCTCCATATCTTTCAAGTCAATATAGCGACGTCTTGATGCAGAGAGCGAACATGAAGCGCTTAGTTGTGAAACACACGTGCTGACGCAAGTTTCGCAAGAAAACAAAACTCTCCGATGAAAATGTAACTAACCATAACTTAACCTTTCCCAATTATTGTCTGTAGCGACAAACAACCCGAGGTGTTTTTCATCGTGTGTTTTCTACAAGCGAACCCTCTGTATCTTTCATATCAACATAGAGACGCTTTGATGAAGAGAGCGAACATGAAACGCTCTAATTAGTTGTGAAACACACGTTCTGACGCAAGTTTCGCAAGAAAACAAACCATAACTTATCCTACCTTTTTACCACCTTTCCCAAGCCTTGTCTGTAGTGGCAAACAACCCGAGGCGTTTTTCACCGTGTGTTGTCCAAAAACGAATCCTCTGTATATTTCATATCATTATACTTCATAGAGACGCTTTGAGTGCGAACATGAAGCGCTTAGTTGTGAAACACACGTACTGACGCAAGTATCGCAAGAAAACAAACCATAACTTAACTTACCTTTTTACCACCTTTCCCAAGCCTCGTCTGTACCGACAAAAAACCCGAGGTGTTTTCCACTGTGTTTTCCACAAATGAACCCTCTGTATCGTTCTAGAGGGCGAACATGAATCGTTTAGTTGTGAAACACAAGTTCTGACGCAAGTTTCGCGAGGAAACAAACCATAACTGAACCTACCTTTTTACCACCTTTCCAAAGTCTTGTCTGTAGCGACCCGAGGTGTTTTTCACTGTGTTTTCCACAAATGAACCCTCTGTATCGTTCTAGAGGGCGAACATGAATCGTTTAGTTGTGAAACACAAGTTCTGACGCAAGTTTCGCGAGAAAACAAACCTCTTCAGTGCAAACTGATTAGTTTCCTGTCTGCGTGTGGGAGTGAAGTACGGGGTGTGACGTCATCAACAACCTGCGGCCTCCGATCAAAGACGTTATATCCTGACACACCTGAAGGAAAATCCAACTCATTAACGCCCCCTTTCCGCTAGACGGCGATCGCGCTGCGCTCTCACTGCAACCCAAATAGAATATGTGTAACCTGTGATTTCATGCTGGCTATATAATACAGTATGTAAAATAAAGTGTGACTGAGAGGACAACAAAACACACAGAGTGTAAAAAGATCCGTTTCTTTTCGATACAATTCGTTGAGCGATCTGTGAAATTTCAAGTCGTAGAGAGAGCGCGACGAGAGCGCCGTCCTAGTGGAAAGGGGGAGTAAGGATGTAACCGAAGCCGCAGTGAAATTGAAAGTGATCTCGAACCAATTTATGTCATCGTAAAGCAAAACTTTCTCTAGTTGGTCCTGACGGAGAAGACAAGATAGATGCTATGTGCAGTTTTACCCAAGAAAATTCCTTCACCTCTGTTTAACAAGTATAATTGAACAGTGTACCCCTGTTATTAGCTGTGTTCTTTTTATTTTGAACAACACGTAACTTTCCTTGCTTCTCATATATTTTGTAGCGATAATAAGGAACGTTGTGTTACTATCTGAAGCTTTGCTACGCATGGCATTTCAAAAATTACTGTCACGTGACAGCAAGGATCAACGCTATTGGTTACAGAAATGTTCTTTTAAGTTTGACGGGAACGTTTTGGATGGCTTTTCCTCATATCCAAGCCACGCCGGTGCAAAACCGTTTTTCCTTGCGGAACGGTCCAGAAAAACCGGACCTGAAAAAATCAGTTGACCGGATTTTGCACCGATCCGAAAATTAACAAACTATACCGGCAGGCGTTGACGTGGTTTTGGGCTTCCAGATCCAAGAAAAGAACAAGAGCAAATTAGATGAGAGTTGATCGTCATTTTTACCAGGCTTCTACAGTCAAACTAATGTCTAAAACAGGGGTAGTTAGTGTTGTTTACGTGACTCGGATAGGACTTTAAAACGCCAATGGACGCCGGATACTCCACCAAACAGAATTCTTTGTAGCGAAATGAACCATTGTTTTGAGTATCGTCCCCTCATAAGTTTTCAAAGATTCCTCTGGACCTGGACCGTACCTGGACCTGAATTTTCTTCACTGGTACCCACCCCTACCTACACATATTACATCTGTTGTAAACCAACAAGACTAACAGGCTTATCTTGTTTTCCACTCTGCTGATCTGTCAGGGCGCTCGAGCATAAAATCTGCCCTGTGATGTGAAAGACATGCGCAGTCAGTAGACAGATGCACACGTACATGTCATATTCATTCTGAGCAATCATATTAAACTGGCATCATATTTGAGTACCAGCTGTTTTCTGGCGTTTTTAGTCGTTTTTATCGGGCTTTCTATTTTGTATTTTTTCTTGATGTCTCGCGAAACAGTAGCTTGTAGAAAGCCTGATAAAAACGACTAAAAAAACGCCAGAAAACAGCCGGAGCCTAACCTCTGCTTGGAGAGTAACATTTGAGGTGCAATACAAAACTTTCATTTTACCGTCAGGACCTATAAGAAAACCCCATCACACATGCAAACAAAACAAAAGCGTTATGGGGGCCTTCTAAAGAGTGCTTAGAAGACCTGGCTATCTGAAGTGTGAATACCTCGGGATTACTAATGTTTCACTGGTGGATTTCTTTGGAGTTATATTTGTTTTCTTTCCAATATGTGGCGGCCGTAGGATGCCCGTAGGGATTATGAGTGTTGGCGTTAGATATCACATTCATTCTGAGCGTTGGATAAAAGTAGCATCACATTTGTATCACAAAATCCAAAATATACCTTTTATAATTATTTTAGTCTATGTGTCTTTTATTGGCCTCAGTCTGGCTTAGAATCAATTTCTATATCTATTGACCTTGTATTATGACGTTATTCATAATTAACAGGAACTCTGAGATCAGGGGTAAAGATTGTTAGTAAGCGCTTTATTTTTTGTACGGATGATAAGTTTAACATTGCAACATAATGTAATACGTTATACGTTTCGTTATAATCTCAATTTTGTTACTTTTGAGTGTCATTGTATGTAATATACAGAGCAGAAGACCTCATTGTGAGCTTCTTGTCCCATGCTCAAAAAATGAATGCGAATAAAATAATAAAAAAAATAACATAATGTTGATTACCGTCAAAGATGAACTTACATTCAAGTGCAGGAACTCAGAGTTTAAATTCTCACTTGAATGCCCAATTGCTGTATGCTTATGACACTCAATAGTAGCACAGTTGTTCGGGTTGAATATAACATCGTTGCATTTCGATGAATTAACAAATAAATGTACTAGACTGTAGCATTAACGGTTATAAAATGAATCCATCCCAACCCACAATGAAATACGTAGATTCTGTCCGTTTAACATCGCCAATATGTAATCCTCTTTTCTTTCATGCCTCACCATGCGAACGGCACATGAACTGATTGGTACACTCGTTAAGTTCATCTCGCCTACTCCTAACTAGATTAGTACCCATGGGTGATTACCAAACGTGACGGGGGTAGTTAAAGTCATATTACATCAAGGATTAGTTCGTGTAATCCCCCTGTTTGGTTTTGCTATGAATATTGCGCTACGGGTTGAAAAAACGTTTTAGGTCCTTAAGAAACATTAGGCCGTGTCGATTTTATTGTATGGATGACATCCTCTGGAAATCCAAAAACTGGTGCGATCGTGCGAAAAAAAAAGTGCTTTCAACATGAACTGGCCAGGAAAGTTTAAGTTAACAAATGATGACAAGACACACAAACTACTGTATCCTAAAAAAATAGACTCTTCATTTTTGTTTATCTTCTTCTTCTTCTTTATCTTGTTCATCTTCTTCTTTGACTTTGGATTATTTCGTGTAATCCCCGTGTTTGGTTTTGCTATGAATATTGCGCTACGGGTTGCAAAAAAACGTTTTAGGTCCTTAAGAAACATTAGGCCATGTTGATTTTATTGTATGGAGGACATCCTATGGAAACTCCAAAACTGATGTGAGCGTGCAAATAAAAAAGTGCTTTCAATATGAAGTGCTTGGGAAAGTTTAAGAAATGATGACTAGACACACCGAGTACTGTATAGTGTATACAGAAAGCCTGTAAAAACAGCCGGAGCCTAACCTCTGCTTGGAGAGTACTTCGTTCGCAAAACCAAGCCAAGAGACTCATTTTGCAGCAGGTTTGTAGCCTCCAACAGGCCTTCCAACGGGGGTGCGGGGATCGTAGAATTCGGAAAAAAATCAGGATATTGGCCAGGGGAGTCAGTTCACACTTAGGTTCATATTTCCCCTCAGGCCGGCCAACTCCTCTGGTAGTAAAATTGTAAATTATTCTCCCTATAATGGCCAGCGTAGTCAGTCTGGTAGAGACCAGCATGTTTATACAATTTAAGGACAGGAAGAAAACCAGTTTCTTGGAAACGGACAGAACTATAAACGCGCGCGGATGTCATCCACATAATCGCATCAACATGGCCTAAAGAGTTCCCACAAATCGATGTGTAAACACTCGTGAATCAACTTAACCGGCAAGAAACGTTGTCTGATGCGCTAACGTCGTTGTTCTAGCTCTCGGAGGCCAACAAAACGATCAGAAGGGTGCATTTATGTTTATAAATAGCGCTGCCGTAATTGCAGCAAATTGTCGTATGCCGCAATCATGTAGATTGAAGGAGATTTGCACTATTTTGGAATACTAGTAATCGTCTTCATTTGACAGTGCGCAGCTTTGGATTTGAAAAGCGTTCCGTGATGTTGAGGACAATGGGGAACAACAGCGATGTGGTTACTGTAAATTCATTTAAGTTCGCGGTGGTTTTAACTTCGCGGTAGCACCATGCACTGTAGTCTCTTACTGTCATGGAAAAATGTTCGCGGTGGTTTTAAGTTTGCGGTAAAGCGGCCATCACGAAAACTACGAACATTAAACCACCGCGAAAGTTTCTGCATTTACAGTAATAGCAAGCGTACTTTTCTCACATTGCAGGTGCCAAAAAATCATCATCGACCTTTAAAAGGCATCAAAGGATGAATAAAGTATTGCCGTTGAATTTTAAGAATTCGTGAAAATAAACTGCATAGTCTCTCTATATAACGTCCTTGCCACATTGTATTGTCCCTGTCGCCATTCGAAGAAAGTCAAAGTCAATAGATGTGATATGAAATGCACCTAAAGTACTAAGGAGCTATGATTAAAAGAAATGTGAAGAATTTTTTTTCCTTTCCAAGATAGTGAATTATCTGTAACTTTTCCCCGCAACGCGTGCATGTATTTGTATCGGTGCCAGCTGTGAAGAGTGAAGCAAGGGGACAATTTTTCGTCACGTTGTGTCTACCCAAAGTTGACGGCGAAAGGCATACCACACGATACGACACGAATGTACAAGTACCTCTACGTTATATGTGCGTGTCGGAGTGCATATTGTTGACAATATACGAAGAGACAATGCAATTTCTTACGTTGAAAGGCAAAATCAACAAAAAACGAACTTCGAGATAAACTACTCACAAATTTTGCAGCGACTCCAGAAGCTGCCACGCGCACAGACAGAGAAATGGCGCCATTACCGAAGTACAGACTGTAGTCTGCAGATAGGATCGTCCCCCACTCATAAATGTGGAAGCGTCTTGGGAAAGTTGTGGTTTGATCCACCACATCCTGACGTTAGAGAATAATGTAGGGACGACCAAGACAGAGTGGGACTTATCTGCGAGAACAAACGTTCCCGCCAGAACTGGCCATTTCCTGTCGGAGGAAATTGGACGACAGTGGTGGAAATTGGCTTCGTTTTGGTGTCGTCTGCGGCGGTCGTGGTATCATGTTGATGTCGGCGTCGGTGTGACGGGATGTTCTTATTTTATAGCTACCTGCCGCCACAGACTGATGAGGAAAACAGATGCGTTGCAAATTCATCTGTATTTGTAGAGTTAATTCTGAAGTAGATTTCAAATAGATAGGAGAATGTCGTCGGGTAAAGATTCTGTGTCTATACTCCTCAAAAAGTTATCATTATGAAATTCTAATTCTCTGAGAAGAACAATTATTTAATATCCCATATTTTCGTCATTCATCCTTATATTTCCACATTTCAATCATCCAAGATAGCAAAAGATTTGCAAGCTTTTCCCTACATCATGCGGTTGTCACGTGATAGTCACGTGATCAATGTCACTGTTACACCTGTTGTGGAGAGTTGTGGAGGTGGTCATTTCAAAGTTCAAATCACCTGCCCAAATGTTTGCCATTTTATAATTCATATTTCCACTATGATATTTTTATACAGTAATCCTAGATTTCAGTTGATTTGTCACGTGATTGACATCACGTGATAGTCACGTGACCGATTTCCTTACCACTCCTTAAGAGGGGGGGGGGCACTTCACTTGTTGATCCAAGTTCAGATCACTCACTGGCCCAAACCGACAAAATAAACAAGCAGCTGTCTCACCTTTAAGCAACTGTTTCTCGAGTTACACCTGAGTTGAACCTGTCTGAAGGTGTTCGCGGTACATTTCCTTCTGTCAGTCAACGCGCGGGAAGGGGAAGAGTCAAAACAACAACAACACAGGCGCCCTTCGCACAACAACTCAGACTGTACCATCTGCGGGAACTGAATAGGGAGGGACAGGTATCTATATTATCTACGCTAACATCAGTTTGTGCACGAATGGCAGTGAATTAGATTGAATTTGTTGAAAATGTTTATATTTACAAAATACCAGAAGTCATGTTTCTAGTTGGACTTTTTAGCGATCGCCGGGCCCTCCTTCACCCCCAAGCAGAACCAACGATCTTCGAAGCTTCTTTCGCGCCATTTCTTGCTGCAGTTTCTGTCATGAGCAATTGTGTATCTCATTGTACCTGTGGGTTTCTCTGTATTTGACAGGATATAAGCAATGATAACACAAATTCAAGGTTTCTGTATGCTTTTTCACACTTCATGTCAGTTCACATATTTTACGGTTATCTAAGATATAAGCAAAGCTTTGATTCCGTTTGACAGCTCTGTTCGCGAAGAAAATGACAGCTCTTCTCCTAGTTGTTCTAGCTAGTTTACTTGCATACCTGTTTTGTTTAAACAGTTCCTTAGCACGTCCCTATGTGTTGCGAAGGGCTTAAGAAAGCCACTTTACTCTTACAATCGCACAACCCAAAAGTGGGACAGTTTTCGTCTTCCAAAGGAAAGTAGTCAAACCCAACCTGTCTAGATGTAGCCAGCATTGGTATTCGAGTGGTCTCTTTTTATCAATCATTTTCCATGGTCACATGTATGTTCCTTATGTTTATAACACGTACTTGCAATTAGCCTCTGGGCATGAACTTGCAAAAAACGAGGGGTCGGGGTTCGAACGGGGGGTGTTTTCTCTTAAAATGCAAAGTGTGACACAATCTAGAAAATAATATACAGGTGTCGTCTGGGTATCTCACATGGCTGTGAGTGCCCAGATACCTCATAAACTATGTATTGCTACCTAACCATAGATGTGAAAGTGACGTATTTTCGTTCCACCATGACGTAACATGACGTCAACCTGAGCAGGGCAAGAACTAGACGACTTGAAATGTCATACTGAAAACTTCGATATTACTGACACAAGGCTATGAGACAGTGACATAACCTTGTAACAATATGTAAAAGCAGGTATATGCGGCGAAGAGATAAAAACAAAACAAAAATGACTCAAAACACTTAGCCGAACACTACATTTGCTTGGAGATAACCTGAGACCACCACCCCTCTACTCCCAGGCAGACTAACCCCGTTAGTTATGTAATTCAGCCCGGTTCTGCACCAGGGCCAGGCCTAACCTCTCCAGTCTGACTACATTTACATCTGCTCAGAGATAACCTGATGCCACAAGCCTGCCCCAACCTTGCCAGACAGGCCCCGTTAGTTATGTAGTTCGGCCCCGTTCTGTGCCAGGGCCAGGTCTAGCCTCTCCAGTCTGACTCAAGCACTACATCTGCTCGGAGATAACCTTAGATAGACCACCATCTCTCTGCTCCATCCCAGCCAGATAAGCCCCGTTAGTTGTGTAGTAATCGTATCACACGATCTACTAGTATTTCGTTTCGCCTTCTTACGCTTACATACATACCGCAAAGATCAGTATATTTGACACGAAGATACAAAAATATGAGAAATAGAAAGCTAAGTATAACCACAACAGTAACACGGCTTGCATTGCTATTACAGTTGTTGTGCAACAAACTTTGACTTGACGTAACATAATCTCCAAGCAGATGTAATGAGGTGAAGAGAAAAAAACACGGACTTCTAAAAGGACGTACATGTATAAAATGCCTCAAAGAACACTGAGCCTACATGAAGATAACCTGACGCCACCAGCTCTCTGCCCCAGCCCAGTCAGACATACTCTCCAAGCAGATCCTACGGTAGCATAAGATAGTATGAAAAGCTGCCAGAGGAGTAAAGCCCGTTTGACTTCCTCTGCCGGCTACACTCCTTTGCCAGCTTTGATACTATGTTATGGCACCGAATGATCTGCTTGGAGATTAGCCAGACAAGCCCCCTTAGTTATGTAAATTTAGTGCAGCCCTGTTCTGTGCAAGGGCCAGACCTAGCCTCTCCAGTCTGACTACATTTACATCTGCTCAGAGATAACCTGATGCCACTAGCCTGTCCCAACCTTGCCAGACAGGCCCCCTTAGTTATGTAGTTCAGTCCGGTTCTGCGTCAGGGCCAGGCCTAGCCTCTCCAGTCTGACTGAATCAGCCCCACTTGAGAACCAGCGTACCGGGAAGTCAAACATACCCTGCTGTCACCGGCCCGTGCTGGTCTTCTCAGCGAGCTTTCCTCGGGGAAACAACCCACCAAACCCGCTACGAACCTTCTGTGGTCTTAACCCCAACGTCAGGACCGTTACGTCGATGAAGATTATACATGCAGGTAATAAGATACGCCAAAAAGCAGTTACTCAAGCAACTGGGTATGATTTTGGAAATTGTCAGGAGGATTCAACTAACATCCACTGGTTTTCGTCAGTGACACCGTTACTGTTATAGACATTTTCTACAGGTATTCGCCCACCTTGTGTTGGGACTTCCTCGGAAAAAAACACCAACCCACAAACCCCAACGTTAGGACCGTTTCTACAGGTATTAGTGTTGGGACTCCCTAAAAAAACAGCCCACCAAACCCGCTACAGACCTTCAGTGGTCTTAACCCCAACCTTAAGACCATTTCCCCAGGTATTTACCACCTTGTGTTGGGACTTAGCTCTTGGGTCTTGAATAACAACTCGCTCACACACAAATCTACTCTCTTAAGTCTCAGGCTACAAACCTGATGAACTGTATAAAGCTTACTGAGTCAAAAGAATCCATACACGACATATCTTTCACAGTTAATACAAGCTGGAACTAACTTCATACATTTGATAGTAAAGTTGAGGTCTTATCAAGATAAAATACAAAAAAAATCACCTTGCCTTCATACGTACCCTTACAAGCCTGTAGTGTGATTTGAGGTCTTGATATCCATACCTGATTCTCTTACTGTATACGCAGACTCTTGAATATCACGTTGTACGTTTACACTAAAGGAGTCAACGGCAGAAAAACACGGCCTTACCTGCTTTTCCTGCGGTGTCTTCGCCCCTGGCGGTCGCCTGTACGTGTTGTGAGGAAGACGAGTACTGGTGGTAATAACGCCTGTCTGATGGAAACACACGCCACAACAACACATCAAAGCATCGAGGTATACATAGAAAAGGTGCATACCGGTAAAGATTAAACAGTAGACGGGACAATGAAGAGTGTAGCTGCTAGTGTAGGTTTTCATCGTGCAAGAGTTCTGTCTTTGTCTCGCCGTCTCTCATCCGTTCAATCTCCGACCCTTTTCTCTCCACGTTCATTTGCATCGAGAACATTAGGCAGGAGAGAAGAAAACGCCAGCCACTTTTCTGCCGCCTTGTCTATGGTTTCAGCCGGGGAAACAACATGCCTCGCCGAGTGTATTCTCCAAGAGCGGGTCGGACAAAGGAGGGCGCAATTAATGGGAACAATCGCAGCGATTGCCTTACACGTTATTGTGTGGAGAGAACACCTGTGGAATTGGTGCTCAGTCACCTGTGATATGTTAGGTGATAATGATTTTTCCCTTTACACCTGAGATCCTAAGTGTCGTGTGTCTTGTGTGGGTGTAGACGCCGTAATTTGCCACGATTTTAGGGGGGAGAAACGTGAAATTCATAGACGCCAGAGTGGAGCGGAAATAGAGCCTGGAGTACCTGTGCATGTGTGTACACTCCACCCCCTACATAGCGAGATCTTTGCAAAACAAAACCTCCTGTTTAAAAGCACTGGCGCGTCTTTCCTTTCAAATGCAAAGAACTAAGCTCCTTTGAAAGGAAAGGCTCCCCCATTGAAATAAATCAGCGGCGAGCTAAAGACTCAAGAACTCTTATTCAATTTGTAAACTACCGCTGTGCACGGTCGGTGGGCGCAGGTAGGGTTACCTGTGTGGTTATGGAGCGGTGACGAACACATTCCGCTGGGCAGGAGACGCCACTCAGAAACACGGCTGGGGCAGGTGACATAGACGTCAGGTGCTTACAGGTGTGCTAAAAAAATTCACCTGCAGGTGAGACAGGTGCCATGTGATTACAGGTGTGCTAAATTCACCTGTAGGGTTATGGAGCGGTGACGTACATATTCCGCTGGGCAGGGGACGCCACTTAGAACATGACTGGGGCAGGTGACATAGACGTCAGGTGCTTACAGGTGTGCTAAATTCACCTGTAGGTGACACAGGCGTCAGGTGATTACAGGTATGACAAATTCACTTGCAGGTGACACTGACGTCAGGTGATTACAGGTGTGTTGAATTCACCTGCAGGTGTCAGGTGATTACAGGTGTGCTAAATTCACCTGCAGGTGAGTCAGAGAGGGAGTCTTAAGGTGGGTCACACGTGCGCATGTATGGAATTCTTAGCCTCTACCAGGCTCCATATGTCGCTGGAAAAATAATAGAATTGGCCAGATAACATTAGCCTCTATCAGGCTTCGTGGTTTGGTGGTCTAATTGTAGAAATTGGTCAAATAGGGTAAATACAGTACGCTAGGGGAGTCAGTCGGCCGATTAGGGTGGTTTGGAGAATGTCCCTACTCGGCCGACTGACTCCCGTAGCGTACTGTATTTACTCTATTTGACCAATTTCTACAATTAGACCACCAAACCACGAAGCCTGGTAGAGGCTAAGATAACATGCCAGTGCACTTAGCTGGCCATGGGACGCAAATCATACTTCTCGGACAGTTAACTCCTCTGGCGTGTTATGGGTCTTTATTTCTCCATTTTCTCAGCGACTTTTGGAGCCTGGTAGAGTCTAAGAATTCCACACGGTGGACAGGTTTTAATTGCTTGCAGGTGTGCAGAATTCAACTGCAGGTGACACAGACGTTGGGTGCTTACCAAAGGTGTACAGAATAAACCTGGTAAAGCAGGTTTACGTACGCTGTGTCTTAATGTGGTCAAAAAAATAAGCAAAAAGTGGAGTATCTCAGCTTACTTGGCAATGTTGTATTGATTTTACTATCTGAACTCAAGTTGAGTCTTGAATAACAACTCGCCCACACGCAAATTTAGTCTCTTACGTCTTACGCCACAAACCTGTCAAACTATGTCAAGCTGGCTGAGTTAAAATAAACTATACACTACATATCTTCTGAAGTACCCAATGTACTATCCGAGATTTATTACAACGCTAGGCGTCGCCAAAACATTTTACAATGCCGTTTGCATGTGTGTTTGTTTGTTTGTGTGTTTGTAGACAACTCTTTAGAAGTTTAGAATAGATCCGTATGATATTTGATATGTAGGTAGGGGTGGGAGAAACGAAGGTCATGCTTGATAATGGGCCTCTTAGCGGCTTTCCATAATACTGCAGTAGACTTGATATCTCCCCCTTTGGACATGCTACGGTCGTGATCTTTGAGTAGGTAACCTCTTGCTTGTAATGTTGAACTTTTCTGCCTATTTGAAAGAAAGTAGAAAACAGAAAAAGAAAAAAGACTCATAGGAAAGAGGAAAGAGAGAAATATAAGAAAGAGTTGAACATAGCCTGTTTTTAAAAGATTCAGACCCTGTACTACATCGTATAGCTCAATCCCAACGTTTATTTCATTCTTTCTGACGTCGTCGTACTTCAATGAGCCAGGGTGCAATTCCATCATGATAGGCCAGGGAGCGTGGTTGTAATTTGTGAATGCAACGGCGGTGACGTGAGTCTACGAGCGAATACTAGTATAGTTAACTGCTTGGTGGATCTCGTCTCGTAATCTCCAAGCAGATCCTACGGTGGCATAAGATACAAAATGTAGTATCACTTTTAGGCTGGCAAAGGAAAGGCCAAATGGTATGCATTGTCTAGCGTTTGATACTCTCTTATGCTATGTTAGGATCGATCTGCTTGGATATCAGCGGAATTCTACTTTCCATGCAAAGGTAAGTGGGGGGAACTATTGTGAATTTTCTACGATAACTCCCTTTTTCTATCCACACCACATCAACCTCTGCCCCTGGTCGAAGGCTGGAAGCACAACGGAAGGAGTAAGTTCTTTGAGATAGGTTATTAAGTTCCTCCCCATGCCCATAATTTTAGTTTTTGGATCTCCGGGAGATATCATAGAAAGGTCACAATCTTCCCCCACCAACCTCTGCTTGGAGAGTGACCGAATTGTACAGAAGAGTGCTGAAATCCATCGAGGGTGAATGCCCTCCACCGAGGGGTACCGAACACAACCGAAAGATGCCGAACTCCACCGAAGGGTACCGAACTCACCCGAGGGTAAACAGCTGCAGAGTCAACCAAATCCAACTTCTATGGATACATTTGTTTCTGCATAGCAGTATACGTATGTAATGGAAGTTGCATAGAGGTTAACATTTGATCAAGAGGGAGTATTGCGTCTTTGCCTTTTAACATAGAGACAGTTTCTCGGCCCAGAGTCGTACATTTCTTCAATTCGATCGACGTATATCCATTGTAGGTATAGACTATCGTGTACTACTCTGCAAGCAGAGGTAATGAGCCGGCTGTTTTTTGACGTGTTTTAGTCGTCTTTCTTGGGATTTCTATTTTGCACTCTTTCTTGATGTCTCGCGGCCGCAAAAAAAAAAAAAAAACGACTAAAAAAAAAAACAACAAAAACAGCCAGAGCCTAACCTCTGCTTGTAGAGTATAATTGTAAAAGTTCCAATTAGCCGATATAGGTTGCCATCAATCCAACGTTACCGTAACTACTCATCCGGCCTCTAAGAGACTTCCGTGTTTGTGAAGGATTTGAGAGTGCCTGTATGTACACAGCCATTACTGTATCGCGGCTACTCTTGGTCTCTTTCAAACCCAGAGGCAGCTGCAACTACTTAGATCTAAGCTGGGGGATTTTACATTCAAAAGGATTTTACGCGCCTAGACCTATTTAATACAGACTGCGGAGAAATACGATTTCCTGGCGGATTTTCCTGGTACTGCAAGATAGAGTCCCTTGCTCGCCTGAAAAGAACATGCCATAGTCTTTTTGTCTATTATGAAGCACTGGCAGCCTTTGAGTAACTAGAGAACGTGGGAAAGGACAACCTCAAACCAACCGCACACACTTACGCCACATCTTCGGAAAAGACGCTGGAGCCGCATGTTCCCCGTTTGGAACCTTATTCGAGCCAACAGTCAAACCTGTTTCGTCGTGTGGCTTCTTCAGTGTTTTGGGCTCGTATTCTTTGAGTAACTAATTATCAAAAATATGGTCTTAAGGTGAAATAATGTATTCGGAAAGATGGTTGCATGTTGCCTTTAGATACATATGGATCAGTTTTATACGATTGATTATATATCTCCGTCCCACAATGTACAGGGTGCAGAAAAGCAAGGCAGAATGTGTAGTGCTGCAAAATCAAGAGAGCGATGAAGTTTGTGTGAAATCAAAACAATTCGGGACATGCTCTAAACATTGTGCACTGCTAGTTGATTCCCTTAAAGAAAAAAAAAACAACAACTAGAATTGAAATAGGTGCTGTTTTGATAGCCATATCCGGTGCTGTAGGGTGGATGTCAATTAGAATGTCACCATGGTCAATGGTGACTGATGAAGGCCATATGGATAAGTTAATTCAAATGTTAAAAGGTTCATCTTTCTTGTTTGTTGTTTGTAGTCTAGAGCTCTAGAGGTAACGTTACGTTTGCATCTGCAGTATTTGAGTTGATCGTTAGAGAGCGTAATGGCAACAGTGCAATGGCAATTCTTGATGCAAGCAGAGAACTGGAATTTAACCATGTTTCATTAAGAGATCTTGGTATCATTTGGTATAAAATCAATACAGTTGTTTGAACATGTTATCATCGATCGGCGTATTGCCATTGTTTCGATGCGAAGTTAACGCACAATCACTTTAAGCTATGAATTGATAAGACGGTATACTAAATTTCAACTTTAAAAAAAACCTAATGATTACGGTACGGACAGAAATGACGGTCAGTACAAGCGATAGAAAAAAAAGAAAAACAGTGGAACATATTTCGCTATATCATAATAATAAGATTGGTTTATTGGTTCAGTCGGTGCAAGTCGGTGAAAGACAGATATCACCAAAGACACCCAAATGAAATACCATTTGCTGCCGCATGATGTCTCCCATTCCATTTGGATGCCGCAAGTTCTTAAGGTCTGAATATCCCCTTGCTACAAAGGAAATCATGACAGACTTTACTGAGGTAGATAGTTGATTTCTCCAACATTTGATAACTTTGATATTATATTTGTTATTTTTAGCCATCCCAGTACAACATTATTTCGTTGAAAGCCGTAGAAGCAATTATTTACCAGTCAATACAAAACAGACGATATAATGGGTACATTTTCAGTTACCGACAATAATTTCTATATCTTATGCATAACTTTGCAATTTTTTTCTCAATCATGTTTATGGCCTCAATCTGCGTCATAAACTGATGACAATAACTTTATTGCTCAACAACCGTATAAAACGCACAGCAACTTACATCAAGAATTCTGTAAACTACGAAAACATGTGGATGCCGATGGAACTACATATTTGTCTTTGATGGAATGTCCAATGTCTGGGGACTTTTCTATGTATGTTTACTCGATTTCATTATTCATAAAAGAATGTGGGTGAGGTATGATTTTTAAAGAGTACATCCTTTTATTAAAATTCAATACACTCCATATTTAAGTACACAATGTGCTTAGGCCAACAGTCAAGTAAACTTGTAGCGTTTAACAAGGGAGTATATATCGTAACAGACGTTAAATCTATAAATTATGCCAATACGTTATTTTCGTCCCGATATTTCTATAGCCAAGAATAGACAAGTATTATTGTATTGATTGTCACTGTTGTCATACCTTGTACAATGCACAACTAACTGTCGAGTATTGAAGTTCATTCATTCAGTAAAGAAGAACCATTTTACGTTTCGAGCTAGTACAACTCTTTTGTCAACTTGAGCCCCGTTCCACCCCCGGTATTACCATACTATAGTGACAACACTTTTAGCCAGGTAGCGTTCTTTTGTGAAAGGCTCATGTAGAAAGGTCAGAGTGAAGAACTGTGTCAGTGCTTGTTGTGTCGACAGTAGAAGCGTGTTACCAGCCATGTCTGCAGGAAAATGCGAACAATGAGACATTTCCGTATCCAAAACAAGTCCAAAACAAGTCTTAGTCACGGAGACGCAGCTCTGCTTTAGAAAAATACACATTTTCTTCCGTTGAACTCTCGTATATTTTCTTCTCTTTGTAGCTATACAAACGTTGTATCCTGTACAATTGTCGAGCAATAAATTTCATTCATTCTTTCTTGTATACTCTCCAAGCAGAGGTTGATATGGGAAAACTGTGTCACAAGTTTCTTATAATCCGTCTTTTTCTGTCAGCTATTGTATGAGCTGGTGGGGATGGCTGACAGAAAAAAAGGCAGCATGTGAGAAAAAGGTCACAATTTTCTACTCTCCAAGCAGAGGTCAGGCTCCGACTGTTGATTGACGATTTTAGTCGTTTTTATCGGGCTTGCTATTTTGCAATGTTTCTTGACGTCCGCAAAATAGAAAGCCCGATAAAAACGACTAAGAAAAGCGTCAAATAGCAGCCGGAGCCTACCCCTGCGTGGAGAGTAACAATTTTTCCCATCAACCTCTGTTTGTGAGTACTCCTTGTATTTAATGAATGAATCAAGGAGGTTATATAAACCTCCTTGAATGAATGAAGACCTTTATTGCACATCATTTGCCCCAATGGGCTAAGTACAGGTCACACGGTAACAATCATTATGTAACAATGGAAACAATCATACACATCTATATATGCAGATATGAGTCTAATCTATTCTAGGACATTCGACTTCCTCTCGCTTGTTGGTAATTGCGTAAATGTAGCTAGCGCTAGCTGTATGGTTGGTTAGAGTTGGTTTATCAAAAGCTGTCAGGAATATAAATTTCTCTTTACATTCAAGTATCTAAAGTTGGCATATTTACTTAATACATAATCAAATAGAATGCTCCTTTAATATATACTGACGGCATCCTTGGCATATATACATGCCTGAATGCTCATGCCCCCGCTACCGAAACAAAGCCTTCCATAGTAATTAACCTGGCCCTCGGCTATAGTGTGAGAGACAGACATTACAAAGGACAGCTCGCCCATGTCTAATCATCTCCTATTGTGCTTCATCACGCAATTGTTCCCGCTCACAAAAGAGCTTTATACAGCACCTATTGTCGGCGACGACCCGGGCACAATCGTCCTTTTTGATCGGACACAAAAAGGTCGCCACATACGCGGCTACAAAGGTTACTGCCAGAAGACACGCGGTGATACACAGCTTTGGTGACGTGACCCTGACGTCACTAATTCGTGTGCAATTGGGCGTGATGTCAAGGAATGTTTGGTATGTGTCAGCAGTGATGTACAACAAAACAATGAGCTCATACAGACGCAAAATGTCGCGGCATTTCGTTCCCTTTGTTTCACCTGTTTGTCAATTGTGCACGCTAGAAAGGCACGCTTTTGTCTTGGGTCAGTCATATGTCATGAGTGTGACTTATGAGGGTGTCTTTCCAAAATATATAGTCAACACCTATAGGTTCTATATTTGGATTGAACACCTTGGGGGAAAACCATTTATACTCCGTCTGCGTTTAACCAGCGTATCTTAAACTAAGGAGCTTTGATCATGTAGTTAAAATCTCCTTGCTTAAAAGAGCTTGTCTAATTCTATATCTTCTGTCATGATTATAAAGAAGCGAGACGAAACTCAACCAATGTACTAGTATACGATTAACCAAATCTTAATCGTTACTTAGTAAAATCTGTGTCTGTATACGTGCGTTTGCGCACGAACACCTGATAGAACTTCATTGGTTTGTGTGAGTGTAAAACACTGACCTCGGTACTTAGCCCATAAGGCATGGGTCAAAAAATATTAATAAAGATAGAAAATCTATCAAAGCCAATTTTGGAAAAGATACAACTATTTAAAGACTCTGATCTACTCTGCAAAAACTATGAAGTCAAGGATGGAACTGTTTATTTGCTCTTTGTTGGAACGGAAGACGTTGTTATGTACATATCACATAACAATCATACAATACAGTGATTATCATAGGCCTGGTTTATAGTTAAATTCCTTTGAGATGAATTTATGTATAGAGTTAGAAAACGACAGACATGTATATAACGTATTTAATCTGTCTCGAATATCATAATATTTAGATCATTCTAATAAAATGGTATTCTTCCTCACATTCTGGAAAAAAACTGACAAACCGCTCGACCAATTAACATTTCTTTAATAGTCGTGTTTTTATACTCAATTTGTGACATCCAATTTTGTACATGTATTTCGTGATCATTTCTTAATACATGCAAATGACATTGATACCTTTGTTCAATCCTAATGTCATAGTGTCTACTATCATGAATACTGTATGGTATGCATGAAGAAGATGAACTTTCCTAGCAACTATTGACCACGGTCTTGAAATAGTACTGAAACATTAAAAAGACAGACAGGCGGGGTACTCCGGACATTTTATCACTGAGATAGAGCTTGAAATTCTTTTGGAATATCATAAGAATTCTACGTACGGCCAAGTACGTCACATGTCCTTATTTGGGCATCTGCAGACGACACAACTGACGCACTTTACCGACATACGCGACGCGTTCGACAGGTGGAATCTTATCCACTTTTTGTCTTCAAAATTGAAACATGTGATCATTCTGTCTGGCATCAAAGTTTGGTATTCATGATTCAAGAATACAAAGGAGAGGATGGTCTTTATTGTCATGATTGCCTCTTTGTCTACAAAATTGAAAATGTGATCATGCTGTACATGTGTACCTTCAATGACGTATTCATGATTCAAGAATAAAAAAGGAAGAATTTCCTTATTGTCATGCCTGCTTCTTTGTCTGCAAAACTGAAAATGTGATTATTCTGTACATGTGTGTGTACGTCCAATGTCTTCTTGATTCCAGAATTCAAAAGGAAGAATGTATCCTCCGTAGTAACCACTGGCTTAATCTTCTCCTTTGAAATTCTACAGGAGTCACAGTCTGACAGCTACTGGGTTCTGATTTCTTGGATTTCGAGGTATGATATTTGTACTTCACCAGAGCTAAACAAAAAGAGCAGTATGTAGTTAAAACATGATGAGTCCCGGCATTCTCTGCAACGCAGGCGAACCTTTCGTAAATAAATCTAAAACTGTGTCTACTAGGCACTCTTTAATGTACATGTCAATGTCAACTACTAGTATATTGATATTTAACATTTTACTTCTTCCATCTCATTTTTAAACCGGGGGGCCCAAAATCTAATTGTTTCCAGGTCTCATCAAGACCTACTCACATACCGAACATCAAGACAATCCATCTAAGCGTTCTTGAGTTATACTGGCCTTCTACATACATACACATATACATACAAACGCTAACCAAAACATAACCATCATGGCGAAAGTTTCGAGGAGTTTCGACGTGCTCTGCAACGGAGGCGAACCTTTAGTAAATAAAATTCAAAACAGTCGCGCCGAGAGGAGTCTGGCTGAGTCATGTTCCCCAGTTGGTGACGTCACAGACCACACCTTGGCTAGACAGGCGACAGGTGTGCGGTTCAGGTGTGGCACCAACAATGGCGTCCTCTGTCGTAAAACGTGATTTCCTACTGCCCCATCTGTACAGGGATCATTAAGGGAAGTGTCATGTACAAACAGAACGGGCAGGTACACAGGACTTGACCTGTCCGATAGAGCACACTTCTTACACATATTTTTGGCACACGTAGGGCACGGTTAGTCATCAAGTAAAGGTTGATTGGGGAAATTGTGACCTTCTTATATGCCGTCTTATTCTTTCAGCTAACCCCTCCAGTTAGTTGGTTGGTGGGGTTAGCTTGACAGAAAGGGACAGAAATGGAAGGCATATAAGAAAAGGGTCACGATTTTCCCCATCAACCTCTGCTTGGAGATTAGGGCGAGGTAAAAAAAACAAACTGTGTCGTCATGTTGGCATGGCGGTTAGAGTGTTTGGTCCAGAACCCAGAAGTCCCTTCCTGATCTTTTGTGCTCTTGGCCATGGGAAAGGTACTTTACACGACTTTCCTCACCCAGCCAAGATGTAAAAATGGGTACCTGTACTATGTCTTCAGTTGGGGAGGTAAAAGGTGGTAGAAGGAAAGGGATGGGCTCCATCTCCAAACACCGTGCCCTAGACGCAGTGGATAACACTCCACAGCCCCTATAGCCGTAAAGGCTATGAGTCTATCATTTCTTACCTAGTACCTTTATAGAAAACTGGAGTGGTACTAGCAAGTGGCATGGTCATCATGACTAGCCAAAACTATCATGCAAGGGACCGTCCATGGCAACGAAAGAGAAGAATGGTAGGCAACGGAAAAGAAATGGGGGACGCAGTTACGGGGATTTTCAAACCACCTGTTGTACCTTATGACGTTTTGCACCATTGATGTACTCTGCTTGTAAGAAAATGCCGATGTTATATGATATACGAAAAACAAGTCAACCAATTCAGTACCCCAATGTACAATTTATGTTTTCACAAGACACACGAGATTATTTCACCAGAGGATTTGCTCGTCCGTCTATATTTAGGAACACACACAAATGTACTTTTGCTTTGTTCATGCGTTCAAATTATGTAACATTTACAGAGGGTGCTTCATTCTTTTTGTTATCTATCTCAATAGTTGACACGATAATTTTTCAGAAGTGTCCAAATAGAATCATATTTCTGGTCACGAAGGTTCGGATTTTTAGAGTATAATCTTAACTCCACGATTGCTAAAACTATAACTTTGAAACACAAATATCTGCATAAAAACAAGAATTTATAGGTGATTTTTTAAAACAAAAAATTCGAGGAAATCCAACGTTCCTGTTGCCGTTATTCCTGTGAGTCTAACTGACAGGAATGTAGATGGAACCAGACGGCAGAGTCAGGAGGTCCCGCTCTCTGCACCCTGGGACAGAGAACCCTGTAATCATCGTCCCCAGGGTGCTCAGCCGCCTTCTGCCGGCCCAGCAGGCGCGCACAGCACGGTGCTATTGTGTGAGACGGACCACGGCTCGCCCCTACCGCCCCCGTACGGGTTCTCAGGACCACCCTTCATGTTCAAGCAGATGTTAGGAGTCAGTTTTTCGTGGTTTACAGCTGTTCTGCCTGCCAAGCAGGCGCGCACAGCACGCCGCTATTGTGTGAGACAGACCACTGCTCACCCCTACCGCCCGGTACGGGTTGTCAGGACCACCCTTAATGTCAACGCAGATACTAGGAGTCAGTTCTCCGTGGTTTACAGCTGTTTTTGTAACATTTAGTTCTTCCATCATACATCAATATCAGTTTCCAATTGTATGTGCCAGACTCTCTGATTGATAGTTTACGTTGATTAAAAAAATCTTCATGACAGGAACTGCCAGTCAATTCCCAGTTTGAGTTCTATTGTATTCATCACTATTAGAGATCATCATTGCCATGGCAATAACATTCTTATTGTCAGGCTTGTTGTTGATCAATAATGTTTTATATCGTTTTTATGCTGCTCATGTGTTTGTGTTTTCATATATTTGTTTGGCATAACTTAAAAACCTTTGGATTGATTATAATGACATTTGGTACGTGGATAGAAGTAGGAAAGACGAAGGTCAAGTTCGAATTTGGACCCCCGGTGTGTGACCTTGGTACTGCGGCAGAAGTTTGTATCTTTTGATCTGGACATGCCATGGTCTTAATATTTTTGCGACAGATAGCTTGTGATTGAAGGAAGAAGTTGTGTGGGTTTATCACCCCTAGTTTTGCTTTCTATTTTGCAGCGGTTGGAGTCATTAAAACCGGCGCACAACTAATCTCCAAGTAGATCCTACGGTAGCATAAGATAGTATCAAAAGCTGGCAGAGGAGTAAAGCTGGCCTAGGAGTAGGAGTGTGTATGCGACTCCCTTTGGTCGGCTATACTCCTTCGCCAGCTTTTGATACTATCTTATTGCACCGTAGGATCTGCTTGAAGATTAGCGTACAACGCCGAGAATAAGCCGGAACCTTACATCTGCTTGACGATCGGACCACCCTGGCTGTTCTGAAATCTTGGCATGTCTAGTCTAGACCCTCTCCAAACTGATACCGATCTCTTTGTGTACGGCAACGGCACAACTACTACCGAGGAAAGCATCTTGTCATAGATCGTGCCACTTAGTCATTTCTTCCAGGGCGCCGTTCTGAGACGACTGGTTCCTTTGAAGGGTCGAATATTCATCTATCCGTAACGCTGGTCTCTTATTGACAGAAAACACATGATTGAAAAGGAACAAGAGATAAAGGAGTCTCCTCAAATATATAGAATAGTTTGTACTGTGTTTTCTTTATTGACAAAAACATGAAGGAAAAAAAGCAACAGAAGACAAAAAGTCTCATGAAATAGATAGGAAGATAGAAGTTCATTTTTATAGTTAGAGTCATCAGTTGCGGTAAATTGCGGTAAATGTACGATTGAAAAGGAACAAGAGATAAAAAGAGTCTCCTCAAATATATAGCATAGTTGAGGGAGGTTTGTATTGTGTTTTTTATTGACAAAAACATGATTGAAAAGGAACAAGAGATAATGGAGTCTTCTCAAATATATAGAACAGTTGAGGGAGGTTTGTATTGTGTTTTTTATTGACAAAACATTATTGAAAAGAAACAGAAGACAAAAAGTGGAATCAAATAGATGGAGAGATCTAGAAGATAAAAAGACCCCTTTAAGATACAGAATAGATGGGAAGACGGGCGAATTTCCAATAGTTTAATTCATTATTTTCATTATTTGTACTGGTTCTGTGTGTTGTATTGACACACCACACGGTTGGAAAG
The DNA here is from genome assembly GCA_019207045.1 of Branchiostoma floridae x Branchiostoma belcheri. Lineage (NCBI taxonomy): Eukaryota > Metazoa > Chordata > Leptocardii > Amphioxiformes > Branchiostomatidae > Branchiostoma > Branchiostoma floridae x Branchiostoma belcheri. The sequence goes on along the minus strand of CM033035.1, from coordinate 5,282,747 downwards.
GGACAGAAGACAAAAAGTCTCATCTACGGGACAGAATTACTATCCAAGGCCGGGAGACATCAAGATTTCAGTACAAAATAGAAAGCCTAACAAAAGCGCATTAAAACGTTAAAAAAAACAGCCGGAGCCAAACCTCTGCTAGGAGAATAGATAGAATAGATCTAGATGGGGAAATCGGCTTGTTGTTAAAAGCCCTCAGGCAAGACTTTGCAATAAACTAATAGTTTCAACTTTCCAGAGACTCGCGATCGACAGTTGTATACTAGTACTGTGTTCTTAAGCACAAAGGTACAGAATAAATGGACAGCAGTAAATCCCCTTGTACAGGTGAGTTATTCAAACCATTGTCCACACCTTTCGCGTGTTCTAAAAAAAGGTTAATTGTGTCCTTTTGTTGGTGGTCTCACAATGGGTTCAGAAAATGGACGTGGGTGTCGGCTCTTTCACTGGTTGTGGTTGTAGAGGGAGTGTATATTAACCACGGACATAATAGGCGTAACTATACAATAGGTAAAACTCAGGTAAATACGTCACTTAAACTTTCTAAGATATTTCTATTCAGATGTTAAATGTTTGGCGCGTGTTTGACAGTTAAAGTCACCTTGTGATGAGGCTTGATGATGGACAATTGTTTATATTCGTTATCAAATATTGATGGACAGGAACCCAAATAAGTCAATCACGATAAAAGTCAACCAGAAGGTGACGAATTTGGACAATTTAAGAAGAAAACTCGCGGGAAGGAAAGGTGGCCTACGTGACCCCTACTTAACGGGAGCGCTCCGAGTTCTACGCGGTCCCTATTTTTAAAAAGTCGATTGTGTCTCTCCTGAAAGCGCGGTGACAATTTTACATGAATGCGTCTTTAGTGGGATTTGTTTGCTCTGACTTAACTGTTCATTCGGGGAGAGCGTGGAGGCTTGGCAAGCCGGGAGGAATAAGCCCTTCAATTGCCCCCTTTATACCCAACCGACTTTGGAACGTCGTTAAGTCGACAACGGTTACATTTCGGTTAAACCTCGCATTTTCCCCGACGCCTTCTCCAGAAATCCCGCCATTTGTTACCACGGAGCTTGTTTAAAGCCGCGTGGAAAAAAAGCAGGTACGCCGTACCATTGAGAGGTAAGTCCGCTCCCAGGGCCGCTTTCTGAAGGTGACACGTTGCAGTGAATACACACAATTCCCGCTTGGAGAGCCGACTGGACTTGCATTATGTACTTTTGTAATGAAATAAACTCGGTGGGCATTCACGGGGAAAACGGCATTGTTCGCGCCAAAAATTGGGGGATAATTCCCGTGAATGGCCGCGGTGTCGTGAATAGGAGGGACGGTCGACAGGACGCAAGTCTGGGATGCTTTTTCCCCGAGATAAGGACGTTACATTGTGTCGCACAATGGACGCAGAGCGTGGAACTCCTAAGAACACGTCATGGACGGCACAAAAGGCGCGGAGAATGCGCGGGTACCGGGGACGGGACGGGATAATAAGCTTGATTAGAGACGTGATCAACGAAGAAAATGCATTTCCTTCAGGAGAACGCGGAGTCGTGAGGTGACAGATTGCGGTCCTGTCCTTGTCGTTTCGCGCCACTTAAGCAGGCGCTAGAGGTCGTACTGACAAAGTCGGCTGTCAACAAACTTTTCCTGACGAATGGCAGAAGTTTTAGCTTTACCGGACTGAATCATTTCAGAAAATTATTCGCTTTTGTGACATTCGTCGAATACATGTGTAACATTGACTACAAACATAATTTGAACACGTCCAAACAAACGTGGTTTTGCTGTCACCAAACTTTGCTGACGAATGGTGGAAGTTTTAGGTTTAGTGGACTCAATCATTTCAGAAAATTATTTGCTTTTCCGATATTCGTCAAATCAAGGATCTTTTCTCAGCATTGATGAAAGCTCATTGGTCAAATATATGTAACATTGCCTACAAACACAGTTTGAACACGTCAAAACAAAAATGGGAAAAGAAATCGGACATTTTTGGGCGACACTTAAGTGTTTTGTTACTTCACAACTTTGTCAGGGTACTAAGAATTCTTTTTGTTCGTGTATATATGTATATTCCAAGTTATACGTTATCCCATGTGTATTCTTTGAATTTCTGAATAAATCTTATCTAAAACAAGTAAAGACATTGTATTTGAACACAGAAATATCTAGATTTAGATATTTGCAAGAATTTTGAGATCTTACGCGGCTTTCTAAGGTCAAGTATCTTTACAATTGTATATGCTATACATCGGATATGACTATGAATGGAAGCACGGGACATGATGCACTTACGGACTTGTGCAAACCGATAAATAAATGAATAAATAAATAAATCACAAGTTTTTTTATCAATTCAATATTCGGGGTTTTATGCGTTTTTAGCGGGCTTTCTATTTCTAGTTGAAATCTTGATGTCTCCAGGCCTGGAGTACTAGCCGGAGCCTAACCTCTGCTTGGAGAGTACCAGTACTTCACATCCGCACCCGTGTCAGCCGTGTAACGTGACTTGTTATATGACATATGCAAAGAAGATCATCGCGCGACATTCGGCATTATACAGGGATCATCACTGAGAAAACGCGCTTTGCCCACAGAACACCACAGCCTGTCGGGGAGGAAAATTTACAAATGACCGCCCTGGACATGAAACGGAATTGAATTTGTTCCCCTTTGCGCGACGAATGTCCTTGTGACAACACTAGTGTGGGGACACTCCCCACAATCTGTAGGGATCATCACTGAGAAAACGATCGAGCTTTACCCACAGAACACCGGTACCTGTCAAGGACTAGAAATGACCGCCCCGGACATGAAATGATACGAAATTGAATTTGTTCCCCCTTGCACGACGAATGTCCTGTGACAACACTTGTGTGGGGACACTCCCCGCAATCTGTAGGGGACAGACACAAGTCGGGACACATTGATCTGGGAGCGCGACATTCGGGATTTCATACGTGCGGTGGGGACAGACTCTCAGCTGCGATGTGCGGCCAACAGACGACGTGAATTCGTTCTGCAGAAAAGATGCGGTCCTTAGTCGGGCTTCCAGTTTTTTTTACTGGTATCCTATGATGTCATAAATTGGCAAAAATGCATTGACAATGACAGTGCTGATTGTGACCTATAGACATAGGCTTTTGTATACATGATGTATCAATGTTCAAAACCAAATTGTAGTAAAATAAAAAAGTCCGGAATGTAAAGTTTTTTCCCTATGATGTTGTAAAGGGCCAAAAAGGCCTTGACAGTACTGTGCTGATTGTGACGTATAACATAGGCTATGGTATAGTATAACGTTATATGGTGTGTTACTGTCCAAAACTAAGTTGTAGTCAAAAGAGTCCGAAATATAGAGTCTTTGCTTTTTTCAGGAATATCTGTAAGAGAATACATTATCATCAGATCGACGCCTCCAAGTGCCAAAGAACGACGCGCGCACCGGACGTCCCTGGTTCGAGTCCCAGCATCTTGCCATGCACATTGTTTCCCGTCGTGACTAAAGCTCCGCGGAAGGGTTTTCATATTGATTACCTTTATTACATTTTACGTGTATAAAACTGTGCCACGCTTGTTGGTCTCGCTCGTGAACATGTCGTTTGTCATCTATGGGGACATAGCCTCTTCAACAAGGCCCCATAGGCGAGCAAAATTAGTAATAGCCGTCAAAGCATAAACTCCCAGTCTAGCTCTCCGCTGTTGCCGTTTTCTCTTTTTTTTCTGATTGTACTGTGTCCTATTGGCTCACGTGTGACTTCAAAATATTTAAAACGGGAGCATACAACAGCCGCAGATGCCATAAAAACATCAGTCAGTCCAGAAAGATAACGTTACAAGCTGTTAAGGGCTTAGCTACATGTAGTTCTCACACAACAGGCTATGGGTGATCTCCAAGTACTTCCGTCAAACCTGTACAGGTCATCACCTCTATGTAAGGACCACCTGACCCATGTGAACACTTTTTGGTGGTCTCTTAGATAATATTTCCAATTATTCTGTGACCACCTGTCCACAAAGACCAGATTATGTGGGTCGACTGGTCTTCATGGGCAAGTTTGCCTGCAAGATCATGGCATGATTTCATCGCTTAGAAACCTTCATCAACCGACGATCGGCGAATGTAAGAAATAAACAACAACAATCATCTAGAACTAAAAATAAATCACTGCAATTTATAGTTTGTCTTTGATGCTTACAGGGCTATTAAATCAAACAAAAGATAAATACAATGAAACAAATATGGGAGGATCAGTGAATCATTTAGAAAATCGGCATACTGAGACAACTGGTTGCCAGATCTTCTGTGGTGACTCAACGGCCATTCAAACTGACCAAGGGGCAAGTTTAGATTTAATAAATTTACTTATTTTTCTTTTCAAGATCCGCTTGTCTTCTGAATAAGCTCCTCTATTGCTTTGAAGCCGTCTGTGTCGTCCCCAGACATGGCGACCTCAGTATCACCGAGAAGAACATCAAGTCAAACAGTTCCTTACCCTGTTTGTTATCAGCCGGCCCCAAAGTCGTACAATCTGCTCGCTGTTCCGTACATTAGCATCCGCTAACGGCGTGTCTTCCGCTGCGATGATTGAACAGCGAAACAAGGTAATGTAAGGAAGTGGTAAGATGGAAATGCGAACTTTCTTTCCTTTCTTTCTTTGGTTTGTTTTCGTAGGAGGCTGACATGAGACCGCTAGTTATAGGCTCCCAGCGCTCAGGAATATAAAGAAATCTTTATTGACACAACAAAGTACAGCGACTTTCGTAATTATTGTAAAGTTTATAAACTACGTACTTAACGTACATAAAAACAGACATGAATATCTATAGATGTGAATAAGTCAACATATTGAGTCTAGCGTGTCATTATCACTATTGGTTCCATGGTATAAACATATACATGTCTGTATTTCAAAACAAACAGTTCCTTGCTGCAGGAATACATTGCGTTAACTTAGAACTGTTAGATATTAGCAACTCATGTAGTTCAACTGTTTTGTATGTACATGCACAAGTTGCCCCACATTGTATCCTTTACAACTGTCGTGCAATAAAGTAAAGCAAGTTCTAAAGAAACGGTGTGTCTTGAGTAAAAGGATAGACATGCGAAATGAGCTTGGGAAGAAAATAGACGTCCAGAAGTCTAAGATTGGTTGACTTTTCCGCCACCAATATTAATAGTTATAGAAAAAAAGAACTACGTACAAATGTACAGTTCAATCTAGTTCCATTTTCGATGACTTGTTCTTCATTTACTTTTTCAATGGAGATACAATAGTATATATAAAGGAAACATTGACAAGTGTGTTGTAAGAAGATTAAATGATATGTGTACATGCATGTACACATGTTCAAATACAAATAATATTATCACGTGCCCTGGTATGTGAAATTGATATGAAATTAATCAACTCAAATTTGTTGTGTGTTTATGAAAGATGACATCTTAAAACCATACAAAAGATTACTGTTCGCATTTCGCATTTTTATTCACTAGATAGCGAAGTATTTTTTATCCTAAGAATGAAATATGTTCACAGAATCGTCCGTCGTTTTAATCGTAATGAAATAACCTTATAAAGGCGTTATGGTCTTGACTTCATTATAGCTAGGCCACGCCCTGCCAAGTTCAATGCCGATGTGACGTAATCCTCCATATCCGCTACTTCCGCTTCTACTGATTAAAGTTGTATCCAGAAACATCTGATGAAATCGGAAAAGATTGTTGCAACATTTGTTTGTTTTTCCAACATTTGTGGAGATTTCCCTTCAATAGACGCGAAAGCGGCAATAAAGATTTGCATTGTTTTTCAGGTTTCTATGTACATTTAGATAAAAACTTTTAGACTTTATGTATGTATTCGTATGAAATCAGTCTGATCTGTATCTGAGTGAATGTTATTGTGTTTGTTTGTGTAGTTGTATATACTGTTTTTTTTTATTGTATTAGCCCTGGAAGATTAGATCAATCTGAGCTAAACTGTATCTCAATACACTCAACTCAAAACGTGCCCCCCCCCCAAAAAATGTTTGTATCGTAAACACATGAGGAATGTGACATATGTCAACTACGATATGTCAGCAATGTTATCTCAAGATGAACTCCATTGTGTACTAGAATGTAGTGGGAAACGGATAAATGTGCATTCTACAGACAGATACAAACAGATGTTTCGTCACTTGGTAAACTTTACGTATTACGGACAATTTCACTTTTCTAAAGCGTTTAGTCAAACCGTCGATCACAAAACCTATTTGTTCGTACATTTTAACCATAGCAAAAAAAGCGAGAAGAAGTCAAATCTACATACAGTACTATGTACTAGACTCACACTAACTTGTGTATTTGTAACGTTGATCCTCTGTACTGTAGTTTGTAGATATGTATTTTGTAGACTCTTCTCCTTCGTGACCTGTATTTTCGTAGCCCATTATGACAGATTTAAATACATGTATGTGCAATAAAGGTCTACACTTAAAAATGACTCGGTGCAATTCCCTTCCAGTGAATCAATATGTTTGTACACTGTCACCACTAAGCTTACATTCAATATCTTATCAGATGCACACTTAAGTACAAACGGTTTGTGGCTAACATCACTTGTGAAACAATTGTCGACAATAATCCGATTTCTTCCATGATTTGACATGAATGGTTCTTCAGAGTGAATCTATAGATAATGTTTCGATCCCATTGTCTGATCACTTATAAAGTAGGACATGGAAAAGGCGCTCACCTCTTATCATCAGGTAAATAAGATATGATTAAAAAGGTCGTATTTGTAGGGATTCAGATTACTTCTACCTTACAATACCTGCAGTAGACAGGATGTGGAACTTTTATTTGATAAAGAAAGAAATGAGTAGAAAAAAGGAAGAAAGAAATTACTATATTTTCTTAAGTTAACGCTAAAAAACAGGTGCTGTCGAAGAAAAGCGACGTTGTCTGGCGGACTTTCTTTATTTTCCAGAATTAGGCAACATTTCGTTTTAGGTACGATGAAGTTTAGAGATCCAAGTAATAAGATAACCAAAATCATATCCAATTGCTCGAGTACATCGCTATTTGGCGCTTCTTTTTAGGTATTCTTCCATCATATAAAGTGTTACAGTTCTAATCATTCATAGCTATCAATTAGGATATTTCATTCCATTTGTAACGAGTGTTCTCAATGGACAACACCTGCCTCCCTGTCTGCCCTCTCCACCAATGAGAACGCCCACTATAGCTGTCGGTTTCCGAATCCGACAACCAATCCCCGAGCTCTTTATAACGTCGTCAGGGCTATGACGAAAGTATAACTGTTGGTTTTTCATGAAAACTGAGAAAACTAAATTTCGTAAGATCTCGGCAAAGATGTTAAACAATAGCAATGTTAAACAAATCATCGAGGTTATACCTTATTATGCAGAACGTTGTTTCTTACGTAAGTTTACTAAGAAAGTAACTATGTTACGTTTGTCTTTATATCCCCTTATGTTTGGCTTCCTTTCTGTACAACTCAACTCAATTCTATTCTTCCATACAGCATAGTTACACATGATACCTACGCTGCTTACGTTGCCAAGTAGTAGACATTATTGTTGCAGCGTTAAGACTTCGGATTGAACTTTTACGACAATTTTGGTATGGTCTAATTAAATGTTTTACCAATAGCTGACAGCAAGCTGAGGTAATACGACTTCCAATGGCCTGCTCTTATTTTGCAACATCGTTGCCAACACAGAATGATCCAGGACGTTATATAAGTATATATATGACGTCCTTGGAATGATAAAATGCTTTGACGGTCACATTTTTTTTATTTAACTCCAACACGGTAAGAGTTGTATTCACATTGATAACTCTTCTATTTCCCTCACGTATGCTTTCTCTTATTTGTCACATTTTGTGGATTTCATCTATCTAATTTTGCTTAAAATCTCGTGTTCGGCCAGTCTTACAGGCTCCAATGTAACTTTATTGTACGTTTTTGTTGTTGTTTTTGTCGTCATGTTGTTGTTGTTGTTGTTGTTATATCTTTGTACCAATCTGTCAATGAACCAATATAGTACTGTATTCACCTTGAGTACCTGGTGTGTCGTGATACCGTTCTTTGATTGCAGACCACGAACACTTCAGTATAAGAACAGTACAGTATGAGAAGATACAGTTGTTGTACGCTGTTTTGTGTATCAGAGTTTTGTCTGTTGCCATAGAAACTGTTATTTCTGGGCATGGATTGTGTCGGAAGGGGATGTGGAGTAGTAGATGTGGAGAGTGATACTTAGGAATGGGCGTCGCCAATTGTCAAACTTTTCCTGCTTTCACTACAGTATCATAATAAACAGATTTTTCCTGGAAATCGTGCAGCATGCAACTTTCCTAGAAGAGGTTCGGCTCCGGGTGGTTTTTGATGTGTTTTTAGGAGTTTTTATTCCATTTTGCACCTTTTTATTTTATGTGCGCCGGCCAAGCAAAATAGAAAGCCCGATAAAAACGCCTAAAACGCGTCAAAAACACAGTCGGAGTCGAGCATCTATTAGAAGAGTAACTTCTTCTCGAAGTTTGAAACTATTCTCGGTGGGTTCTGTGACACCTCGGCGTGTGAGTGCGAGAGGAGGGTGACAAACGTACCGGCCACACCATGACTACCGGCTTTTCACGGTGCTGCCGTCCGGAGGGCCTGCCAATCTACCTGCGTACTCGGGGTGGTAACCCCGCGGGCCCTCCGCATTCACCGGCCGCCGAGAGGGACATTGTTCCCGGCCATCTCAAAATATACTCTCCTTTGATGACGACCGTGTCGCCTTTCAGGAGCAAAAATTAGCAAAGGTTTTGATTTCCGTGCTTGAGGAGACCTGAATGGCGCGAGAGTTGGGACGAAATCCTCCCGGGTCCATACCAGGCGTGGAACGACACGGATGAGTTCCGTTGAAAGGCCGTAGAAAGGCTACTGAAAGGGACTTCACGCCAGCTTTCGCCGTCGCTTTTGTACCCGGAAAGTCACACACGGAAATCTGTACACACCTGTATGTGTGTGGAACACCCGCCCTGGCTATCTCCCGACACTGGCCGAGCGGGGCCATTATGTCGTTGTGAGTCTTTTAATGTCAGGCTTGCGTGCTTCGGAGGTGCGCCCAGAAATGTCCCGAAGCCCGCGGGCTCAAACTTTCCTTCGCCTTTAGTTTTTAGTGGCGGCTGAGACTTCCATTGAATTGAACATCTTGTCTGGTCTCGCCTCTTTGAGATAGAACAAACCTCCCGAGCCCTGGGGTGGTCCGTAAAAGGCCCCACCCCATTAAAACACCTTGACGGTTCAGCACAACAAGACTCACATTGACCACGACAGTACCACATACCACGTACTTTACTTCTATTCCCAAACGGCGGCATTCAAGTAAACGTACCCATCAAACCCTGTCAAAGTGAACCCAAAGCACATCATATAATAATGGGGAACAATTAACCATTATGAGGGTCATTTGATTTGCCTCACCGTTTTGCGTCTTTCATTGTAATTCCCTTTGTCCTTGGGCAAACAGAACAGAGCCACGGGCGATACTCAGTCATCTGTTTTTGTCAGACACCCCAGATTAAAAGGAACCTTACACAGAAGTTGTACGAAGTAAAGGGTGAGATCGTCGCGGCTATGTCACACCGCGGTTACCGGGGCGCTTCGGGCTTGAACCGGCGGATTTCGGCAGGCATTTTTGCGTTGCCCTTTCTTGGGGTGGTATTTATTTTGGCCTTTTCTCCTACAGTTCTCGCCTATTCACAACAGCGCCATTCAGCTCCATTGGGCTTGTCATCCGGCTACGTCCACCCTTTCAATTGGGGCTCCACCCTTTCTATTCACGCCATTCTTCTCAAGCCTGTTTGGGTCTATTTATTTATACCCCGGTCGTTCTATTCAGCCTTTGTTCCAGTATGTATATTCTTTTGTCATGTAGATCAGTCGCATTATACTCATTGTTCGCCATTCAATCTTTGTTATTCAGTTTATCTACAGTTGATCGCTCATTTATTTATTTATGTCAGTTCGGGCATTCAGCGGCTCATGTATTTTTTATTATGTTGTTATTTTTGCCTCTTGTGTCACTGCAGCCCCCTTTGTATAATTAATACGCAGAACAAGCGAGGACAATGGAGGCCTACAGCGGCGAACCCATTCAACTCCCCCAGCTGTATGGCTGCTGAAAGGGAACACTACACACAACGGACAAAATAGCCCCCTCCCGTCACAATTGTACCTAAGCCCTCTCACTACCCTACGGTCTTGTAGGCAAAGAGGTAAAACCTGGTGTGGTGCTCGGCGACTCGCACCCCGATCGTAATTTGTACACAAACTTTAGAATCCATCTGGTGGCCTTAAGAGCAATTTAGGGGCGGATAACAATGCAGACAGTGTCCAAACAACGGCCATGGATTGAGCCCACTTAGATCGCTATGCTAATCACACAGGTTACATTTGCTCGCATCCCGCCTTTTTTTCGCGAGAAGCCATATACAAGACTGCCTTCCTTTATGGAAAACACAGGATCGCATTAAGCCACACCTGGACACAAAAGAGGTGTTTGCGCTCACCCCCTCAATGGAAAGAAGAAAAACAGGACGTGGTTTAGGAGCCCTGAAAAGGGGACTGACTGACTAAGGACCTCTGCAGTGAGCAACACAAAAGGGAGAAACTCGTTACCTCACCGGAGATTGAAAGGGATATGAGTAAGTCGGAACAAGCACAGAACACACGGACTAAATCTGTTCCACGGAAATATAACACGGCCAACTTTTACTTTGTTCGAACAAAATCGAAACACGTCAATGTTTTACAGGAAGAAAATGCAAACCTTCATCAAGTCGCTTTAAATAACATTGAAAAAGAGCCCACGTCTCACATACTTCACAAAGCATTGGGAAATGCATGATGTGGTTGTTGTAGACAAATACACATTTGCTGTTGCAGGGAAGAATTGTAAATCTTAAGTTAAACCATATTCTCTCTCTCTCTCTCTGGCGATTTAACAAAATATATATAGATATTTCCGACTGCAACAATATTATACATATTTTAGTCCTAACTCTCCAGTGTCAATCATTATACAAATCTGGTCTCAATCACTTAGATTAGTGTCACAAAAAATTAAATACACATCATTTAAGCATTATTCACAACAATCAATGGAATTTACAGCAAAATCACTCCGACTTTAGTCGGTTTTCCCCTTGTCCACAATAATAAGAGGAACATAAACGAACTCATCAAGAGCTCCGTTCCTCAGTCGTCTTGTACAAAAAAATCTTTATAAGCTCAGAATAAAGTTACAATCCAAAGAGGAGTAGGAAGGAAAAGAGGAACCATATGAAATCGTTACTCACATAGAAATATGAGCACTCGTGCCAACCCCTCTATCATGATGCAGGCAGCAGAAAATGACAACATCGCATCCCAAAAAGCAAATAATATCTGAAAGTCCAAGAAAGAAGTCCTTTCCTTTCCATCCAGACTGGCTGGAGGAATCCAAGAGTCCTATTATACACCTATGTCTAAAACCTCACCGTTCGTTTGGAGTCGAGATTCAACTGTCTTTCTTTGAAGACGCGTCCTGACTCAAGTTGTTAGTTACAAAGTTCTCTCCTAGTACAGTATCTTCTTCTTCTTAATGTCTATACATTTGCCACGGGCATGTTCAACTTGTCCGTGGCGTCGTCCAAGTGGTGCTAACATGGCTCAGGTCCTGGTGATCTTTTTTTACATGGCAGGTGTCGCTTGCGGGTGCCCCGATCCGGCGTAGTGCTCCATATCCGGCTTGACCAGGAGGTAGGCTACGGGCCGGCGCAAGTCCTGCGCCGCCGGCGACCAACAGTTGCACGGTACGACGTACTGTTGGCCGTGCAGTCCGGGTGCGGTGTGCGTGTGTGTGTGAGGCTGGGCAGTGCAGAAGGCGCTGCCGGCCGTCGGATACATGGCAGAGGAGTAGAGGCTGGCACTGGCGGAGATCTGTTCCCGCATACTCTGGGACAGCAGGTCTGCCTTCGAGTAACTGGTCGAGCCCAAGGGCGAGCCCCCGTCAAGGTATGGCGATGTGGTCGGCGGGAAGAAGGCCCGCATTTTGTCGATTGACAGTCCGGTAGGAAAGCCTGTTCCCTGCGTGGTGACAGCAGCACCCATGGATCGCATCATAGGGTCGTCGGCTGACGGAATACATGGTATGGGAAAGGCGTACCTGTCCTTGTTTTTCAACAAGTTCTTGGGTTTTCGTCTGGGCCGGTACTTGTAGTCGGGGTGTTCCTTCATGTGTAGGGCACGTAGTCGCTTGGCTTCGTCGATGAAGGGCCGCTTCTGGTCTTCTGTCAGAAGCTTCCACTCGGCTCCAAGACGCTTGCTGATCTCTGAGTTGTGCATCTTGGGGTTTTCCTGGGCCATTTTCCGGCGCTGTCCGCGTGACCACACCATGAAGGCGTTCATCGGCCGCTTGACGTGGTCGCTGGGTTTGGCCATTTCGTCCGGGCGCTGCAGCGTGGTTGCCCCGTTGAAATGTTGCGGTAGTTGGCGTGGGGAGTCCGTGGTGATCGCTTGCACTGATCCGAGATCAGTTTGTCGGCAGAATCTATCGTGATGGCTCGAAGAATACGGGGTGACACACTCCGCAGGCCTCCGTAAATCGCAAGTGCTACCTCTCGTCGTCTACTAATTCAACAAACTGCGCTAACTTGCCACACAACAACAGGCGGCAAAGTTCAAAGAGCTGGCTCGCTTCCGCCCATGCGCACACTCTCCTTTTGAATCTACTGACGTCACGAGTTCCTTCTTGGCAACCAATCATGCATCTCCAAACATATCCGATTCTCACAGTACCTAAAGTTCTACAAGACCTTATGTGATTGGCTAAAATTCGAGGACTAAACTTCTCCCGCCAAAAATGAAAGCTATTCACCCATTGGTGTGATCTGAAAAGAGAAATGTTATCCCTGCTCTCATTGGTGCAGACGATTAAAGCTCAAAATGGCGCCTCTTCAAGGTGAGATACGGATTTTCAGAACGCAAGTTTTGGGGAAATATATCACCGTATTTTGTTCTCATTCCGAAAGTTTTGCTCATTATTCACTGTCTGAAGTCCAAGGACAGCGGCGTCATACTTGCATGCTTCTACGACTAGCCTATCTTTCATTTTCGATGTTTTTTTAGCTCAGCTATATCTAACGAAGAAGCACTGTTTGAAATTGATGATGACTGGGATGTGATGAAATTTGGATGCTGGTGTATTTTTCTCGAGTTTTCACGGCATAAATCTACACTCAAAGCAGGTAGTCCTGAATACAACCCAGCGATATCTTTGTGGAAAATGAACTCTTTCATCTCTAGACCCCTTTTGACTTCCGTAAGCTATACCATAAACGCTTTGTTTGCTCGGGCTCTATACGGTTCTTTGCTGGAGAGTAAAGGTTATCAATTCAGGGGGGCAAAATGAGAGAGAAACAATGGTCACCTCTATCAAAAATTTCTCTCCTTATCTCCGTAATGGCCTGTCTACTAACAGCGGTTGTTGTCCCGCAGAAGTCGGATCGATTCAGAAAACGAATGAGGGGTAGAGATAAAGCGCTGCTTGTGTGTGCCCGTGTGGTGGCGGGTTAACTTTGGTTGACAACATTGAAACGCCGTTACCCGGGTTTTCAGCGCCGGGCTGCGATAAAGGTGATACGGAAACAATATCAGCGGGCGCGGGGTCGGCCGTCTGAGGCATGGTTTTCCACTCATTCAATCGAATCCCACACACACTATCACCTCACAGCGGGATTTTCAATTTCCTCCATTCTTGATGGATGCAGGACTTGTCTTAGCGCAAGAATGCCGCCCTGACAACCGAAAGATGGGTACTTTATACCCCTTTACACCGGGTGTCAAACGGGAGAATGTTTTATACCCCTGCCATATTTCTTACCTGCCCTGCATGCCAGGTGCTTTCAGAACTTATCAGTTTTATTAGGCATTACTATCAGCAGGGCATGAGTTTTAATTTCCTGGCGCGGAGTGTGTTATCGTTAGGGGCACCTAAACAGGCAACCCTCACTGAAAGAGGTGAAGTGTTCACCATTGTTCAGGGTTAGGACAGGCTTTGTCACTTTTGAATGACACGTACAAAAGGGCCAATATTTTTTCTTCACGGTAGCACACACAGGCCAGATTTAGGTCCACCAGTGAAAAGAATTAATTCCAGACCCTGAAAAGCACTTCAAATGCACCTGTCTGATAAACATAATGGTTTTTCAGAGGGATGACAGTTTGGTTGGAAAGGGGATGACGGTTCTCTTACAAGCCACCGCTACGCTATCTTACTGTATTACTGGCAGTTTCAAAAAGACCAACCATGCATGGTTGGAAGATTATGTTACTTTCAAGTCTCCAAACTTGCTGTAAAGTACACGCAATTGTGTAATGTTTTCTCGGAAAGACTGACTGAATTCCCGGTACTGCGATTTGTGACTCGTCTGATATCATTATAACTCAGTTGACATAAAGCAAGCTACAAGAGTAACATTTTTTTCAAAATTCCACGCTTAAACGAAATTTCATTAGAATTATTATTCTGTGCACTTCAATGCAGCAGTAACAATGTAATTGATGTTGTTAAGAATTGTAAACATGCTTTAGAAATAGGAAACATCAATGGTATGCATACCAACGTCAACCAAATCCATTGGTTTATTTTATTTACATGTGTACGTGGTTTGTGTTGACTGCAATACTGTGGTTTTACAAAAGCAAACTATTTGTCATTAAATTATGGTGCATACCACCCAATTGTTATGTGACTTTCTCCTTTGTAATAAAATACCACTATCGTGTGTCATCAATACTTTGCTTGTGGGAATTTATGCAGCAGATATACCTTCAATTGTTTGAAGTGTTTTGAAATAATCTTTACTGCAGTAGCACATGCCCTTGAATTTGCTTCATTCCTTGATATCTTATTTGAATTCATAAATATTGATGTTCAGTCTTCCTTTAAAGAGAAATTTGAGTAAAAGATGTACTTGAGATTGTCATCTAAATAATGTCATCCCATCATTTTATTGGTCTTGGATGTATGCAGCTGTATTTATGGCTTTGCCCTAATAGAGAAATGATGAAATCACCAAGGAACAAAAAGAAAGCTGATGATTAAGTGTTGAAAGTGCAGAAATATCTGCTTCTAGGTGTGGTTATAAACAGAATAACATGCTCCAAAAAAAGAAGTTACGTATACTCAAGCAATCATATCCAGTTGCTTTAGTAATGCTTCATTGGCACATCTTATCATCTGGATGTCTAATCTTTATTGAAGAACTACATGAAGCTTTGATTAAGCTTGTAGAATCAACAGCCATCAACATGTAGCTGAACATGAAACTCTCACTTCATTCTTCTGGATTGTTGTTTTTCAGGTGAACAGGTGAATTTGCTGCATACCTGTTACTTAGTATTAGATTACTCAGCTCTCAATCTGTCCCCCAAATTTATCACTTCTTTCTTGTGCCAATCTATTGCTGTCACGCAGGAAATAGTTTATTCTTCTTTCTTATTAAACGATATGCAAATGGTACTGTACACGTGTATTACATTTCTAAATGTAATTGTTTGTCTCCGTATTAGGTATATTCAAACTTGAATGATGTCAGTTGAGTTGGCAAACTTGAGTTGAGTTGAAGAAACATTTCTTAGGATTGGAAAGTCACGGATCTTTCCCCATCACTGATATGATAATGCACCCATAAGACACCCTCAGCATCTCTTCTAAGTCAATTGTTTATCGCACACTCCCCCCGGGGCGAAGATGCTTTGTTTGACAAAACGACACCGCAGATTAACTTTCCTGTGGTATTGTTATCTCCAACAAACCATATTTACTGGCCTTTGTTTGGGAGAATCCCTGCTGCCATTGTCTTGTCCTGATACAGATAATAAGATTAGCTTAGCGCCCCAGAGTGGTGTTTCCCCATGTCTACCATCATTCATTTTTCTCTTGTGAAAACTTTTCCTACAGGTTAGGATGTAGTATTCATTAACAGAAGTTAATCTGTTTTTTCTCCCCTTTTCTGCAGTTTTTTTTTAGAAATTGACACCCCAGAGTGGTGTTTCCCCATGTCTACCATCATTCATTTTTCTCTTCTGAAAACTTTTCCTAACCAGTTAGGATGTAGTATTCATTAACAGAAGTTAATCTGTTTTTTCTCCCCTTTTCTGCAGTTTTTTTTTAGAAAATGACACCCCAGAGTGGCGTTTCCCCATGTATACGATCAGTCATTTTTCTCTTGTGAAAACTTTTCCTAACGGTTAGGATGTAGTATTCATTAACAGAAGTTGATTTTGTTTTCCTCCATTTTCTACAGTTTTCGTGAAAATTACTACAAATGACATGTCATAAATGGTATAATTACATCTTTTAAGGCCACACTAATTCAATTTTTTGGCTCAGATTTTTGTAGGAAAATAAGTGAGCAGACAAGATGAACATGGTTATGAAAAGGCATTCTTTTAAATCAATCAATCAATCAACCAACTAATCAAACTTAATTGCACAACAGTTGTAATATGCAATGTATGACGAATGATAAAACAGTACTAGACTCTAAGGAGTCAAAGGAGTCAGTGTCAAAATTGACTTGACTAGTTAACATTTCGAACAATAGATTGTAAACTTTTACTGCATTGATAAATGGAAATGCTCTGATAATCTGTAAGATAATAAAAGACAAAGAATGTCTTCAAGTTCAAATGCTAGTGCCAAAATATGAGTGTCTAAATAAGGCTGAGTCAAATTATCCTGAATGCTCATTGCTTTTTATTTTTTTCAGGTCTGAAAGAAAAAAATGAAGCGGCAGTTCCAACATCCCTTGATGGGAGGGGTCTATGTGGACAGGTGTTTATTATAGACAGGGTACTTATTGCTGGGATAAGTTGGAAACATTATCTAAACTTAGATTGTAAGGGACCACCAAAAAGTAGGCACTTTGGCCAGTTAAAATTCAGTCCTTATGTAGAGGTGTTCATTACTTGTACAGGTTTGACTGTAACGCTAGTTTGCCTTCACTTAACCGCTGGGTAACCGATATCCGTTGTATTTGAAAAAGTACTCAGAGATATCGATTACAATATTTTGAAAATATTGCAGTTTGAAGCCAATGTCTGTGGACTTGATAATGCCACGGATAAAGGTGAACTAACAATAGTTTCCTTGGAATACACATTACTGTTGCTGCACTCGGGGTATCAAAAAGAAATAACAAAGCCTTACAATGAGAAAATGATGCATAATTATTTAAACCGTTGCCCATCAATCACATATGACACACAAGTACGTTCAGTATAAAACGTGCCATTGTTTTCCCTGCCCCAGGCCCAACAACTGACCACACGAGACAGGGACAGTACAGGAAGTGGCCACGTTCTGTAGAGTAAAGGGTCGCATGAGGTAATGTCTATCTCTTTGTACTTTGCTTTTGTTGAGAAACATAATACCCAATGTGGAAGCGCAGTGGTTAATTAGGGAGTAGTTGTATAATACTTTCTTTATTTCATTAAACTGTGTGATATTTTGGTTAATTGTAGCCCTTCTCTTCTTCATCCCAGAAAAAGCTATTGATTGTGTTACAGTCATTGTTAAGAATGTTAAGTGACATGTAGTAATGCTATGCTATCATTGTAATTTTTATACTGTCATCCTGATGTTTAATTTAATACGAGTACTTTGATTTTAAATGTGACGTTTTAGCAAATGAATAGCACTGGTATGATGAGTTTTAAATGATGATGTAAGTGAAATGTACTTCAGCCCAAAAGGGCTGCGAAATTTCACGTCAATAAAAACTATTCATTCATTCATTCATACAGGCAGCTAGTATTCATAACATGAAGCTTAAGGGTTGCTAAGATACGACATTGCCACACAATAAATTTCTTCATATTTTACAGTACTAAACAATGTTAGCATAGTGCCCCAAATATGTTCTTTTGTAATATATTGTCAAGATTTCTTTGAATTATCTGGCTGTTTTGTTTTATAAGATTAGTTGCTATAGTAAAATCAACAATTAGTGAAAGAAATTGTAGAGAGGGTATGGATATAAGCAACTTTTAGGTTTATATTACAGGGAATTTCTTGTGTGAGTACATGCATGTAACTTTTAAAAAGATTACAGTGCCAATAGGTAAAAAAAATCAATATCTCGGTTCGCTCCTGTAGGCAACTCATTCCTCATAAACTTAACTGTGATATTGAACATCAGCTGTGATTTTGGTAGCGTATAGGTTATATGTGCTGATAATGCTATGTCATTATGAAGCTATCACATGTTTATTTCAAATGATAGTTATATTTATTAAGTGTGCCGCTATTACTTGAGTATGTGGTATTGTCTACAAAATGACATATAGTCCTGTATTTGAAGGAGAATTTAGCTGACATCCCTGACAGAAAACTATACAATGTCATGTATATGTATATATCATGATCTGATACTATCTTGAAGTTCCTTCTGTGTATTTAAAAGAGATACAACATTTACACCTTAAGTTAGGTAATACCATTATGTAACGTGGTAAAAAGTGAAGGTTTTCTCCTATATAACTAGCACCAGCAAGACAGAGTAGAGTGATGATAGCAGTGGATCATTAAAAATTCTGATAGTATTTTCCTTCTTTAACTTCAAGTTGGCATTTAACATTTACACCGTAAGTTAGGTAATACCATTTAGTAATGTGGTAAAAAAACATCAACTTGAAGGTTTTCTCCTATATAACTAGCCCCAGCAAGGCAGAGTAGAGTGATGATAGCAGTGGAAATAGTCGCCGCTCTAAGCGTCCCAGGACTATTGTACTATCTTCCTTCTGGGCATTTAAAAGAGATATTGTTAGTTAGTACAGTAGCAACAATTACATATAAGTTAAACATATAGGTAATAGTATTTAATAGTAAGGTGGTAAAAAGTAAAGGTTTTCTCCTATATAACTAGCTCCAGCACGGCAGAGTAGAGTGATGATAGCAGTGGAAATAGTCGCCTCTCTAAGCGTCCCAGGACTATGCATCTAAAACAGATACTGTTAGTAACAACGTAACATTTACACCTTAAATGACACATGTAGGTAATAGCTTTTAGTAACATGCTAAAAGTGTTCTTCAAGGTTTTCTCCTATAACTAGCCACAGCAAGGCAGAGCAGAGTAGAGTGATGATAGCAGTGGAAATAGTGGCGGCTCTAAGCGTCCCAGGACCATTGTACTTCTGGTTATGTGGAGCAGACAGGCTGGAGGGATTTTGTATTCTGGGAGGCACAAAGGAAAGGTTCCCGACAAGATTGTGTCCTCAAGCACCTCTCTTTCCACCCTGGTTTCATTTCGGCGGGAGGAAGGAGGATAACAAATTACAATGATCATTCCTGCGGATGAAATAGAAAAGTGATTGTCAGCCATCAGTGATCTAATCATGTATGTTCCTCCCCGCCAAGCAGTTTGGTGTCAATTGGGAATAAAAGCGGCCGGGAAAGACGAGGAAATTGTTGCAGTTTTCCACTATTCAATCTACCATCCCACAATTTAATCATTTCATTTCCACAGATGGCTGCTGAAAATCGGCAGCTGTGTGCCTGTAATCCTAACGTTCTCCCCTTTTCATCAGCATTCAATTTTTGGCAAGAGCGATAAAAACGGTACTCATCGACGTTTTTTCATTCCCGCAGATTATCACGTCTTCGCCGCAGAAAGAAATCCAATCCATCTTTCCCGAGTCTTCTTTGGTAGCTCGTTACTGCTAGGCCTACTCGGGCGGTATTGGGAGAAGCCGCGGAGGGAGGGCAAAACGTCCCTGCGAGAGCTTGTAGCCGGCTCTCATCAATTTTTATTTTATGACTCATTACACCCGGGGTGACAGGAGAGTACGCGTGAAATTATTAGTTACCCGAGCAAGTGTCGGTACATCGCCGAACATCCACGGCCGATTATGCCGACCTCAGCTGGGGAGGCTGCGATACCGGATTGCCGGATCAATTGGCTTGCCTACACCTAGAACACAAAGGCTGTGGAAACCACACTGTGTACAAGCGCACACCGAGGAGAGTACAATAGCGTAGAACCATCGTGGGTAAACACACGAGGGGACGGCGGCTATTTACAAATTCTACTGTTCCCTTTGTCTGCTTTCAAAGGGGAATTGTTTTGAGTTTCCAAATAATGGAAGTGGCAAAACAGAGTCGACACAAAGCGTGCTGAATAGGCGAGTTTAATAAATTGATGGCTTTGAGCGGTGCGGCCATAGCTGTATTCATTTCTTAGTATCTTGGTTCAATATTTGCTTTGGTATGTTGTGTCTTTCTGTTGGAATATACAAAACAGCACACTTTTGTTAGGACCTTTATTTCACGGTCTCTTTAGGACATATACCTATTATTTTCAGCAAACAAACGTTCTACAAACAGACGTTTGGAAATATTTCTGTCACCTATACTGCTATTGTAGGGTTCTTTCAAACCGACCACAAATGCAAAATCTGTCTGATAAAAAAGAATGGACATATCCCTATTATTTTCAGCAAACAAAAAGTTCTCCAAACAGGCGTTTGGAAATATTTCTGTCGCCTATACTGCTATTGTAGAATCCTTTCAACCCGGCCACAAATGCAAAATCTGTCTGTTAAAAATAGAATGGAAAGAAAGCATATGCTGACTCATTGGGATAGCTTCGCAGCCATTAAAGGCTCAACAAGTTATTGTGCGGCATATACTCCTGGATTAATGTGGATAAAAGGGCTTAACTACGGTATGTCTATTCACGAAGGCATTGTGAGCATTGATGTACGTATGGTAACGTGCACCTACGATGTCATTGTGTGCTCTAAACATCCTTGTTGCCTCTTTTCAACATATGACAGGGTGTCAATGACAACCATGGACTAGAGAAAGCTTGAATGATATAAAGATGTCTGTCATTTTGAGCTCACTAGTAATATCCAGACCTGTAAATTTAATTATCAAATTTACAGGGCATTGCTGGTACGATGAAGATGACAGCCTTGTCGAAAACAGACATTTTTTCGTGGGAGAGATTGCAAAAAGATAGCTTTTTGTCAATGGGTCAACCATTTATTGAAAGTACATGTATAAACTCAACAACAGTGTATTATGATTGTAAAATTGTTTTAAAACATTTTCATAATTTTGATCACTTCAACTGCAGTTTTGGTGTGACTTTGCTGAATAAATGTATATCATTATGGAATATTAATTGAAATGTCAACTTGAAGAATATCAGATAGAATGGGGGCATTGTGACCCACTATTATGACTATGACTTTATAAGACGAAATGGTGATTAAAAGTTAAAAGAGTACTCTGAATAGTAAGCAAGAGTTGAAATTGTTGGAATAAAAACAATCACACTGAAATACATAATATATATAAGTGCAGAAATAAAGTAAAATACAAGTTGAGTCATTAGCTTTCCTGTCATGTGATTTATTCCATTGGTGAGACATATGATAGAGGAAATGTTTCCATTCAGAATTGGATTTGGTAATGTCCCCGTGTTCGATATCGACTGTTATTTTGACTAGAGGGTGAGTTTCTTCGAGGAGGTTATAGTCAAAATGCCTTTTCCTTGGTTGGTTGAAGCAACCAATGAGGTTATATTAAAATGATAGTCTCCTTGAAACAGCAGACTTTTTATGGATAGAGGGACATGACAGCTAACAGCCTGTTATGAAAAAAAACTCCTTTTGTCAGAATAACAGTGTTTTCTTTTAATACTGAGGGCTTAATAGATGCTATAGTTTCTTCATGTCCTTTCTCTATAACCTGCTTTAATAGTTGTCTTCAGATCTACATCTTTTCATTTTCTTTATATGTTTGGAAAAAGAATTTCAAAGCAGTTCTGTTTTTAGTATCTATTAAATAATAATAATTATTGTATTTGCCCTGTAAGTTCCCTTCAGATGAATACACTAGCATCTAAAGTAATTACAAGTTGAAAAGACTCAGAAAAGGAACAAGCTGCCATACTCATTTCCTCCCATAAAGGGATAAATGGTAAGTTTCCAAAGGCTTTTAAAAGGTTTTTCAAGTTTAAATAGTCTCAAATTAACAATATTATAATATCTTTATTGCAAATTCATGCCCGAGGGCTAATTGCATACAGAGTAGAGTAGTAGTGGTATACATAAAGATACTTAACAGAGAAGGGAAATGATATTCATAGATAAATCAAAAGGGAGTATAAACTAAATCTATTTCTACTTAACATTAGCTCTGCAGGCGATGCTGTAAGGCTGATGTTAATTAGGCTTTTACCATGGTCATTATATTGACGGACAGAGGCCATATAGATGTCAATATTCTCATCATAAAGTCTTCATTCATCTTTTTCTGATGTTTGAGATTTAGAAAGAACACTGAGTTCTGAGGTTCTCAAAACTTTGATGAGCCCTGTCCTTGGTACTGACGACCACCAGTCCATTGATACATGCATAACCAAATAAGGAATTGTTGAAGACAGTGTTGTTTGTTTTTGTGCAGTCTCCTTTGGGCCTGATGCGTTGTCGTGCCGTCTTTAATTAAAGTCTCAAGAAATATCTGTGGGTGGCATCCGATTCTATAGTTGTATTAAGTACTGAATCGTTAGTGAATCCCCATGTGGTTTTGAGTCTTATTTTCTACAAATAGAAGGCTTTTTCTATTGCTGTCAGTGCTCACTGTTGTAATATTAGTTTTGCACAAAAGAGTGGAGGTTGATGAACCTTCAATCCTGCGGTGTTGCTGTCAATGCTGGAATAACATGTCTTGTTGTTATTTCAATTGCTTAGATCTACTAATTTCCCTACAGAGATAAATCTGGAAAGTTGTGGAGAGTTTTGACACAAAGCAGTCAGTATAGTATCTTTGAAAAAGCCTTGCATGAACATATAAGGTATTGGTGCAAAATGTTGTATGATGTTGAAAACACATTGATAACTGAGACAAAAGCACAGTGAGTCAGACTCTAACTCTAAGGACCAAAAAGGATCTATGGGTGCCACAGTTGAAATTATATTTTTGTACACACTTTGCTAGAATAAGAAAACTAGCGCCATTCATCCTAGTTTATAGATGTTGTAAATTCATTTAAACCAAATATAAAGTGTTTAAGATATGTACATGGGTTCGTTTTTGGTGAAAATTGTTCCAGAGGAATATAAGCATAAATCAATTCCAGTCAATTGACAAGATGTCATTTTGAAGTTGGACTGTATTATTCTAATCCATAACGTTGTCAAAATTTGTTAAATGTTTTGAGAATTCTGTTCACACGTAGATATAGCATTGTTTATTTCATAGACTAAAGCATTATATCTTTGATACCTGACAGAAATTCACATCTTCCACATTTATTGTGACCTGAATTGCAGTTCGATACAAAGCATTTCAAATTCTGTTTCTTTCAATAAATATACAGGGTCTTTTACTCAAACCATGGATAGAGAAAGAGAGAGAGAGAGATTTTAAACTTTTCTGTTGAGTGGTTACAGCATTTGGTGCCTTTATACATCACATCAACTTCGCAACAACAAAGGTCTAACGGCAACATCTTAACAGATTTGCCACATTGTAACTGTTGCATTAAGAGCTGTATGAACATTAGGCCTTGTTGAGTCAATAATATGGATGGGATCCCCTGAGAACCCCAAAACAGATGCAAGCATGCAAAGAAAAAAATTTTAAGTTACCTTCATTATGAAATCTAACTTTAATATATTCTAAGTGGTCATGAAGTTAGAACGAATGACAGCGTATGGCATATTGAACTATACATTCTTCTTTGACTTTGGCATTCTACAATGTCAGTAACTGTCCATTTTCTGATATTTTTTTGCAGTCTACAGCATATGTTTGCTCATTTTGTAGCAGCTTTGTCTAGTTTACAGAACGGTTGAAACCTTTTTTTTGGAAACAGACGAAAATTGTTGGGCGCATGAACGTCACCCATGTTATTGAATCAACATGGCCTTATCTACAATAGGGCTTACGTGTACCGGGGTAGTTGAGGCTTCGTTTGTCCCGGTCTGTGAATCAAGCTCATTACGTAGCTTTGTGCCAAAATTGCGGACTGAATGGTGAAATTTTTGTGGAAGTCGGACAGAATGGCAGTCATTACAAGAGCATTATCGAGCACTATGTCGCCATTATTGTGTTTATAATGACATTTCTTGCGAAGTTGTTTTTCCTTCGTGACGTGGCGACTTCTTGCAGATGGATCTCCAGTAATTCGTTAGTCCGTTATCATTATGCTAGCATTGTGCGTGCCAACTCTTTCGAAACAAGTGGATCCTTTATGATAGTCAGACAGAAATTGAGAGAAAGCCCCAAGCATTTTTGGACAAGATCTAACAAAAATCCTCCTTTGTCACCCAGGCTTTAAGGAGATAAACGTGTCTCAAAAGCAACACCTGTACAGTCCTTTGTGTGAATTGTCACAATTGCTGAACAATATCTCTCCTTTCACCCACCCATCTCTGAACAAATCGACCAGCACATAAAAAGAAGATGATCCTTTGAAAAGAAAACAATTCTGAGCTGCCTGACGTGTATAGAAGCTACAAAAAAGCTCATGACTAAAAAAAAGCAAGACTTAGTATTTACTGTATTGTGTAGGGTAACTGTATTGTATCCAATGTGAATGGATGTTCTTCCCAGCCTCTTACATATGCCACACCTTTTTTCTACTTTGACATCTGTTTTGCCGGGAACACAAAGAAAGGATGGGTCCTTGTTATCACAAGGGTCCACGTTCCCACGATTCCTCTGCTTTCCTCCCCAGTGATCTCGCCCTACTGAATCGAAAGAAACAGATGGCATACAGACCACCGTTTCCTTGGAGACGGATCGAGACAGACTCGATAATGTCGTGCAGTAAGATTTGTGTTGTGTCCATCGTTGTTGAGTTTTGAGAAATGTACGACAACATTGTGAGATGTACCCACATACATGTATGTCGCACTCACACAATGAGACAGGCTCCATCTCTCTGTGTCTCTGATTGTCCTGAGCTGATTGAGACAGACTCGATAATGTCATGTTGTAAGATTTGTCGTGTCCATCGTTGTTGAGTTTTGAGAAATGTATACGACTTGAGAGATGTTCCTACTACATGTACGTCACACTCATACAATGACAGAAAGGCTCCACCTCTCTGTGTCTCCGATTGTCTGCGGCCGATGCCAGCTGCCTTTCGGGGAGATGTTTAACTCTCGGGCAGGACACAGCACCATGGCGACAGACATTCTTCTTCCCGCACACCCGACGCAGATGTCAATCATTAAAGCGGGCACGGTTACCATAGTGATGAATGCAGACTGCCCTTTATCAATGATGAGGCTGTGTCTGGTCTTTGTGCTGTATTTTTTCAGGTGAATCATCTGATGAATGGAAGGGGATGTGGGGCAATGTCGTTCGAGTTTCGCAGGATTTGGGTTTGAGTAGATGTAACAGTGGGGTTCAAGTACCGCCTACCATCCTTGCCAAGGAGCTCTGAGCTTTTGTGGCGATATTGGTAGCTTGCTTGATTTTGGGAGCTTGGCTGCCCAGGTCTGGCGCAATAGGTCACGGGTTCGAATCCCAGGAGCGAGCTTTGGGTAAAAACTGTTCTACTGGCCTCTAGTGTTTTTTTACTGGTTCCCACACTGGCCCTGTCGCGGGTTCGAATCCCGGGAGCGAGCTTGGGGTATTAGAAAACTGTACACTTCTACTTGCCTCTAGTGTTTCACTTGTTCCCACACCGGCCCTGTCGCGGGTTCGAATCCCGGGAGCGAGCTTGGGGTAAAAACTGTACAGTTCTACTCGCCTCTAGTGTTTCGCAGAGACCACCCGGATGCTGGAAGAACTGCGGGGGTTGGGACGGTGGCTTGCCCCCACTTCTGTTCAATGACACCGAGCTGAAAGCGACAGTTGTTTGCCCGACTATCGCATTTTGTCACGGTTCAGGCCAAAGTGCCCTGGCAACAAGGGCGAATTGGATTTTTTTGTCCGAGATGAGGGCCCGCCATAGAAAGAACAGACCCTGTGGAAAATGGTTGCTTTGCATATGTCCTATTAACGCCATTGTCTGCAAGACCCTGCCATTATGCGAAGTACAATAGCAAGCCCCTTTCCTATTCTTTTCTCCTGTAAATGTGTCTTTGAGTGGTGCGCTCAGCAGTTGGGCAGAACAATAGCCAGAGGACAAAAGGCTAAAGAAACAAGCATTTTCCACAAGTAGTGTTAATGACGCAGGGAGAAAAGGCAAATGACAAAGGCGACGCTGAGGGTCGCCTGGCGAGGAAGAGAGCTGTTCTTAACAACCCCTTCTCTGTTGAAGAAAAGAGCAGAGCATTGAGCACAGGTGGTTGATATAACTGAGTCATAGAGCACTGCTGTGTGTGGAGGTATGTGTAGAAAACAACAACCACAGTTTGTGACAACATTCTTCGACACACAGCGTTGTCTCTTGTTCTCCCCATCCTCAAACAAGGCAGCCCTCAGCTACACATATAAACACTTGAATGCAGCGTTTTTCTTTGAGAGAACACCAGCGTACACTATTGATTTGGACGCGGACGGTTGATGCCTTTGTCGTCATTAGATTCCTGTGCCCTCCATTGTCCGGCGAATTTTTGCAATTCAATGATGACAATTGTTGGGGACAATGGCAGGGAAACAGGCAGTGTTTTGGTGTATTCAGCGACATAGCAGGGGTTCAGCCTTCAGGCCCTCTAACCTTTTACAGTGTTGTAAGGACCAGCTAGTTCAGCTGGCCGACCACTGCTGGGAGGTGGCCTGCCTTTGTTCCTGGCACAAAGCTCCCATATGTCACACACAGGGGCAAACAAACGTTGAGGTTCGGTTGGGAGAGCGCCCTTCACTGCAATATCCTCGCACATTCGTCCTTGTCGCTGCAAGGATGTTATGACAAGCTTTATTGACAAGACAAAAAGTACAGTGACTTTTGTATGTTATTAAACCTTCTTGGTATGGCGAACTATAAACTAAAAAAAAAAGTCAATAGATCTTAAAATTCTACTAATTCAACAATATTGGATAAGAAGAAAATCTCCATATATCTTTAATTTTAGCATAATGATAGCTATTGGACCTAAAGGTACAGTCAAATCTACTTCTGGTATCTAGCATCTTTAAATCTGCAGTATTTAGACATAGGAATGTGAATAGCTTATTATCTTAATGTCATTATTATTTTGATTTTTTTAATTATTCTCACTTCCATGAAATCATAGACGTAAAGTATGAATGCCCTGCACTACAGTATCCCTTCACATTTATCCTTCAAGTTTCATGGTCTCAGTCAGCAGACATTGGTGGGGAAGACCTCTTTTAATAATAATAAGTTTATTGCAAATTCTTGCCTGTGGGCTAATTGCAGGGAACTTGAGAGATTCAAACAGTGTAAAAAAACAATTATATCACAAGTGTCTACTCTAGTCTGAAAGCTGAGACATAAAGTATGAGCCTTCAATTAGTGGAAGCTTCTTTGTGTATGGAATATGACTTGATAAAGAGTTATTACATTTACAATCATGTATTGAAAACTTCAGTCACATAATGTTCTCCTTGATGAATATGTTTTCTTTCATAAGTTTTTGTCATTTTTAATAACAATATAAATCTGTCTAGAATTACTGAGGTCATCAAAGCTGTTTTAAATCTTGAAATCTGCTTGAAAATTTATGATTATCCCCAAAATAGCAAAGTTTTTGTATGACATCACATTGAGCACATTAGAGGTATTAACACATTTAACCTGAGGCTTAATTGCATACCAGCTTTTAGTCCACTCAAAAAGTCCATAGATCTCCTTTCCTTTCAACCACCTGTTAACGCTATTATCAGTAAAGCTGCATTATTTCTTCTAGTAAGTTGTTTGGAAAACTTTGCACTGACATTTTACTGATCATGTTAACTTTTCTTTTAACCTGAAGCTAGATTACATACCAGTCTTTGCTCCACTCTAAAAGTACATACATTAGATATTAGATCTCCTTTCATTTCAACCACCTGTTAATAAAGCTATCAGTAAAGCTGCATTATTTCTTCAAGTAAGTTGTTTGGAAAACTTTGCACTGACATTTTACTGTCTTGTTTTCTTTTCACCTGAGGCTAGATTACATACCAGTCTTTGCTCCACTCTAAAAGTACATACTATATTATATATTATATCTCCTTTCCTTTCAACCACCTGTTAATAAAGCTATCAGTAAAGCTGCATTATTTCTTCAAGTAAGTTGTTTGGAAAACTTTGCACTGACATTTTACTGATCCTATTTTCTTGCAAAACAGATCTTAGTAGTCAGACAAACCTTATGTTTAGGTCACACGTACATAGTATATATGTTGATATTAGGCGTTACTATTATGTGTCGATATGATTGAACATTTGCAAAAAACTCAATTTCAAAATAATGTGCAGATTTGTCAAGTGAAGCTGCCTTATGATGGAAAAGGTGTCATACATTTGTGTTGGTGGCCAGGTCTGTTAAAGGTGACGAACAGTATGAAATATTTTTGCAGCAAAACTTAAGATAGTCTGAATAATGAAATCTTCAAGTTTTTGATATTAAGACACATTAAGCATATTAATAAAATTTTGCATTATCATCTACTATTTTCCGTGTTAACAAGCAACACTATTTTGATGGTGCCAATAACTACATGCTGCATGTAAACAGACAAGCAACATGTCCATTTGACAGTGATAGCAAGTTTTCAGTCTGGTAGTAAATTGATTTATACATGTATGTAATAGCTAAAGGTTTATTCAACTTACCGATAATGTAAAAAGAGATGTCTTGAAAATTGACTCATCATCCTAAACTTTCATCAAGTACCTTTAAAGCCTCACTGAGAATCACGCAAAATAAATTGTACAGCAAAGTTGAGTGAGCGCATTTTTAACCCCCTCCTTCCAGTCTTAAACCCTGTCACCCGAGTAGAAAATTGGTAGCAAAATGGTTAATACTTAAGTTTGCTGACGACTGAAAGCCACTGCACCTTTACCGACATATTTTCAAATGATAAGTCATCGTCATTCTGGTTTATTGGATGGCTCATTGAGATATCTCAGTTATTCTAACTAACAGACTAAACAAATTGTCAAACCAACCTGGCAGAAGTAAGTGTAAGAGATTTTTATCAATCCTTGAAAAGAAACTTGAAGTTGACAAAAATAGTTTATGAAAGGTACTACTAGTACTATTTAGCACACTGTATAAATGCCCAAATTGATCCAAGAAGGTTGCCTAGTTATGTTTCAATTGATGTGCTTTAAGTTAAGTTAATGCTTGATGCTATTAACTATGGGGAAAGAGGAACCAAAATGACACAATTGATCTCAGGAACTGGCCTTATTTTTGTGCAAGTGTTCCAGAAATAGTACCTTGAAAACCCCCTCACAACGAAGAGGCAGTCACTTCATTTTCCTCCTCTACATAGTTCAGAGCAAACTTGTTTGAACTCCTCATCCTTTAATAAACAAGCCAGCACACAATTAGTAGTTGCTCAGTTCCTTGATTATCCTCGCTGGTGGCGTTATTACACCCTTCTATTAATTGACACAGAGGCAAAGCCTTCTGAAGTTATTTGTAATTTAAGCACTCAGCAGAAGCATCTATGGGGGACAGAAGATGATTTCCGCCGCCGCCGATCGTCCATATTTATTCGTCTTGTTACAGGGAAATGCAATTATGTTCTCCGAGTGTTGAACAGCGGTAAAAGGGAATTAGATAATCAGGAACGTTTGTTGGTGTCGATCACGTTGTAATTTGCGCGGGGCACGCATTTTGGGTTAGGGAAAAGGGAATCGCGAGAGAGTCCCCTAACTAAAAACGGGGCAATCCAATTAGTGAATAGTGGCGAGTATTAAATGCTGATCTGAAAGCAATCAATGGCCAGTTTTTTTGTCGGTGTGCCTTTCCAGAGCAGTGAATAGATTGGCGTTTCATCACTTGGTGGTTTGGGACGACTTGATTAATTAAATGGTTGGGTGTGAGGGGAGCAACAGTGGCTGATGAATTGATGTGTGGATAGCTTTCACGGCCGGTCATTAGGCCCGCATCACTAAATTTCCTCCAACAAATTGGATGAAAAGAGATTGAAAAGTATGGCTTTTATCTGGCCTGCGCTTTGAACAGTTGCGGTTACACTGAGATTGAAAATGTGGGCACCCATATAATATGCACCGACAGTCCAATCATGCATTGATGGTTTCAGTGTCTGTGCCATTCTGCTGCTGAATAAGCTGTAAAAAGTGTAATGAAACATCTAGTAGTTTCAACTCAATATCGTAGGGCATACAATATACAGTAGCTGGCAGCATAAAGCTGATATTGTTTCAGTTATATTTAGGCTCTAGAGTCTAGACATTTGGAAAAGTCTATAACAGGAAATCTGACTTAGTGAACTTAAGACACTATAATCTGTTATTGCAAAATATGACAGGGAAAAAATGACATGAAGACAATCTTGTATTTTATCTTATATCTCGTAAATGTGTTGTACAAAGTTATGATTTTGCCTGAAGCACTGTTCTGTTTTTACCTTTAAGTTAACAACCAAGAATAACAACCAAAAAACTAATATTAATAGAATCATTTTGAAATGTGAAAAACATATCTTAGGCCACACCAATTTAATTTCTTGGTTCACGGATTTTTTCATAAAAAATATGGAGCGAGAGGGCGAAATAAAAATAAAAATAAAAATTGTAAAATGGTTGGGGTAAAGGTAACGGCTAATCCAAAACATAAAGAAAAAAAGTTTTCAGCTTGAAAAAAGTACAAAAACACTATTTTTGTACAGTAACAGCACCTGTACCCACACTTTAAGGAGCTTATAATATAAAGGCCAATTTGCTACACCAGAAAGTTGGTGAATGGTTTCATTAATGGTGAAAATTTGCTGAGTGGTAATTTTTATTTTTATTTTTTTTCCCAAAAAATAGGAGCGAGCGAATCCGTGAACCAAGAAATTAAATCGGTGTGGCCTTATGTATGGAAGTGCAATTTTATGATTTTTCTGGTGGAATTTTATTTAACGTTCAAGAATAGCAACCACAAAATAGATTTTATAAAAAACTGATACACAAGAATTGGTTAACAAAACGTAATTCAAGTGTTCTTTAGTACAAGTTTGTTAATGGTTAGATGTTTTGAAGAAGTATATTATCACAGCAGAGATCCAGTGCAATTTAAGTTATCAATGTTTGCCATACTGCATTTTGAACAAAGTATAAAATCCAATTATGTTCTCCTAGTTTGCAAAAGCCCTTTTCCCATTTAGAGATGTAGTCGCATTACAATATGACCTGTCTTCCACACAACTCCTACAATTAATAGAATGGCACATTAATCTTGTCCAAATTAATTGACACTGATGAGTAATTGTCCAATAAGTGAAGGTTGATGGCAGTTTATCCTCTCCAGAGACGCGAGGGTTTGTCCCAACAGGAGAGTGTAATTGATTCATACAAATTACATGTAATTAAGTGGAACAGGCCCAGTCCAGCTGTGTTTATGACACATGTGTTGCTTGGAGTTGTTTTGCCAGGATTTTTATGGTCAGGATTTCATTGACTTATTGCGTCTTTAACCCAAGTTAAACTATCACATAACCCTATATGACACATGTGGTGCTTGGAGTTGTTTTCTAGGATTTTTATGGTTAGAATTTCATTGATTTATTGCTTCTTTAACCCTCAAACTGCCACCTAACCCTATATGTAGTTAAACTTTGGTTCCAAGAGATTTCCTCGACATGAGGGTTAATCCAATTTGAAGTTTGAAAGCTCTAATAAACCTGTATTCTATTTATTTGTGCTCGGTTCGGTTTGTCATCATGAGTTTTATATGAGTTTTCAAAGTTTATTTTAGGAGGTTAAATGTAGGTTACCAAAGATTATACATTTCCAAACTTTTTACTTGAAATTTGTCATAAAAGGAAATTTATAGCAGCAATTCAGAGTTGCATTATATTAGATTTAAATTGTGATATATGTATGAGTATTAATAGTGATATGGGCTTGACCTTGGTAAACTATTAGAATTTAATGATATAGTTATATAGGCTTGTCCTTTGGTATATTTTCTTTTCTTTGACCCGAGCAAGTTTGTACTTTTCTGCTCAGTTGTACAACTCTTCATTCCATTCCAACCAGCTGTAAGTGTAAGAAAATGAAGTTTTCACTGACTGACATTGGCAGTGACTTAAAAGCCTTTTCCTAGCATTATAGTATTTATTGTCCCCTCCATGTATTGCTTGGAAACTCAACAAAAGTAGACTTGTAATATATTGTCCAATACCAGCAATTCAGAGTTAGATCACATTTAGATTAAAATTATAATACAGTGAGAACCTTCAACCTATAGTTATATAGGTTTGTCCTTGTTGTAATACTTTCTTTTCTTTGACCCAAGTTTGTACTTTTCTACTCAGTTGCGCAACTCTTTATTGAATTTTCTATATATATATACCAGCTATAAGTATAAGAAAATGAAGTTTTCAATGGCTGTGCTTGAGTATGACATTGCCATTGACATAAAAGCCTTTACCTAGCATAGTATTTATTGTCCCCTCCATGTATTGCCTGGAAAGTAGACCTGTTATATATTGTCAGGTCCCACTCACACGGGTGGTCGGTTCGCTAATCGTACCCACCGTGTTTTGTGCTCCCACAAGTGCGATTTTATCCCCAATGTAATTTGTACCTAACTGTTGGCCGGGGCCAGTAATACCGCCGTGATTTGGTGGTTGAATGATTGCGAGATGACATGCGTTGTGGGGAGATTCATCAGCGATGGCCCGACCCGCGTGACCGCTGTAGCTGTTAAGTGCTGCACGCTTTATTAACGCCGTGTTACACTTGGAAATTAAATAAACTCTGGACCATTGGGAAATTACAGGCCCTCCGACGGGGGGAGTTCGGAGGAAATTACCGAACGATCGCCGGGATTTCTGGTGGAAGGAAAGCGCGGGGAAATAGCGACGAGCGGTGTCAAATGGAGCGCTTCCCTGCACAGGGATTGGCCACAATTATGAATTCTTCCATACAGTAACCGAGGTTATGACAGGTTTTTATCTTGTGAAGTAGATCAGGTAATTACGGATTTGTGCTCGTCCTCAAATGGATTGCGGGCTTTTATCCGCGGGCCCGAATAATAGCCACTCTTTCTGGTGGAGGCTTTTTTGTCTGGGTCTGAAAACATAATACAGGGTAAAGATATGGATAGGAGACAAGGCACTCACCACCTCACTTACCACAATAAAAGCTTGCTGTAGGTTTTTAGATTGGTTTGTTGGGGGTTTCGTGACCCTGTCACTTAGAGCAGTGCAGAGGGTGTGACCTCTCTTACTTCCCATAGACGGAGAGGTTTTCACATTTGGCCTACCCATAGAGGAGGGAATACATGTTTTTATTTTCCCTTCACTAATGTCAGTCTTATCGTAATCCACTATCTATGGTGAGCGAGAAGATTGCAAATTCAGCGAGTACTTTCATCATCATTATGTGTTGCACTTCAGCACTGGTTGTTTGGATGGAAAACTTTTATGATAGAGACATTACTGTGTAGCAATCAAACTATAGGTCTATTGAATCACATAGTGAAAAGTTTTTGTAAGAAAGGTTTTTAAGGAATCTTTTCTGAAGCAGCTACATGTACTTTACAAAGCTAGAGTTTTGAAGGAATGGAAGGAATATTAGTAAAATGATCACGGGATAATGTTTTCCAAGGTTCCTCGACAAAAAAGGTTGTGATTTTCAGCACACTACTTGCAAAAATTGTAGTCAACATTGCTAAAAGCTTCAAATACAAGTAATCTTTTCTCGAAAAGTTTTGACTGGACAATTTAGTGTCAAAATATACGTGTCAAATTGAAGACCTGGTGTATTTTTAGAGGGGCTTTGCCATTATAGGAAAATGATTGAAGACGGTACTGTCAAACTTTTCTGGTAGGCATTGCATAAACCTTCAAAGGTTAAAGAAGGACTGACACTTTTTTAACAATCTTGTGTCTAGTTAATATCTATCTGTATCTGTATAGCCGGTATAAGTTAACTGCCCTTCTATGTATTACCGATGCCCGTATGCCCGTCACACCTAACTTTTGCACATCTATCTATTAAATAAGTGTTCTTTAAAACCATCAACCCCTATCAACCCCTACTGTTCTTGGTGATAACAAATTCCACTCTACGATAGTTATGGGAAAATACGAATTTTTGAACACATTAATCCTAGGTTGGTAACTCTTGTGCTTGAAGGCATGACTGTTTCTAGTGTGTGGCTTTTTCTATTGTGATGGGCAAAATGAAGACCTGGTGTATTTTTAGATTGGCTTGGCCATTATAGGAAAATAATTCATTCAAAATGGTATTTTCAAACTTTTCTGGTAGGCATTGCATAAACCTACGAAGGTTAATGAAGGGCTTACACTTTTTTTAACAATCTTGAGCCTACGTAGCTTTTTCTATTGCAGTAGCACCTGTCCACACAGGGGTCAAAGGAATGTAGTCGTGGTCTCCCACCGCGCTGACTTTGACTGAGTCACTGAGCTGGTAACAAAGTTTTGTATGTAATTTCCCATTTCGCTTGTTCGCATGCCCTTGAAGAAGACATGGTTGTCACCTGAAAGGCTGAATCAGCCGCGGTTGAATCGCCTGCCAACAATGTTAATTGTCACGCCACACAATCATATTCTCGTTGCAAACACATCGCAAATTGATTGGAGAAAATTAAACCTGTGCCGAACCAATTGGTGGGGGTGTCCAACTCTAATCCAATTGTAGCCACCAGTTTTTTATTGATTCCTGATTAAAGCGCAGCTAAATTGGGCTTCAAGTCTAACTTCCCGAGCCTCAGAAGGAATGAAGGGCCTTATATACCGGCCTTGTCAACATTTAATTTCATCTGTTGTGCTTTGATGATGCTGAAAAACCATTAGGGTGAAAATACGGCAATTCCCGGCGGGGCGGCGGTTGGTTTGAGAGCGTCGTTGTGATGAGACGGCGTGGAAATGAAACAGGGAACCGATAACGCGCTGATGAAAAGTGCGTCGACAATGTCTGATTGAATAGTACTTTGATTTTCGTTTAATTTTCAATTGCTGTGATTATGTGTGTCGAACGAGGCGGATAGCGCGGGGACTGCAACGCGACCTTTGCAAGCCAATCGCAAGGACGCGGGCACACAAACACACGGCGTCTCGCCTCGCGCGGAAAGAGAGAGAGAGAAAAAAAAAGCCGCAAGTTGTGTGGTCCAATCATTCCGGGCTTGTCAGGGTTAACCGGGGATTTGGCCTACACGCTCCAACAACTTGTACAAATTGTATCTCTTTCAAACGCTCCATCCAATAAGTTGGCATCAGCCCTTCTGGCTCCGTCGGACGTACGTGCATGTCAAGCATGCCCGCCTCATACATAAATCATTGTGTTCGGCCCATAGTCAACGTTTCCTTTTCTCTTCTGAAGTAGGAGATGCGCTTTGTCGCATGCTTGCCTAGGATCTTCCCTTCCACGCCTACCACACAACAGAGGCATTGAGTCCCGGCCTAGGCCTATAGATAAGCATTAGGTCATGCATTTATTCCGCCCTGACATCTCTTCAATGACGTTCCCTGTCTAATTGTCCCTATTTGTGTTTTCTCTTTTGTGCCAATTACGACGGCAGTCGGGGAAAATCAGGTCCTTTGTAATAATCTAAATGGTAACATAATCATTGCTGTGCTGACACTCTCCCTGGATGTGTGGTTAGGTAACGACATTACGCCTTGTTCTCCACTGCTTGCCCTTCCTGTCGTAGACTTCATTTTGGATCGCGAGTACAGGAACACAAATTGATAACTTGATTACGTCGATGTGTAAATTCCTTGGGGCAAACCCCCCGCTCCCTTGCCAATCTGTTATGTGTGCATAATATGCCTCCGTGGGTATCAGGATCATTCAGGAGTACCTTATGCACTTAGTAGAGCATTTTGAAAGTTAAATAAGGAGACTTTGGGGTTAATCTTTTGCAAAGCTGCTTATGTTCTTGTTTGCATTGTGCCACAGGGGCGGAACAAAATACTGTATGAAATTGATATTGAGTAGATAAGTCGTAAAAGTGGAAAATCACGACCTTCATCCTCAAGTTTTTGACCTTTCCCTAGTCAAATCATTTTTACAAGACTGGTAGAATATTATAGGCTATATATAAATGTAAGGTGTGAATATTATAGTTATAGGAGGAGAGATTTTGAGCCTTTTTGTCATAAATTTCATTAGCATTAAACTGTCTCTTTCTTATGATTTATACATAAAGGTATAAGTACAGGTACGGTAGAAGTTCTATAGAAAATATGTTAAATTCATGCACATAATGTGGTACATTTCTTAAAAGGCCAGGGGATCTAAGTGGCCTTAGCCATGGGTATTTATTGATCACATAATTGTTCTTAAATTACAGGGTATCCGGTACTGTCTATCTGCACCCTTTTCATTTGGTGACTTTTATTAGTATGAGCATAGATTGACTTAAGAAGTATAATATTTGCAACACTTGAAAGTCTATCTTCTTACATTTGCTGGTGATACAATTTTGGCACTCTGGGCCGGTTTCATGACTTGCACTTCATTCAAACCTGCGTGAAGTGATTCTTGTCACTGCATGTCATCTGCTCATGCAGTCGTCCGATAATCCTGCATAACAGAGAAGACATCAGCCAGGTGAAATGTAGAGATCAGGTGTTAAGGAATGCACAGGTGTGTACCTGGATTAGCAGGTGTAAAACAGGTGTAGGCAGGTGTGTTTTAGATAGCTGACAGTGTTCTTTGATGCCTGCCTGCACCTAAGGGTGCGGTCACATAGATTGTGCGATTGTCGTATGATTTTGATACCATAGGCTGTGACAGAAAAAACACCGACATGGAACAAAACAGCATTTTGTGTACTACCAAGACAGTTGAAGCTCTGACCCCCAGAGGAAGGGAGTGTGTGGAATACTGGAGCAGGAAAGTGTAGTGATGACACAAAAGAAGAAGAAGTTTAAGTTTGCAGGAGACATACATTTTTGTCCTCCAAAATGCCTGAAGTTAGAGATTGTATGGCGCTCGCACGGCCTATGTAAGCGCCCTAATATGTGTATGGGTCTATGATACAACTTCAACACAAGGATGACATACCACAAAATGGCCTGCATTCTTTGCATAGTAAGCATTCTTTAATACAGCAAATTACAAGATTCAAGTGGCACTACTGTCAAAACTGCCCACCAGGACCACTCAGAGGATCGATAAAATCTGGTCGATGTCTACAGGTGGTCACTGTAGAAAGGATTCTTAACCCTTGTGTCAGTGGGAAAATAATCTTCTAAGGGACCACCAAAAAGTGGTCATATTGGCTAGGTAGTCCTTATGTAATCCTTATCACTAGTACAGATTTCACTGTATTAAGAGCATCTTAAAATCATTGGCTTTTGGTAGAATACAAGAGAAAGAAAAAAAGGGATATGCAGGTAAGAATAGTATGGTGCAGGTAGCTTTTGGATGTTAAGATGGAGCTGGTTTTCTTTTGCAGAAAATTTCATGCCTGGCGTAGGTCTGCAGCTGGCCTTCACATATGAATGGTTCCTGACTCAAACGTCACCAGAAGAGCCACTCTTTCTTGGATGCCCTTCACAATGTGATGACAGCGGCAATGGTGTCAAAGATGAGATAATGCAGACCAAAAGGCTAGAGCACAGGTGCGTCCACACACTGGGTATGAAAGGTAGCTCTAGGCTTGTGTCTTCTTTTACTCCCAGAAGAGCCTATAATGTTGTCATAACCCCAGATCCATGACAAGCCTGTGTAGAGATGTTATTCCAGGGATTAGGGTAAGTATGTATACAGGGCTCTTTTCTCTGCCCAGTTAGTCCGAGTGGTCACGCCCGGGATCAGACTGAATGGGGGATTTGTCACCAGAAGGCAGACCAGCCTACGGAAAACCTGGCTGTACCATGGAGCTCGGGGTCGGCGGGGTTAAGCCATACTTATAGCGCTGACACTTCTGTCAATAAACAAGACTGGACTCTTCTAGGATTTGCTGAAAGGAGGACTAATCCAGTTAGGGCTAGTCCATTTTGACTCCAGGGGATTGTTGAAATATTTTAAAAAAATCTTGAGTCCTGTGAAGTTTGTCTTTGAATTCCTAGATTCTTATCGATTTATTTCTAACTCTAAAAATGCTAGTTTAAAACAAACTTTATTTTGTATGATCATGTTTTACCTTTAGGGAAGGGAAACATATTTTTGGTCTGTTTCTTTTTCCTCATCTTCTTCTCCAAACAAATTAGGTCAACGACCTAGACCAGATGGCTGTTGCCGTAGCTACTGGAGCTGCTCTATTATATCATGTAGCAAGTGGCAGGACAGAGCTGGAGGGGCTGGTCAGAATCATATGAATGTGTTTGAGTATGAAGAAACCAGCCGTTTCTTAGGCAAGACCATGTAAAGGTAACATTATGCCACTTGCTTGCCACTGGTGCCTTTCTAGTCTTGCTGATTTAAGCACTTTGACGTGTGTAGAAGTGAAATTAGCAGTCATCCTCAGTTGAAGCAATGCTTTTTCAAGTGACTGTTCACATTTCTTTCCCAGTGTTCTTGTAATCATTCCAATTGTCTACAATAATGTCATGAAAAATGCTGTATCTTTTTCAGAATGTTCTTGTTGAATAAGCACTTTCAAGTCAAAGTTTAACATATTAAACATAATCTTGGGGTACTTAAAATGTATTCAAGCGAACACTTCCATTTCATAGAATGTAAAAATGACTAACTGTCACATTTCACAATCAACTTACTCAGAATTGATACATAATATTGACTATATGAAACATTTCCTATTTCAAAGCCTATAATAGTATAAGGCGTATTATACAAGGCATGCAAGTTTCTGTGAAATCATTCATATGTCAAGTTTGTGAGAAATTTGTTATCCCAGTGTTTCCATATCAACCAGTTATGTGAAGTGTCACCAAGCTACGAACAGGGCATTTTTCACGTCTGACTTACAATAAAGCGCCGTTAGAACGATACCTGGAATACAGTCCGTCTTTCATTCGCTGTTATTGAATAAGTTTTTGTTAAATAAATCCCTTTGTCAGACAAATTTTTTGTTGAAAAATCCCATTGTGCTGTGGTATGAATGGGTAATGGCTTGTAACTGAAATTGAATACATGTTCATCCACATAAAGACCGCACGGCTTTGCCTAAAAAGGCCTTTTGCGTATTTTTGTTGCGCCGCTATCTCCGGCTTACAGACTGCCTCCTATGAGAGGACGCCGTAGTTATTGTGTTAGCTGTCAATCAAAACCAGCTTGATATTAAACTTGCATTGTAGGGGGCTTATGCAATTTTTCATATCTTTCAATGCTGGGGCTGATAAGTGAATGACGCTATATATTTTCCCCTCCAGTCGAGCTAAGAGAACAACAGCACTTTTGAAGCTAAACACCTGTGAAACCTGGGTTATTTATTGGGAACGAGACGTCTTTTGTGCCTTTGTCCATGTAAGGCATCCAGAGTCTACAAGTATTTGCATTGCAGGGATAAGTGGATGGATTGTGAATTAAAGATGATTTTTTTTTGCTGGTAACATCAAATAACACAGTCATCAATATTTCCCTTCCAAAATATTTACCACATATTGATTCCCTCTGATCAACTTTTTCTCCTCAAAATTGTATTTAATGTAAAAAGAATAAATTATAACTTTACAGTCACAGTTTTCAGTCTAGGACTGACAAGTTTATCTTCTGAACCAAAACCATAGAGCAAGTAAAACAGATTACTCTCACTACATTTTGTGTAAATTAACTGTATGAGATTGACAAATGAAAGCAAACAATAAAAATGAATAAATCAGTATATTACCTTATTGAAATATCTAGGACAATTTTTTCCATGTAATAGTTTAAAACTAAATAGCATCAAATGCAAGATAGACTCAAAGCAAGTGAGACAAGTAGTACTTCTATATTACACAGAGTTTGCAAACACTTTGACATCTTTCATACATTCAATGTCTTCAAGTTTGAAAAATGTTCAAGATGTATTTTATTGAACTTGCACATTGACTGCGGACATCAGACTCTAGGTGTGTATTACCAGACCAGGAAATTAAAATCCCTTCGATCCTGCCCTTCTGTAGATGATGTGATAGCAGCGACAACAGCAACAATCTTTTCAGCACCACATGAATCAACCACGCATTCACAGCTTCATTCTCAGTACTTACTTAGGCCAGGCTCGAAATACTTTCTTCTGCCTTCCTGTACTGGTGCAGGTAACATTGAAAATTACCTGCACCAGACAACTTTTACCTGCACCTGTGTCTTAACTAGGTGATATTGGATGGGACTGTTTTGATATAACTTGTGACCAGAGGTGGTTGTCTGTGCCAGATGGTTTGCTGGTTGGGTTTGACTGTTCAACCAACTACAACGGTACCAAGAATGATTGGTCAGAGTTTCTCCTCTGAGAAGGCCTTTTGTGCTTTGGGTAAAAAGAAATCTTAACTTTTGGCCTTTGGTCTGATCATATATCTTCTGTTTGCATAAGCCAGGTAATATTTTGTTCTTCAATGTGTCTTTGTAGTTTTGTGTGTAGGTGTAAAAGCTCAAGGTCATATATCACATTGCATTGTTAGATAGTTGTATAATACATTTGTCTTTCTTTAGTTATATCAAAATATATTCCTTTATTTGGCATTTGAAAGTCATGATCATTATCGTGTAGTTTCTAGATGTCTGTGTGTTGGTTTTTGCTTCTAAATTTTTGCACTTTTCTATATGGTATCCATAGCAATCCGTAAATCATGCTCATAATAACGTATGGACGGTGCCGGGTCTATTAAGATGTGCTAGATATCTTCCTTTCATTCCCCTCACCTTTTATCACTTCCTTTTTTCCAATAAAAATGACCTCGCCTTTGTCCGTCCGACGTGAAGAAACAGTTTAGATCGTCCACCGGCGATAAACCGCGTACGCCTAAGCACGGCCGCGTCCCGGGTTTATTCATTTCGGCTGGCAGGTGTCTTTGAAAGCGGAGTCCATTTCTCGTATCAGACTCGCATAGTGCGCTGTAGCCTTTGTCAGAACCTCGGCCCACACAAACCTAACCTATCTCCCTGGCTTCTCCCCTGAAAGACCACGCCACATAAAAGAGAGCCTTTATTACTATAGAAACCCTCTTCTGGCTGCCCTTCGCTCTGCTGTCTGTCAACGTTGAAGATGGATTAACGATATATTACTCCTTTTTGTTGCAGGTGGGATAGAACTCTCTGTTATCACAGTTGGTTTTCTAGAAGAAAAGGGGTATCCAGTTTGAAATCTCCAACTTTCTGTGCGCTGGAGCTTTGAGAGTCGTCAGGCTTTTTTTTTTACACGTTGGCCAGGTAATCCCTCTTTCTTTACAATGTCTTTGGATGGACTCTTCTGCTTTTGTTGCACCAAGGATCCATCATTTACTACAGTGTGTAACAGTTGGTCATGCTTGTTCGGTGATAAGGTGAAAGTGTGCTGAGCTGACTTTCACTTTTCTAACATCTCCCACGGTGACAGGATGATTGACAGGATGGTCAGACAGACTCTTTGTCAAGTGTGATGATGTCATTCAAGTACTGTATCATGTGTCTGGAGACCTGAATTCAAAATCAAATCTGTGTTTTGATATATTGATATGAAACAGATAGATTGAATGTAGTGGCAGATGATATATTATATTGCTGAACTGAACTTTGACATGTTGCAGTCAAACCTGCTAGTACAAGTGCCCACCTCAACTCTTTTAAAGTTTCACAATGTGACCACCTCAGTCTACAATTGTAAAGGTCTACTTGGCTACTTTTTGGTGGTCCTTTAGATAATTTTCCCCACTGACACATTGATTACCTTGAGTTGTCTTTTGGTAGTTTTTAGAACAATTTGAAACAGTCTGAACGGCTATAATATTTGATTACATCATTTTAGTATCAAAGTGCATATATCAATATCGTCTGACCATGGTATTCATAGAATACAACACGGTGCATTCTTTATCACCCGAGATACCAGTCTGACTGCGGGTCGGATCGGTCATTGGGTGATCCAACCCGCGGGAGGGCTGGGTCTGAGGGTGATACAGAATGCACCGTGTAGTATTTTACTTATGACTGTCTCCGACTCATACCCAGGTCGAAAAACACTGATTTAATTGCCAAACTACCCGGTACTTATAGAATGGATAAAATTCGACACCTTGTTTCAATACATTGTTACCTCATTATCGTGGCCCAGGTATGACATATTCAGCTTAGTTATCTGGTGCCTTATCGACAGAACTTGATATCCAGTTCTAAGGCCACAGCTGTTACAAACACTGTCACCAGCTTGACAGTCCATCAGGAAGCCATCAAGGTCTTGACCAGGACATTGATACATGACATTATTGTTTACCTATAATAGTTAGCTTTATGTTGTAGAAATTTGGTGTTACACATGGAAACAGCTGCTGTATACTGTATATCTTTAAAAATTTTTCCCAGTGGTTTTATTTTTGTAATTTTTGCCGGGACCTCTTATACTGCAATACTATAATGCAATACGAAAATTTGGGTGAGTCCAACTGTGTTGGATATTACAGTTTAACGACTTCTACCAAGAACTTTCAAGTCACTTGATGATGTTGCCGATTTAGGAGGCTCAATTTCTCAACTGCCTCATGCGTCGCATAACGTGGGAGCTGCTAAGTAAGTAAGGCACGGTCTAGACACATTTTTTCCCGATATCGGCAAGCCGACAACCTCTCGCCGACAGCTTTTTTTCAGCGTACTGCAATATCGCCATTAAGATATTGGCAGAATTTCTCCCAAAAGGTCCGGAGCATTCGCCCGATAGCTTAGCAGAGGTCCCCAATAGCTTAGCAGGGCCCCCGACAGCTTCCGTGTGCGTGTAGATGCGCCCGACTTTGGGAGGGCTCATTCTGAGCATATAATGCGGGCTCATTAGTCTATATAGCTGTTTATGACTGCAAGAGCCACGAGTGACCCGCCCCCAACGTTCCAGATTCCTCTCGACATCTCCACAGATATCGGTAAAAACTGTGTCTAGATTGGGCCTAAGTAATTTCCTCCAGCATACAAGTCTTTGTCATCAAACACCTATTGTCCAAAGGACCGGTAGCAGCACAATATAATCAGGCTATCTACCCACATGAATATACGTAATATACATACTTTCATGTAGAGAGATGAAGCTCAAGTGACGTCCCAGAAACTTTTATCCGGATCCAAACTTAAAAAAAGAAATGTCAAGATGGGACTTCCCCATTCACAAGCAGTCACGTTTCCTCTCTTCCACAGGAGTTGAAGGTGTGCTTTATTGTGTTCAGCTGTCATTAACACTGTTTCTCGCACGTAACCGGATTCTTGACATTTGTGATGACGCACTCTCAACACGTTGCTCTACCTTTGAGAAATTAATGAGCAAGTCTAAAAGGCTGTTTTTTTGTAAACTGCCAGCAGCAAAGGATACTCAATGCTTGGAAGATCAATTCATTTTGATGTAACCAGAAAAAGCTGTTTGTTCGATTTCCAATTAACAATTGTTCATAACCGGAAAAACGTCCATGTTTCAGAAGAATAGTGTAGAAAGAATATTGAATCCTATGAATGTTTGTTATCTACCTGCAATTAGTATTATTTTTCTTTCAATGAGTAGCCATTTCTCTTTTTTTGTTGTCTCTCTCTGATGATAAAGTTCTGAAATTAATCTCTATTAGGGGTCACAGGGTACCAGTACGGTGTTGTACAAAATTGTTTTTTTCTTTCTTTCTGGACCGGTCCGGAAAAAATAGACCTGACAAAAGTCAGTGGACCAGATTTTGGACTGATAAGAAAACTAGAGTTCGGGGACCTCATACCTCCATGAAATATTTATTGCTTTTTTGTGGATGGTATGTATGTTTATAGTCGGTTGTATTTGAGAGTAATGGTTATAAATGTTATGGGAAAGTAGTGGTGTATTTATTTAATGACACAGAGGATTTCCATCTGATTAGTAATTACATTTTGTATTAAAATGTGACACTTAATTGTGTCATGTGCGTTTAAGAGGTCGACGGCATATGGTAGCGTGGTGTTCCTTAAGCTTGATGTTTGGTATTTAAACTGTCCAAGGTTGTCAGCATTATTGAGGTTCGACTATGTGCCTCAGAGCGGTGTGGTGGGAGGAAGTTGGGAAACTCAGAAAGAAGAAGGGATGTGGCCAACTTTAGTCAGATGGTTATTTGATTTTCCACCAATATGTCATAACATCAGCTGTTCACACGGTACAAAAACGAGATGCACACTTTCCTCTGACAGCCCTACACCAACTGTAAGATGAATACTTGGCGCCAACCCCGTCTGCTAAAAAACAAGTACCATTGGCTACGAAAGAGGCAACTAACAACTGTCCCTTATCGTAACAAAATCAGAACATCTGTATCGCCCATAAAACTTCTGACACCCAACCCAGATGAGAGGACCTAATGGCATTTTAATCACCATGTCACTCAAATCAGCAGTACAGTATGTGAGACATCCATACCTGTTAAGCATTATCGTTAAATGTACCTCAACTTCTTACAATTATACTTACGCTTCACATCTCCATGATATCCTAAGCAGACATAAATAAAACTCATTATCATATTAAAAAAAACCTCGGGGTTCCCCAAACAGCTGTGGCCTCACCATCTGCTTGCAGCTAAGCCCATTAACAAACACATAAAGCACGATGCCTGTACCAATATATCTCAAATATAGGGGTGATTTCTGATATTATTACATCGATTATAACGACAGATACGGCTCCCAAAATCTCATCGATTCGAGCTTTCATCACACCCCACCAACACACCAAGTATGAAATCAATCCATCCAG
Source organism: Branchiostoma floridae x Branchiostoma belcheri (assembly GCA_019207045.1). Classification (NCBI taxonomy): domain Eukaryota; kingdom Metazoa; phylum Chordata; class Leptocardii; order Amphioxiformes; family Branchiostomatidae; genus Branchiostoma; species Branchiostoma floridae x Branchiostoma belcheri. The sequence goes on along the minus strand of CM033035.1, from coordinate 5,237,808 downwards.
CCGTTCTTGAGTAATCATCTACACAGACAGAGACACATAACAGAAAATATAACCTCCATTCCATGACATTTCATGGAGGTAATAATGCAAGTACATGTACTTACCAACACAACATCAGCATAAGCCACGCGGAGCACAAAATCTAACAGCGCAAACGAAGTATAACACACCAGGTCCCCAAAGGCACAAGTGGCTAAATACAAAGTTATTTATCATATTCAAATTGTCCAGCATCGGGAAACAGTTGCCCAGCATCGGGAAACAGTTGCTTTAAGGAGTTAACTGTTACATTACCCTAACCAGTTGCTATACGCAACAACTGTTCAGATAAGGGATTACCTAACACATCCACATATTACATATGTCATACATCCAATTACATACTAACGAAACTTCCGCGTTACGCAAGGCGCACCACAAAACATCTAACAACACAAACGAAATATATCACACTGCGTCCCCAAACGCACAAGTACATACAATGATACATGCAATTTACTAGTATCACAATCAAAATTGTCCGCCTCCCAAAACAGATGTTCTAGAATGTTGGGCTGGGCAAACAGCGTGCCAACTGTTACAAATATTTCAAACAGTCCTAAGCAGACATAAATAAAACTACTGGGGGTTCCCGAAACAGCTGTCACCTCACTATCTGCTTGCAGCTAAGCCCATTAACAAACACATAAAGCACGATGCCTGTACCAATATATCTCAAATATAGGGGTGATTTCTGATATTATTACATCAATTATAACGACAGATACGGCTCCCAAAATCTCATCGATTCGAGCTTTCATCACACCCCACCAACACAACAAGTATAAAACCAATCCATCCAGCCGTTCTTGAGTAATCATCTACACAGACAGAGACACATAACAGAAAATATAACCTCCATTCCATGACATTTCATGGAGGTAATGAACAGATTATACCGGCAGGCATTCATGTGTTTTGGGGCTTACCGGCCCAAGGAAATATAAAGATCAAAATAGAGGAGAGTTGATAGTTATTTTTACCTGGTTTCTACAGTCAAACTTGGTCTACATTTAACAGAGTCAGTTAGCATTGTCTATGCCTGAAGATAGGATACTCCACCAAACAGATTTCTTTGTAGGGAAATAGACCATTGTTTTGAGTATCGTCCAGTTACAAGTTTTCACAAACAATTAGGTCCAGGTTCAGGGCTGGACCTGGACCGGATTCTCTGGACCTGGACTGTACCTGTAAAGTTACCTGAAAGTTCTGTACCGGTACCCACCCCTAATCTCTAAATAATACTAGAATCCTGACTGGTCTTCTGATGATCCATCGGCAGTTGTGACTGTAAATTGGAAGAAAAGGTGTCATCGTCTAAAACTTAGAACACTCAACACCTGCCATTGGTACTGTTCACCTGTTCAGCCTCCTTGACACCTTGTCTTTTCCGGAATTGTCGGAATCTTGCCAGCCTCTTGTCTGGTAACATACCGTGGGAGGGGGCCAAGTAAACAAGCCATTCAGGGCTCCGAGGGTGACGGCATACTTTACTGTTCCACTTACAATAGAGTTAGCTCCCATGGAAGATGTGTGTGAAACATGCTACACAGCGTTCTAGCCAGCGTCTGTCCTTCCGTCCTTTGACGGAATTTTGCTGCTGGGGACGGACAAAAATTTTGCCCATTTCATCTTGTGATGGACAAAAATTGGCATGTAGAGATATAATTGAACCAAATTGAGTCTACCAGCAAAATTTGCCCCTCAAAAAATAAAGAAAATAGCATTTCAGACGGTTGAGATTTCAAAATTTTCCCGGGGAGCATACCCTCGGACCCCCCATAGGATCATCACGCCTTCGACAGGATTTCCATTCAAAATCAAGGGGACGGAAAAAATTTAGGCTGGCTAGAACACTGATGCAACATATGGTAATTTATCGTTTTAAAGGAAAGATTTTTTGTATGTAACTGCTATGATTATTGAAACAAAAAACAAGTAAATGCTGCCTGATGTTAGCTTGTAGTAGTTTGCTCCTAATAAGTACATATATGTTCGCTTCGCATTCTGAAACAGCAGAGAAGCGACTGTATATACTTAATCAGAGCGTCGGAAGCGACTGTATGTAGTGTATAATAAACGCTGGAGCAAACTACTTTCCGGATGGTACCCAGGCTACTAGTAGCATGATGCGGCAAGAAATTAAAACATGAGGCAGAAAAAGGTTTTCTGAAGAACCCAGTCCTGACTTCATCTTTCAAAACATCTATGACCAATGACATCACCGTAGCCACTTCCTTTTCCCTTTAACCCACACCCTTCGCATACACAATACCTAAAAGTAGCATCCCAACTAAATATGGCTACGTTTTCCACTGCACCTGACCCCCTTTTTGTTCCTCCCTTATTCGACTCGTAGCCTTTTGAGCCAGGGAGTGGGAGAAATGCTACAAACCGAGTTAGGGCCCTAATCAAGTTTAAATAACAGGGCAAACATGTTGTACGCTCTTTGTTTCTGACTGCATCAGTCCACAAAGAACACTACCCGCACCATTTACCATGAATGGCCTGCTGACTACAGGGCCAATTAAAGAGAAAAGGGAAGGACCTGTCTGTCTGTTCTTTGGGAAGTTGGAACAGATTAGTGTTAAAGGGTAAATAAAAGGATCAGGAAACAGAATTACCCAGAGGGTTCCTTTTTTTCTTGTATGTCGGATAATTACGTTAGTCTGAGAGACGTTGGGAAGTTGTTGCAGCGTAGATTGAATGGTTGGCTCTTTTTTAATGCTCGGAGGCCGGGCCTGCCTAATTCCTTTCGGAATATGTGGATGCAGCTTTTTTTAAACTTTTGCTAGTCTAAGAACCAAAGTAGAAGTTTACATTTTTTTGTATTCTTTTTTTTTGTGTCAAAGACTAGCATGACTCTAAGTATTCATAACAAGATGGATTGTATTGATATTCGGTATGTGGGTAGGTCTTCATTAGGGTTTGAAGTGATTAGATTTTGGGCCCCCTAGCAACTTGCTGTGGTAATGCAGCAGAACTTCTTGTTTTGATTGCTCAAGTTCTGGACATGCTGGTAGATTATAAGCTCTTGGGAAAAAGGGTATATGGTGTAGGATTGGGTCCCAAGAATTAGTCTTAATGATTATATGACTCTTGAATCATTCCAATGTCAAAATTCTGGTTACTCCATAATACTTTTGCGAACATACATTTTGCACATTTTCGTTCGGGCTTCAAAATTGTTTGTATTATACTGATAGTCCTAGAACTCTTAATGTTTTTGTTATGATATTGTTAGAAGTATTCTAAAAGAGTTGCTTATTCCTCTATTTCAGGTAACTAAGTGAAGAATGCTGTGGCGACACTGGTTCCTGAAGAATGATACAGGAAGATCTAAGGTATTAAACAGGCGCATCCTTTATAAACTGGCAATATACAACTAGTGTCATTGTCTTAAATGATTACAATTGTCACCACAGTCCAGACTATGATTCACAGGTAACTTTTTACCTGTTGAATCATGTATGCTTATTCTGCTTTAAGCAGGTGTTTACAGGAAGTGATGATGTAATGGTTCCCGAGGGAGAAAACAAAGCTTTCAATGTCTTGACTGAAAAATAACTCTATCATCAGAGCTTTTATTACTTGCTTACTTTCCTTTGGTCAAACTTTAATGCATAAAAAAGTGCATCAAGTACCTTAGTTTGTTCTGTGCTTCATTCAGGCAAATCTATTAATGGAGAATTGTTCTAATTTTAGATCTTCCTGTCAACCAAAACACAAGTTATTGTTGGAATGAACTGTATTGTCCCATTCAGAAGTAGTTCAGGCATTTGTTTAATTTGACTGTGTTTTTACAACAAATGTCAAGTGAAAAAAATTGTTTATCAAAATCACATTGAGTTGAAACAATGAATGTTGTGGAAGCATGTCATAACATAAGCCCCACAAGCCTGACTGGTAGAGGCTGTGAGCTAAGGAGGCTAGCTAAACATACTCTCCAAGCAGAGGTTATTTTTGACGGTTTTATGTGTTTTTATTGGGCTTTGTATTTTGTACTGTTTTCTTCACAAAATAGCCTAAGGAAACGTAAAAAACTGCCGGAGTCTAACCTCTGCTTGGAGAGTAAGCTAAACAGTCACACACTCAGACCATACCCTTCCAACCCTGGGACCCCAGAATCCCTATAGCCTGTACCCTAAAAGTGATATGGCATCAGGAAAAAAAAATACATCATGACATATGCCAAAAAAACTTGACTCATATAGGCTGTGAACTTAGAAGGCTAGCTAAACAGTCCTACATTCAGGCCATACCCTTCCAACCCTGCATCCTCAACCCTGGGACCCCCAGAACTCCTGTACCCTAAAAGCAGTGGACTGTATCCTTCCTTCTTCCATTAGATTACAGAAACACTATATCTTCAGCGCAAATCTAATCACCAACAAATCTCACAGCCTTTCAGCCTCCCCTGAGTAGATAAAGCTTTCCTAAGACCACAAAAGCTGGCAATATTAATCTAATTGCTGAGAGAAACAGGACCTTTGTGTACACTGAATGACCAGATCAGGAGAGATAATAGCATTTCCGAGGGCTGTTGTAACGAAATCCCCCTATAAGCCTGTGTTAGCAGACTTGTAGCTCTGGCTGCTAGCCTCCGTTGCAGTCTTCGAACAGGCCAGGTTTTATTTTAGGGGGTTTGCTGGGAAAGGGATTTTGCCGTGGAAGGTAGTTTCGCCCCAAACTCCCTTCCCTAGCAAACTTCCTTCCTCGGCAAACTCCCTTTCCTGGCACAAGAGAACCTAGCCAATGTTGAAAATTGTGAACAAACACCCCCACCCCAGCCCCGTTCAAACACTGCAACGGAGGCTATGACTAGACTCCATTGCAGTCTTCGAACGGGGCTGTTTTTTATGAGGGAAAAGGGAGTTTGCCGTGATAGCGATATTGCCCCGTCCCGCAAAGTTGCTATCACCGCAAACTCCCTTCCTCGGCAAACTCCCTTTCCCGGCACAAGAGAACCTAGCCAACGTTGAAAATTGTGAACCAACGCATGAAAACCAGCCCCGTTGGAAGGCTGCGACAGAGTCTAGGCTATAACTGCTACAGAAAGAGAACATACGGAATCTCATGGTGAAATCCCTAAACCACAAAACAACTGGTGCTGGTGCAATAAGTTGTAAACACCAGCAGGAAAAATTGACTAAGGCATCCTAACTAGGTGTGAGAGCGGGCTAACGTATTTAGGAAAAAAAAAACATGTTTCTTTAAGTGGTTTGAGATTATCTTATTTTGTGTCGACTGCTTCGAACAAGTGTCCAATGTTGTTTGATAAGCTTAAACAATTGCTGAAGTGTGTAGAGAAGTTTATTTCTAATCCTTAGACATGTGGTATGACAAAGTATGTCAAAATGCTTTCTTTTGTTATGAAGACAGATATGGACATTAAAAACAAAACAAAACATTTGATTTGGTGCGTCATTTTTTCTATAATTCTGTGCATCCAGATAACTTAAAGAGTGGAAGGATGGCTACTTGTAACTTCAGACTATAATATATTATTTATTTCCCACGCTCACTTGACTCTTTGAACAATTCTTAGCTTACTATGGACTAAATCTTTCTGCTTCATCTCCTAAGTTACCTAAGTGTCCTATTTGTGAGACAACGTCCTTAAGAATCCTAATTAAGAACCATTCCTTTCATACCTGCCTCCATCTGAGTAATTTTCACACCTTGCTGCCCACCTGAAGCCTTAATAATTGTCCCCTGTCAAACCAGAAAGTCGGGGTAGAAAAGACTTAACTGCTTTAATCTCTCTGGCATTTGGAGCTGAAAGAACTCCTTTGTTCTCCGTCTTTAGAACAATTTACAAGATTTATTGGGAGTGATTACTGAAACAATAGGGTCCAGGTGGCACCTCGGCATGTCTTCAGTCCACATTAGTCCGCGCTCAATTACCTGTATTGTCACAAAATGTCACACTAATTGACCCCATTCAACCAAGAATGGAAAGAGTTTGACTGTTTTTTTAAGTGCATCTGTTTTATGAATTGTCTTCCTGCATGTTGAAAGGGATCAGATCTTAAGTTAAGATATAAAGAAGTCAGCACAAAAAAGTAAAGATTTTGACCCATCCAACCAAAAATGGAAAGAGTTTGACTGCTTTTTTTAAGTGCATTCTGTTTTATGAATTGTTTTCCTGCATGTTTCCTGCAGTTCTTAGCTTAAGGTATAAAGAGTTCAACACAAAAAGATAAAGATTTTGTGAGTGTTTATGAAAAAAGTTTTTCATTTTTCCTGCTTGTTGAATGAGCAAAAGTGTCAAATCTGATGCTACGGATGCAAAATCCAACCCAAAGAAATTGAAATTCTGACGTGTGCTACATTAGAATGCATTCTGTTTTCTTGTGAATATTTGTATTTCAATATATTAGGCAAAGCATCACATTTGAAGCTATAAAATCATTCAAAGAAAGTAAAAGACTTTGAGATACTTGTAACTGTTACAGTAGTGCTGCATGCATGGGTGTATCTGTTTTTTATGAATTTTTGTCTTTCTACATGAGAAGCATCAGATTCAAGCTATAGAAAAATCAAAGAAAGTAAAAGACTTTGAGACATTTTTAACAAGTGCTGCATTGGTTTGCATCAGATTCTGTTTTTCATGAATTTTCTTTTTACTGCAAGAGGAAAAGCGTCACATTTGAAGCTACAGCTGCAGACCTGGGTAATCTTTTCCTGTAAATGACTTGCAGGGCTCGAAATTCCACCAGTCCTGCATATGCATGTTAGTGCAGGTAAAATTAGAGTTGTACACTGCCAGGTATTTCTGGTGCCTACCTGCATCTAACCTGCACTGGTCCATGTACCTTTTTCAACCTGCTTGGTTGTATACATAAATTTCATGTGGTGTATGTGAATTGTTATTAAGCTGCATTGTCTGTTACCACCCAATAAAGTATATAAGAAAAAATAGCAATGGTTCCTGAACAATTTTAGTATGATCCATACAATTTCCTAGATTCAGAGTGGTGAGGGTAAAATTTGTCTGGTGCAGGTAATTTTTAGATTGTTAGCTGCATCAGTGCAGGTATGCATAAAAAGTTTCTTTTTTTTATTATTATCTATGCTGTGTCCATCACCTCATCATTAGCAGCTGTGCTGAACTGAATAAGATTTTACAATACAGCATGATGGTGAGTTAGTAGTGAGGTAGGCATTTACTTTTCCTTTGAAGTTCTGTAAGTCTCTCTAGTAGTATCTACAATGTCCTGTGGGAGGCACTTCCATAGCTTACAGTAGCAGGATAAAAAGTTCTTTTGTGACAGGAGGAGGATGACTTGACAGGTTCTAGGGCCGCACTGTGTTGGGATGTTGATAGACGTCCATGTATCCATGTATTTCAAGCCCTGCCTGTAAATGACTTGCATTTCTGCACACAGGTTGCTGCAGGGCTGTATCTCTCCCCCCGCCATGCAGTCAGCAGTGAGACAAATGCATTTTCCTCGACTAGCATGTCTCGGGATGTTCCGAGGAGATACATCCTGTCGTCTGCGCCGTTTCGGGTTTATCAGCATCTTCAGAAGCTCAGAGGACCGTAAAGTTTTTCTTGTAAAATGCGCGCCGCATTGTTCCCATTATGTCGAGAATCTTAAGAGGAATTTCCCCCTGAATAGGCAGGCATTAAGCTGTAAACGTGATTCCATAAACGTTTTATCCTTTCCCGCTCGTGTAAATTGCCAATAGATTGTTTTATAGTTTGGTCGGAGACGGCCTGTTTTACTCTATTATACAGCCCTCAGCCTCAGATCTTCAGACTGGGCGCAAATGCTGCGCCGAGCGTGAAGGCTTTAAAAATTGACGCAGATGAATAGACGGGATTCCCCTTTCAATGAATATTATCTCCCGTGTATGGAGTGCAGTGCTTAACACTGATGTACTTGAGTAATCCTCGCAGAATATGCCGGCTTTCAAAGGCGGCTTAACACTGCGGCAGGATGCTACAGCTTTACTGCGCGGCTTTTGATGTCTTTAGCGGCAGAATTGGGATATTTGAAGCCTTGGTGCTCAGAACCATTTTACGGGTATTGTCGCAGGGCCCTCAGGCACCTGTACCTCCGGGATCTCTGCCATTCACGGCCTGACCCCACTGTTTTCCCTTCCCTGTCTCCTTATCGTAAGTATTTTTGTGGCGGCGCTATCGCGGTCGGACCATCTGCGCGGGGCGACACGACGGAGCCGGCTCGTCACGGGATGAAATTCGCCGGGGCCGACCCGTGTCGGTCCCAATCCGCGTGCGCTCGGTGCGCGGGAGTTAACGAGGCCCGCTCCGGGGCACGGTTTCCCGCCCGTGGGACCGTCAGGAGCAGTTATCATGCTCCGCCATTCAGCGGGATAATAGCGAAGGGCTTTTGAAGCCCCGCAATGTGAGCGCCCGGCAGGAATCGGCTTTGTCTCCTTTGTGTCTGCGCACAATGCGTTTGTTAGCTTGCCTTGTAATCTTTTATGTGCAGCCTTAGCTCACTAATTGAAGGGGTATTCGCCTCCCAACCCCCTCATTGTTGTTAGGGAAAAATATCCATGTATAGGAGCTAATTTTCTTTTGTACGGCTTTCACATGCTATCCCTTATTATTCTTTGTGGCTGTTATCAACTGTTCGGGGAGACTTGGTTACCCCATTCATTACCCATCATTGTAGGCGTAATTAGTATGCTCTGGGACAGATTCGCATGGCAACCGTTACTCATATTTTGTTATCTCTTCTGTTGGTTGTCAGACGCTCAATAGGGTTTGGAAATGGGATCAGGGGGTCTTCTTTATCGAGCGTTCCGCAGTTCTTCGCGACTCCGTCAGCGAAGGGGAGAGAGCGGCCCGCGGATCGCGACCCTGTCAGTTCTGAATCAGCGGTGCTTCCTGAAGAAAGCTGCCGACGCCGGAGTCACGGCCTTCCAAATTTGACACGGTAGTCGTAAAGATGAAGAGAGGAACCGAGCGGTAGTACCTGACGGGATTCAGCCCTCGAAGCAACTCGCTTTATGAAGTACCGTCACAAGAACACTGAACCGACATTGTTATATTTTATTCTGCATCAAAGCTCTAATTCTTTTAACACAGACACACGTAAAAGTCGAGCTGTTTTCACCAAATAATGCTCACTTTAACCCTCGAAACAATTCGCTTTATGATGTACCGTCGCGAGAACACGCATGATGAACTGAGCCGACATTGTTATATTTTATATTACATCAAAGCTCTAATTCTTTTAACACAGACAGACATAAAAGTGGAGCTGTTTTCACCAAATAATGCTCACTCCTTCAAAACAATCCGCTTTATGATGTATACCGTCACAAGAACATGCATGATGAACTGAACTGACATTGTTATATTTTATATTACATCAAAGCTCTAATTCCTTTAACACAGACACACATAAAAGTTCATCAAATAATGCTCACTTTTGATGTCTTTTCATGGCCACAGCGTATTATTATGATGGACTCAATGCATTATGCTAGTCAATCAAAAGGCAAACACTATCTCTTACATTGATATTGGTAAAATACAGTTACTGTAAATTCAATTGATATTGTTTGCAGCACTTAAAATTTCTTGGCGTAGTGAAAATCAAGAGTTGATGGGGATACAACATGCAGAAGAGAGAAATCACCTGTTTTGTCTCCCCCTCCATTGTGATTTTGATGGTAAAGTTTAATAAAGAAATAAACATGGTCACTGTGTCTTTTGAGTTTGCATGTTAGTGTAACAAAAAGTGTAAGACAGACACTGGACACATGTTTGCAGTGAGAGTTACTCTCAAATACCATGAGCCATCACAAACAGTGCAACATTTAACATCAACTCACATTATACCACCGGATGCCATAATACTGCATGAGAAAAATTATTCAATTGTTGGAAGTGATGTAGCAATGTGGCATTATCTAATGTCTATACACTTCAGATATTTAGGTTACATTTAAAACAATCTTGAGAATGCCTGACTATAACAGTTTTTTTTTTTTTTTATGTGGCAGTATTAAGGCAGTGGTGGAATTATGAGAGTTGATGTTACAGTAACTGTACTTTTCATTGTTTTACACTTTTAGTTTGTCTCAAAAGTTTTTCAACCCAAATGGTGGTGCCTGTTTGAAGCAACAACAAAAAATGCTCCACAAACGCATCTGACCATGCAGACAAATATAGAAGTGCAGCATTCGTTCCGCAGGCAACAAAAGAATACAGAGACAACCCCAACTCAAAGGGGACAACAGCTATCATATAGACAGTCACACATTCCATCAAATTCTAGCCAGGATTTGGACCTGGGTAGTAGTGATAGAGGCAAACATACCCCCACAGCACCCTACCCCCTCTCCCCACTGCATTTCACAGGGTTTTAGGGGATTTGTCGAAAGTCCCGACTCCAAAGGAAGTGAAAAGCAAACAGAAGATGTATTCAACGCAGACACACGAGGCTTAAGAATACCAGGAGCTACAAATGTCAGCTGTGGCCCTTGGCTACTGTTAATGTGCTCTTCTCTATAAACACCGGACGTGAGAAGGTTCGGTAGTGTCTTGTGAGACAAGATAATAGAGAATGACGAATGAATGAGGCGTGCACAATGTCCTAGGTATTTGCTCAAGTTTCCTTGAGTTTTTGACCACAAGGACAAGTGAGTTCTGAATGCAACTTTTGAAAGAAATCAGAGTGAACTGAAGAATTTTTACCTTGATGCGGGAGAATGCCGTTGATTGAATTACAGCACATTCATGTTGTTAGGGTTGTTGACTTTTTATTGAATCTAAAGGTTTTTATTTCAATGAAGAGTCTGTGCCCTTGGGAAGGCACCTTACACCAATCTCTTCACTTGACCCGGAAAATGTAAAAATGAGTACATAACCTCGAATTGAGCTGTCCTTTCAGGTGGGACATACAGCATTATAAGCTCCCTTGTTGGAGAATCTGAGACAGTCAGCCACAACTCAAACACATTAAAGATCCCACCACAATTATTGAAAATAGTATAAGGATCCATCCCAAAGTGGTTGGATCAAACCTACCTTTCTGATATAATGCAGCTTGTACTCACATAAAAAAACCTAATTGTTTGTATTGGTACCTGGTAAACTGCCTTATGGTGTAACACACCAGATTTGTAATGAAGCTACATATCTGGACAGATTTATTTGTTGATGAGTGTGGTAGGATCTTCAATGTGCTAGAGGTGTGGCTCTCCTCAAACACGGGTCCTAGCTAGTGTGTTATGCCAGTGCTGTAGATAACAGATACAGATCTCTATTTCACGTCCTATCCGAGGGATGTCCCTATAAACCGAAGCTAAGTACTCATTTTCACCTGAGTGAAGTGAGGAGATTTGTGTTAATAATTGCTTTTCCAAAAGGCACAATGTCAGAGCATATTCAGGGACTCAAACCAAGGACCACTGGGCATAGAACTCAACACCTTACCGTTATGCTCTGCAATGCCACTAGGTGTGTTACACCCTAGGCTGTTTACCCGTTACGCAAACATACAAATAAACAAACATTAAGTATGAACTACACCTTGGCAATGTTTAGAAAAACACAACACACTTCATAATTGAGTACAGTAGAAGCCAGTTAATTGCACAACGGATAACCATGCATTTCTGTTAATTGTACGGAAGCCTAAAGTCCGTAGTGATGTGGTCCAGCTGAATAACTTTGCTTCATTGCACCATTCGGATAATTGCACAAAGTATGCTGGCAAATGGGTAGATAGCTTCTACTGTACATTTTTGTGTCAACTTTGGGAGGATTGAATCGAGTGGCCTCTAAAGGGCAAACATGTTGTATTGATGTGCTCATGCCTTTGGTTTAACCCCAGAAGCTTAAATTATACCACCAGTATTTGGCTGTCGATCAAGACATTTGCCTTTAATTCTGCAATTCAATTTGGTACAATGATAGGAAAGCCATACTTTTATACTGTAAACTTATAATATTGTTTTGATATCATAATTCTGTCAGAGTTTTCTACTTTGATATGTTCATGCGCACTTCTGTAGTACCCAGACATCTCTTTGATGTTCCAGAGTGACACATACTTGTTCTCCCATGTCAAAGCATGAGCCCCATCCACGGTAAGCATCTTTTAATACTGCGATATGACTCTTGCATTAAGCCCTGAGCCTCTATACCTACTTGCTTTGGGATTGTGTTTGATAGAAGAACTAAGCCGATGTCTACCTCGTCTTTTCCAGAGGTTATTTCTCATCTTTCATGTATTATGCTCCAGCGCTCATTGGTAATGCAAACATGTTGTACTGTGGGTTCCTGAATAAAGTGAGGAGCTCAGGAATGACAAGCAGTGGCTGACTCCATAATCTCTTTCTGTTGGGCCAGAGTAAGTGTATTCTACGGAGGTTGATAGAATAAAATAAAAACATGTAACGGTAAATGTGGAAAATGGTGCTTGGGTACCATCCGGATCTCTCTTATATGAACAGCAGAGAAGCGATATATAGAGTGTATAATGAATGTCAGAGCTAGAATCGACTGCATATAGTATAATAAACCCCGGAGCGACTTTCTGAATGGTACCCAGGCTAGGGAAATAGCTCTATTGTTATTAAAAGAAGTGAATAGCATTCTACAGCTTTTGTTTGTTATTCCCACTTCATATCCAAATGTGTAACTGCTATGTGTTAGCCTCATTGTTTTCTGGATTAAATTATTTTTTGCTTTTTGTGTTCCACATGTCCTTTCAGTATTAGTCTTCTATATGTTTGGAAAATTGATAAGAATAATGATTTTTTTTAGTAAGTGTATACTACGGAGATGATACAAGGGTGGGTAAGAGATCTCATGGATGCCTGTGAGTTGAACCAAGGATAGAAGGGAAGAGAGTATGAATTACCAAGGATGTACTGGCATTGTGGCCTAGGGGTTAGGGATTTATTTTTGTTTCGCATACACAGTGCACTACCTTAAGTTTACACCTATCACCTAGCTCCCTACCTACCCACATTTGTACATGTTGTCCCTTGACCTCCAAGCCAGGACAATTAAGGTAGCCAAGAAGATGGAGAGCTATCTCCAGGCCTTTCTCTTTCTTCTTGTTTTTCTCTCACCTATCACACACTGCCCAAGACCAGACTGTAACTTGTAAGGTCTGATCTACTCACACCGAGATGGACCACCACTCTTTCCAATAAGTGCTGAGGGTTATTCAATGTGCTAAAATTTGGCTGTCCTCAAATGGTGGACCTACAGCTCTGCCTTTATATCCTGCCTGAGAGTACATCTATATATAAATGGGAGCTATAGGTACTCATTTTAACCTTAGAGGAGTGAAGAAAAACATGTTTAGTGCCTTTCTCAAGGGCAGAGCATTTGAGTGTTCTAGAGACTTGAACCCAGAACTTCTAACTTCTTAGTCTAACCACAAGACCACATTTCCACTGCGAAATAGACTTGTGATTTAAGGATTTTGATTTCTAGCAAGAAAAATCCTTCAAGTTACTAAGTTTACTCATTCAACTCAGGTTAAAATGAGTATACCTATAGTAGGTAAGGACCATCCTCTCGGTTGGGGCGTAAAGTGGAGGGCCCACCTCATGCAAGTTTAAGAACCCTCCTTAGTCTTCAAGCAGATGTGTCAGCCGTATGAAAGAAATAGACGAATTAGGCCAAATAGGAACAAGTAAGCTGCCATGAAATTTCAGTCAGTCTCTTGCAGTCTATCTGGGCAGTTCACTCCTAGGCCAACCAACTCCTACTAGACTTTTATTTCTACTCTCCAAGCAGAGGTTGAGGAGCGCCGGTGTAATGTTTCCGACTACTACTATATCTACGCGACTCAACCTCTGCTTGGAGAGTATTTTTTTCCTAACTTGGCCAAAGCCCCCTATTACTATTTGGCCAGGCGGGATTCTGGTAGAGACTATTCCCTCCTCAGTAGTGTAGACACCCTAAGGAAAAAACTGTCGAGTGTTCGTTGACATTAACCAGTGTGCGGGTTGTGTCGGGCCCGATGTCACAGTGCAAGCGTGGTTTATTTGTCCCTATTTGGCCAAATTGTTCCCTTTTTTTATCCAGCTCACACGTCTGCCTGGAGACTAGAGAAAATTATCGAGTGTACGTTGATGTTAACCAGCAGTGTACGGCTTGTGCCGGGCCCGATGTCACAGTGCAAGCGAGGTTTATGCAGCTTAAACTTTAAAGAACCCACCATATTAATCTTCTGACGGACAATTTGTTATAGTTGTTGGGAAGTCCTATTCTATTGATGTTGACAATGGGACAATATCACAAATATTGCTTTAAAAATGCTCGACATCGTATGTGTACGTTGACGTGAACCAGTGTACAGCTTGTGCCGGGCCCGATGTCACAGTGCACGCGTGGTTTATGGATGTTAAAGAACCCACCACATTATTCCATTGATGTTGACGATGGGAAAATATGACAAATATTGCTTTAAAGATGCTCGACATCGGTGTACGGTGATGCTAACCAGTGTGCGGGTTGTGCCGGGCCCGATGTCACAGTGCAAGCGAGCTTTATGGATGTTAAAGAACCCACCACATTATTCCATTGATGTTGACAATGGGAAAATATCACAAATATTACTTTAAAAATGCTCGACACCGGTGTACGTTGACGTGAACCAGTGTGCGGGTTGTGCCGGGCCCGATGTCACAGTGCAAGCGTGGTTTATGGATGTTAAAGAACCCACCACATCATTCCATTGATGTTGACAATGGGAAAATATCACAAATTTTGCTTTAAAGATGCTCGACACCGGTGTACGGTGATGCTAACCAGTGTGCGGGTTGTGCCAGGCCCGATGTCACAGTGCAAGCGAGGTTTATGGATGCATGACGGGCGCACACAGGTGACAGGCGCCCGTGTCAGGCGATAACGCGGAAGGTATGCCCAAGAGGTGAGGCGAAAAGCTTAATCACAGACGAACAACACCCCTGTAGATTTGTTAGCTCGCTCCAGGCACAGAGATTCCGCACCTTATCTCTGGGTGAAGATTTCGCGCTTAGTTTTCTATTCAACCTTTGAGTCGTCGTTTCATTATGGAGAACGACTCTTACAGAAGGGACAGCTCTTCTCTTGGCCTGTCATTGTCTGAAAAATGGAGAAAATGCCTGTCAAAATGGGACGGTTTTAGCCTGCAAGCTTCGTCATAAAAGTGACTAGATATAAGATGCGTTTCAGGGCAGACAGTAATTCCGAATGTCAATTTTTTCTTCTCACTTCGCCCTCCTGAAACGTCAACAATGGATCGCGTTCTAGATCAGTGCCGGCGCAGTTTTATTTAAGTCTTTTTGGCCTTCCAGGCAAGATTTGCGGCTTTCACGAGCGAAGAAATTTAGCGAGTTCAGATGCATCGGTAATGAAATGAGCCCTTGTCGGGGGAAATCTCCCAGGATAGACGGGGAAGAGATCTACCATCCGCCCCGGGCGCTCCAACATTCTCCTCAACAAAGTGATGCGGAATTGTGAAAATAGATACGGAAATTAAACTTTTTTTCTCTGGATGAAAGATACACCGCGAAGATAATCCCTAACTTTGTTGGCACGACCTTTGTGCATTGTAGTTATTACAAGTACAGTGAAGAACGTTTTGAGATGACGATGTCAAAGTAGACCCTGGATCAAGTACCACTTGTATTTTACTGTTTGTGGCTGACTTCTGCAGTAACATTCTCTCTATTATACTCCAATAGTATGTGGATATACCCAGATAACATAGACACCTTGAATACAAGGCTAGGTTACTGAATGTCGGATAGAAAAGTTACCGCGAAGTTTTCCAACAAAGCATTCTTCTGCAATATTCCATGGAAGCCAAGACAATGACGACTTTTTTTTATTCGCTTGAAGACATGAACAGCATGGCACTGAACTCAAGTTAAAAGCTTACTTTAACAGCGCCTCATACAAAGCACAGACAGAGGGTAAAGGTAGTCCAAAGCCTTTTTGAGGCCGGAGTGCCAGTGGGTTGTTATCCACTGTGTCTAGGGCACGGTATTGAAAGGCGAAGCCCATCCCTCTCTTCCCACCGCCTTTGCCTGTCCAAAAGTCAGGTACCCAATTGTACACCTCGGTAAAAAAAGTCGAGTTGATTCCGTTTTCAAATGGCACAAGATCGTTAGCATGACAGGATTCGAACCCAGAACCTCTGGCTTCTAGGCCCTGCAGTGACGCCGAACGACCCCGCGACTTGGATAGATCGGTGATCTTTAGCAGTCAGTTTGAATTAGCTTTGAGCACACAAGGTAAGTTAGGGAGGGTTGGTAACCGAAACGAGTATATTAATTATTCTTTTTCTCTTCTTTTCTATTTTGTCTTTTAACGTCGTTTTATAATCTTATTTTTTCTGCATAAGTATTGAAAAATAACTAATAAACCTACCAGGCCGGGGATGCCAGCACGTAACAAAGGGAAAAAGTAAAAAGTTGTTTATGAAAATCCCGTACGTTTCCCTTCACTACAACACGGAAACCGTTAACAATGCCCCTCCGTTTTGTAGTCGTATTTTTCGGCATAAGTACTGTAAGTAACTCATAACTATAGCACCACCACGTAACAAAGGGAAGAAGTAACAAGTTGTTTTTGAAAACCCCGTACGTTTCCCATCATTACAACACGGAAACCGCTAACAATGCCTCTCCAGGTGGTCCTGTCCTTGGTGCTGAACTGTATATCCTTCACAATGGCTGCTGACGACACTTTGATTTGGTGGCATTCACATGGACAGGAAGTAGTTATCACATACGTTTGCTCTCAGGATTTCACGTTTTCATATTGTATAGTTCTTTATCTCGAATTTATAAAAGATTTTGTTATGATATTGACGTCTCTTAGACATTGGATTTCATCTAAATCACGGATATGACGTCTTATGTAAAGTAGGTTGGATCTTACAGTGTATTTGGATACAAAACAAACGTATCTCCAAACGTGTGGTAGAATGGTAGCAGCGAAGTTCCCGTTCAATACTAAATTACTCCAGTTCTAAATGTTCAAGCGTTTGGACTTTTGAAATCAAAATCGCATGTTTTGGTTTGCGGTACAATAGAAGGTCATTTATTGCCGACTCAACAAAATAAAAGATATATTACGTTATTTAATGAATTTTGTGACCGTACTACTAACTTGATTATCGACGAATTTACAATTCACATAGTTCTTTTGTAATGCGTTCAGTCGAGTTGCTTTGACTATTGAAAAACTTTGACAACTTGCTATCACGATTGATCCATTCTCTTATTATGCACTGGTAGCGCCACCTGGCGTGCATGAATGCAAATGCATGCCAAAGCAAATACTGCACTGCGTGCCATCATAGATACATGACGGTCCAATGGTTAGCGACTCTGGACTAGAAGCCGTTTAATTACAGCAGTGTCGCTCACCCGACATACACACTGTTGGAAAGGGTCGCAGTTCTTCACAGTACGTACTCGTCGAAATGAGCTATTTCTCCGATACAATAGTCGGGTGAAGAGACTTGTAAATATTTTTCATCTTCTACCTTCTCTATCACGACCAGTGTAAGATCAGCTAATCTATTCATTAATATTTGGGTCGCCTGAGCTAAAATGGTTCAAGATCACTTCCTCGTTAGGTTAGTCTTGGCTGGAGGCTGCATCGTTACTTGTAGAAGATTAATCTAACCAACATTAGTAACCTCCGATACATGCACGCCGCCAGCTGACCATTTTCATTACTGCAAGTAAGTATTGTGACCTAGTTTGATAGAAATTGAGTCTACTTTCCAGAGTTCCTCAGAAGGGTAACGTGAACGTTACGAATTGATTGTCAATTAACAGTTAACGTTATAATCAAAACAATTAACGTTAACGTTATGATAAAAAATGTTATTTGTCATGATTTATACAAACAGTATTCGAACCTCATGTCCCTTTGCATATCCCACAAATTGCGACACAAATTTTGCTACAATTTTCAGGAGGCATAGCTAGCCGTGTAGACTTCGGTGCACTCTTAATAAAGCTCTTTAGGGATGCAATTTTGTCAACAACAAGAGCTTACGCTGAAAACTAGTGACTGTGTGTAATTTTACAGAACGCCGTTCCATGTTCTAAATATAAATGACGTTTCGAATTTTGGAACGCTGGAATTCTATGGTTCGAACGTCGAACGCAGCGGTTGTCAGACGTTCCTCTGGCACCGTCTTTCAAAGTTTTACATCAGCAGCGGACCGAAAAAGGTAGGACAAACTTTCTCTCACAGACATGCCGAGAAGAGCGAGGGATCACGCGGTGGAGTCCTCCCCAGAAGTCGGGTCGGAGGAGGAGAAATTTCCGGAGAAACTCTGGAGGTTGGCGAAAGACGCCAGGATCAAGTGCATTCAATGGGTGGAGGGTGGAGACACTATACTGATCTACCAGAAGTCTTTCTCACAGGTAATTGAAGGTTGATATATCTCTGTTCTGTCGTTACTGTATGTAGATAGTTAGTTGAACATTGTAGACTTTTGATGCTTCTTGATAATTGTGGTAAAGTCTTCAGAATCCCTTTTTTTGTGACATTTGAAACCATGATTACTTGTGCCGTTCATATGGTACCAGGAAAACTCCCAATATAGAGTAGTACGTTCACTGACTCACATACATGCACACATTTGTACATTGAGGTAATGAAATACTGCATAGTATATACATGATCAATGGTAGTTACATTTTAACTCAGGTGTATTGAAGTATACCTTATGATTACTAGGCTACCATCATTGTGTTTACTTTTGTATATCTATAGTTGTAAATAATTTTGTCAGTAGAAGAATACCTTAGGTAAGTTCCTGTACTGTTTTCTTGTGTCAAGGGTGTATCCATAGTACGGAAACAGGGATCGGGAAGTAACTTGTAACTTCTAAAGATTCCTCAAAACTTAGTATATTAGTTTCAAAATACCTTATATACTTCAATATCTTATTTTTAGGCTTAAACGAGACTTTGTGTTTCAGGAGTTGCTGAACAAAAAGGAGTTCTTCAAGACTAAGAGTTTTGACTCGATTGTGAGAAATCTCAATCTGTACGGCTTCAGGAAGGTCCAGTTGGACGGTGTCATCGAACAAAGCAGCAAAAGGGCACGGAAGCCGTCTGGCGACAATTTACTGTATTACAAGCATCCCGTAAGTGGTAAACATTATGTTATCTTCAGATTGATATATCTTGGTGTGCGTGTGTGCGATTGGGAACCGTATAACTTGGATTTGTCTTTTTCACGATTTGCTGTCACTGTGAGGGTGGATGTCAGCAAGAAATTGAAAGACGGGAAAATATAAGTTCGATTATCGGTTCCCTATATATGATACCGCAGTAGAACTTCTGCTTTTGATATCGTGTGTTCTGAACATGATATCGCCATAATATTTGAGAGGTAGACATGTATTTGCCTTAGAAAAAATCGACATATGATTGAAATTCCTATCAGCTTTCTGGCGGAAACTGCCGCTGTATTTTGTTTTTAAACTTTGGAAGAGAATAAGTCTAAAAAAAGGATGACCATGATGGCATTTAGGTAACTTATTACATTTATGAATATAATATAAATATAACTTAATACATTTATATCATATAAATGATTATTAAGTTTGTCTGTTCTTGCTTCTCCAGTTCTTCCACCGCGACAAGCCCGACACCCTCCACCAAGTCCGCCGTCCCAGCTGCTCCAAGTCTGCGGTGGCGGAGCGCCGCCGCTGCCGCCTGGTGCAGGCCCTGACTGCGCTCAGAGCCAACCTTCCCGACGACGAGGAAAGGTCGGATCTCGGGCAGCTCCTCAACACCATCGGCGGCGGAGACGCACCTCCTACCGCCGAGCCAGCACCCACAACGCCCCGTAGAAAGCCACCAGAAAGGAAACCCACCACTCCGTCTTCTACAGACGCGAGGAAAAAGTCTACGAGCAAGAAGAGACCCCGTGGGCGACTGCAGTCTGTTCCAGATGCCGCTGAAGACAAAGGTTCCGTCGCATGCATGCAAAAAATGACCATAACTCCCATAGAGAGCCCTGATGCCGCCTTGCGGAATACGACTGACCTGCAGATCGACGAAACTTTGGAGATGGACGTGGATGCTGAGGTCACCTTCCAGTCTCGTGAACCAGAAGCGGCCCAAACAGTTCCGGCATCTAGTGCAAGCGGTGGTGATAGCAGACAGGATCTCTATGCTAACCATTGTAACGTCACTCCCTACTTGGGCGATTCTTCGCTTCACCACAACGACCCTTTCGGCGGCAGCTACTACCCTCTGGGCGAGAGTGACTCCACCTGGTGTCATGGCGTGCCGCCACAGTGCTACGGAGACGACCACGTCGTGTCCTGTACCCTCCCCAACCGCCAGTGGGCATGGCAGGCCTATGGGGACCACCTCGGCGGTTACCCGTACGCGTGGCCTGCTCCGTACCACACTACCACCATGCCGCACGGCTGGAACAGCGGAGCAGACCAGGTGCCCGTACCGTACCAGATGCGAAACAACGGAGGTGAACACCCCAGACAAGATACAGAGCCTGCCACTGTGACCGTGACACCTCTTTCTACAGTAGACGTAGCTGCGATTGCAAGCAACTCACCAGGTGTCTCTGCTCTGGAGGCGTCTCCAACTATCTTAACTGTCTTGTGATGATCAGTATTATCGCTAGGCTAGAAAGACAATTTGTATCTTTCTTTCGTTTTAGGAACAATCATAAGCCGGCAAAACGTTCTTAAACTTTTTTGAGTTTGGTTCATTTTCTAGGATCAAGGGATTTTGAAACAAGCTATCCTTGCAGTTACAGTATCATTTAGTACTAGTACTAAAAAAGCTGTTCAATGATATTTAGGTAGTAACAAGAAAAACAAAATGACAATCCCATGTCGATGATTATATGTTAAAGTCTGACAGTTGTATAAAACATATATATGCATTAAGGTGTTCAGTTTGTTGAAATATGTATGCTACTGCATTACCTACCGAAAGCATTTTGACATTCAAGATAAGTTTTGCAACGTTATCATATTGCCTCTTGTGTGTTTTTTGTTCCTTTTATGAAACATGGCATGGCTGCATATCTAATTAGCATTATTTGTGGTTTAGCAAAATTAGATTTGGTAAAAGGGCCAACGTTTTGCAATCATTGCGCTGTTCATATACTAAGAGTACTAGTATATATTTCACTGTGCTAATCCTACGATAACCGCATGGTGGGCACATGCAACTGTGATACAGAAAACCGTTGCACCTCCCCAAATCTGCTTAACACCGTTTTTATGCTTCAAACTCAAGTTGACTGAATCTATCATTTTTGTGCCATGTATTGCAGTTTGCCACTACTGTGTTTGCAAATCCTTGAAAGTCAAGGAAAGTAAAAATGATACCGATCTCGGATCTGGTTTAGTTCACTCTGGAGGAGCTACTAAGTATTCTTCAACTGGTCTACAGAAATGACATGCGGTATATACTATGGACATTTACAGGTTCATTGCAACGGGGAAATTTCCCTTTTTGCTCTTTTCGACAAACACAATGGGTAGTGAGCTTAACGTCCCACCCTAAGGACTACAGTCCCGCCCTTTCATTTCGCGCCCGCGTCGGGTGGGTGACAAAGCCAAAATCGAACTGTTGTTTCAGAGGCAGGGCCTCTAACCACTGGACTACCCACTCTGATTTCAGTCCCTTTACTAGCCACTGCCTTTTATAGATAAACACTGCTGTCACGATATAACTTGTACACTTTGTGTATTCAGGATACAAGCAACAACAAAAAGGTACATTGTTCACATTTCAAGTTTTGTAAACGTACATCTCATCATATCATCAAGTACTTTACCAATCAAAATTCAAATCTTACCGAACATAGAATGTATCTGCTCAATTCGAGACTTATTTTCTTTTGCTTATGTTGATCCACCGAATAATTTCTTAAACATTAAAGTCATCACGTAATATCATATTAAGATGTTTCCCTCCAGAAATATCTTGCTTACATCCGAACCTGTTTGTACGTTGAAACATCTTTAGAACCAACACAGACGCCGCCATACCTAAACCAGCATAAATGCATTTCACGTTCATAACAACATCATTTTTACTACACGGTCAACTACGACAAAAATAGATTGTGTATATAGCTCTGAACTATTCGTATCTAGTAAGATCTCTTGCCTTTTTCTCTGGTATACACGAAGTCCCTCAATATATATGTCTTATGTTCGCATTTCTCTTTCCCTCTGTGAACAAGGTTCTTTGCGAAGGTTGCAATAATCTCTTTAGCCGATAGGTTTCTTAAGTTTCCTGGCACTTCAACGTCGTCTTCGAAGAAAGCAATATTTCCATTGTTGGTTTACGAATGGTCCCTAAACACTTGAAACTGTAGTCAAGTCATTATCACCTTCGCATTATAACATAACAGTTTATATAAGAATATGCTAGCAGTTGCGGTTATGTTATGATAGACAATAGTGTGAAGTGGGGAGACTTAACCTATTTGTAAACGTAATACAGAAATGTCAGTTTGCAACCGACCTCTCGTTACATTACGCGTTGATATCGTCCATTTCAGGCTTAAAGAAAATGATAATATGTGAATTGGTGTCACTACATTTTTGGACCGAACATACAAGTCCTGCGTTGGAGTGTATTCACAATAGATATATTTTCTCTGGTGTATGTTGAATCTGGTTTAAAGCAATGTTATTGTCATCGATGCAGCATAGCAGAATGTCGCTCAGATTATCATTTGTTGTCTTTCTTCCCAAACGATTCGAGATACACGAAGAAAACTTGTCAAAAGTAGAGACAAATCGTAATATCTATTGATGAGGGGTATGTCAGTATTCAACATATTGTTCAACCATCAAACGTCCCTCAATTTCCGTGACGTTTCATTCAAATAACTTCTGATTCTCTCCTTTGCGTCTGACACAATCTTTAGAAGTCAATTCCAAGTCAAGTTATGAATTGCTTGTCAAGTACTATCATTGCAATTAGCGTAAATTTCTAGAAACATCAAAAGCATCATAAACAATACATTACTTACAGAATCACTCAGGTTTACTATAAAGTAATATAAGTAGCAGTAACATGTCATATTTGTTCTTAAGTTGACAAATCCGATCTTCGATACGACTAGCTAAGCACGTGTACCACACAGAATGCCTGTTAATCATCTCTTGAGTTACGACAGAAGCGTCACCCTGCGATCGACTTTGGAACTACACACATAGGAACGCTCTCCCTGTTGTCAACTCTTCATCACAAGCAGTCAGCAGTTAGACAGAGAGACTAGGGACAGTGCTGCACAGTGCTAACGTTTAGGCATACAGTGTGTGGTGGTCGGCAAAGGAGTCTCGCTGCTGTAGTTCTGCGGTTGTTTGGATAGTGGCGCCCTCTTGCGGTCTCCCCAGGCTATGACCCCACGATGTACTCCATCACGCACTTGTAGCTACATTCTGGCACTGTCGTTTCCTGTAGGGTAGAAATGGTAACGTTAACGTTAGACTAACAACATCATCGCCCTGCAATCAATGTTGTTTGTTTATGTTTATGCCCAGAGACAGCTGAAAAGCAGGCTGTAGCCTGAGTGTGAATTTACCCTGGTAAAATAAATACCATACATTGAAACTCCTCATTGAATCACGTGTCATATCGAATCTTCGAGACGGCGGCAGGTATCGACTTTTGGGCATCTTTGACCCACTCCTGACGTCACACGCCCCTTATATCAGTGCGCGTCACGATAGTGAGTAAGGCTGAAGATTTGGCGAGACATCTTTCGTTTTATGTCAGATTTAGAAGCTCCAGTGGCGTCTTATTGCTGACTAGCTAGGCTAGAGGACTCGAGATCGAGGGGGTCAAGGGTTCCATTCCATCATTTCCCGACTAGACCTTGTTTCCTTGGGAAAGGCACTTGATATGACTTTCCTCACTCAACCCAGGTGTAAAAATGGGTATCTGGTGACTTCGTTGATAATCATAGGGGAGTAGGAGGTAGGTAGATTTTTTTGACAAAACACAGCTGTTATTTACGATGATCCATTCTGTTTTCTTAGACCACGGACTGTAATTGAAATCAAATATAAGAAACTTGGAATTATCTGTAAATACATAAAAGACTTGAAGTTGTTTGTGATTTTACCTTGTAAGCCCGTTTAAGCCGTGCAGCCAGGTGGAGCGCCTCCCCCTTCATCTGACACATGTCGTCCACGTCCTGACCTTCGACCTCTGCCAGCATGTCGCACACCTCCGCCAGGTCGTACTTCATGGCGCGATCACAGGTGGAGGAGGAGATGCCGTGTGCGGAGCCCTGCATACAGACATGGGGAAAATTTTGTCCATGAATTACGTTTCCTCTATGAGATATAGACAGCCATTGATAGATAGATAGATAAATAAATAAAATAGGTATGTAAGGCAGCCATAATGATAATCAGTGGTGACCTTTCTGAATTCTGTAACACCATCCTGGTCATTCAAAACTTGACTTATCTTGTGATGTTTACTGTTCAGTTTAATTTAGCACGTATAGTCGTCTTGCATTGTGGTCTAGGTCAAACACTTTTTGTCCAGGCGTGCTTTCAAGCTTCTGCCCTTTTACACAGGGCAACACTCGTTTTCAAGTGATGTTTATCTTCAGTGAACGTCGCAGATAAGTGTTTATAAACGAGGTCTTGAAGTTTGACTACACTACACCACGAATACGCATGGGCACGTAAAACAGCGATATGGTTTACTATTTTGTCTTTGGTCATGAGTTCCCGGCAACTGATCGCAGTCAAAGCACTCTATTAAAGAGTTGTATTTGTGGATGGTGTACTCACACACTGATAGCAGGCCTCGTGTCTGTTGCACACAGCTGTGAAGTACTCCTTGTACGGCCCGGAAGAGAGGGGGCTGCCGTCCTCTATCAGGTGACAGTCCGACACGTTCACTGGACAGAGTGGAGGGGACACTAGAGGGAAAAAAAAAAAAACATTCACTCATTAGTCACAACTCTAATGACAAATGTTTATATAGTGATGGGAGGGTTCAAGTTAATGCTTCGGTCACAATAACGAAAAGGGGCCACGCCGGGTAATTTGCGTTTATCTTTCACCCTCGGGCGTGACCTTTAGGTAACCCCTTGGGACACCATGCAGCTACTGGGCTGTTTTAGGGCATGGTCGGGCCCCGGGTCGATTTTAACAGGGAGATAAGTTCAACTCGTTGTGGAGTATTGATTTGGTTTGCACTTCAAGTCAGTCATTAAAGATATACTGGAACCAAAGCCGGGACCAAATCGTGAATACATCGGCCTTTGCCTCCGCCGGACACCAGGCAGATTTTGAATGCGAATCAAGAATGAAGTATTTAACATATTAAGAGAAGAAAAAGAGGCGTGACATACATGTACCTGCGTCAGTCGCCCGGAGTAGATCCTCCACCTTGTCCAGAAACGACTCCACTCTGTCCTCGTCCAACTCGAGAGCTTCGTCATCTTCGGGGCTCCTCGGTTCGTCTTCGGCAGTTTCCGCTGGGATGTCGGGATAGTCGTCAACCTCGTCGGCTGTCATTATGTACGACAAGGAAGAAACGATTAGAAAGAAACTCGTGCGCAGGTTTTCTCGTATTCACTCAGATGCAAAGCCTTTTCATGAAAGATTCTGACTGGTCTAGCTATTTTCAGTTATTATATAGCTTCAGCTTTTTAAAACTCATACTAGTCACTCTTTCATATGCTAAAATAAATTTACCGTGCACTCCAGAGGTCAAGGAACAATTTGTCAGCCAGATGCCCCCCCCTCCCCACCAATGAAAGTGAATTGTTACTAGGCCTTCGTTGTCGAGGATCGTAGCACAACCATTCGTGTTTTTATTGTTATTTCTGTATCTATAAAATCCATCTTTATCATGTTATTTATCTGCTCTGTAGTTATAGATGTTCCTTTATAATTTGTTTTCTGTCCCATTCTCTGTGTGTTCTTAATAAAGACTAATCCAGAGAAAGAATGCGGATAATGCAGTCCCTTGGTAGATTTCACTCCATCATCTTTATCTAGTACCTCCGAGCCGAGCAGTCTCAACCAGCTTAACCATATTCCCAACCACGCCTGTGTGTAGGTGGCGTGGGCAGATAGCTAGATGGCCCAGATACGAGGGTACGACTGAGCAAGTAATTACTTCTTAACTTCCCATTGCTTTTCCCAATATGATGTCGCCATGTGGGATGGAATGGTGCGATGGCTTCCGGAAAAGTCTCTTCACGGTGTATACTGAATTATGACTGAATCTATAGTCATGTGGTGTTTGACGTCAATGTGTCCAACTAGTTAACTCGAGACCGTCACATGTCTTTGGTTAGTACAGTCCAAATGTGATTTATATGACAGAATTGGTGCCAATCGTAATAAGACAACTAGAATTATGTAATTTATATGCAAAGATAGTGGCTAATCACAAATAAGACTCTTTGGATTCATTGCTATTGCGTATTGAAGTTGACAGAATCGATTTTTAACTCAATGGTACCATGACGTCATTTCCGGTATTGTCATGGGACTATTATACCTAGTGACGTCATTGGGTGGATGGTCGTCTTTTCATGAACCCTCCAAATGGGAGTATTAATATTTGATGTCTCGTATCATTTTACATGGTGAGTGTAGCGCACTACATGTACATACACATATACAGTCGGCAAATGTAGGTCTTTTTGTGTCTCTGCGGTCATAACACTAATCATGACCCTCACCTTGATTCATCATAGTGCCTTGTATTTGATAAGTCATATGGTGCTGCTTTACAGATTCTTTCATATGGTCATCTGACCAAACACTGACTTTTGTACGGTCATGAAATATGGATTATAATGAATATAAAAAAGTTATATTTTGCGTAAAATTCTATGTAACATGTCACTATTGTAATTACAACTATGATCATAACTTAATGTATGAGTATATGTGTATATATATATTTGCACCACATAAGAACTAGCTGCATTATATCACGAATGGGTATAAGATCGTTGCTAGTCACGTCCATAGACAACGAAAATCTCATGGCCATTTCTTACCTTTCTTTTCGTCGTTTGTGTCGTAGACATCGTTGAGCGAGTATGGATCCTCCGCATCATTGTTCTCCTCTTCGTCGTTAGGCCGCTCGTCATCATCTTTCAAGATGTCGTAGTAGCTCATGGGCCGTTTTTCATCGCCATCCTCGTCTCCACCTCCTTCTCTCTCATCTTCGTCTTCCTCCTCCTCGTCTTGGAAAAGTCGCTTCCTCTGCAGAATATCGATGTTGTTGTGCGTGTACCCTTCCAGAGGATTCTTGTCGGCCCTCTCGTCAATTTTCTGATGCTCTTCTTCTTCGTCGTAGGTTGGTAGAGTTTCCTCTTCAGCATCTCCGAACATGCCGTCCTCGCGTCTCTCAGCGTCTCCAGCATCTTCCTCCTCCTCTATGAGATCGTCCAGCACCCTTTCCGCTGCAGAAGCCAGCTCGGGATACTCTCTCAGCAAAGTCTCGGCCAGTTTCTCATACTTGTCTTCATCATCATCTTCTTCTTCTTCTTCATCAACTGAGTTGGCTGGAATCTGATTTTCGTACAGCGCGTCTAGGATCTTATCGTTTCTTTCGTTGCGAGTGAGGAAGCTTTCGTAGTCATTGTCCTGTTGGTCGTCTCGGTCAGCGTTGCTGGGCCATTCTGGTTGGCTACTTCGTTCCTGGTATTGTTCTTCATCGGCATAAGGCCAGTACTGCTCCTCAGGTTCGTACGGTTCCATCACGTCTTCCAGAGAATAAGGGTACTTCTGTCTCTGGTAGGGCTCGTTCCCAGTGTATTCTGTGGCCACGTCGTTCCCGGGATGACGCCAGCTCACCTTGCCCTGATCCCCAGGACGTTCCAGAGCCTTTTTCTCCGCTCCCAAATCTTGCACTCTGTAAGCGCCGCCTTCGTTCCAGTCATCCTGTTCTTCCGTGTCATCCCTACTGTCATCCCATCGGCGTTCTTCTTCTTCTCTCGGCTTCCCTAGGTTGCTCCAGAACATGTTGTACGCACGATGGTAAGCGTCGTGGTCTCTTGCTCTCTTTGTGGTCTTCCTCGGATCGTAATCTTCTAGCATGTTCACGTCCTCACCGTCATAGTACCCGTCTGAGCGTCGAGTGTCTTCTTGCAGGCCGAGGTAGTCCAGGAGTGCAGCATACTCGTCTGGGCTGAGGTTGTCATCTGGTTCGGGAATGTTCGGTTCAGGGTCGGGATCAGGAATGTCAGGATACAATTTGTCTAGGTCATACTGGTCACCTCTTCGGTCCACTTCTTCCTCGTACTGCTGCCGAGGGTAGCTGTTGTACGGCAGCTCCAGGGAACGGGTTTCGGCGGGGATAGGTTCGTACTCTGGGTACGACAGCTCGCCGTTGATGTCGTTTGAAGCGATCTCTTCAGGATCTTCATACTCCGGATACTCGAAGTCGTAGGCAGGCGGGTTTGGCCGTCCTTTCTCGGCCCTCTCTGCTGCCGCTTCTTCAGCGAGAGCCTCCTCTTCTCTCCTGGCTTCCTCGTCTTCCAGTAGCTCGGTTATCGTTTCAGCAACTGCCTCCTTCTCGGCTTCCTCTTCCGCAGCCTCTTCTGCAGCTTTCTCCTCCTCCAGCTCCTGCACGCGGAGCAGCGCCTTCAGGAGGTTGTCGTCCACCGCGCTGTTGCGATATGCCTTTCGGTAAGGGATGGCCGATGCGCCGGCCACAAGGAGCGAGGTGGCGACGAACAGGAGCAGCAGGCAACGGCGGTCCATGGCTGTCTCACGCACCTCTCAAGCTACCTGTGATGACGGTAATAGACAGCGGATTAAGTTTAATGGAGATAGTGCTTGGCTTAGACTGTCACTACCAGACTGAGACGACAGCTCAGTACTTCGTGCATAACATGGCTGTCATCATTTGCCTATTCATTCTGATTGACGAAAATTTGATACTCACCGAAAGAGAATAATGGGAATGACGTCAATGAAGAAATTCTAAAGAGGCTTAACAGCGTGTCTTTTTGTGTTGTATGGTTGCCATGGCGAAGTGGTTTTGGTGTTACTGAAAGGGGTCCTCAGATGAACACGTTGAAAAGACTTCATTCAAGCAACATTAAAAGCCCTGACCAATTTAATTGGGTCCTTATCTATGCGCCCTTCACATTCGAGACATGTATAATATGAATCGTACATTACATTTCTAACACCAGGATGCCTGCAGCGTTTTCATCCATGTGGTTTGCGTTACAACAACGAGAATCTAGGCCTAGGGGGGCACATATTCAAAAGTGCCGAAACCTTCCCATATACGAAACAACACAAAAATACAACCAGAAATCGTGTTGGTAAAGGTAATAAAGATATGTTCTTCTGTGTTGGTAGTTAATATAGAATTTTGACTCCCTTGCTGACTGTGTTGGCACAATTTTTAGCCCTGCACTACACATGTACAGAAAGTATCAAAACCGTTTCAACCAACGATGTGACCTACAGTGAATGCTTATTTGAATATAAACATGTATCGCGCAATAAGAAGTGATGAAATTATGCAAAGTTGATGTGTTTTACCATAGGCACACTACACAGAATCTGATATAGAATCTGGTTTTAACGGCTGTGCAGGTATAGATACAGATACATAAGCTGGTGGTGAGTTGAGTTATTCCGGCTTTGCAGGTACAGAATAAAGCTGGAACCTGAAAGACACGTGTGGTCCATTCACGTGTCGCATCTAGTTCACTCACGTGCCATCGTGACATATCTTTTCTCTCTCTTCTCACCAGAAGCGTAATTACTGATCGGCGATACCCATTAGACAGCTGGTTTGAGTTGTTTCCAGCTGTGGAGTGGCCTTTGTAAGACCTTTTTCTAACGAAGTGCTTTCTTATGACGCAGGTTCAACCTATCATACTATGTACTTCATCCAATTTATTTCACATCCAATTGCTTAACGTATATGGTACTTGTAAAGTAACATAGATTGAATTCACAGAGGATAGTTTAAATGAAGCAAATGTACCCACGGGTATAATAGCATCTTGTTAATACTGGCCATCTACGTGTTCGCATGGAGGTCAGTTCAGCGCAACAAATCAGCCTGAATCGATTATCAATTTTCCCAGCTGTTAATATGAAGTAATGGTGTGACATGGTGACCTCCAGAGCGCTAACGTTGTCTCATGGGGCGGCATGACGCCTACTTCATACTACTGATGTTGGCTCGGGCAACTTAGTTGGCGTTAGAAAATTGGAATAAGGTTGGGAACTAGACCTCTGATGGGGCAAAGGTTCTGACCTCCTCCAGAAAGTTTTGAAACATTTCTGGAGGAATGGGGATAGTTTCAGCACAAAGCACGCAGTTCTAGATCTCATTAGTTAGTTGTTGATGTAGTTGAGAAGTCCGTTGACATTGCAGATTGCGCTGAGGTGGAGAAAAAATCGATCTTTGATACGGCAAAGCCCTGACCTCTTACAGGAATAGCATTGGCCCGTTCTCGGAAAGTAGTAATAGTACTATACGTCGATGAAGGTCTAGCTGGAGATGTACACTGTCCAGGCAGCTAAAATCAGGAGAAACCAGACTGATGCGCATGGCAGAAGAAAAGCGGATCCTGCGAAAAGAGCTCTGCAACAGACCTGAGTCAGCCTACAGATGTGCCCCATGTGACAGAGACTGTCATTCTCGTATAGGACTGTTTAGCCACAGTCGACGCCGTAGGGCTGATATCAATTAGGATTTTACCATGGTCAATATTGACCGAAGGAGGCCACCACGATGAAGGTTAGACATTCGGGTAGCCGGCTAGCAGTTACTCAAGCAACTGGATATATATGGCCTCCTTCGGTCAATATTGACCATGGTAAATCTTAATTGATATCAGCCCTACAGCGTTGACTGTGGCTAAACAGTCCTATACGGAAGGGACAGTCTCTGTCACACGGGGCACATCTATGGGATGACTCAGGTCTCTTGCCAGAGTTCTTTTATTAGCATCCGCTGTTCTCCTGCCATGCGCATCAGTCTGGTTTCTCCTATCTTTGCATCTCCAGCTGGATCTGTCATTTGCAAGGTCATCCCAGCGCTCTTTGTCAATATCTGGATATGATTGTGAAAAGTGTTAGACGTTTTAATAGGTAACAGTAAGTACCATTCGTTGGTGACACCGGATGTGGTTGCTACCCGAAAAGTCTGACCCTTTCCCAAGTCATATCCATCAGCTTGAGTATTGTTCATTTGGCGTAGGAACAGCTTCAAGACGGCATCTCAGGATCTTTTACGACCTTTCGGTCACACTAAAATGCACTTTATTCAGCTTAAGGTGGTTGAAAAACTGACTGAATGATACAAGACGACAGCGATGACTTGCTCGATTCACAGCAGTTTTAATGAAGTTGGTGCAAAACATAAGAATCTTCTCAGCTTAAGCACTCTTCATATTCACAACTGCTTCATTAATTTAAATGTCATCTGTGTTTTTACCTCTGGGAAATAAATGTGCTCAGCTTAAATCCTTGATTAATATCTTATAGACTGAAATTTGGGTTATGGTGCTGGTAAATCCGTTCTCTCTCTAAACTGTGGCATTGGTGTTAGCCTCCACCAGGCCTTCTTAATGGGTTCCGGGGATAGTAGAATTCGGCCCAAAAAAATGGGTAAATTGGCCAGGGGAGTCAGTCCACGCTTAGGGTCATGTTTCTCCCTATAATGGACAGCGTTGTCAGTCTGGTAGACACCAGCATTTTGTACCATGAGTACGATAACAGCCGTAAAGAATGTTGGGAGTGTTCTCCATGTCCTATCTCAAGGACAGTCGTGCCAGACGCATGGTGCTTGTAATTCCGAACAGCAAGGCTGTCAAGATGATTTACCGCGATAAGCATGAACATGTGACTGATGGCAGCGAGATGCCCTGATCTTTGTGCCCTCATGTAAAGTTTCTCTGACTTACTTCAGCAAAATTGCAGAACACACTTCTGTGAATTATTGGCCATCACGCCTGGAGTGGCAATGGCAATGTATCAGCGAGAATGCGTCTGTTACACGGGTGTGGTATCACTCTGGGCCTCGGTAGGTAATGTTACCGTATGTTTGAAATACGATTTGTGCCCTTGCCAAAGATGAAATTCCATATAAATGCAAAGTTTATGGCAGCTTATGGCCAAATTCAGACTAAATATTGCTTCCAAGAAGTGGTCGGCTTCAATCGGTCTTTCTTTCTTTCACATTCACGGAACAACGTTATCGACTTTGTTACCATTACCAAACTTCAATTATCAATTAATCAATCATGAATTAAAAACATTCGGGTTTGTGGTTAATATATATTCATTATTTGCCTCTGTATAGATTTAATATACCAGCAAATTTTGTTTCAGTCGTTTTCTTTCTTCAACATTACGAGAGGGGATCAAAAAGTTCTTGACTTCACCCAGATAACAGGTACACAACTCAAATTCCACAGCTTGAATATAAAGTATGAATTCTTTTATAGAACATATTTTACAAAAATCTTAATCATTATGATCATCACTTTAAAAGACGACATCAAAGAACTTTTAAATGTGAGAGAAAAGGAAAAGTAGTATCTCCCTAAAGAAAAGAAAAACTAAGAGAAAAGGAAAACTAGTATCTCCCACATTAAATCCACCTGTGTTCAAATATATGAAAGGACATTGATAAAAGGCTGTCTACTTTAACACTATGCCCCAACATTTGAGTTGGGCATCTTATTTTTTGGTTAGCCCAAAAATTTATTGATCACTCCTCGTATCTTGCCTTACAGATCTGTCACATCAATCCATCTGTGTTCAAATAACCCGGCGGCGTTATGTACAGCGATGAGTCATCGTAATCCATATTGACATGCTAAACCCCAGCTACACACCTTGCATACGCACATGTTACTTTGGAGGGAGATGTAAACGTGACACGAATCTCCAGTGATATCGGCTGGATCAAAGGTTGTTTATCATGATGTATCACACGTATATGTAGGTGTGGTTTCTTCGTGTAACGGCTTTGTTGGTTGAGGCCGTCTTTACAATAAAGAGCCGGCAATGTGACAAAGTACATTCTAACAGATCATGTATCAATAATTGAGCATGCCGCCCACAGCCGTCAGAAGCAATATGTATCTGTATCTATATAGCCGGTATGAGCCCAATTTGACACATTTCCATTATAAATTGTGAAATTGAAGAGTCAAAATACGGGTTTCAAATCTTTAGATTGTATTTATAAGATATGGATGACTATTAAAAATCTGTCAGACATCATCACGACTACAATTTCGGTGAAAACGCATATACAGTAGAAGCCGCTTAATTGCAGTCTATTTGCCAGGCCGGGTGCATTATATACAATCATCCGACTAGTGCAAAATACGAAGTTATCCAGTTGGGTTGTACCGGTTTGGGATTTTGAAATTCCATGCAGTTAACAGAAGTGTGCGTTAATCCGTTGTGCAACGAACTGGCTTCTACT
Source organism: Branchiostoma floridae x Branchiostoma belcheri (assembly GCA_019207045.1). Classification (NCBI taxonomy): domain Eukaryota; kingdom Metazoa; phylum Chordata; class Leptocardii; order Amphioxiformes; family Branchiostomatidae; genus Branchiostoma; species Branchiostoma floridae x Branchiostoma belcheri. The sequence continues at coordinate 5,204,334 of CM033035.1, read as the reverse complement.
GTATATGTTTTCTAGTACTTACTAATAGATGATTCATTCATTGCAAAGCCGAGTCCAGTTACTCGTTTGAAAAGTGGACAGTTTTCTTTCAAGAAAAAAAATAAAGGAAAGACATACGATATGCAGGTTCATTGTTCTTTTGTGCTTTTTCGACCAGAACAAAAGATCCTGGTTTGGCCCTTTCCAGTAGCGTGCATGTCGGGTAGACGACAATGGATGGGGTGCGAACTTTCCAACCTCAGAGCCATTCGGCAGTTACTCACTGCTAAACCACACCCGCATAATACCCATGTGATTACTATGTGGTCGCAACTGTCTCCAAAGTAGTATTTATCTACTGAGGGTCAAACGGGTCCGCTAGACAATTACACCTGATCTGATTGATTGGCAAGAAGCAAACTAAGATTTACTGACTTGTCTCCAGTTGAGAGGCAAATTAAGTGCCAGTAAACGTGTACAGCACCCATGGGCTGTGACTGAGTTAACCAGGCCATTACCTCACAGCAGAATATATAAAAATTCATCTACATTTCGCCGTTTATTGCAATGGTTAACCCTGCGTTGCGCATCAGACGTGGTTTGCAAGTGGGGTTATCTTGCATTGCAGTCAGATTCATATTTTAAACTCAACATGTGGATTTATCTATCATTTACAGGAAACTTTGAATACATTCAAGGTGCATGACGCATTGCCTTATATTGGTCATTGGCATGGCAACTGATAGTCAATAATTTTATCTGATCAATATTGAGATATGTTGTATTTTGTTCATTCAAAGGAGTGTCTTTTTTCAATTTTTCCAAGATTTTCACATCTTACCAATAAAAAAACCTGGTCGTCAGTTGTAGCCACCTAATCCAAGTGCCTACCACGACTGATGAAAAAACTCCAACCCTTCAATACCTCAAATAGCTACAGAATTGATTCAGAATAGCTGTTATGCCGCTTTTATCCATCTATGCATTTCATTCTGTTCCACCTGTACAAATGATGCATACCCTCGTTTGCTTGATTGCAATCATATATGGATTTCTAACGACGCCCGCCATCAGTAGCCTGTAGCTGGCCAGCGTTTGTTCTCATTGTGAACAGTACAAAATAGACCTTTCCGTAACTACGTTGTCATTACACGAACGCCACGAGACAACATATATGCTATTATGAGCCTGTAGCTAGTCACATTTTGTTCCCATTGTGAAAAGTACAAAATATACCTCTACGTAACGACGTTGTCAGTTCATCTTCCACTGCCTGAAGAAAATATTCCAGCCCTTCAATAGGTCAAATAACTATCGACGTAGAACAGTCGCTTGTATTCATCTGTGTATTTCATTTTTCTTCACTCTGTTGCGCGTGACAACGTTGTGTACCATATATCGTCTGCTTGATTGCAATCAGCTCTCATAGGTCCAATAAAGGTAGCTAGTCAGATTTTGTTCCCATTGTGAAAAGTACAAAAGAGACCTTTGCGTAACAACGTTGTCATTTCGTGAACGCCAAGAGACAACATTTATGGATTTCCAACGACGCCATTAGGAGCCTGTAGCTAGCTAGAGTTTGTTCTTATTGTGAAAAGTATAAAAGAGACCTTTACGTAACTACATGCACGTTGTCATTTCACGAACGCCACGAGACAACAGCTTCAGAATCCATTAGCCAAAAGTCCTGAGGCGAGACGGTAGCAATTACGGAGCCAATTTCGTTCAAAATAATAGTGTGCCCTCCCTGTGTTCCATTCATTCCCCTCGAAGCTAAGGGTAGGTACGGAGTGGTGCAGTCAATTCAAAAGTTACGCCCACGTTGTGCGACGGAATATAGAGGACGCCGCCGGCTTGATGCTGCAATAAAGATAAGAGTTACCTTTAAACACTCGGAATTGCTTGTAATAGAATGAGCAGCGTGCGGTCGAAGAGCACACTTCATCAGTTTTACGGCATCATCTATTACCTGGTCAAAGAATGGAAACACGACGCTGGCAGTGGCAATGCTGTATCTATGAGGTTCCTCCGCCATTAGTTACATTGTCAATCAAATTTAAAATCCATCTGAGTTGGTAGAAATCATTTTGGTGCATGATTGAACTTTACTTTTCAAGACAAAAGAGGAGCAGCTTAAAAGATAGCAAATGACCAGCTCCAGTCTTTGGCAAGGAACGAGTAACCCACTGTTTCTATGACGTCTCTTCATGCACATAGAACACGAGACTTGCTGAGCAATAGATAAGTTGCAAATTGTATATGGCATGGAATGATCAAGCTAGTACGGCATTGACTTGTTATAACGTCTGCTGCTCTACCACAGTAACTTCTATACTACTTGCGCATAGTCAATTCTAAAGCCATACTTTATAACATTTTGGCCCCAAATTCGAAAATATTCTCCAGAATATAATCTTAATGTCAATGACGCAATTATGCTGAAAAGTTGTACATTCCATTCACATTAAGGTTTTTTCTATAGAAACTATTATCAATTTTGGGGCCAAAATGTTACATAGCGGGGCTTTCATCACCATCATCATCATTTGTCAACCCCGGGGAGGTGAAGTGGGCTTTAAAGAGACCCAAGTCTTGTTCAGCAGTATCTCCGACATGATCTGAGTTACAGGCTTTTACCGTTAACTAAAGCTCACTCCATTACCAGAAGATAACTATTACCTTGATTACCGTCTTACTTCCTTGGACAAGGGCACCTCATATCGTTTGGTGCTGAAACAAGCCATAAATCACCAAACGCATTTAACAAAGTTATATCATATGTACAGGGCTCTTCAACAGCAATTGCTAATATAAAATCATTGGAATTATTAACATTTTGACAGTACGAGACCCACCTTTGTCCCAGAATAAATCAATAATTCTTTGGCACCAACTTATGAAGATTAGTTACAAACACGTCACTCAGGATCAGTGCATCAAAACTATCAGATAGTTTGTAGCGTACCCGGCACCATTTAGGGAGAGTTGGGTTTGATTAACGTAGTATTTAGCATTGCATAACCCGGTTTCATGATTATGATGTGAAAAAATATAATCCGGTTGAAAATTTTCCCCAGTCCTTTAGTCCTTGTGGACGCTTTTTGATACCCAAAGAGAAATGCTAGCTCACAGCGGAGCTGGTTGATGAGTTTGCAAGGTGATAGTGTCACTAATTGACTACCCCTGTGCCTCTGCTGTGAGCCCATGGTGATTTGATTATCTGTATGGCATCCTTGCGCACATCAATCTTCGGCCATTTTCAAAACGAAAGTTTTCTACCATTCTATAAATCAAACAAAGCAGCCGCAGAATGAGAAAATATATGCCATAGATTTAATTTATGTTTATATATATAAAAAAAAAAAATACTGAATACCACAGCCAATTCCTAGGCCAAAGAGAAAGATCTGACAAAAACAAAAATTACAAATCTACGGTTCGGTATTCGATAATGTGTGTTTGATCATTGGTTCAATCTTGCTGGCCACTCAGATTTTATGATCAAGGCAACACTGCTTTTTAGCCAAACTTTTTAATTCGTTTGCTCACTGGCACTGGCATCAATTTTGAACTATCATAATTTCCTTACATTTTGTTTATTGGTATGATACTCTGGGTTATATCATAGTTTAATGTATAATTTTCACATCTATTCAATTTTTATTACCTTATGAATTTTTGAATTGTATCATAATTTTGTTATTTCGGGGCATGTAAAGCCATGAGGCTTTTCTCTCCCCCTGTACGCTCTGTCATCCTTTAATTTGTGTTATGTTGTCTTTTTTCTAAATTGTGCAACATAAATAGATCAAATCAAGTTTTGGGCTCCCAGAGGATGCCATCCATATGATCAAATCATTGAACAGGGCCTAATGTACGCGGCATCTCACAGGGAGTACCGCATCTAAGCAGTGAATCTCTGATTATCTACTGCCCTAATCTCAGAACGATGTTGACTGGAAGTCAGGAACGCTACACTAGAATCTCAGGGGACCAATCGCACGGTGCCACCTGTTATACGAAGGGTTCAGTAGCTTTAATCAAACGTATGTCAACCGTTTCTAGATCGGTTCTAACAATGAATTATCATTCCAGCATCCGACTTTCCTCTCTGCAACGCACGGATAAAGCCATGCTGCAGATGGGCGTTTTTCCTGTTGTTTTGAAAGATATGGATATAAATGGTGATTGCAATACGGTAATACCCCTTTGCGCGTACGTATGGCTTATTTTGTTGTGAGGCAAAGAGCAAATGACGCAGAAATGTGCAGTTATACGACAGATGTAGTTACAACGAGCTTTCTAAAAATCACAGGAAGATTCAGTCGGCAGAGCTCCTGCTATCCTAGCAGATTTAAGACAGTATCAAATCAAAAGCTGGCAAAATAGTGTCCATTAGGGATGGACATACTTTTCCGGCTTTTGATACTGCATTATGCACATAACAAAGTCATGCTGGGCGTTTTTTCTGTTGTTTTCAAAGATATGGATATCAAGCATATACAGTTTCTAATCCCCTTTCGCGCGTAAGTATGGCTTATTTTGTTGGAAAGCAAATGCACTGACGCAGAAATATGAAGTTATATGACTGATCTAGTTACAACGACTTTTAAGAAAGACTCTTAAGAGTCACATGAAGAATTAGAGTCCCTGCTAATATGTAAGCATATTTACCGGTGGCTTTAGGCAGTATCAAATTTGAAAAACGGCCAAACATATGTCCATTAGTTAACGGAAGGGACACTGCTTGGCCGGATGTTGACACTGCCTTATGCTACCGGTAAGCCTGCTTGAGGATTTTGAGCCCTAAGCGCTGAAGAAGCTACACGGCGAAACATGTTACTCTCCAAGCAGAGGTTGAGTCGCGTAGTATAGTAGTCGGAAAATCAGGGGCGCTCCTCTTAAGAGAGATTATTACTATATCTACGCGACTCAACCTCTGCTTGGAGAGTGAAAACATGTTTGCTTGCTGGCTCGAATAAAGTGCCACTACACGGGGAATATGCGACTCCAGCGTCTTTTCTGAAGATGTGACTTAAGTGTGCGCGATTAACGTTGGTTTGTGACTGTCCTTCCCAACGTACTCTCTTGCATGAAGATTGAATTCCTGCCATGATGCCAACAATCTCATATTCAAAAACAAAACAAAAAGATAATTTTTTCTTCGGAAAGTTCTGGAAAGTGAGCAGGAGCATGCGTTATATAAGAAAACTTTCATAAACCTATTTAAATCCCAATTGCCTTTTCGTAAAATATGACCCAAATTGTGGGAATAAAAATTGCCCACTTCATATGTCATTATCTGTTTCATCTCAATCTTATTAGAAATAATTACCAATTGAATAATATTTTCACCGAGTTTCTGACGCAAATGATGATGCTGGCACGGAAGAACAGGATCTGAAGTTGTGAAAATGTGTCTGTCACGTTTTTCTAAGTGCACCTGGCAGCTGTAAAATAAACAGCTCACCAACAAGCTTTCGATCAGTCCTCTGGTGCTTTTCAAGTTGTAACGACCCAAAGCCTCTATAGACCGGAAGTGTGACGTCAGCAAAGGCTCAAAGGTGCTTATTTTTGTGTACGTTTATAAAGTATGAAATTGTGTCATAATGTTGATTACCGTCACAGATAAACTTACATTCGAGTGTAATCAACATTTTTTTTTATTCACTTAGACAGCTAAGACAGACATAGTGGTGGCGCACTCAAGTTATCAACTTATATTCACGCCACCACTATAAATATATATATACAAGGACATAAACATAACTAAACTAAGCAAAATACAAAATAAAGGAAGATATAAACATTACATGTATATACAAGGACATAAACATAACTAAACTAAGCAAAATACAAAATAAAGGAAGATATAAACAATACTGACAACAAATGGAAATTAAATGACGTGTATAACAAAAGTTGACATGCGCATGTGTCCGATCCTCTACCCCAGTAACAAAAGGTCAAAGTTTACAAAAAAAGCTTGGAAGAATAAACCAGGATGTAAAACGTTTAGTGGTTGTGATGAAATTTTGGGTTAAAGTTAGAATTTTGGAATTTAAGGAATATGAATTTTAATCTTTATTTCAAAACACAGTCATGTCATTAAAGGGATGCGTGAAGTAGATGGAAAAGTGCGCATGCGTGGCCTGCACGGTTGTGGTCATTAGGTACTTCCTTTCTCTTAAAACGTGATATAGAAGCACTTAGTGTATTTTCAAAAGGTGGACACTTTGGCGAAGAATCTCTCTTAATCTTCCACAACATATTCCTCTCAAACACATTAATGGCATTTACGAGTGGTAGATGTTATACCGTAAAATGGTATATATTCGCTGTGGTTTCATTGCTCCGACTTTCACGACCATCTTCTAACCACCAACTTAAAACCACCGTGAACAGTTTTCTCAGTGAAACCAAGTATGGCTGGTTCAATCGCGAACTTGAAACCACCACGAACGCTCTATTTTCTCCCTATCGCAAAATTAATTCCCCGCGAACTTTGGCCCGTTTACAGTAATGTGGATTCGTGACCTGTGTGTTACGAGACACTTTCTTGAAACATGATATGAAAGCACTTAGTGTGTTTTTGTAAAGGGTAAGCACTTTTACACCACGTACCTTTGCGTAAGTGCTTTTTGGCGTAGAGCGGGGTTGCATTCGCCACCTGCGTATAGATTTGGTTGGATTGAAATATATTCATTGATACTTCTTTTCAATTTCACTTCGTATCACCTTGATATGTGTATCGATATCTAGAAAAATGGTGGTATCGGAAAGTTGCTACATCTGCAAACCTTTCAACCTAACAACGGATAAACTAACGGTTTAGAAATGTAGGAGAAACTTACGATGAAAAAATTTAGGACGGACAAATTGTCCAACACATACAGAAGCAGTACTAGTAGCCTTGTAGCTGTACGTCTCAGAGCATCAATTTCAATGGATATGGTAGAAATGGTTTAAAACTATCAGAGTCTTCTTGTATTTTTGTTGCACAATGAACAAAATCAAGCCACAAACATTTAATTTGCCCGTTTGAGAGCCCGACGCCAGATGCCCATCATATTTTGGTGACCTTTCAGGACATAAAAGCCTCGTGCAAAACTGGTACCCCTTTACGAAGTCACCCGATTGTCGCTAGCGAAAGGCCAGGCTGCACTTGCACGTTAGTATATGGATTAGGTAGGGATTTACTAAATGGGTTTGATCTTTAAAGAAGCACGTAGACCTATGGCGAGGGGGTGGAACAGAGTTCAGAAAACGGTAAGTCGGGATAAAGTGAAAAGTCTCCCTCTCAACCTCCCAACCCATTATGCACCGTGTAAATATCAGGTGAAAACGTAACGGTAACTTTTATAGGTCAGCCGGATATCCTAAGACCGTCACATCGAAAAAAAGTGTAGCGAGTCACTTTTAAAAATGTCTAGAACAGCATGATATGTCAACAGGATGCGTGCCCCACGGTTTAATGATATTGTATTACTAGATCCTTTCAGCTTCCCTGTTTTTTTCAGTGTGACAGTCTTATGAGAGGCACGTTATCCACGTACATTAACGCAGCCTGTTGCAGCTTATCACGTTGTGTATCATCAATCTTGCAAAGCGTAGATGGATCTTGCATACATCTTGTGTGAAATGATGCGCGATACTTAACATGGGTGGGGATTTCTAGTGATTTTAAATGCCTTTTTAAGCTAGTTGATGTATATTGTTGGAAGCAAGATTGATGTGAGTCAAAAACATGAATATAAGAAAACAAGTTTCATTCGTGTTACACTACTTCGATGACATGGACGGGCATTTCGATTGATTTCAAATGTCCTTTTATGACTTGTTAATTTGCAATGTTTGAAGCAAGTTTGCTGAGATTAAAAAACATGAATATAAGGAAAACTTTCATTTTTGGACGTGGATTTCTACAGATTTCAAATGTCTTTCTTTTGGTTAGTTGATGTATAATGTTTGAAGCAAGTTTGCTGTGAGTGACAAATCTGAATATTTCAAACTTACAACAAACCTCAACGATATGCTGTGAACGTACTACGTAAAAGCGTACTTATTCCTTCCTTAAATCGAATACAGGCTGACCTACCAGTGTCTTCTTGGAGGTCAATCTAATAGTCAAGCAGGATTTCCTCCTGGCGCCATCGCTTGTAACGCCTTTCGCTTCACGTAACGGCTGATTCTCAATAGATGTGGAATTAATGACAGCAGCGGCCATGTTGGTTCGTCGTCAATACTAGACATGCATCGCGTACCATTAGTGTTTACAGATGTCCGTATGGGCTAGCTGTCATATCATATAGAATCTGTGTCAGGCAGTATTATCCTTGAGTCTTCTTTTAAGAAAAATAACAGCCAGTGAAGTTTTATAGGCTAGAAACTACCTCAAACGATTATTTTGAATGAATGAATGAATGAACGCCCGCTCGCTCTAGGCGGCCATACAGTGATGCATATTCAGTGACCGTATATATAATATGGTCTCAGACTGTATTATCCTTTGCTTTGCAGAACTGACTGCAGCACTCTTCATAACATCCAGTGAAGTTCTATAGGATAGAAACTACACCTAAAACGGTTATTTTGAATGACTGAACGTCCCCTTGCTCTAGGCGCCTGATCGCCACACGTCATTGACTTTCATGAAGACCCTCTCGTCTCTTCACTATCTTATCTGGCAAAGTGTTAAGACCTTAGCACGGAGCAACGTGATGTGATGACGTCAAACGTGCCATCCAACCGGACCAAAGTAATCCATGTCTCTCGCGAGTAAAATCCATGAACCGTACCAAAATACATCTCTACGTCATGTACATGACCTTGTGCAATGCAATTCCCGAAGCTCCTATCAATGATTCTATTCTTCCAGGCCGTTTTTTTTTACACTTTATGGATTACTTCGGGCGGAAATGGTACCGACGCAGGCCGTTGCGCATTCGGGGAATTCGTCTGGCAGGTTGATGAAAATATCCGCCCCTTGTGTCGACGGCCCGGAGTTCTCTAGGCGATCAGATTAGCCTGATCGGGTGTATTTCCCGAAGGAATACTGACGTCGTCTTCCCTTACAATTCTGAGAAAAAAGGCGATGCAGATTCCCGTGGGGCCTCGACGGTTCTCAGTTCTTCTTTCTCTTATATGTCTACCGTTTTGTCTTAAGATATGTTCAATGTATAGTGTGCATCGTGACAACGTAGCACGATAGGCTCATATACTACAAATATGGTACAACTAACGCTTTCAAAGTGTGTGAAACCTCTCAGTCACTTACCAGTAGATTTACTGCTCAATGGCATTCTACCTTCCTTTTTATTATATCAATTTTGACAGCCTATTAATGTATAGCCAGCAGAAATCAAGGTCTTATTTTCAACACTTTTAAGTATATAGATTGCAATAAATGACACGTCTAACATTTTAGTCATTCCCCATTCAAACTGTTGGCATAATCATGTCTACCATTCACATGGCACGTACACGTGCATGACAATGGTGCTTGTTAGCATTGTATGAGTACGGATAATTGCAACAGACCACATTGCAAAGTACGTTTAGAATTTCACCCACTACAATTTCAGAAATCAACGTCACATTATCAACCTAGAACTTGATTTAAAGTATACATGGTTATATTATGAATGAGGCTACGCCCAACCTTTTAATCATTTCCCAATCATACTACAGCTATTGACATAATGGTTAATTTTCACATGGTACGCACACGTGCAGGAAGCTGGTGCTATTTCTACAACTCGAGAGCCTTGCCAAGTCGTATGCCATTAACACAGCTGTATTGATCTACATTGCACACGGGATAAGGGCACTTCTTCCGCTTAATAACTCTGCGTGGGTAGCAGGTTTCATATGATATGTAATGATCGCATGTAATGCGAGATACTACACGGTGCGTTTGGACGAACACAGAGCAATAGCATTGGATTAGAAGGTAGTCGGGGCGTTTGTAAAACCGAATGGAAGCACACATCTTTCATATAGTCCCTTAAGAAGAATATGAATAGTGTAGTTTGCTTATTTGGGGCATATTTTGACAAAGACTGGTAGCAGGTTCACCTCCACGATTGAAATACAATTTCGTCCAAATCTCCCCTGCATCATTAGAACTTACGTTGGAAAATTCCATTCCGTTTAATGTAGCCAATTTGCTGCCGGTGAACTAATTTCCTACAACCTGTTAAACAAGAGAAGAATATAGAATGTGACTATGCCCCTCTTGGTACTTGATACAATTATGTGATGAACGAGTCTCAGTTTGTAGAATTTTAACGATCTGGTTAGAATAGCGTTATGCCATCGCTGTGTTCATACCCATGTTGGTGTCCCTTTTTGCATACTAATGAATCTCAGCTCAGACGTTTCTAGAAAAACTTTTGGACCGCTAAAATATCAGTATCTGGATATCAGGGTTCTTTATTGACAACTAAGACGTTTCGATGAGCGTCTGTCACCTTCCTCAGGTTAATACTAACGACAATGTCTACAAGCCAAAGAAGAAACTACACAGAGGATACTTACTAAGTTAACGATATTCTAACACAAATGAAATGTAGGTTTGAGCTACAATGAATTGAAACGCAAATAATATACACCAAAGTGGCGGTCAGCACCTGTTTCATTGATAAGAAAACTGAGCAAAAACGCTTTATATCATTCATATTCATGTTTCGGTATCAGTCTATAGAGTGCTGACCAAATAAGGAAATAAGTCACGACGGAATATTCTCCGATGATTTCCATAAAAGGTTCAGGTGCAGTGAGTTATTTTTATCTGGCTTCTCCTTGTATGCACTTTCCTCCGACTCAATTAGATTGGCTGGTTGCTTGACGATGGGGATACAAACAACGCCGAGCCATGTCTTTCCGTTTGACATGAGCCACGGCAGATCATAAAAGCCGTTGTTAGCTGAAGGCGAACTGCTTGTGTGTAACGTGTGTGGGTTGCAAAACTGAAGCTTTGAAAGGATTTCAAAGAGGTGGCGGGGTCATTTGTGTTCCGACGAGATATTCTTCACTCCCTGATTTCTGTGTATGATGGTTTCACGGATGCATTGAGCTTGGTTGTATAGCTGTTTTGAAGATTCTAGCCTCCTTTTTTCCAAAACAATTGTCAATTCAAAAATGAATGGCTAGTTATGTCATTGAAAATGTAGCCAGGTGTACTAGAGTTAAACTAGAGTTCATTAAGATCAGGGGAAGGTAGTGAAATGGATACCAAAACGTTGGTAGATAAAATCAAATATGTCGCTAAGGAACATGTTTATTTACCAACTTTTATTCCTTAGCCTTTTTTTCACGTGAAAGTCCATATGAAGAGTCATGGCAATTTTAAGGTAGATGTCACCTTTCGTCTACGCGATTACTAAACCGGCTTTACTGCTTTGGTGGTTCTTCGCATTAAGGAATATAAGTATCTTTCTTCCCTTTCCGTTTCACTGGAACGAATCAGTTCTTTAAGAATCTCATGGCCGAAAAGATGAGCTATCGCATTTACATTCGCTGCACAATTTCCAGGGACAGAGCTATAAATAGAAGAAATATCTAAATCCCTCAACTCATATGAGCTCTTAAAAGCTCAAAGGTCTCAACTTAAGAGAGATAAATACTTTTGCGGTGAAGACGATATCTTTAATGGATTTCATGTATCTTAGGGGCTTCCAAACAAAGCTTTTTCAAGCTACAGCATTTCCTGTGTTTAAAAAAGCTAATAACACTTACAAGGCATCGAGACAAAGTTGGATAGTACCTACACAAATATATTACGTCCTGCCCTAAATGTATCATGGAAATAAAAGATCTCCCACGAAAAAATCTGTTCTATATGAAAGTCTACCTTCATACCCAAGTCATCATCAGAGACAGAAGAATACGATATGTTGGACATGCTCGCAAGGCAAAAGGGTGAAATAGTAAGGCCTATATAGGAAAATACATGTTTCCTGTTTCCCACCTACTCTAGAAAACCTGCCGACCCCAGCCTTTTATTAGGTAGGTAGCGAAGTCACATAGTTTCCATTCTTTTTTTTCAAGCTGCTATCTTTTCGGTAATAAAAGAACTGCTTTTTCTATCCAATGAAGAATAAACGTATCCGCAGATTTGTAACAAAATTTGACATGTAGGTGTTTCAGCTTTGCTTTGACCAATTTGGTCTTAGAAAATCATAGAAAAATAGACAATTCCTACCTACCGTATCTATTTTTTTAAGAACTGAAACGGTGATAATTTTTCAAAGGAAATGATGAAAATTTGTCATATCAATACGGTACATTTGCCTAAATTTTCCTAATACTTCACTGTTAGTGCATCTAGGCATAACTACGACGAATGTGAAAAAAATGGTCGAAATTAAAAAGAATTGATGATCACCCATCTGGCAACGGAGTACGGAAAGACGAAGTGAAATATTTATATATCGAATTAGACAAATACAGAAATACATTTCCCATGGGAAAAGGTATGTGATTTAATGGTGGTGAATGGTCTGATATGTGTTCTGCCTGTAAAATAAGCGATTATTTTTCAGCTTAGGTAATTGTAATACGGGTGTGACCAGGGAGAATCGTAAAATTAATTGCTTGCGACAGGAAATCGAATGTACCAATTTATACCCATTAGATAGTCGCCATTTTACTGTCCCTGCTAGCAAGGAGGTTAAAGAATCAAAAGAAGGTTAAAGAATCTTTAACCTCCTTGCTGCTAGGCAATCTTTACTTTTTACGATGTGTAAAAAAAAAGGCAAATAGAATCTTGTAAGCCTTCATTGAATATGCCTCTTTGCTCTCCCGTGCATACAAATCACGTTGAGTGACTGACAACATGGCCGCTCAGGCTCTCACGGCAGCGGAATCAGAAAAACATGAACAAAGCCCTTTGCCTCTAAAAGCCCACGAGCTTCACTGCCCTGGTGATCTGAAAGAAAACATGGCCGAAGCCATCAGCAGAGATTTTCTTCGCCAAGGCTTAGGACTTCCGCGCAGCCACCTGTGGCTCCTCTCAACATCAGGGCGGAGTGAAAACCCACCATATGGCACGGTAGGACGAGGAAGCTAGCGCCGTCAAAATCAGCAAATAACCTGTTACGACAGCTTTAAACACTTCACTTGACTTCCAGGGAGTAGGTGGGAAGGGTTCTCGTAATGTGTTGGGTAGAGCCACCCGGGTTATTTGCCAGAAAATCCACTTTTGAAACGTGGGAAGAGATGGGAATTAGCTAGAAATGGCGGCCGGGTGGCAGCTTCCGGGCTCACCATTTTAGATGACATATCTTCTCCGCATTGCCACTCATATCCTAAGGATATGACTGGATTATTAAATAGCCTTACGGGTAGATCGCAAAATATGCAGGTGTTCCTACGATGGAGAATTTGTAATAAACATCCTGCTTCCGCTCTACGGGGGTATTTTCTCCGAATAGCTCTGAGTTTCCGTTTCTTATCTGGAGCCCATAAAATGTCTTCAACCTTAGAAAATATAGCCGCAGAGATGCACACTAACCTTATGGGGGCCAGAGCGGGCGATGCGTATCGGCCATATATAAAAATATACACTTAAGGGCCGACTGTTTTTGTTGTAAAATACGTTCCATTTCTCTTTACAACCACAACCAGTCACCGATTACGTTTCACTACATGCACTTAGCATCTCGCGAATGTGCCGGGCAGGTATATTTCCAGCGATGTTTTTTTCTTCCTTTAGCTTTCGGTATTAAAAGAGGTAGATTTGTATGCAGCTAAGACTTGTTGATGCGATTCAGAAGGACGTTGCATTCATCTAGCATTCGCAATGCCCTAAGACGATTGTTGAATGCGGTAAAATACATACTATTCATATGTTCGAGTAAATCGCTCGCCATTCAAACCGAATAACCTAGTAAACATGGGTAATACATTACATGGCATACACGAAGATATGGTTATGGTTTCAAACCTCTAGGACTTACCGACCGGAATTCTTGGAGAGGAAACGCCGTGGTCCGTCCCTACTGCGGCTCGGCGTTGTTCGCTCTGTCTGCTCCAAGCGTCCTTCCTCCTCCTCCACAAGCAGCCGACCGGAAGCTGAGCTCCGACGTCACGGTTGCATCCGGTTTCCGCCCCTACTGCCGATCGTAGTTACGTGATCCGAAATGTGGACTAGCCTAGCAGGAGCAATTCGTCGAAATCGCAAATTGGCGATGTGTTGAGCGTGTTATTTTTCAACCCTACCCGTCCCCGTGACCTGTTTCCACCTCCAAGCCGTCAAATGAATCATTCTGGATAATGGTTTTACTATAGCCTGATCGCTGCCATTGATTTTTTTTGCAGCTTTAATATTTAATGAGTCACAGTGAAAGGCACCCCTATCGTAAATAAACTGGTTTAATCCAGTAATAATAGCTTTGCGTTTTTAGTATCTGGGCAACGCCAAGAGACTGCCAATATATGCACCGTTTGGTTTCAATGCCGCTTTACTTTCTTAGATATGAAAGCTATTTGTTGTCCTGCGATCCAGTGCCAATCTTATCTTATGTATATTTATTTTTAGATGGAATTTCAAAGAGGTACACAGTGAATCATCAAACCCAGTGATGCTACAGTATTCTCCAATAGGCAAATCACATTTTTTTGTGTCTCATCATGATCATATTCCTATGCCATTCACTAATGGAGTCTGCCCACAATTCGTTATGCTTTGCTTACTGTCACCAAGTGATGATAGCGGTGACGTCACAGATTGCCATCAACAGCCACACTCTGCCTTGTACATGTATCTATTATGGATCGGCTTATCATCAAAATTGAAAATGCAACAGTTCTTAATTACTAATTACCAGTACTATCAGCACATAGTGGCGTCGGGCGTAGCGTAACTGGTAGAGTGTTCGGCTCGGAATCTAGAGGTCCCCGGTTCGATACCCATCATGTCCCATTGGGAAAGGCACTCCACACGAATTTCCCTGACGGTGGAGTGACGTCCACCTAGTATATTCTTTGGCTAATCTGTCAATTGTGTGTCAAAACCACACACGGATTTGGTGTACGTGTACATGTACGTGTTAACATTTGCAACTAAGAACCGTAAACATATATCATCACATACTCACCCACACGAGAAAAAAAAGCGTTCTAGCGTACTGTACAAAAAGACCTAGCGGCTTTGTGAAGATTACAAAGATTACATGTGGATTCATCCTGCGGTGTAATACGAACAATAAGCGTACATTCATAAGTACACCACGTGAATACGCGACCTAGCAGCCAACATTGAATGCATGCCACACTCACTGTGACAGCGGCCCGACGTTACCCAGTAACAACAACACCAAATTGTTAAGGGCATAATGATACATAACAAAGCTAAATGGTATACTTTTTTTCTGAAAATAACTACGGAATAATATACCAGCAGTCGTGGTAATTATATAGATTGCTCAAGTTTACCAGCTTGATACGGATGCTATGGCGACCAGAAACCCTCGTAGCGCGTACAAAACATGGTAATTACCTATGAGCTGGGATGACGATATTTCTAGCCGGCTATTCATACGCTCTAGCCAGCGGCGATGCGCTGTGGCACAAATCCCTGAACTTTTATCCCGTCTAGAGCTCTTCTAGCTGATTGTTCTCCTTCTTGCTTAGAGTTCCTCACATCTGTTACGACCTAAAAGAAATCGTAAGCTTACTTAGACTGCCACCATTAGTGTTCTGGGTATTCACCAGGGGATTTATAAGGGATAGTTACCACACTAGTGAAGTACGTCTCCTGCGCTGAGACGACTATGTATGGTAGTTTCTAACGGCAGTTTTAGAGGGAGTTCCGAGAAAATGGCGTCTACTGAGAATTCAGCACCAAGGACGGTACCAATTGTTTTTCGAACCGCTTTAAAGTTTAAAAGTGAGCATGACTCATGCCCGTCTGAATCTCTGTGCGTAACTTTTTATGGCCTATGCAGTATGCAGGTAAGGCCATGTTGATTTGATTACAGTCAAACCTGTCTATAGCGGCCACTCAAGGGACCGGACAAATTTGGCCACTATAGACAGGTGGCCTCTGTATAGAGGTGGCAACTTGTAGATAAAATACCCAAGGGACCGACAAAAAGTGGCCACTATGGACAGGTGGCCCCTCTGTAGAGGTGGCCCCTAATACAGGTTTGACTGTATATGGGTAACATGCTCTGGGAACCTCAAAATCGGTGCGAGCGTGCGAATAAAAAACAGAATCTAAAGGGTCAGGAAGGTTGAAGAAAACTACTCAACATACAGAGTATACAATATACAACAAAATGATTCTTTATTTTTGTTCTTTCACATTGAACCTTGAAATTTGACCTTGAAATTGACTTCAGCATTCTATGACATTAGGACATGTTTTGCAATATCATTTTGCAATCTACGGCAAATATTTGCTCATTTTGGGGCTGCTACACATAGTTTGCAGTCTGGTTCAATTTTTTTTCGGAAATGGCTGACAAGTGATGCGCGCACACGCATATGGCATCCATATAATCAAGTCAACGTTGTCTAAGTGGTGCGACGTGTAAGGCGACACGTGAAGCGGATACGCGTGGAGTTTACTTAGCTAATATGGGGGCTTCCAGGGAAGTGCTGGCTGTTTGGGCAGTGCGGGTGTATAAGTCAGAGAGATTACCCGCTGAGGTGTTGGAAGTCGATGGCTTAGTGTTTAGGGTTAGGTTTGCGGACACAGGGATCGAGGGGTCGCGTGTTCAACATTGTCTAAGTGGTGGAGTTTGCTTGGCTAATATGGGGGCTTCCAGGGAAGTGCTGACTGTTTGGGCAGTGCAATGTATAAGTCAAAGAGATTACCCGTAGAGTAGTTGGTAGTCGATGGCTTGGTGTTTCGGGTTAGGTTTGCGGACACATGGATCGAGGGGTCTCGGGTTCAATTCCATGGGATAGATTGTGTCTTTGGGAAAGACAGCGGATAGCTGACTTTGGTTGAGGAGGTAAAGCAGTGGGTTGGATTCTGCCTTCCAATACTGTGCCCTATAGGATATAAACAGTAAAAAAAAACACAAAACTGCCCTAAGGCCTTAGAAAGCTCTTTGGATCTTTGTTGGCCGCTTAGTGATACGTGGCAAGATAATATTAAATTCCTTGACGTTTATATTTGTAATCTTGGCTGAAACCTAGACAAGCCTTGGAAAGTTATACACCGGTTATACATTAACTCCGAGGGCAGATCGGTTACACCACGTTAAAGCCATGCTATCGATCGAGATGGACAAACCTTATAGGCAAATAGGATTAGACGGATGAAATAGAGCATGTAAAGGCTGTCAGGTGAGATGGGACTAGGGTTTATCAATTCATGTATAGCCAGAAAAGTTTCCAAGCGATTCTTCTACTCTCCAAACAGAGGCTGAACGGGAATATCGTCAGAAGTCGAATGCTTGACCTCTGGATCCCGTATCCCCTGGCCCAGCCAGTCAGCCATGGACGGCACAAATTAACTCGTGTACCTAACAATTACTTCAGCTATATATAGGATGAGCAACGCAGTTTATCTGATTCTATACCCAGCGACCTCTGGCCATGTTTTTAGATCTTCGCCCCAGCACAGCTTTAGATACACAGACCTTTGACATTTTGAAGAGCGGGGTATATCCGCTTAGTAGACGCTCCCCTTGGAAGCCTGCGGAAATTTGAAAACCGTACTGCCCTGGCTTATATGTTGTTTGGGTTGTTAATGGTCTTCGATGCTCGCTGTGGCAGATTGCTGGATAACAATAATTGAGCTTTAATGACGTCAGGGTTTGAGGGCTGTTTTTTTGACAATTGCAATTATTGAGAGCGGAAGATACAAATAGTACTTAAGCACCCCCTTCACGTAAGAACTCTTGGGCGGCGATCACGACTCGCTTCCTGACTCATTTTGCTTGGCCCGAATAGTCCAATTATCAAGAGTGAACGGTAAACAGTACTCTTTCTCTATATTAAAGTTTCTTCAATGTCATTCAACACAAAAATACTGGTGAGGGTGCTAAAGGAGGCCATCTACATTAGAGCACACCAGCAGACACTTACAAGAAACGGGGCCAATACCGCTTACCAGGCATCTATGATTCTTTGATTACTTGAGTCACGTGTCCCTAGTACTCAGAGTAATTGAATCACCACTTCTGACGAGGGTCGACGGATGTGCGACCGAAAATTCGAGGTGAGCAATTTCTTGAGTTAAATGACATTTAAGAACTTCAAAGTAGTTACTCTTTCTCAGAAGCCCTTGTCACACATTTACGACCTTTTCACGACTTTTTTCCGACCACTCCTAATAAACCAAGCTCAGTGCTGGGCTGGGAGCAGCGTGGAATCCTTCCAAATCTAGCTCCGATTCGCTCTTCTGATCGTATCCAAACGAACTTTGACTTTCACGACTTAAATGTTTTTACATATCTACAGTCAATTGACGCAGATAAGTTTCAAAGACAAGTATGCAACCTCGCCGACTATCTCTCAATCATAGATGGGCTCGCTCACGACAGACTCTCAACTATGGCCTTAAGAGGTCGGGAGGCAATAGTCAGTTATGTGTGAGGTTATGCACAGCCAGATCATCATCCTTATCTACTGGTTCTCTGTCTACAATCGTGGAAACGTCTATCAGTCCCTCTCTCCCTCTGACGTCTGAAACAGCATGTCTTCTCCCTATGCTAGAAACATTATGGCTGATAACTAACAAGCATGGCTCTTAGGCTGCAAACTAAAAATAGGAAAAGCAGGGGTGGTGAAGGAACATTACCTACCACATTTTCTAAAATTGCAAATTCATGCTAAGGGCATTTTCCAAACGGCACAACACCAGGGAATGTGCAGTCCTCTTGATTCTGGGCCAAATATCCAAACCATTACGCCACACGATGACACACAGTTCCGAGAATACGTGAGCTCAAGTATCATCCTTTCTGCGAAGGTCCTTGAGGTAGAATTTCCGACCTTCATGAGATAAATCCCACGAAGCCCTCACACGGACATGTACAGCCCGTTTCCGCACCACTCACGGCCCACGCCGTGCTCGAGGTGATACAACAAATGGCAGAGTAATTAGTCCTGGCGTTCGGAGATGGCTGTGATCCACGGGGCCCGGCTTATCAGGTCACTTCCCATCACTTCCATGACGTTCCGTCGTCACAGTAAATGGCAAGCGACGTGACGTTTCAAGTTTTATGGTGTTAAGGTAGATACATATAGATCACTTGCCTATCTCTACGTTCTAAATCATTCTCTCTCTCTTTCTTTCTCTCTCTCTCTCTCTCTTTCTATATATATATATATATATATATATATATATATATACATATGTATATATAGAGAGAGAAAGAGAGAGAGAGATGTAGCGCGCGCGAGAGAGATACATATGTCATCCTTCCATCCATTCTTTTATCCATCCAACCATTCATTCTTCCGTTCACCTACTTACTCCATCCATCTATTCAGTCGTTCATTCAGTCATTTATCCATTCATTATTGCAAAGTCCTATTTTTTTAAATATTTTTGGTTCAGCAGTTTTTGTTTTCAATATCGCCAGCTACTCTTCATCCATGGTCTTAGGAGCAGCCCCGCTCACAATCATCACTACGCCAGGTCTGATTTACTTCTCTTCGCTAGACGCTGACGTAAAACATGGACTGTGTATAGCCTCTTTAACCAGCCTCTCTATGGGCACTGTCGTAAGTTGTTAGGGTCGAGATTTTCAACCGGGAAGTTTCTGATCCCGGGAAAAGAAGCCGGGAAACCTGTAGCCTGCCCTTTTGACCATCAACAGAGAGCAGACTTCAAGCTCCCCAGCATATTCATTCGTTTCCAAACATCCAACTTTTGAGAGTTGATTTCCAAGGGGGCTCGCCATACATGTAAAAACAAAACGTGTTACATCCAGTAAGAGTTAAGACAACCAGTGGACAACATACAGAATATACAAGAAAACCGAGGCGTCATGAACAAAAATATCAGTGATCAAATTTGTTCCTTTCCCGGCATCAGAAACTTTCCGGTTGACAATCGCGATGCCCAGCTGCCGGTGAAGGAGGCTATACTGTGTATTTCTTCATCATCGCGGCATTGGGGGCAGTTTTACAGACGGATGTCTGGTGTGGGGGTGGAGAGATCAAGGTTCATCCACCAGCTCTGTTCCTAAATCTCCTCTTCCTGATGTCTTCCTTCGGACGGTGCCTGCCTGTCTGGGACGTCTTATCAGATCTTATCTTAAGATTTGTACGTGTCTTGTCTTTGAAATACTTATCTGACTAACTTTGTCCGTGAGATTGGAGCTTGAATTGGATGGAGAAAACACCACAAACGACATAAAACATGATTAGGTCACAGAGTATGTTACCTACGGTCACTTGTTCATTTATTTGTTTCACCATCTATTTTCTGTCTAATTTTACCAGGATTACACAGCGGTGTGATCACCGCTTTCTAGTGGGGCATATGGTTTGTCCAACATGATTTTAATCAATCATTGTACTATGTTAAGCAGAGTGTAAAAAGAGCCATTGTTGTTTTTAATTTGGTTATTAGTTGTCAAGCCTTGTAATAAGGACGAAATGCGAGATCTTTACTGAATAAAACATTGAATTGAATTGAAAATCAGTGCCTTCATGGATTTCAGTAGCAGGGTTTGCTTTTACATGGAGAGGATCTTGGCAGATATGGGGTGAATAACCTGTAAATGTTTAATTGCACGTAGGGTTGTGTTCGGCTTTATCAAACCTTCGTCACGTCATTAGAGCAAGTGCCTTTAAAGCAATGAACAGCACGATACGATGATGATTATGGCAACAAGAATAACAAGGTACGGTCATTGGCCTCTAACGTTACTTGTTGCAGTCAGTGACGTTTTTTTCAGCTTAGCCTTGATCGCATCGTTATTGGTGCTTTCCAGTATGGCACTGGGATATAAATGAATAACACAGACTAGTATACATACAGTCACATAAACAATATCTAGGAACAAGCACTTAGATAGACCCTTTAGATAGATAATCCGCGATGACTTGAAATAATGTCGAAATTCGGGTGTATTGCCCGCGAGATCCTTACTAAATAAAACATAAAACATTGAATTGAATTGCATTGAAAAGCAGTGCCTTCATGGATTTCAGTAGCAGGGTTTGTTTTACAGGGAGGGGTTACTGGCATGTATGGGGTGAATAACCTGTAAATGTGTAATTGCACGTAGCGTTGTGTTCGGCTGTATCAAACCTTGGTCGCATCATTAAAGCAAGTGCCTCCAAAGCAATAAAGAGCACGTTACGATGATGATTATGGCAAGAAGAAAAACAAGACGCGGTCATTGGCCTCTACTTGTTGCGCAGTCATTGGCCTTTTCTTGCTTAGAACTATTGTAATATTTTTTTCTTCTTTTTCTAAAACCTTTATTCTTAATTAAAACAAATAGAACATTTGTCAAAAACTAAGTATTTCTATAGTCCATAGCTGTTGCACAGGGATTAATACAAAGTACTAGTGCCCACTATCACATGAGTAAAAGTACATTTGTTAAGTGCAATAGGACTAGTATGTCTACAAGCTACAACAATTTGATTTTGACTTTATTCAGATCCACATTTAGCTGACAATATGATTGCCACCTATTCTTCCAGTGGTCTACATAAAATTGCACAGGTAGTAATAAAATACATGCAATAAACAGCACGATGCGATGATGGCTGCGACAACAACAAGAATAAGAAGCTTAAGGTACGGTCATTGGCCTCTACTTGTTACAGTCAGTGAACTTTGATTATCTCAGCACTCTCGGCACTATTGTAATATGTGCATCGTACGAGTCGGGCCTTTCTAAAGAAAAGCCGTTAGCAGATGACGAATGACGTAAGCAGATCTAACAGGTTTTTGTATCCGTAAAGGCTAAAAGTCACACACTAGCTTTATTTTCCATTAGTCCGCCTTTTCACTGGGTAAAAACCGTTGAACTATAACGTTAGACATAAATTGGTTTTTGTGAATTCTGAATCTATGAATTGAATATGATCCACGATAAGAAAGTATTGTGGTTTGAACGAGAGCAAAACACCAAGCGTTCAAAATACACCTCTTTTTATCAAATGGAATTCGTTTGAGCTACTGGGAGATTCGGCACGTGCATATAACGGAACATTCTGGTCCATTTAAAATGTTTTTTTTTATGTATTTACAAATCTGACGAATTCAGTTTGAACCTTTCCCTGACTATGCCTCTCCCTATCCACTGGGCAGTGTATTTCTGTCACGGCTGGTGTGTTCTATGAGTCGGTAAGTGTATTTTTGTAGTGTAAGTTAATCTTTCTTGGCCGACGGTGGCTTTTTCTCTCCATGAATTAGTTCCCACAGTGTCAGTTTATGTAAGATCTGGTCCATGCTCCGCCAAAAGTGCCCAAGGCAGTTTTTGTTTTTGATTGATGGTCTGACGTAATGACATGACGCAGTTGCGACATACCTTTGTTTTTAACTGTTCAAAGGGTTCTGATTTTTGGTATTTTCCCCGGGCGGTCATCAGACAGCAGCAAGCGATCCTTGCTCCACCAACAGGGCCCAAAGCAGTTTTTGTTTTTGATTGATGGTCTGACATGACGCAGTTGCGGCATACCTTTGTTTTTAACTGTTCAAAGGGTTCTGAGTTTATACCGGGTTTTGGTATTTTCCCCGGGCGGCCATCAGACATCAACAAGCAATCAGAGTCCAATAGCTGTTAGAAAACTGCGCGTAGGGACGTAGAGGAAAATCAACGACCGTTGTGATTGTCAGCAGAGGCTAGTGGCAGCTGTTGGTGTCAGTTTTGGTTCAGTACCCGGTCTCAGCTAGCCTTCCTAGGGTGGTGCGGGGATCATAGAATTTGGCAAAAGAATAGGGAAATCGGCCAGCTTCAGTATCCCCTTCGGCCGACCAACTCCTCTGGTAGCAAAACTCCCCTGGCTTTTTTTTCTCCACAATAGCCAACGTTGCCAGTCTCATCATCCGGCTACCGGGCTGTATGCCTTGGTGCCTTTCAGTTCGTCCTGCATGCAGGCAAACTGTGGATCACCTGAGGGCGCTTCTGCATCATTGCATTGTGCAATGTTTCTGCGGGAAAGTTGTAATCTCCAAGCAGATTCTACAATGGCATAAGATAGTACCAAACTGGCCAAGGAGTGTAGTCAGTCAAGAGGTGTCCATTTGCCATGTACCGGTAGCGAAACTCACTCCTAAGCCGGCTTCACTCCTGTGCCAGCTTTTGATACTATCTTACGCTACCGTAGGATCTGCTTGGAGATTAGGAAAGTTGGGGAGGGGTGAAGCACTTGCCATGCCATTCTGACGCCGTATACAAATTTACAACAACATTTATGCGTCGACAGTGTTCTGATCATTTGGGCAAGTTGTGTAACGGCACCAGGACTGTTGTTCAATCTGTATCTGTACAGGCCACTACAGCCGTTCGGCTCGCCGGCGATGTCGTTTTCAAGCTGTGTCATGAATTTCTATGACGAAAAGTTATTTCTTATTTGGTGCGATGTCTTTAAAATATTTCAAATGAATGCAGTAGTGTCTGTGGCGTTGCTTGATCAAAACTATACTATACTACGAGGACGGAAGTTGCCTTCAGTTGTATGAAATCTAAGTAGTCAGAAAGATTCAACAAATGACTAAACAATATCAGTGAGGTATAAAAGACACTACATTTTTACTTTGTTCTTTGACATCTTTAACGTGGAAATTACTTTGGAATTTCTTGACAATAGAACCCACTGAATTCGCCAATGTAAATTTACGGCATATAAATGCTCATCTTACAGCTGCTATGTACGATTTTCAGTGTGGTCCAAAACTTTATATTTTATTAAATATTTCATTTTTGGAAACGGCCGAAAATTGATGCGCGCGTAGATGTCATCCATATAATGAAATCAACATGGCCTAACTTCGGATTTCGGATCCTTAGCCCTAGCTGTATTTCTCTCTATACACCTTTCTCACGCGGCGGCCATGATAGATCTAAAACAAGTTCAATGTGGCAAACAAAAGGCTGTCCATCATAATTAGCAGTTCGACCAATGGTAGCCTGCCAATTAGGAAATCGACCAATAAGTGAATGGCTGCAATTTCGTTAAAAATTTGCATTATCATGTTGTTATTTTGCATCTCTTAAGGGACTATGGGGTCAGTCTACACTACTCTAAATTGCTACATCTTTCGGTGCATAACACTTCAAGTAATATTTATTATTCTATCTTATATCATGAAAATTTGTGTGGTTTGGGGGAAAACTAAATGGGACCTGATTTTAGAAATAAGTTTTGTCTGTTTGCCTAATTGACCTCTTCTTCGATCTATCATGGCCGCCGCGTGAGAAAGGTGTATACAGCCGAATAAATCAAATCAAATCCTGCACTTTTTAATATAAGTAAGCTATTCTGTTCTGCTGCAATGTTCCGAAAAGTCGCTAGGTTTAAAGCGGCTGCCACCAGTGCGCTTGCGTACCTTACTACCAGTTGTCTGAGTGGGTTTACCTGTGGGCGTTGACCTAGTAGGTAGAAAAATCTCACATCCAGTGGTCAAACTCTGCCGATTTCTGGCGGTCAAGCGGTCATCCAAGGTCATCTCCTACCACTGATCTGATCCCAGAGTTGCCGTGGTCATTTCTGGTCGACTAAGAAGTTGAAGAATTCGTAAGTGCGACTTTCACTTATTTTTTGTTTGCGTTGTAGGGCGCTGGTTCCATGTTCGCAGGGTTCAAATGCATTCTAAAGACCTAGAATGGCAGATTTAGAAGTAGGTAGTAAAATTAAAGCTATCTTAGTTAATAATCGATACCATAAA
Organism: Branchiostoma floridae x Branchiostoma belcheri; assembly: GCA_019207045.1. Classification (NCBI taxonomy): domain Eukaryota; kingdom Metazoa; phylum Chordata; class Leptocardii; order Amphioxiformes; family Branchiostomatidae; genus Branchiostoma; species Branchiostoma floridae x Branchiostoma belcheri. Next base: position 5,179,535 of record CM033035.1, on the reverse strand, counting down.
AGTATCATACCTATTTTGTACTGTGAATGGCCTTGTCCGCTAATCTAGTTTTAATCCTACAAAGCCTTAAATTCGACCCAAATTCTTAAACCCCACCCTGCTATTGAGGCAATTACGGCTAATAATGCACTGAAAAGGTGCCCAATTTTGGTGTTGTTGTTATTCTATAAATCTCAATTAACAGCTCTAAAATCAGAAACCTAAACACGTCTTTATTAGGGGCCCGCAGGGGGTTGGTTTGGGGTCGCGTCCGCATCTGGCTCAAACCAATAAAGTACTGAAGTGTATTTGTACAAGCAAGGCCGTTGTACTATGTTTATTTAACGTAGATTGTCACAACGGAGAATGGTAAGCATATCGTATTGACTTTAACGTTAAACACACAGAAATGTCGTGTACATAAGACCAGTTTATTTCCAAACCGACTACGTGCCCACTCATGGATAACCACTGCCCTTTAACAATGCTCATGTGACCTCCCGTCAACTGCCTGTATCGTATATTCTAAATAATTCCTCTGGGATAATAAATCCCCGAGAGTCGAATGTCAGAGCCTTTTCTCTGAATAGAAATCCCAAATACAATACGGTAACACTATCGGATCAAATATGGCGGACAGGGTCATGTGACAAAGGTCAATGTCAAATGGCTTGCAGCTATGAAGAACGAATGTAGGGGGCGCAATTTTAGCATGCCAGAGTTTATACGTCAACATAGTATGAGGTCACCTTGGACAGTTGCCATATCACTCCGACATTCTGTCTAAAATAGCCAATTAATAAATCCTTCACTGTCAGATTTAAAGATAAGCAGAACATATGCTCCATTAAGTCCCGATAAAATCTATGTCCTTCGTGTTGTGTCCTTAGTAATACATTACTAATTGTGTGATTTGGAGTAAACCGTTATACCATGTGTATAGAAGGCTTAGTAACTTCACCTTATTGTGACCTTGAAAACCCTAGCCTCTGGCTCTACCAGTTACGTAATCACATAAGCATCCGTTGACATGCAATGTTTTATTACCTTACAATGTATATTCTAACTCAGGTGCATAGCTATATTACGTCAGGTTTTGGTTACTCTCAGCACATTTTTGACTTCACCTTGTTGTGACCTCGAAAACCCTTGCCTCTGGCTCTATTTTTTATGCATGCCAAGAAAGCAGTTACGTAATCACTGATCTTATCTGTTGACACATGCACGGACTGGAACTTACAATTCACTGGAAGATGTCACGTATATAGCCCACACAGAATGGTACAGAGTTAACTACAGACGAGTGTTGTAAACAAGTCCTACGAGACCAACATAGAGAGTGTCACGCACTTAAAGTTCAACCGTGTGACTCTGACTAGGGCTGGGTACCGGTACAGAAAATTCAGGTCCAGGTCCGGTTCAGGTCCAAAGGATCAGGTCCAGGTCCGGACCTGAACCTGGACCTGATTCAGAATGACTCATACCAATGGTCCATTAAACTCCAAAGAAATCTGTTTGGTGGAGTATTAGACTTGCACTGGTGTTTTAAAATCCTACAACGCTAACTGCACCTGTACGATTGACTGTAAACCTTGGTAGAAACTACTATAAACTCTACTCTACTTCACTCTTGTCATTTTCTTCCAACTGCAAGCGCCAAAACGTGTGAATGCCTGATAAAATAATATATTAACTATATAATAGGTCCAACATCCGGTCCACCTAATTTTTTCAGGTCCGGTTTTTCTGGACCGGTCCAATAAGAAAAACCGGTTTTGTACCGGTACGCTGTACCGATACCCAGTCCTAACTCTGACATATGAACAATGACTCACACGGTACCTGTACTGGACTGAATGAGAAAGGCTATCTCTTAGTATTGTTGATTTTGCCTTACTTTATATATTGAAGAACATGTAAAGTTTGTATCAGTAGTAGCACCTCTGATAGCTTAGCAACTGATAAAACGTTATATGTTGTTTAGTATATAGGATATGGCAAAATCAACAATACTAAGAGACTACTCTTATTGTACATGGAGACATAGATAACGTATTAAGTAAGAGGAGGGAACGCTGTTATGGTAATAACTATAAGGTCTTACTGACTACATGTAGTTTCTCCTTTTTAGTGCAATATGCATATATTATGCATTGACAGATACATGAGTTGGATCCGATAGCAGAAGATAAAGATTATCGTTCTGTGCAAGCTAAAATCGTGACTTATACAGGACACGACAAAAAGGGTCCTAACCAAGTCAACTGTGAATTATTTCCCCCAAGTGTAATGTTGATAAACGCCATGCCATGGCTAGAGAGCAATGCACATTGTTTGTGCACAGTCATTTTCATCCAGCCCAGTACAGGTACTACGTGAGTTATTGTCCATATGACAGAGTCACACTGTTTAAAGTGCGTGACACTTTGTATGTAAATCTCGTGGGATTTGCTTGTAGCACTTGTCCGTAGTAACCTCTGTACCGTTATGTGGGGCGATATATGTGACCTATTCCAGTGAATTGTACGTTTCAATCCATGCATGTCAATGTGCTTCAGTGATGACGTATCTCAGGTTTCGTGGCACGCATAGAAAATAAATTCGGAGGCTATGGTTTTCAAGGTCACAACAAGGTGAGGTCAAATATGTGCCGAGATTTACCAAAACATGACGCAATATAGCTATGCACCTGAGGTGGAATAAACATTGTATATGCGATAAAATATTGCATGTGTGTGTGTTGATACTTAAAAGCTTACTAGTAAGATTAATTGACATTTTAGCACCATACAACGGATGCTATAATATGTTCTAATGATCAATAAATGCTATAAATATGTATGATACGTAGCCTGCTTCTCGGTCCTTTACAAGCGGTGGCGCTTATTTTGGGGGAGCGATGATTTGCCACATGGGAAAGGTTCTTAAGTCAGGAATATGATAGAAAGGTCATTATTTGCCACTATGAAAGCCCTAATCATGGTGCCGAATGAAATCAGGCCTTCCGGGGTGGCAAATACGATGTTCCCTGCATAAGGAACTGGCACATATGATGCAAATGGCGACTCAACGCCCCAAAGAATAAATGCCGCTTGTCCTGCAAGGTTCTGATGGAAGCTATATAATACGCTATTTTCCGCACTAGCGGTTTGTCACAAGTCCTAAAATTGTATTGATTTGAATTTACAGGAAGGATAGCAAGGACACAATTCCAGTGGCACAATCTTTGGATTTTAAAAAATGTTTTATATATTTATTCTCATATAATGCCGTCCATTTTTAAGCTCCCTAAAGGGGTCAAAGCTTGCTGAAATGAAAAATTTAATGATCTCCACCGCCCACAGATGTTTCGCGTCGTTAAAAGCCCAAGCAGTCAGACTCGTGACTGTCAGACTGAGTCGATCGATTTCAGCTGAACCCGAACCTTACTACAACTGCAATCCGCTTAGTACACGAGACTTATACGGATAAATATTCTACAGTGTTTCAACTGATAACGTAACTAAGGTCATACAGTTCTTTAATCTCACACAACAAAGTTTGCTATTGGGAAGCTTCCGAGGCGCATTCTGTCTCTTTTACAATCAGGTAGATTTCGTCTTGGAGTCCTCTTGTCATATCACTGATGACATTCATCACGTGAACAGAGACACTCATAATCTTATAATTTTTCTGACATATTCTGATACTCTAGCATTTCAGAGAGAATCTTGTAATTTTACTGACATATTTTGACAATCTAGTATTTCATAGAGAAATGTATTTGCTACACGACATGAAGTAAAGGCAACTGTATTGTACTTTATGTTTTTCTAATCCACTCATACACTGTCAAAATCCATCAAACAGTGACAGCTATAATTTGGTTAACATAATGTTACTTCGCAAATCAAGTTTGCCCTCTCACAATGTGTATGGAAGAAGGAACATAATGTAATTTGAAACCTGGAAAACGCGGTCGCAATCGACAGAGATGCTTCTAGTGGTTAAATTAAATATTCTATCCATCAACTCCGTCTGTCTGAAGCCACGCTAAAAATGTAGCACAATATAATTTGACCTCATTACCTCCATAAAAAATGGAGGTATAGTTTATGGTGTGTCTGTCTGTGTGTTTGTTTGGTTGTGTTTCCGGGTATTTGTGGTCAGCATATCTCTAGTTTTAACTGTTATCGATCGCAGAGGAATGACTAAATTAGATTTTCCATCGTGGCGCGGTTTTGACGATTTCAAGGCGAATGGCGCGCACTGATCTTCGGGACTTGTGACGTCAGGAGTGGGTCAAATGTGCCCAGGAAGTCTTTACCTATCACCATTTCAGTCCACGTGGCAATGGGCCCTGATATAAACTTATATTTACGTGCACGCCTTGTTCGATTTCTTGTTCAATATTCTTGCCTTATGTAATTTTTATTTGATTTCAGGAAGCGATGGCACCTCAGAGCAGCACAATCAAGTTTGGTGGGAAGGGAACCGGGCCCGGAAAGTTCAACACTCCGCGAGGGGTTCTTGTGTCGTACGATAATGAAATCTTCGTCAGCGACATGGGCAACCGCCGCGTCCAGGTCTTCAACATGGAAGGCGTGTTTCTCCGGGAGTTCCCGACTGTCGTGCCCAAGACAGCCCACGTCATGAAGCCGTACGACATCACGATTGACGGAAGCGGCCATCTTTGGGTGCTGGGTCGCGACGGGGCTGCGGAGTTCGTGGTCCAGTACAATAAAGAGGGGAAGACGCAAGAGTCGGACGGACAGCCGACGAACAAGTTCAGCCTCCCACCGAGCGGACGTGCCCGCGGCATCGGTCTCGACCGGAGCCGGCAGCACATTCTCGTAACGGGGGGCGACGCAAGCAGCGCCGTAGTGAAGATACTAGAGCACGATGGGTCGCTGGTGCGAGAATTCGGTCAGGATGGGGTCCTCAAACATCCAAGAGATGTCACCGTCAACAAAGACGGTAACATCCTGGTGTTAGACAAGGATCCCAAGTTCGTCCACGTGTACGACAAAGAAGGGAAGCTGCAGAACAGCTTCGGCATCCCGGGTACAGGAGACGGGCAGATGAAGGCCCCCCGAAACATCTGCCACGACAACGCCGGTAACATCGTGGTTGCTGACTGGGGCAACCGCCGGGTCGAGATGTTCACCAGCAAGGGAGAGCACATGCGGCACGTCGGCATACGTGACGGCATGGGGCAGGTCCACGGCGTCGCCATAGCGCCGGACGGCAAGGTGGTGGTGACGGATTGGGTGAACCACGAGGTCACCATCCTTCCCAACGACGAAGATGTCTCCTACCCTATCAGAGAGAAGACCTCGACAGGAACCAGCCTCATCAAGTTTGGAGGGAGAGGATCGGGTCCTGGCAAGTTCGTCACTCCGCGTGGTGTTCTGGTCTCCTATGATAACGAGATATTCGTCACCGACATGGGCAACAAGCGAGTCCAGGTCTTCGACATGGAGGGGGTTTTCCGCCGTGAATTCCCGACTGTTGTGCCGAAGACGGACACTGTCATGAAGCCCTACGATATCACCATCGACGGCGGCGGGCAGCTGTGGGTGCTGGGTCGGGAGGGGTCGGCGGAGTTTGTGGTCCAGTACACCAAGGAAGGCAGCACAATTGTGTCCAACGGTCAGCCGACCAACAAGTTCAGCCTGCCTCCCGACGGGCGCGCCCGCGGCATCGGGCTGGACCGCCGCCGGCAGCACATTCTCGTCACCGGGGGCGACGGCAGCGGCGCCATCGTGAAAGTCCTGGAGCACGACGGCTCGCTGGTGCGAGAATTCGGCCAGGACGGCTCCCTCGCGCATCCTCGAGACCTCACGGTGAACAAGGACGGCACGATCCTTGTCCTGGACCGCGATCCGGAGTTCGTCCACTTTTACGACGAGACCGGGAAGCTGTTGTCCAGCTTCGGAAGCCCGGGCACCGGCGACGGTCAGATGAAGCACCCCCGAAACATCTGCCACGACAACACGGGCAACATCGTCGTCGCCGACTGGGGGAACCGCCGTATCGAGATGTTCACACCCGAGGGGAAGCACATGCACCACGTCGGCATCAAGGACGGCATGGGGGAAGTCCACGGCATCGCTGTAGCGCCGGACGGGAAGGTAGTGTTGTCAGATTGGGTGAATGATACCGTCACCATCCTCCAGAATTCCGAGGCTGTGTAACAAATCATGATTCTAAAGAGCCAAGGGTTAAATGTCTATATTCCTTTATGTACGAAGGCCCAAAAGGACAGTCTTTGAAGCATTGTGGAACCTCCGTCGCTGCATCTGTAAAAGAGTTCGAGGTTGCAAAAAAAAAGGTTCGCGAACAAAGCGTGTCCATTTGTGCCTTCGTACTTACGTATCACATTCTTTGTAGTTTGACACAGTCAACCCATGCACTAGCACCAACAGTTTAGCTCTGGTGTTGTTAAAATAACGGTCCGTGTACCAGATATATAAAATGTAGACAGTAAAGATCTAGCTTATCAGAAACAAGTTGCCAATACAAAAGGTTATATGGTGCGGTATAGCTCCACAGGAAATAACGCTTCTGTGTGTCAAAATGTGAGTCAATAGTAGAAGAAAGCGTACGTCGTGGAAAAATAGGATATTAGGGTGAGATTCATGAAGAATATTGTTTGTTGAGAATAGTATAGGTATGAAATGATTGAGGTATTATCAAATGGTTCTTTTTCTCTTACAAGTTATGCTGATGTAAACATTATGTCGTTTAAAGCGGATGCAAGTGTTTGTTTCGCGCCATCTTGATGGTTTATTGTTTACAATGTCTGTGAGACCAAAACAAAATATTTTTGGCAGTTGTAAACAACACCTTACAGAGCTCGAAATACTTTTTTCTGCATACCATGCACTGGTGCAGGTAACACTGAAAATTACCTGCACTGGTAGACAAATGTTACCTGCACCACCCTGAACTTATGTATGGATCATACTAAAATTGTTCAGGAACCATTGCTATTGTTTCTTCTATACTTTATAGGTGGTAACAGTCAATGCACCTAATAACAATCCATATACACCTACAGCATACGACATGTATAAAACCCAGTACATGGACCAGTGCAAGTTAGGTGCAAGTAGACACCAAAAAAACCTGCACAGCTCCAATTTTACCTGCACTAACCTGCATATGCAGGTGGTATTTCGAGCCCTGCCTTACTAGCTATGAGCTGCAGGCGAGGGCTTATGAAGGCCGTAAATAATTAATTTCATTGGCTGAGAAGTTTCATTGGGTTTATACATATGATGCGTTAAACCAGGGCTAAGTAGATAGCGGTAACCAGAACGTTATCGAACTATTCTCAGGCCGTTTGTTTTTGTGTTTGGCATTTTTACTATAGTTTAAACATATAGCATTATTTTATTATTATTGTCATTTTTATTCAGATTCGGCCTTAAAATCCTGTTCCTATAACTGAAATGAAAACTAATAAATGGGAAAACTAACATATGCGTTAAAATTAGACTATAAGATAAAGTACTTAATCAAAGTACTTTTAAATAGATCAGTATAGCTTTGACTCTAACATAATAAAAGTACTTCTTAAACAGGTTGATTACTAACCAAGATGTTTGATATTTTTCTTATGCGCTATGCACCACATACTATGTTGCACAGTTATTGTTTTCTTTATGATTCGCCTACTTAATTGACACTTTGACACCGATTGACACAGAGTCCAAGCTATAGCTGCCAATCTTTGTGGTGTATTTTCGTTTGGAATAAAGTATTGTGTATTACTAGACGAGTGTGCATTTGTGTCATTTGTTATGTAACTGACTCTTGTAGTATTGCAATACTTATTCATTGAGATGTGAGTCTCAGACATTACAGGTGACTATCACCGTTCAATATGTCATCCCAAAGACCAGACTGAAGGTGTGATCCACTCACACCGGTAAGGACCCTTCCTCTTTTCGAGAAGTGTGGCGGGTTCTTTAACGTGCTCGAGGTGTGGCTGTCCTCAAACACAGGACCTCCATTTAACATCCTATATCCGAGGGACAGCCCTAATCGACGTTAGGTACTCATTTTCACCCGTTTGAAGTGAAAAAAGTCTGAACAAATACAAGATCGGTGAGATATGAGCAGATTTGAACCCGGAACCTCTGGGTTTCGATCGGGCCAAACGCCCTGCTGTTTCCCCCACACGACCGCACAATGATATAAGTGAAATTACCCCAACGATCGAGTAAGATGCGTCACTTGAAAACAAAAGCAGTCAACAGGTACTTAGTATCCGTGAATACATAAAGGTTCATCAGTCTAGTTTGCTGGATACGCATGGTAGAGTAAAGGATACATCATTAGCAATGTTTCCCTATGGGTACCAAAACATGGACGTGCAAGCGTAGGAAGACCATGTCAAACCTATAAACCAACACCAGCTTTGCGAAAACGCTTGCTGCTCAGTGGACGGTCTGCTCAAGGCTATGGGGGATAGGGATGGATGGAGGGAGAGAGTCATGTTCATCCGTGCTAAGGAGGATAGGGATGGATGGAGGGAAAGAGTCATGTTCTTCCGTGCTATGGAGGATAGGGATGGATGGAGGGAGAGAGTCATGTTTATCCGTACTATGGAGGATAGGGATGGATGGAGGGAGAGAGTCATGTTCATCCGTACTATGGAGGATAGGGATGGATGGAGGGAGGGAGTCATGTTCATCCGTGCTATGGAGGATAGGGATGGATGGAGGGAGAGAGTCATGTTCATCCGTGCTATGGAGGATAGGGATGGACGGAGGGAGGGAGTCATGTTCATCCGTGCTATGGAGGATAGGGATGGACGGAGGGAGGGAGTCATGTTCATCCGTGCTATGGAGGATAGGGATGGATGGAGGGAGGGAGTCATGATTATCCGTACTATGGAGGATAGGGATGGATGGAGGGAGAGAGTCATGTTCATCCGTGCTATGGAGGATAGGGATGGATGGAGGGAGAGAGTCATGTTCATCCGTGCTATGGAGGATAGGGATGGACGGAGGGAGGGAGTCATGTTTATCCGTACTATGGAGGATAGGGATGGATGGAGGGAGAGAGTCATGTTCATCCGTACTATGGAGGATAGGGATGGATGGAGGGAGAGAGTCATGTTCATCCGTGCTATGGAGGATAGGGATGGATGGAGGGAGAGAGTCATGTTCATCCGTGCTATGGAGGATAGGGATGGATGGAGGGAGAGAGTCATGTTCATCCGTGCTATGAAGGATAGGGATGGATGGAGGGAGAGAGTCATGTTCATCCGTGCTATGGAGGATAGGGATGGATGGAGGGAGAGAGTCATGTTCATCCGTGCTATGAAGGATAGGGAAGGATGGAGGGAGAGAGTCATGGCCATCCGTGCTATGGAGGATAGGGATGGATGGAGGGAGAGAGTCATGTCCACCCGTGCTATGGAGGATAGGGAAGGATGGAGGGAGAGAGTCATGTCCATCCGTGCTATGGAGGATAGGGATGGATGGAGGGAGAGAGTCATGTTCATCCGTGCTATGGAGGATAGGGATGGATGGAGGGAGAGAGTCATGTTCATCCGTGCTATGGAGGATAGGGATGGATGGAGGGAGAGAGTCATGTTCATCCGTAACCAGCACGACCGGATGATTATGACAAAGCTGGTAAATTGTAATGTTTACAGAAGACAAAGACTTTGACTGGTTGCGACAAGTAGAATACACTGTGGACACAGGCTGACAAAAAGAAGAAGGAGCTTTCTTGACACGACAAAAGTACAGTAACTTTGTAATGGGCGACTATAAACTACAAAATAGTGATAGAGAGTAAATCTAATGACTAAACAATAGTGGATTAAAATACCCATACAATCAAGTGTTTCATCTTTTCTTATAACAAAGCAGTCTTTTATGTATTTACCTTACCTTACCTTACCTCACCTTACCTCACCTCACCAGTCCCAAAGTCTTATCGATCTTAGGGCACCAATACAATCAACATAAGTCTCTTTCATAATATTTTCCTATCTTAACATTATGAGACCCGTTAGACCTTAAGATATAGCCAAATCCAATGGTATGGAGTTGCTTTTAATCTGTTGTATTTAGACATAGGAATGTGAATAATGTATTACATAGGACCGAAATTTATATTTGGGGCCTCACCACTGCGCCACCTAGCGGCGAGGAGAAGTAGCTCCAGTTATCACTGAGCTGAGGAAAATAGTGAAAGGACTCCAGGAACGTTTGCAGTTAAAAACAAGGGTTTTGATTAATTCCGCCAGCAGCTGTGTTATTTTTCTTAGCCAAGATAAATTTTGACCGTCCTGAAATCTTAAGGGATGTGCGAAAGTAGAGACTGTTAAATTGCGCCGCTTGTTGCATTCAATGCAAACACTCCAATAGAAGATGAATAAAATACGCAAAGTAGCTACATGGTTTGAAGCCAACAAATTATCAATAAATACCAAAAAAACAAATTTTCTCATTTTCTGTAGCAAGAATAAAAGTTATGATACTAATAAGGCCAAAATTTTCCTACAGAATGTTACTATAAAGCAGGAGAAACAAACTAAATTTTTAGGAGTAATTATAGATGAAAAACTAAATTGGAAAGCCCATGTCTCCGCCGTAAGTAAAAAAGTTGCTAAGACAATTGGTGTTATAGGGAAAATCAAACACAATATTCCTCTAAAGACCCTTTCAACTATTTACAACAGCCTTATATACCCGTATTTGACTTATTGCAATATAGTTTGGGGATGTGCGTGCCATACTACACTTCACCCACTTACAACTCTACAGAAAAAATTCACACGAATGGCTACTGCCTCTGATATTCTTTCACATACAGCCCCTTTATTTCTAAAATTGAAAATATTGAATGTGTATGATATAAATAAGCTGCAAATTAGTATCTTCACATTGAACTGTCTTTCTAACACTCTCCCCGATATGTTTAAAGATTTCTTAAATCCTAATTCACATGTACACAATTATCATACTAGGCAAAGAAATCTACTCCATATCCCTCTCTTTCGAACAACATTAGCGCAGTCCTCCGTTAAATATAGATGTGCTACAATCTGGAACAGTCTTCCTACAAATATAAAAAACACTACTTCCTTCCTTACATTTAAAAGTGCCCTTAAAACACACCTCATAAACCACCCTAGCCCCTTATAGAAATATTTATCCTATCTCAATTCATATTGCTATAATTATTTGATTTCGTTGATCACTCATCTTTTTTTTGTATTATTATAACATATGATTGTATAAGTTTATTATGTTTATTACTTATTGATTCCACTGATCGTATATCTATTGTATTATTATAACATATGTGCTAGTTTTTTTCTTCTTTGTTGATTATGATTCATTGATCACAATTTTGTGTAAACATATAGGAGGAGGGCACAGCATAAACTGTTAAGGTTTTTCCCTCCTCCTGCACCTGTTTTATATTTTATTCTCTTCTGTATTATTATTTTGTATGTGCAAACAATAAAACAAACAAACAAACAAACAAACAAACAAAACAAACGTATACCACACGAGCTCCTTTCAACCAAATGAGCAGGCGGCAAAAGAAAAGAACAAAGCAAAGGCGATCCTATTCGAGGCCACACAATCAGCATTATTGGTCTGCAGAGCCCACAGCTCGCCACAATCCCTCACGGCTCCAGTTGTGTCCGCAACATGGCCACGAGAGGCTGGGTGTTTGTCCTGCTCGTCATTGTTACCGAAGTCGCCTGTCCTGGCGCAAACACTTCGCTATCTGACAGCCCAGCCGAGCATGATTGCACGCTTGGCCTTCGTCATGTGGGCAATGGGTGGGTTCTATTCAAAGTTAACGGTACCCTTTTTAACCGACAAATTTCTTACATTAAGTTTCGAAATCAGGGTTTTTGCAGTAGTACTATGTGTTGTTTGTCAATGGTATACATAGGATATCAAAGAATGTCTAGTCGCTAGAAATCCCTCTGATTATTGTAAAAGACCATATTAATCCCATCTGTATATATATACATAATTGATATACCGAACTTTTTGTGCCGAGTTCTGCACTCAGAACGTAGTCTAAACCATTACGACAGGGCATACATGTATGAGGCATACACGTATGAAGAGCTGTGTGTAGAAAGGAGATATGAGTAACAGTGTTTTCCCTTCCATCCTCATCAACCAGTCTGCTCATCTACAAAGACGTCCTGACAGGTGACTGGAGCCCACCTAACCGGGCGGCCATGCAATGTCTTCAGATAACTATGGACCGGCAGAAGAAGTCTCTCTCGGCACTAAGTACCCTACTGGACAGCATAGAAGTAAAAAGTATATATAGATTGTGTGAATTCATGCAAGTCAGGCCAAGATACTGCTTTCATACTTTGAATAACCGTTTTTTTTTGGGGGGGGGGGATACTAGTACTTCTACTACAACTACTTCAGTCTGCTTCTACTACTACTGCTACTGCCACTACTACTACTACAACTACTGTCAACCATCCGGTGCCTTTCGTCCGTGACACTGGAGAGAGTCTTTTATATCATAGCTGTGAATGCATATGCAAAAGAGATCTAGTTGGAGAACAGGTTTAACCTAACTAGGAATTAATTTGCAAGAATTGTAGCAGCGTTGTGGTTTGGTGGTTCGGATGTTAATTGGCAACAGCCCTAGTCGCCCCAACCTCCGCCCCCCCCGTCAAGGTTTTGACTAAATATCATCAACGATCTGGAATATGTCTTGATCTGAAAAATTGTAAAGGAGAGTACGTTGCAGTTAACTAAATGTGTCGGGATCAATCTGGGACAATGGTAGACAGACAGGGTGGGTTAGGCGACCCGTATGCCTGGCCTGCACGTGACTTTTAAGGTGAAGGAGGGTTGTGCAATTCCTTCTCCACCCTCTCATCTAATGGTGCACTAAGTCCTCCAGGGACACAACTGTATGCCACATGTAAGACGGCCCCAGCATATGCAGGTTTAGTATTTGGAGTTTCCGTCTCCTAGGAGGACTTCCGACCAAGGATGCAAGGGGTTCCTCCTAACTAAATATCTTCAAAGAATATATAGAATGTTGTTTTAAGTCTGTTTTAAGTCTGAAAGGTTGCAAATGACCGTTGCATTTTTAGCCTGGCGTTTGTAAATTCTTCCAATCATCAGAAATGGACTGAACTCATGTCTGAGTTTTGCCGAAATCAAATTATTCAATATATTTGTGAAGGTTAGACATCCAGGAATCGTTAAAATTGAAGACGAATAAATCTTTACTTCTGGATCCAGAAGTAAAGATTTATTCGTCTTCAATTTTTTTATTCAATATATTATATGGTGAAAAGCATGTGTGGCAGAAACATGTCTAGTTGATTATTGACGGAAACATTTTACTTCCTATTGTGAACTGTAGACTGTGGAGAAATCTACCGAAGCTCCAAAGGCCGTATGGACTCTGGAATCTACACCATCTACCCGCGTGCTTCGCATTCAGGCGGCGGGGACAACAGCGCCCTCCGTGTGTTCTGCCGTGTGGAGGCCGGCCGAGCCTGGACCGTCATCCAGCGGCGACAGGACGGGTCTGTGGACTTCTACAACCGGACATGGGAGGACTACAGCCGGGGGTTCGGCAACCTGACGGGAGAGTTCTGGCTCGGGAACGACAACATCCATCTACTCACCAACCAGGACAGGTACAAATTGTATGTGGACTATGAAAATTTCAAGGGGGCCTCGGTGTACTCAGAGTATGCTTGTTTCCGCGTGGAAAACGAACAAGCAAGGTATAAGTTACACCTGGGCCCACATAGTGGAACTTCAGACGGACATATGTGGTTTCAAAGAGGCCAAGAATTCAGAATGAATCCATGTGCCAGGATAGTGCGACGTGGTCCTTCGGCCTCCTGTTACCTGCACAAAGCCGGAGGGACTTGGATGAAAAGATGTGATACTCTAAACCCAAATGGTTTCTATTGGAAGAATATTGAGGACTGTCCTAAAGAGTCTCGCTATAAAATGCGCGGTATTCTTAATTTCAAGTTCATTGAGATGAAGATATCCGAGGCTGACGTCACAAGCTCCAGTAAAGAGGAGTATGATTTGTACTGCAAGTCCGGGTGATCAGAATTACAAGACGTGGCGTTGTGGCGTCGGCCGTGGCGTAACTGGTAGAGTCGGAACCTAGAGGTTCTGAGTTCGATCCCCACCTTGCCCGCTCCGGCGTTGTGCCCTTAGGAAAGGCACTTTACACGACCTTCCTCTTTTCACCCAGGTGTAAAAATGGGTAACTGACTTCGGTCGGGGAGGTAAAAGGACTACCTTTACCTTCTGTCTGTACCGTGTACGTGGCACTGTTAATATAAGTTACAAAAACTTGAGTGCAGTGCCACATTGTCCCCGTCTGTCCAAAAGCATATAGAAAAAAAAGAATAACAAGACTTTGTATTCAAACAGAATGGCACTTTACACAGAGTAATAGCCCTTCTCATTGCATGCAAAATAACGATATATTGAATGCTGACTTTAATATTGTATGGAAATGACATTTCTAGCACCCGAGGGCTATTTACAATAATGCTACATTTTTTTTGTCAAAACTGAACTCACACTAAGGCTGATATATATATCTTGCAGCCTCTACAAAAGGTTCTCAAAGATTGCCCATCTGTGCTCTCGTAGGTAAATACCACTATTGCTACAGCCTGGCAAAATCAATTACACGTAATTGATAAATCCACTAGCAATAACTGTCCAGCACTGTAGTTTTAAAAATAGTAGTCAATGTGCGAAACGTTTGCAGATGAAATAAATGGCTGTGATTGGAAAATATGCTGTCAGTAGTGTTGGTCTTCTCAGCTAAGGAAATACGTTTTGACCTCGTGTATGTTTCCACGGTTGCGAGGCGGGTGCAGCCTCCTTGACCTCAGAGGCAAGGCAGCTGAAGGAAACTTCCTTGGCATTAGAGACTGTTTATAGATCACATTATCCACGATCTTCGGGCGTAATCGATGGAAGATCGCCATATCTAAGATCGACAGAGGGTTGCGCGTATTTTTCACCTGAAAAACGTCCCTGTCAAATATAAGCCATACTTTGTACCCTGTACAATTGTTGCGCAATAAAGTTATTATTGTAAGCGAGGCTCGGGCGTATGCCGCAGAATCGTCGTCCGATCGATTTTCGCCAAATGTGACAGGCGTATTACGATGTTTGTTGCTGGCCAATCAACTGGCCCAAGGTAAAGGCAAGCACCAAAAAACACCACGCTGCATCGGCATACGGTCTTTGTAAGCAAATGAGCATGCGGGAAACAAAAGAAAACAAGACAAAGATTATGTTGTTCGCAGTTATGTAATCAGCATAATTAGTCTGGTTACAGAGCCCACAGCTCGCCACAATCCCTCACGGCTCCAGTTGTGTCCTCAACATGGCCACGAGAGGCTGGGTGTTTGTCCTGTTCGTCATTGGTAAGATTTTATTTGATAATCGCAATCATAAAAGTGATCACCTTTACACTCAGGGTTGACATCGCGGCAAAGCCTAACGATATCACCCCTGACAATTCAGCCAGGGTATTTGGGTATTTGGGGCGCCCTGCTTATGAATATTAATGAGCTTGCCTGATTTGTCGCGGGCCAATCAGCGACCGGATTGCAAGTTTCGAACAAACAGCGTACGGCGCGGCGTGTACAAAGATCTGTTTATCTTTGCGTGATGGTAATGTTTTTTTTTTTTTCGTATGCTAGGTCGGTACATGTATACGGTGATGCCGTGGTTACCCTATACCCACAGAACCGACAAATGTTAAATTTGGTACCTGATAAAGACGTCTGGACGCTGAAAGAACGTTACACCGGTACTGTTATCTTGCTCTTGAATATTAATGAGTTGCCTTATATGGCGCCTTTCCGAGCTTTCGACAACAAAAAGCCAGTTGGTTAGAAGCCACGCCCCAAATACCCAAATACCCTGGCTAAATTGTCAGGGGTGATATCGTTAGGCTTTGCCGCGATGTCAACCCTGAGTGTGAGGGTGGAAAGTGATGCGCTTTTACAATTTGTAATTAGAAGCGTTTTACACATATCCCACATACTGTAGTTTTCACAACGTCCAACAGAGGGCGTTCATGAAACCACTGTACTCTTACATCCTTGGATAACTGTGTACGGATATGTGCTACATCTTTGACGAAAATAAACAAAATTCACAGCACTGTGTAGAGCAATTAATCAATAATTGTAACGAGTATAATGTATGGCAAAGGAACGGCCGGGACTGAGGGTCACCCATGAAACTGACAAGACAAGATGACGACCATGATACTATCAAGATAAAGGAATTTGCTGACTCACAGCTACAATGAGTAGAAAGGAAGTTTTTGCTGACACGTCAAAAACAGATTTCTTTAAAACCAGGTAGTTTTTTAAAATAACGACTGAAAATATGTAATTTCGGCGTTCGTAGAAGCTTAAGCAACAGGCAAAGCATCATCAAAATCGTCAGCGTGCGCTTGCTTGTACCGCTGTGCCTTCACTTAACCCAACCTCGTCATCTAAGGCCATGTGGGTTTGATTATATGGATGACATCCTCCTGGAACACCAAAAATTGATGTGAGCGAAGAAAATAAGTTTGGCAAAAACCTTTTCTTTCATTATGAAATATAACTGGTTAGAAATGTTCAACAATGACATAACACACATGATATGGTATACTAAACATATTCTTCACTTTTATTCTCTCATATCTTATTCTTCAACCTTGGAATTGATGATTTTATTTGCAATCTTAGGCATAGATTTGCTCATTTTGTAGCTGCTCTGTAGCTGTTCAAAGCTTTTTTCTATAGAAACGACCGAAAAGAGATTCGCGCTTGAATATATAATGAAATCTACAAGGCCAAACTGAGAACGTGCAAAACGAAATGCCAACTCCATCGATGTATATTTCCTCTTATCTAGATTCCAATTGGCTGTCTACCATTGAGACGAAGAGAAATGCCTATTAGCGGCCGCTAAATCATGGCAAGTTATGTATGTGGAGCGATTCGTATTAGCCAAATATATTTGTAATACGACCAGTGTCTCACTATGTGATCTTCCAGGGAATTACATTTTCAACGCTGCAGAAAAGGTCACAGGCTGTAAACTTGCTCTTAAGTGTGCAATTGATAGAGAAGCATCTGTCGTCTGAGTTCTGGCAAAATGTCAAAGAACGAATCACGCGAGCCATATCAAACAGGCCGTCATATAAAGCTACCAGTTCTGTCGCTGACACGTTTTCGATAATTGCGGCATATCTGATAAAGGATTCTTATCCACTTGTTGCTTAAACTATTATTCAAAGAAGACAACTAAGTCTGAAATGCTCGGGAGCGAAAGTAATCTGGAAGGTCAATTTACTAAAGAGCTATATCATTATACGGGTCATATCACCAAGCACAGTAGGGTCATCTTCTCTGGATAGCTTTAAAGAACGCTTGCAGATAGATGTGCTAAAGTTAGGTGTGACAGGTTGTTCGGTGTAATATAACCAGCTGCTGCCGCGCCGCGTGCCTGCGAAGCTGTTGTGTTACGCCGAACGGCGGTTATGCCGGCTATATAGATACAGATACAGATATCAGAGAAGACAGGTGCTATGTACAGTAAATACCTTACCATACAGTAGTCAAATGTACCGGGGAAATTCACGTAGCGCTTTTCGAATGGCAAGTGAGCCACGACCTTAAGGTGGCATCTCACTGCACTTGGGGTACTGGTGAGGTACTGCGGGGTTCGTTCAATGTCCAAAGTGCAGTGAGATACCACATAGGCGTTCCGTTCTAAAGACTGTGACCCTTTCCAGTAGCATGCAAGTCGGATTCAAACCCCCCAACCTCTTGGTCCGGGGGCTAACCACTGAACTACGCACACCACTCTCAGAGTGAACTTATCAACTTTCAACTTCTCAAAGAAGTTCCCTGATGTAAGTGACCTTCTCAAGATATCTTCAAAACTCATGATCTCCCCATATTTGCCTGATGCCAAGACGGGTATCATCAGACTGGGACTAATAAATGTTTCGGAGTGGCGCGCGATTCTGACATTCTCACCATTCATTTCCATGTAATCATGTCGGCACTATGAAGCCTGCTGATTTAGTGAAAAAAGTTCATTATGAAATATTGGTGGTTAGAGAGATTCAAAAATGACATAACACACAGAATATGGTATACTAAACAATATATTCTTCACTTTTATTCTCTCACATCTTCTTATTTGAACTTGGAATTGACGTTGGCATTCATTTTTTTTTGCAATCTACGGCATACATTTGTCATTTTGCAGCTGCTTTGTACGATTTACTGTATAGTTCAAAACTCGACCGAAGCTTGTCAAAGTGTTCTTATAAAGATGTCTTCTTCAAAGACGAAACTCACCCCATCAGACTGGGACTAATAAATGTTTCGTATTGGCGCGCGGTTCTGACATTCTCACCATTCATTTCCATGTAATCATCTTGACACTATGGAGGCTGCTGATTTAGTGCCCGCAAAAATAATATCATACTCTCCTGGTTATTTTCATTAGAGCACTTCGAAATTGATTCAGGGCAAATAAATGTGTCAATTTACTACGTCTCACGCCTTGCAGAAGGAGAGGGTGATTCGTGCGCGCCGGAAACAGCTGGGATGTCTGGTAACCGTTCTGCAAGAGACGTCGTCATTCAAATACAGATAGTTCATATTTCAGGCCACAGCAAGTAAATTTCATGGATGACATCCTCTGCAGACGGCAAAAATAGTGAGATAGGGCAAAAAAAAACAAGATGGGTAAAAAAACAAGATGGCTTAATTTTCCAAATATACGCAATAAACGTTAAAAAAAGAATTGAAGAAACATGGTATCACAGTCTACAAGGCATTCACTTCCGTATTGAAGGAGTGAACTAGTGTAGTAAAGGTGACACTAGTGTGGTAAACTGGTATCACTTAACAACATGGCAACTGCACTCATGGCTTCCATATTGGGGCCACTTTAAAAACTATCAAAATTAACGCGAGCTGATGTCATCCATAAAATTTACTTGCTGTGGCATAATCATGGTAAAATTCTAAACTTTCTTCCAACACAAGGGTATACACGGATCAAAATTTCAACGACCACCGTCACCGTCAATACTGATGATCAATCGCTTCAGAGCGTAAACTCGCGAGAGTTATAGACACGTGATCTTGTCGACACGTGACGTCAGCAATTGGTCAAAAGTGCCAGGAAGTTTGTGAATGGCTGGAGTGCCCGGATGTAAATTACCTCCTTTGTACCTCGTACAAAGTAGTCATGTATGAAACAGAAATATCTACTGTATGATAAAGTCGTGTGGGGTCATGTGGCTTGGGGGCATGTGGCAGGGTATTAGGCCTGTGACCCAGAGGTCCTGGGTTCGAAGCCGTTGACACGTCTCGTGCCCTTGGGAATTGAATGGTTGTGCAATAGACGGACATTGATACATTGTTAACCTAAAAGAAGGAATATAATTCAACATTCAATTATACCGAGCACAACGTTAGCGATGAAACAAGATCATTTTGTCACAATCACGGACTGAAATCAAATACCTGATGCGTTTTATTTTCATCTGTTCAGGACTAGTAGTGACGTCAACGACCTAGACAGGTCCAATTCCGGCCGTATATCTTTACTGGACATTTCTAGGACAAAGCACCTAAAGCATCAACGTGTCGTTTGAATTCTAGTCCAAACCATGTCCAGAATATAACGAATATACAGTAGCTAGCTACATGCACGCAAAGCGTCTTTTGTTGTGATTTTGCATCCACGAGAAAGATTAGCACAACGCTGACCTATTTTTTTTGCTACGACCTGAGCAATTACCACTAACAAATCGTTCTAACCAGCTGTCCTACAGGCATATAGATCGACGTAATGACTCCTCCACTCGTTCATCTGTTCTTAGCCATTTTAATTGAAGCTTTTGAGACTCCGTTAACCGTTGATTGAACTCCCAGTGGTATTACAATATTGCTGTGCAAAAACACGGATCGAAGGCGTTGTTGGAGCTCAGTATTGTGATACAGTAGAAGCCAGGTAATTGCACAACGGATTACCGCACACTTCTGTTAATTTCATGGGATTAAAAAGTCCAAAACTGGTGCGGTCCCGCTGGATAACGTCGCATTATTGCACCACTCGGATAATTGCACGAAATACATTGGGAAACGAGGTGTATATAATCAAATCAAATCAACATGGCTTTCCAGAGAAGATACCAGACCCAATGTCCTACAGTAGAAGCCAGTTAATTGCACAACGGATTACCGCACACTTCTGTTAATTGCATGGGATTCAAAACTCCCAAACCGGTGCGATCCAGCTGGATAACTTCGCATTATTGCATCACCCTGATGATTGCACGAAATACCACGGAAAACGAGGTATATAATCAAATCAACATGTCCTTCCAGAGAAGATACCAGACCCAATATCCGAACTCCTACATAACCTGTGCTTGCACAAATTGGACATGTCGTCGCCAGAAATCACTTGGGACGGGGACTGTCTGCGCCGTCACTGCCCTTTCTCGGAACATCATTCACTGTCTGGTATAACAACAGCATAGACGGTTTGGCCTCATGGAAACCTCGTCTGGAAAAGTATAGTCTACCCTGACGACTGTCGTCTGTATATGACGTCATGGAATGACTACGCATGACCCAACAGTAATGCAGTAAAGTGGCTGTGTTGTATCGTTGTCTGTCTGATAATACCTCTTGATCTCTGTTTGTTTGCTCCATGGACAGTTTATTTTGTTGAAATAACAGGGATCCCCAAAAAAGAAAACAAAAGACACAGTTGGTATTTACGCAGTGCTTTTCAATTCTATTAGTCCGCCAAAAAGCAGTTACTCAAGCAACTGAATATGATTTTGGAAGCCACATCCAGTTGCTTTTATCATAATTAGTAATTGCTTTGGGGCTTATCTTCCTACCTGGATGTCTAACCTTCATCGACGTGATTCTATTAGTCCTCTTTGGGTTGAAGCTGAATACTTACACCGTTTTTTTAATTGTTGGAGAAAGATGTGCGGTGTTCAAATTAATCTACAAGCAGATCCTACGATGGCATAAGATAGTACTAAACTGGCCAATGAGTGTAGTCAGCCAAGAGGTGTACATTTGTCTTGTAGCGAAACACACTCCTAGGCTGGCTTCACTCCTCTGCCAGCTTTTGATATTATCTTATGCACCATAGGATCTGCTCTGTTATTATGTCCAACTATCCTCCTGTAATCAACGAATGGTCCCTTGAATGTCGTACACGGTGAGCTATCACCGCACTACTCACCCATCGCGCTCTTGGACGCACACAACCGTATCCTATGGCAACCGGGGCCATAACGTTTAGGGCTAGCCCTTGATAATAGCCTCAGGCTAGTTGGGTAGCCCTGGCTGTATTTCTCATGATTATACAGCCGAATAAATCAAATCAAATCAAAAACGTCGTTATACGAGAGGTATTGGCGGGCCGGGGATGTCTGCATTCGGAAAGGTTGGGGAGGGGTCAGACGGTGTCGCGATGTAGCTGGGGGCGAGGACGTGAAGACCTGAAGATGATTCTATGTTGTTCTAGACTGTAGATTACCAACCCTCAGAACGTTTCTGTGCTTGTGGACCGTATAACTCGAATTCGTGGATGGATAATGATATTTGGTATGTTGGTCGGAGTCCAGAATTTGAAAGTCAAGTTCGTTGATGGGTCTCCTAGCGGCTTTCTATGGTGTTGTAAATGAATTTGCGGTTTCAATGTCTCTTTTATGATCGTAACTCGTAAAAGAAGCAAAATCTATTCACAGACAAAGCAGGGCAAAGTGAATTTCAGTTTCGAAGGTTTCAAACAGTCAAAGATAACAAAACCATTTACCATTGCCACTAGATTTAGTAGGCTCAAGGTATCAATAAGTCCTAGGCTTTATTTTTTCACAATTTACTCCAGAGCAAACGATCAATAGTCTTCCAGCCGTAAGACTTTGTCCGGGGCGTTTTTGGTCATCCCAGTCAATTCTCGGCGGAAAAATCTGACCTTCACTCGCCCCGCAAATTAAAGATAAACGTTAAGAGTCAAGTCAGCGGACAGGACAGAGCTTCATCGATTCCTGACAGAGATATTGGCTCAACTGGGCAAATTACTTCCAATCCTTCCCTCCTCCTTTTCGCCAATTACACAAAACCTCTTACCTCGGCGCAAATTCTATTGTCGATTGTAGCGGAACGAATGCCCTTGTCGAATATTTCATCTCGGTTCGATCAAGCAGGTTGATCCGAAGGTCAGGCAGTTATAGAATTGTGCACAGGCGTCTGTTGGCTTTAGTTTTGACGCTTCATATCTAACCTTGAACCTGTCGCCTTTACTCTGTCTGTCACCCCCTCCGTACAGAGGGGATATGGTAGCGCCCGTGAGGCGAGTGGCCCCTCGTATGTTTTATTCTTCCGGTGTCACGTCACATTTTTGCCCCTGTAAGATATTTGCCTCGATATTGCTTGGGGGTTTTCAGTGTACCTGAGTGAAGTAAATTCCATGTAAAAGTCTGCGTCGATTTTGAGGCAACTGTTTCCGCTGTGGACGTTAACCCCGAACCTCGCCCCAGCCCCAGCCCAAGCCCAAGCTCTATAATAGACCCTAGCCTAACCTTAACTCTTACTCTATACTTAACCGTAACCTTAAACTTAACCTTAACCTTAACCTTAGCCCTAACCTTAACCCTAACCCTAACCCTAGCCCTAGCCCTAGCCCTAGCCCTAGCCCTAGCCCTAGCCCTAGCCCTAGCCCTAGCCCTAGCCCTAGCCCTAGCCCTAGCCCTAGCCCTAGCCCTAGCCCTAGCCCTAGCCCTAGCCCTAGCCCTAGCCCTAGCCCTAGCCCTAGCCCTAGCCCTAGCCCTAACCCTAACCCCTAACCCTAAATCTAACCCTTATCAACCCTAACCCCTAACTCTAACCCTAACCCTAACCCTAGCCCTAGCCCTAGCCCTAGCCCTAGCCCTAACCCCTAACCTAAATCTACCCCTTATCTTCCCTAACCCCTAGCCCTAGCCCTAGCCCTAGCCCTAGCCCTAGCCCTAGCCCTAGCCCTAGCCCTAGCCCTAGCCCTAGCCCTAGCCCTAGCCCTAGCCCTAGCCCTAGCCCTAGCCCTAGCCCTAGCCCTAGCCCTAGCCCTAGCCCTAGCCCTAGCCCTAGCCCTAGCCCTAGCCCTAGCCCTAGCCCTAGCCCTAGCCCTAGCCCTAGCCCTAGCCCTAGCCCTTATCAACCCTAGCCCCTAACCCTAACCCTAACCCTAAACCCTCCTGTAGCAAAGCTCCCCTGGCAAATTATTCTCTCTATAATAACCATCGCAGTCAGTCTGGTAGAGAATAGCATAACCCCCTCCCGAACCCTAGGACCAGGCCAAACCCTAACTCTACCCCTTCCGCCGGCGGAAGAAAAATCAAGCGGAGCATAAATTCGGCGCGACACGGGGCCGGCTGCGTGAGCCCTGCGCGACGCATGCACGCGTCTCCCCGGGTGCCGCCCGGCGTGTATTACAGAACAGCACACGTCAGGATGAGGCAGTGCCGAGCAGCTGGTACCACCGCTGTCACCACCTGATCACCTGGCAACATGAACCTGAGCTTCCACCGACGTCTGGTCCTGGTCTGCGCCCTCTTACTGTGCTGGGCCTGCATTGGTGAGTACAGACCATACGTACATGGGTTCGAATCCCGTCTGTGTACAAGACAGTCATTGTGAGTGGGATTAGAACCATTGGTTTCACATGAGGAGCGTTAGGAGTGAAGCGTTATAGTTTTTGTCGAGACGGTCGCCAGATATAATCTCCAAGCAGATCCTACGGTAACATAAGATAGTGCCAAGAGATGGCAGAGGATTGAAGCTGTCCTAGGAGTGTGTTTGGCTACCGGTGTCCGTCTGACTCCATTTTGCCGGCTATACTCAATGGCCAGCATGAGCTTTGATACAAGTGGAACCGCAGCATCTGCGTGGAGATTATGGTGGACAAGACAGTCATTGTGAGCGGGATTAGAACCATTGGTTTCACATGAGGAGCGCTAGGAGTGAAGCGTTATGGTTTTTAGTGAGGCGAGTCCTCTGTCGAGACGGTCGCCAGATATAATCTCCAAGTAGATCCTACGGTAACATAAGATAGTGTCAAGAGCTGACAGAGGAGTGAAGCCGTCCTAGGAGTGTGTATGCTACCGGTGCCCGCCTGAATCCCTTTGGCCTTCTATACTCATACCCAGCATGAGCTTTGATACATCTTAAAGCATCTGCTTGGAGATTATGGTGTACAAGACACATTGTGAGCGTGGTGTTAGAACCAGTGGTTCCACATGAGGAGCGCTGCGAGTGAAGCGTTATGGTTTTCACTGAGGCGAGTCCTCTGTTGAGACGGTCCCCAGAAGTTTTAGTATATCAATGAACAAGACCATATCTTGAAGACTCTCTGTATGTATCTTGTCATTACCAAGATCTTAAAAATCATTTAAAATGCACGTCGACGAAGGTTAGATATCCAGGTAATAAGATACGCCCAAAAGCAATTACTCAAGCAACAGGATTGGAAATGGTCAGACGTTTCAGGCCGTGTCACTGACGAAAGACACCAGATACGAGGGGTGATCAATAAGTTCTCGGCCTAACTCAGAAATAATAAGCACAACTCAAATTTTGAGGCACAACTTTATAGTATGAAGCCTTTTATCAATATCCTCCAAATTACAAATCATTGGAGTCATTACTTTCCAGGCATTCGTTTTATGCAAATTAGAAGGTAAGTGGCGAGAAAAAAGTGGCGTGAATTGTGATCAGACATGTGTGGGTCAAGTTCCCCATGTCGTAAATTAACAAAAGACATTGTCAAAATGTTTGATAATCATTCTCCTCCTATTTCAAGCAAAAAGAATTGGGTGTCTGACTTCCAGCAGCGCAAGTTCGATCGCACACCTCAGGTCAGGTCAATTGTCCCATTTTTTCCGTTCTCCCTTACCTAACATTACTGGGTGTCGCCTGCAAAGTAATGATCACAATAATTTGAATTTTGGTACAGATTTATATAAGACGTTATACTTGACATCTATGCTTCGAAATCTGAGCTGTGCTTATTATTTCTCCGCAAAACCGAGGACTTATTGATAATCCCACGTACTTGTATAAAATCTTATATAAACGTGTACCAAAATTCAAATTTTTGTGATCATTACGTTGCAGGTGACACCCAGTAACGTTAGGTAAGGGATAACGAAAAAAAGTGGACAATTGATCTGAAACCTGAGGTGTGCGGGTCAAATTGTTTGATCACATTTCACCCTTCTTTTTCTCGCCACTTACCTTCTAATTTGCATAAAACGAATGCCTGGAAAGTAATGACTCCAGTGATTTGTAATTTGGAGGATATTGATAAAAGGCTTCATACTATAAAGTTGTGCCTCAAAATTTGAGTTGTGCTTATTATTTCTGAGTTAGGCCGAGAACTTATTGATCACCCCTCGTAGCTGTCTGAAATGTCTGATCGTTTCCAAAATCATATCCAGTTGCTTGAGTAACTGCTTTTTGGCCATGTGATGTATTTAAAATGCAATTAACGATGAAACATTGAGAGTGGCGGGGAAGATCTTATGTCATCCCTGTCAAAGTCGGCATCGCTTGGATCAAGGATTTCTTACAGAGAGTACCGCTTAGGCTTAGGTGACATTTACAAACCGGGACCCGGCCGGGCAGCTTTCGGGTGCGAAAAGAATGACATACAATACATTAAAATACACAAATTGTCAAAAGATGATTCATGGGCATGATTTGAGTATATTTCTAGGTATGCATTTTAATTTCTCGTTTCTTAAACATCCCGGCCGGGCCCCGGTTTGGAATTGTGACCTAAGCCTTATTAGTAAAGAGTAAGTAATAAGTTCTATTCAGGGGTTGAACATAATATGTGCACGGGGTCTGTTATCAGCTTACTTTCAACGAATTGGAAACGAATCAAGGGGTTTTGCGATGTGATTTTAAAAGCTACTTAAGTTACGTCTGTTTGTTTGTTGCTATTCTATTGCTTGTTAATGTGTTTTTTTCTTCAAAACTGTGGCGTATATTTCCTTTTGTAACCTCAAAGTCAAAGCTGAGTACACATTTCCAAACCGGGGCCCTGCCGGAATAGAAATGTATACGTACAAATATGTACACAAATAATGCCAACAACTATTCTCTTAACGCCTTGAGTAGTTGGTTGTCTTTTATATCATACTTTTCGTTGATACGATATCCACGGGCTCCGTATTGGAAATGTGACGTAGGCCCAACAGAATGTTCTATTACACTGAGTACCAAATCCCACTTTCTGCTCCGCTACGATTTGACTTAAGTTCTAAGCCTGAATACATCATTCAGATGTCTGGCGCCTGGGGGCTTACCTTTAAATACCCGGATCATTTCTAGCCTTTCTGTGAGGCGTAGCAATAATGTGCCTGTCCTGAATGCTTCTGTACAGATTCCAGTTGTAAAAGATATTCCATAGTTTTGTTAAAGTCCGTTTTGAACACGCCTGTCCTTAGTAAAACACGTGCGGATATCGCTGCGATCGATGTTAAAGTCTCCGTGTAATAAGTCACGATCACAAAAGCCTCATAAAATATGGATATATGTGTGGGCTGGGAGGGGTGTTTCTTTTTAGCAATGACGCATTCCCCGCGCTTATGAACGATGACCGGAAATATTTGTCACAGTTAAAGTGTATTCAGACGTTTGTGTTCAAGTCAAGACGTTTTTATTTCAATTTTTGCATTTAGACGATTTTATCTAGACATTAAGTTTGTGTTTAGGCTCATGTCCAATATTTAGGAATGCGGTGTGCGTGTGCGTGTGTGTGTGTGTGTGTGTGTGTGTGTGCGTGTGTGTGTGTGTGTGTGCGTGTGTGTGTGCATATTACCTATCAAGTTGAAAATTTCATCATATCATACATCCGATGGATTCTCATACTCATAGATATAACACATAAGCGTAAGTTATTTACGGACCCCATTTCGAATCACAAAATTCGTCTACTGTTAATAATAGCTATAGTAGTTGCTGCTGCAGTGGTCTGGGCACTCTGCAGCTGCAATCGGTCTTTCTTCAACTCTCTCCACTTCATCGCCTTCTGTAGCCTTGTGAAAAATCGCTTTCTTAAGATCTGTGGTCATGGGAGCCCGTCCCGCAGTTCACAAAGGTTGGTGCTTCAGAAATTGCTGACCACAGATCCTCATCAAAAACCTGGCGGGGATGGGCTCCCCTGGAGTTCACGGAAGTACAAAGAAAGATGCGTGGATAATTGGGTACTGTCGGTGCACGGACATGCACAACTCCAGGTTGGGAGGGAAGTGGTGTGCTATTATACCTCTCTGCACGTCGGCGTAAGAAGGGACGGTCACGTTGTCCACGACCTTCGGATGAGTTTGTTGATCGCCGGAGCTAATTTCCGTCTCGTATACAGTACATGCGGCCTTCGCCTTAAAACACGGCCGTCGTCTTTATGTAAGTTAGTACTTTCCGTCACTTTTAAGCTTCACGCGGGCGTATATATTCAAGTCCGTATGAGGTTCGTATCGATTTTTTTAGCTCCACGGGTCGTCTTTAAAGTGATGAAAATTGGACAAATATAGCCAGATAACATGCCAGAGGAGTTTTTGATTAGTATACTGTCGTATATTTGCAGATAAATGTTGCTTCTTGTCAGGAACGTGACTAGAACGTCGGTCTGATTTGTAAGTCCCATGTTTGAGGCAGATATGCGCGTACATTATTTAATCCTATCAGCTGCACAGAACCAAGACTCCCCCAGGCGTAAAAGCCTCCACTTGCCAGTCCGTGGCGAATGGTTGGCATGAATCGCGCTCATTTACTCGCTCTGTGCATGTATATTTCAGCAGCCTGCGTCGCGCCCGCTTACTTTAAGTCCCAACTCTCGGGTTAGTCCTCTAATTTCCCATGGACGTAAAATACACATTCGTTATGTTGTGGCAACAACTATCACACAAAGTACAAAATAAAGGTATAGCATAAAGTTTACTATCCTAATTACTATAACAATAAAGTCTAACATAATTCGTTGATATAGTGTTACAAAGGAGTGGGCTAATCATTAGTTTCGGTATTCTTTCTGATAACAAAGCAGTCCTTATATATTTGTCTATTTTTGCAGTATGGGAGTTGTGATATCTAAAGATGTATATAAATCTGTCCAGATCTGTTGTACTTGATTCGAGAAATGTGAACACTCAATACATTTACACCCTCGGTGCATGTAAATGTGGGTAGTTTGTGCCGCGCCCGCTTCAGTCCCAACTCTGGGGTTAGTCCTCTAATTTCCCATGAACGTAAAACTATATTTTAGACCAAGTTTGACTGTGGTAAAACTTGGTAAAAATGACTATCATCTCTCTTTTACTAAGTTCGTTCTTGTTATTTTCATGGGCATGTAAGCATGTAATCGGTCCAACATCCGGTCCACTAATTTTTTTTAGGTCCGGTCCAATAACAAGAAAAAAACGGTTTTGTACCGGTCCCCACACCTAGTCGGCATGAATTGCGCTCATTTACTCGCTCGGTGCATGTATATTTCAGCAGCCTGCGTCGCGCCCGCTTACTTTAAGTCCCAACTCTTGGGTTAGTCCTCTAACTTCCCATGGACGTAAAATACACATTCGTTATGTTAGAATGACAACAACTATCACACAAAGTACAAAATAAAGGTATAGAATAAAACTTACCATCCCAATTACTATAACAATAAGGTCTGACATAATTCGTTGATATAGTGTTACAAAGGAGTGGGCTAATCATTAGTTTCGGTATTCTTTCTGATAACAAAGCAGTCCTTATATATTTGTCTATTTTTGCAGTATGGGAGTTGTGATATCTAAAGATGTATATAAATCTGTCCAGATCTGTTGTACTTGATTCGAGAAATGTGAACACTCAATACATTTACACCCTCGGTGCATGTAAATGTGGGTAGTTTGCCCCGCGCCCGCTTTAGTCCCAACTCTCGAGTTAGTCCTCTAATTTCCCATGAACGTAAAATACACATTCGTTATGTCGTGCTCGATACTTGGGGGGATTTGGTAGTGCCGAAGAGTCGTGGGTTCTCTGTGATTGGGGTTTAATTCGGAGTCGGAGAGGGGAGAGAGGAATCAATAAGGCCCATTTCCCCAGGAAGGATAGGTAGCACTGAGCGACCAACATTACATTGGATTCGTGAGACAATTGGTCTTTTTTTCTGTCTACTAGAGAAAAATGTGATAGCACCCCTTTACCACATTAATTCATTAGTATATAGACCATTATCGAAATAACCGTTGAAAAAATAAGTTATCTCAACTTTTGCAACTATCACGTCTTCTGTCCTGAAATACCTTTATTGTGTTAAATAATCAAGTCTTGTGACATACGACTTTAGAACCAAATTCCAGGAAGGATAGTGCCGATAGGTCGGGTACAATCCGGGTAGTAGTTTGCTCCTATGTTCACTTCTGCTACCCAGGATTTGGACGATTCCAGACGTTAGATCTAGAGATGTCAAGAATCCCAGACGGAACAGCAGAGAAGCGACTGTATATAGGGTATGATGAATTTCAGTGCTAGAAGCGACTGTATGTAGTGTATAATAAACGCCGGAGTGAACTTCTTTCCGGATGGTACCCAGGCTATAGCGCCGAGCAACCAACATTAGATCCGTGTGACATAGGACTTTAGAACCAAATTCCACCCTAATCTCTCCACGTTTACAGACAAAAAGAAAGGTACTCTCCTCTTAACATCACAGAACCCCACACATTACAGAAAAGGTGGGATTATTCGTCTTCTACTGTCTCAGAAAAAGAAGTCAAACCCAATACGCTCCATTTTAGAGTTAGACCTTAAAGTAGAGTACGTAGTCGCTTACTGTACTGTTACCATTGTCATCTTCTTGTCAGTAGCAATTAGCCAACGGGCAAGAATTTGCAATAAGCTCATGCTTATTCTTATGTTATAGGTTGGATATGATAATTTCATTTTATTTATCCAGTATATGCCTTTCGTCTGTTAGCGTGTTTCATCCTGGGGAGGTGGGGGGGGGGGGGCACAGCATAAAACAACTTTATGCTAAGAACATAACATCAACATAACATCAAATGATCAACTCAGAGAAACATTAACTAAATTGCATATCAATAGGTAGGAAATAACTCCATGATGTAAAAGTATGATTTGAAAGACAGCAGAACACAGAAAACGTACAAAATACACGGAAACATGTTTGAACCACTTTCGGTTGCTCAATATTCGCTCAACGGCCACGGCCTTACCGCAAACGAGTATTAAACTTCCGACGCGCGTTCGATTTCTTGCAGACTAATAGAAAGCACCCACGTTTGCAGTTAACTAGAAGCTTGGGATAACCCAGTATCACATGCTGAACTGACGTTGTGATTTCCATCAATCGTTACACACATATTGGGCTCAACAGGATTTACCAGAAAATCGCAGCGACTGTTTTCCGTCATACCGACCGCACCTAATTAAATTCCGTGCAAGTTTGATGAAAGAAAATGGGCAGGCTTATTTGGGCTTCAGTACATTAACGTGGCCACGCTTAGGGACGGAGCAAGATGTGTTGTAGGGGTGTGGTGTGGTGATATTACTGTGATGACTGCATCTCTCTAAATAAACAATATTTTCTACAACTCTTTGTATGTCTGCGTATATATTCTGCGTATAAGTCCGTATGAGGTCCGAATGGAAGTTTTAGCCTCTACCAGGCTGCACAGGTCGCTGGGAAAATAATAGAAATTGGACAAATACTTCCCGGTATAACATGTCAGCGAAGTTAACTGTTCGCAAACCTCCTCGGCCAGCTAGCCCCTAGCCCTTTGGCATCTGGCTGTATTTTTCAATTTCTACTATTTTTCCAGTGACCTGGTAGAGGCTAAGTCTTCCATACGGACCTCATACCGACTGGAATATATATACGGGCGTGTGAACCCACATTAAGGTTCTTTCGTTCTTCCCAGTGCGACCACGTCTTTAGAAGAATCGACTTCCATGTTCCTATCCATGTTTTCTGTCCTGATTTCCCCCCTCCAAAGCTCGGCTCGGGGAAAGTATTTTCATCGTTCCAGCTGAGATACAACAGAGGGAAATTCCAATTGAATTTCTCACAGAGGTGTGGAGAAGGTAATCACCTTAAAGTAGCGTACAGCGGCGCCTTTCATGTTCCTGATCCCTTTGCTCTTCAGCAAACCTGTCCCTTCTGCGTCACTCACAAGGAGATTTTAGCTTTGATCGCTTTACTTTCACATGTATTAAAAAGCCGCCGCTTCGTATGTCTAATGTATTAATGTTTGGCGGTAGGAACAAAGACTCGCATTTAATCATGTTAGTCTGTTAAAAGTTTTCAGTTTCATATTTTGTAATATTTCAGATTCTGAATATTTAAGTGACTGTGCTAATTAGAGCTATTTCAAACCACCAAATTGTTTACCATTTTGTATGCTACTATAATCCGTCAATAATCTTTTCTTTCTTCTTGGGTTATGTTTGTAATGAAGTAATTAAAGTTATATAGAAAAGCTTAGGGGTTATTTGACAAATCTCGATAATTTTTATGGCTTATTTATTTCAAGAGAAGACATCTCAACCCGTAAAATATCATAATATTCCAGAAGCCTGATAAAAAAGGTAAAACTTTGAGTTTGCCATCGTTTGATCGCTCTTCAGCAAACCTGTCCCTTCTGCGTCATTCACAAGGAGATTTTAGCTTTGATCGCTTTACGTTCGCATGTATTAAAAGCCGCCGCTTCGTATGTCTAATGTATTAATGTTTGGCGGTAGGAACAAAGACTCACATTTAATCATGTTAGCCTGTAAAAAGTTTTCATTTTCATATTTTGTAATATTTCACATTTAGTAAAAGTCCCCGTCGATATATTTCACGCTGGCTAAAGGAACAAAGTCTTTCATGTTTAGAATATCCTCCTGTCGAAAGTTTTAATTTTCTAATCTTGAAATATTTCACATTCTGAATGTTTAAGTGATTGTGCTAATTAAAGCTATTTCAAGCCACCAAATTGTTTACCATTTTGTACGCTACTATAATCCTTTAATAACATCTTCCTGCTTCTTGTGTTATGTTTGCAATGAATCAAATTAAAGTTATGTAAAAAAAGCTTAGGGGTTATTTCACAAATCTGTGTGTTCTCGATAATTTTTATGGCTTATCTATTTCAAGAGAAGACAACTCAACCAGTAAAATATCAACATATTCTAGAAGCCTGATAAAAAAAGGTCAAGTTTTGAGTTTGCCATCGTTTGATCGCTCTTCAGCAAACCTGTCCCTTCTGCACCATTTACAATAAGGTTTTCCCTTTGATCGCTTTATGTTCACATGTATTAAAAAGACGCCGCTTCGTATGTCTAATGTATTAATGTTTGGCGGTAGGAACAAAGACTCACATTTAATCATGTTAGCCTGTGAAATGTTTCGATTTTCATATTTTGTAATATTTCACATTTATTAAAAGTCCCCGGTCGACATGTATATTTTTATTCTGGATAAATGAGCTGTCTTTCATGTTTGGAATATCCTCCTATCGAAAGTTTTGATGTCATATTCTTGAAATATTTGACATTCTGAATGTTTAAGAGATTGTATCAATTAGAGCTATTTCAAACAGGGCTCCCTTGGAAATCAGACTGAAGGGACTACCCTACAAGATCAATAAATAAACAAACCACCAAAATAAATAAACTACTACAACTCTTCAATCTTCTTCCTGCTTCTTACGAATCAAATTTAGCTTAGGGGTTAGGGGTTGACAAGTTTGTGCGATCTTAATAATTTTCCCGGCTTATATTTCAAGAGAAGACATCTCAACCAGCAAAATATCAAAATATTCCAGAGGCTTGATGTAAAAAAGGTCAAATCTTGAATCTGCCATCGTTTGATCGTCTCTCGTCAGCGGGCGCCAAACGAGGCTTGATGTATGTTGATGGTGTGACCTTTCAGTTTTAGCGGCGGGCTCTCATGTCTTAAACACGAGCGACGGGGAGAACCTTTCCGTAGGGAGAGTAGGAACGAAGCTGCTTGGCACAAAAATATATCACAGTTACTATTTATTCTCTCGACATATATTTATGAAGGATCGGGCAAAAACACAGCTTTCAGTTTTAGCGGGGGGCTCTCATGTCTTAAACAGGAGATACGGGAAGACATTTCCATGGGAAGGGAAGGAACAAAATACATTTACTGTATAATGTATTCACATGTACTTATTAAGGATCAGGCAGAAACACAGTTTTTCCGAGTTAGCGGGGGGGGGGGGTCTGATGTCGTAAATAGGAGCGACGGGGAGGCATTTCTGTAGGGAGGGAAGGAACAAAAATATATTTGCTATTTATTCTGTGTACATATATTTATTAAGGATCGGGCAAAAACACAGTTTTTCCGAGTTAGCGGGGGGGGGGGCTGTAATGGGAAGGCATTTTCGCACGTAAACGAACCCACCACACTTAGCCTTAAGTTACGCTATAGAACTGTAGTGATGTAGATGCCATACTTCCCGGTGTGAGTGGAGCAGATAAATCTCTCCGGATATGCAGCTTGTACCGTTCAGTACAAACCTGGTATGTTACGCCAAAAGTATTCTCCAGGCAGAGGTTGAGTTGCTGAGATATAGTAGTAGTCGGGATTTTTGCCGGTAAAGTTACTAAAAATCCCGACTACTACTATATCTCAGCGACTCAACCTCTGCTTGGAGAACACGCCACAAGGCAGTTTACCGGGTATGCAACATACACAGAGAATCAGTCAGCGAATGTTTCATGTCTTTCGAAAACGAAAGCCAGCGAATAAACCATTCCTCAGCGAGCACGACCGCCAATGTTGCTCTCCCATGAAGAGCCCCCGGCGGTGACAGGTTTAACATTTAGAGCTCGTTCGTCTTGACAGGAACACAGCGTCTCTTGTGAATTATTAAACTTTACCACGTCCTTCAATTATTGAACACATCGATTACACAGTACGGGCGCCTTGTTTCCTGCCAACTTGAGTTGGGAGATCTTATATTTCCCGAAATATTTAGTTTCTTGTGCATCTTGTTTAATTGTAGCTCATTAATTATGCAAATAAGAGTCGATTAACATTAATTAGTTTCTTGTAGGCCTTGTTTAATTGTAGCTCATCAATTGTGCAAATAAGAGTCGATTAACATTAATTAGTTTCTTGTACATCTTGTTTAATTGTAGCTCATCAATTATGCAAATAAGACTTGGTTAACATTAATTAGCTTCTTGTACGTCTTGTTTGATTTTAGCTCATAAATTGTGCAGATAAGAGTCGATTAACATTAGTCAGTTTCTTGTAGGTCTTGTTAAACTGTAGCTCATCAATTATGCAAATAAGAGTCGATTATATTAATTAGTTAATTGTACGTCTTGTCTAATTGTAGCTCATCAATTAGGCAAATAAGAGTCGATTAACATTAATCAGTTTCGTCTAGGTCTTGTTCAATTGTAGCTCATCAATTGTGCAAATAAGAGTCGATTAACATTAATTAGTTTCTTGTACGTCTAGATCTTATTTAGTTGTAGCTCATCAATACTAATTCAAATAAGATTCGATTAACATTAATTAGTTCCTTGTACGTATGTTTAATTGTAACTCATCAATTGTGCAAAAAAAGCGTCGATTAACATTACATGCGTCTATTGGTGACTTACAGTTAGTCTATGTTGAACGTGACTAGCACAGGGAGAGTCTTGCCATCGAGAGATCTGCTTAGAGATTTCCGTCTTCCCTATCACATCCTGTCAGTCTTGTGTATCTTGACTACGGACACTCACGGATACAAACATACAAACATCCATACCCACACGAAACAAGGCCACCGTGTGTTGACGCAACTGTGTATGTGTGTGTGTGTGTGTGTGTGTGTGTGTGTGTTGAAGTGTGTGTGTTAATGTTGATGTTGTTGCCCAGGCTACATTAAAAATGAACTTTTTAACGACAGTGCGGTTGTGTGTGTGTGTGTGTATGTGTGTGTGTGTGCGTGTGTGTGTGTGTGTGTGTGTGAGAGAGAGAGAGAAAGAGAGAGAGAGTGTGTGTGTGTGTGCGAGTGAGTGTGTGTTTGTGTGTGTGTGTGTGTGTGTGAGAGAGAGTGTGTGTGTGTGCGATTGAGTGTGTGTTTGTGTGTGTGTGTGTGTACGTGTGCGTGTGTGAGAGAGAGAGGGTGTGTGTGTGTGTATGTGTGTGTGTCTGTGTGTGTGTGTGTTTGTGTGTGTGTGTGTGTGTATGTATGTGTGTGTATGTGTGTGTGTGAGAGAGAGAGAGTGTGTGTGTGTGTGCGAGTGAGCGGTGTTTGCTCGAGTGCGTTCCCAATCTCCATATGTCTACAGAGTAGCATAAAGTTACATGTATCTCTACACTTTGATTAATTCCTTTTCACTTCTTGTGGAACTACTTCACATTCGCCACAGACGTCTGCAGTAGGCAATTTGAGCCGTAAACTGCAAACGAGTAATTCCCGTATTCTAACACTTTGCCTAAGCAGAACAATAACCATAAACATAGGACCATTCAGAGAGCGTTTTCACAATTGACAGCTCGTATAGTACAGTTTTTACTGCCGATCTTAATATCATTTCTCCGTGCAGGCGAATTCGTTAACGGGCCGCCGTCCGTACCAAAGTGGCCTTATTAACGCCCAAAGGTCGGATATGAACGTGCGAGCCATAGAAAAGATCCACCTGTGTAGTAGGGGTGGGTACCGGTATAGAAAATTCAGGTCCAGGTACGGTTCAGGTCCGGATCTGAACATGTACCTGATTGTTTGTGAATGGGCAATACTCAAACAATGGTCCATGTCGCTACAAAGGGATCTGTTTGGTGGAGTATCCTATCTCCAAGTTAACAACGTAAATTTCACGTAAACTATCTGCCTCTGTTATGTTTAACTTGATGAAAATGACTATCAACTCTCCTCTACTTCGCTCTTGCTATTTTCTTGGATCAATAAACCTGAAAACACGTGAACGCCTGAAGAAGTAGTGCCGGTAGAATATGTTTATTTTCTAATCAGTCCAATATGCGGTTCACTGAATTTTTTCAGGTCCAGTTTTTCCAGACCGGTGCAAAGAAAACCCCACCCCTACTGTGCAGCACTATACTCCAGTAAAACTCTTGCCAGTTAAGTTAATATTACATAGCAGATATAGCCATGGATTATGTAGTATGCTTTTAGCAAAAACGGTTTGAAAGCTGCAAGGATGAAAGAGCTTTGGTCACAATATAGAGGCCTGATAAATCGCTGAGTACTGAAAAAGTAAATCGTTGGATACCGACAACCAGATAAGAATTTAAGAGTGTTGTTTTACACCAAAAGAGTCTAATCTCTATTCAATTCCATCGGTTAGAACATATTGTTCCAGCAATCGTTAAAAAATCGGAAAAAACACAAGACCATGTAGTATTCCGACAGATTCGATGAGAAATATGTTGTAATCTTTTTTACACGCCGTTGAAAGCTTTTATAGCAATTCTTGTTGTATGATGAGGCTCATAGTGTTATGAAGGGATGTTTAATGGGTACGGTAGCACGGGACATAGCACCTAATGGGATCACTTGATGTAATGATGCTGCAATCAAAGACCATCTGGTGTAGGAGTGGCGTACGAGTTGTAATAACGAGAAATTTGTGATGGAGTGCGTTTTCAGTGCTTAGAGAAAGGAAATCAGGGCACTGTGGAAGCTTTTTTTCGAGAGATATGGGGAGAGGGAGAGAGAAAGAGAGCATCTGGTGTAGGAGTGGCACTAGTACCGTAGTGTACGCACGAGTTGTAATAACGAGATATTTAGAATGGAGGGTTGTGTGTGTGTGTGTGTGTGTGAGAGAGAGACAGAGACAGAGAGAGAGAGAGAGACCATCTGGTGTAGGAGTGACACTGGAGTGTACGCGCGAGTTGTGCATGTAATAACGAGATATTTTGGATGAAGCGCGTTTTCAGTGCTAAGAGAGGGGAAATCGGGGCACTGTGGAAGCTGCACAATATTCCAGAGTTTTGTAAGAGAGAAACACAGAGAGAGAGAGTAGGGACGTAAATAGAAAGGGAAGGGACGGAGAGAGGGGTGGTGAGAGGGCGATAAAGAGGGAAACGTAGCTCTTGATTTTTTTACCTAATCAGAAAAGGTGAGAAAAAGAGAAAAACGAGATGGTTTTATAATGTATTGAATTCATTGTGTTTATATTGCAAAATATTGGCACCCAGTGTGGAGATAAGTAACTGTTTTTTTGCAAAATTATTTAATATTTTTATTGCTTTCTAAAAGATTGTATGCTTCTGAACTCAAGAAAGCAACTAATATGTAATAAGAAATCTAAAAATCTATCATTTTCTCTATCCCACAGGAAACAAATTAAGAGCTACGTTTTGCCACGGTGTCCGTAGTTAACAGTCTGGAGTAAAGCCAACAGGCTATTGAGCGCCTTTAGATTCATTACTTGGATGGTTAATTGTATTCCTCAGAAGCTGTAGAAACTAGTTTAGCCAGGAGAAATAATAGTGTGATATGTTGATGCTGTGGAGTAATGGTAGGGTGTTTGGCCTAGAGCTCAGGGATCTTGGGTTGGAGTCCCATGATATGCTGCAATACTGTGTCCTTTGGAAAGACACTTTACACAAATTTCCTCACTTCACTCAGGTTAAGTGAGTACGTAGCTTCAGTTAGGGACGTTCCTCTGGTCGGACGTCCCGTGTATGAGGAGAACCACACCTTGAGTATGTAAATGAACCCGTCACACTTAAAAAAAACAGTAGTGAGTATGGCTCCTTCCCGGGGTGAGTGAATCAAACGCAAGTCTGTCAATTTGCATAATAAATATAAATATCCATGACATATTAGCATCATCAAATTGGTGAAGGTATGA
Source organism: Branchiostoma floridae x Branchiostoma belcheri (assembly GCA_019207045.1). NCBI lineage: Eukaryota > Metazoa > Chordata > Leptocardii > Amphioxiformes > Branchiostomatidae > Branchiostoma > Branchiostoma floridae x Branchiostoma belcheri. Next base: position 5,141,617 of record CM033035.1, on the reverse strand, counting down.
GGTCGTGCAAATCTAGTTTACGAGTGTTAAGTTCAAAGTGTAACATTTTGAAATACGGCTCTGAATGCGAACTGAATGGACAGCCTTTATTGCATTTCCGCGATTATATCCTGCCTTTGACGTTGTATTTGCAGTTTATAAAGCATTTTATACGCTATGTACCCATTCTTTTCGTTCCTGAACAATCCGAAATGTGTCAGCACATTGGCAAGTTTACAACCGTCGGTAAATAGGAAACGGTAAAATGTCCAGAACTTCCAAAGCATTATATAAAGGATTTACAAAACGAAAGCCACCTGCGACTCGATAATGGCCAAGTTTATGCGCAGTTCCGGAGATTTTCGGTGCTGTAACGGTTCTGGACCTAATGGACATCTCATAGCCTAACAGCTTTTTTACTGCCGTATCACTCCTACAGTACGTCTTTCGTGCGCTGACTTCCTTTCGGAACCTAATAGCTTCATGCAAGACCGAGCAGCATTGCGTTGATGGTGTAACTCTCTCTCTTACCATGTGTTTGAGGGAAATTCAATTCAAGAAAAACAATAGCATGTCCAAAACAAAAGATGCAAAACCGGACGTTCTGCTGTAGTACCAAGATCAAGCATCAGGGACCTAATGGACATCTCATAGTCTAACAGCTCTTTTACTGTCGTATATATACCCCTATAGTACGGGCTGCGTGCGCTGACTTCCTCTATAGAACCTAATAGCTTCATGTAAGACTGAGTATAGCAGAGCGCTTATGACGTAGCACTCTCCGTCTCTGTTGCCGAATGTTACCATGTGCTTCGGTGGAAGTCCAAGTCAAGACCATAGCATGTCCAAGACCAAAAATTCAAAACCGGACGTTCTGCTGCAGTACCAAGATCAAGCACCAGGGACCTTAATCAAATGGACATCTCATAGCCTAACAGTTTTTTTTACTGCCGTATCACTCCTACAGTACGGCTTGCGTGTGCGGACTTCTTCTATGGAACCTAATAGCTTCACGCAAGACTGAGTATAGCAGAGCGCTTATGACGTATCTCTATCACTGTTGCCGAATGTTAACATGTGTTGGCGGATATCCAAGTCAAGACGATACCAAGTATGGTGGAAAAAGATGCAAAACCTGCTGCATTACCAAGATCATGCATCAGGGGGCCCAAATTGTCCTTGTCCTTTGTCTTCTAAAGATATACGGTCCTTTTAAGATTCTTGAGTTATAGTGACAACAAATTTATGTCCAGAAAACAAGCACACACACACACACACGCACACACACACACACACACACACACACACACACACAAACGTACAAACACACACTCACTCACACACACACGCACGAGTTAATTTTTTATTTAGCCTAGGCAACAACATCTGACGATCCGTTATATCGCCTGCGGCCTTGACGTCATAAGCGGGGAGAGATCAGTAAAGCAGGTGCCAACACTCCTCTTACAGAACCAATAATCCATCTATTAATCTGTGGCCGGGGGAAGCGCCCTGCCGTACATCTTGTCGCTCCGGTGACGGATTGCCATTCTGCGAGCGCTCCAACTCCGCACCATAACTGATAACCCTGTACGGCAGGAGGGTAGGGTTTCGCGAGGGTTCGCGGGTATCGCAGCGTCTCATGACGTTGATGTAAGGATGGTGGCGCTATCGGTGTTACGGGCAGCTGGTTTTCATAACTCCTACCCCAGGATTACGTGATCCCCATGCAGATCCAGGGAGTGTAGGGATAGAGAACATCTAGTAGGAGCGCTGTCTATTTACCTTCGCCAAGAAGGTTATGTTTTGGGTAGCGTGTGTTTGTATGAATGTAGAACACCAGCATAACTCGAGAACGATCAAGTAATATGATTCATGCAAATGAGAATCTTATTTGGATAATTAATGGCTAACACATTTAATAAAGCAATGGTAAAAGATAGAATCATTTGGTGAAGGTGTCGGGTCGTGGAACTCTAGTTATCACATTATTTCACCAGTAGACAATCTTTGTACTCTTACTAGTGAAATAATGTGATAGCACCCCTCTATCACATTATTTCACTAGTAGATACAACCTTTGCACTCCTACTAAGTGCTATTGAATAGGCAACTATTGAAATAACCGTTAAAAACAAGTTATCAAATTTTTCAAACTATCACGTTTTCTGCCCTAAAGTATCATTCAGGGCTAAATAAATGTGTTAGATAATCAAATCTTGAGTAGGGTAGCCTGAATACCAAACCCCAGCCCGATCTCAATAATATCTATCGTGGGCATGTTGGCCCTACAGCCGAGGAGTTGGGCTCTATAGGCCCTGTAAACAGCTTGACATCCAGGCTAGAGAGAGGGATATCCCCTTATCTTGTTTTATTGGCAGGGAGGCGGTGAGAGGATTCCAGTACTGTAACTTAACATGTAGATAAGACAGTGTTTGGGTGGGAGTGCGGTGGGTATTACTCACGGTACATTATAAAAGGCGCTTTATTTATTGCTTTTCACCTCGGGCGAATCAAACACGGATTCATACTGCATACCCATGATGATACTACATGCGCTTGGAGATTTGGAGGTGCATAGAATGAAACAGATGTTCTCAAGTTTTACAATAAGTACTGTGAGAAGGAAGAAGAATCTGGGCAAATGTACCATCGCAACTTAAGGGTGTTCTTGTCATAGTCATGCATGTGTCGTTCACATTTCATTAAATCCTTCTCACTGGTTGGTTTTGTCACAGGCGTACAGCATTTCTTCCTCCTTTTCTTCCTTCTTTCCCCCTCCTCTCCTTCCTTCCTTCCTTCCTTTCCTCCTTCCTTCCTTCCTTCCTTTCCTCCTTCCTTCCTTCCTTCCTTTCCTCCTTCCTTACTACCTTCCTTCCTTCCGGATATTCCTTCCTTTCTTCCTTCCTTCATTCCTACCTTCCTTCTTCCTTCCTTCCTTTCTCTTTCCTTCCTTCCTTTCTCCCCTCCCTTCTTCCTTCTTTTCTTCCTTCTCCCCTCCCCCTTCCTTCCTTCTTACCGTCCTTCCATTCATTTATTCAGTCAGTCACAGTTATTTTATCAGCCAGTCACAGCCTGCTGGAAAAAGTTACGCCATCAAAATCACATGTTAAACACGGTGGATCAGTGACAGAACCAGCTGGTAGCCTTTCTGTCAGTCTTTCTGCCTGTGGAAAACACTTCAGAAGGCACTGCGCCATAACAGATCAAAGTTCTTCAAAAGGCCAGTAAGTAGAATAAATGGAAACCATCTCTCTGGCACTACTTTAATATGGATCTCTATGTCATTTCAACGCATTTGCTTTCGCTTGAGACAGAGACAAAACGAAAAGGGTTGCATGTGGTGACACATGACCTTCCGCCTACGTGTATGTCCCCCGGTTTGATACGTCTTCAAACATCATTGTATTCGCACAGACAATGAGATGTTATTCTTGTAGCGGCCTGAATTATAAATGGTTGTCTTGGGGAGCACTACGTTACAGTATTCTTAATTCTTCTCGAAGATTAGAAATTCATTTCATTCGACATAATTGGCCATTAGAGGCAATGATGTGCTGTAATGGCATTGGCCTTGGACCCAACACCTGTGCAGATACGTGAGGAGATGCCATGATCTAGGAAGACTAGTATCTGTAATGGACAAGGGGCCAAAAGAGCACAGCATAGCTATAGGGTGCGGTCACATAGGTCGTGCGATCGTCGTAGGATCTCTGACGTCGGCCATTTTGAAGGACAGACATGTACGTGTCCTGCAAAGTCAAGTGTCTTGGTACTCAAAAGCCTGGTTGGTTCTGTCACGGCCTGCTTGGAAATCCTTTAGTATTACGGAAAATAAGACTCCAATTACAGCACACGTAATCAAGTAGTTAGTAATCATTACAACATGTCGCATAAAATGATACAGGGCTGACATGGTAATTACGTACATTTCTCTCTCTCTCCTAATCTTAAAAATTTTTTCATATCATATATAACATATGGCCTGGTTCAACGCCTAGTGCACATATTTCGACCCAGAAAAGTGAAGAATAGCCCCTGTTAGCTTTAAACCATTCCACTTTATACAGCCGTTGGAAGAGGTGGACCGTGTATTGACCTCTTTTTAAAATAAATTTTTCTCTCTCTCTTATTCTCTACAATTTTTCATATCAAAACATATGGCACGTTCACCTCCTAGCGCACATATTTCGACCCCGGGGAGTGAAGAATAGCCCCTGGCATTAAACCACTCCGCTTTATACAGCCGTTGGAAGAGGTGGACCGTGTATTGACCTCTACATTTAAATAAGTTTTTCTCTCTCTCCTATTCTCTACAACTTTTCATATCAAAACATATGGCTACGTCCAACGCCCAGCGCACATATTTCGGCCCAGGAAAGTGAAGAATAGCCCCTGTTGGCATTAAACCACTCCGCTTTATACAGCCGTTGGAAGAGGTGGACCGTGTATTGACCCGTACGTAGACTATAGTGGTGAGATTTATGAGAGCGGGGGCCGTGCGTGGTTTGAAAGCCTGCTTACGGCAGCTTACACTACAACCGATACGGATCCCAACTCTGTCCATTATGCCGACCTACAGTCTTGCTGAGTAAGCTCCGATAAGCCGGGTTGCACTTCTAGCTATCGCTTGACTGATTGACTGGAAGAGGAAAAGTTTTTCGTCAAGTATGTCGTTTTAACGTAATCTCCAAGCATATTCCTCCAGTGGCCAATTATCCTCCTTTGCCGGCTAATTCCTTCCCCAGCTTATGTTACTGTTTTAATACCACCGGAGGAATCTGCTTGGAGATTAGTTTTAACGGTGATATGATAGAGGGCAGACATGGTTACTATATTTTCTCTCTCTCCTTGTCTTAACAATTTTTCATATCAAAACAAAATGGTCACGTTCAACTCCTGGCGCACATATTTCGACCCAGAAGAGTGACAATTTGCACAGCACATTGACTATTTTTCAATACTACTTGTCGGTAAGGAGCCCCGTAACATTTACAGTTCCATCGTTCCTGTCTATTCAACCCACACATATTCAACTATGTAGATTATCCAATTCCTTCAGTTTCAAACTACCTAAGCCAAAAAAAGAAAACGTTTCTCTACCGTGCCATCAATCTATGGCATACCCTACCACCAAACATTAAATATGAAGAAGTTTATTTGCAAGTTCGTGCCCGAGGGCTAATTGCAAGTACATGGTATAAACACAGTGACAATGGACAGTCATGAACAATACTCTACTCTAATACTAGTGTTGGCTATTTCTAAACAGGTTGGGTTTGACTTCTTTTTTGGAAGCAGGGGGAGACGAAAAGCCCCACCTTTTCTAAGATTTGTGGGTTCTGCGATTTCAAGAGAAAAGTGGCTTTCTGTTCGTCTGTCAATGTTGGGAATTCGGAATAAGTCTTTGTGGCTTCTTTATAGAGTGATTCTTTCGGTTTCGCTGAATGAACATTTGGAAATGAAATGTATTTCATTAAATCCCTGTCCAATATTTTACACACACTTTA